>OU795038.1:72377072-73621363 GCA_917208275.1 Patella pellucida
GCAGGCGAGTATTCTACCACTAGACCACCGATGCTTGACGGACAAACACTGGCGGCGGCCCTACTCGTCTCGAATGCCCGACGGCGTTGCGGGCGACGCGAGGAGCGAGCGAAGTAACTCCTGGCACGCCAGCCGTCAACCAGTCCTCGGTAGTATAGTGGTCAGTATCCCCGCCTGTCACGCGGGAGACCGGGGTTCAATTCCCCGCCGGGGAGGGCTTCCTTTTTCGCGCCCGCGACCGCGACGAACGGCATAAAACCAAACACCAAAACGAAAGAAAAGAAGAAAAAAAAAAAAAAGGAAAAAAAGAAAAAGCGGCGACGCGCGGAAAGACGACCGCGAAAGAAAGAGATCCACGCTGGCATAACAATAACATACCATAAGAAAACAGAAAAGACAAGGAAAGGCCAACAGGCAGCGAGCACCCCACATGTAGCAGACATACACCTCACACACTGCTGGTGGCCTCCCGACTCGGCGCGAGGAAAAAGGGGCGCGCGAACGCGCCCGCGTGAATATCGGCGAGAAGGCACCAGGGGGAGTCGAACCCTCGACCTTCTGTTTACTAGACAGACGCTCTAACCAACTGAGCTATGGCGCCGACAGCGGGGCCAGGCGTGCCGCGGTCTACACTGCCGATCCATAAAGGAGAGGAAACGGTCGGGCACCGCTGGCGAGGGAGCAAAACCTGGGACCACCTCCGACGGGACTCGAACCCGCAATCCCCGGCTTAGGAGGCCGATGCCTTATCCATTGGGCCACGGAGGCTGGCTTCTGGGGTGGGGAAAATAGCCGTGGTCGACCTGTCGGAGGGCTCGTTCGAACGGTGTACACGCGGCACAGGGTGGCGGCGCGCTGCGATGCTACTAGGAGACCACAGGTACACCCTGTACAAGGCCAATCAATTTGGCAAGCAGCACTTGCACGCGACTGAACGGTGCACGCCTGCGCCTCTCTGTTGGCCAGGGACCCTCGGACCAGCGGCCCTTAACATGAACACATTTTTATCAGGTAAATATTTGGGCAACATGAACAGTAGTTTGTGCCTGCTAATACTATGGAGCGCATGGTTAGATACAATGTAACAAATCCTTTATCATCTACAACAGGGTAACCGATACGGGTATAGAGTACATTTCCGTTACGTAGAATACAATACCTAACTATTTTGCGTTGGTGAAATCTTTGCATTTGGTGAAATACCAAACATCAATGAGAAAATTAAAGGCGAGTGGCGAGCGACACCGGCCCGCCGTGCGCGCGACAACGGGACGGGGTCTGCCAGCAGTCCTCGGTAGTATAGTGGTCAGTATCCCCGCCTGTCACGCGGGAGGACCGGGGTTCAATTCCCCGCCGGGGAGGCACCTTTTCCTTTTAGCCGACGGCCCCGTGACGGCGAGGGAAAAACAATTGTTCCGACACCGGGAGTCGAACCCGGGCCGCCTGGGTGAAAGCCAGGAATCCTAACCGCTAGACCATATCGGAGACCTGGTGCCTCAGCGCACGTCTGTCGAGTCGCCGTTTCAGCCGCGCGCTATTTACAATAGAGTGAAAGGCGGAGAGCAGCACGCATACCACACATACACCTCTCACAGCTACGACTCGGCTGCTTCGGCAGACAGACCTGCAAAAGAAGCGTGCATCGACCGGGAATCGAACCCGGGTCACCCGCGTGGCAGGCGAGTATTCTACCACTAGACCACCGATGCTTGACGGACAAACACTGGCGGCGGCCCTACTCGTCTCGAATGCCCGACGGCGTTGCGGGCGACGCGAGGAGCGAGCGAAGTAACTCCTGGCACGCCAGCCGTCAACCAGTCCTCGGTAGTATAGTGGTCAGTATCCCCGCCTGTCACGCGGGAGACCGGGGTTCAATTCCCCGCCGGGGAGGGCTTCTTTTTCGCGCCCGCGACCGCGACGAACGGCATAAAACCAAACACCAAAACGAAAGAAAGAAGAAAAAAAAAAAAAAGGAAAAAAAGAAAAAGCGGCGACGCGCGGAAAGACGACCGCGAAAGAAAGAGATCCACGCTGGCATAACAATAACATACCATAAGAAAACAGAAAAGACAAGGAAAGGCCAACAGGCAGCGAGCACCCCACATGTAGCAGACATACACCTCACACACTGCTGGTGGCCTCCCGACTCGGCGCGAGGAAAAAGGGGCGCGCGAACGCGCCCGCGTGAATATCGGCGAGAAGGCACCAGGGGGAGTCGAACCCTCGACCTTCTGTTTACTAGACAGACGCTCTAACCAACTGAGCTATGGCGCCGACAGCGGGGCCAGGCGTGCCGCGGTCTACACTGCCGATCCATAAAGGAGAGGAAACGGTCGGGCACCGCTGGCGAGGGAGCAAAACCTGGGACCACCTCCGACGGGACTCGAACCCGCAATCCCCGGCTTAGGAGGCCGATGCCTTATCCATTGGGCCACGGAGGCTGGCTTCTGGGGTGGGGAAAATAGCCGTGGTCGACCTGACGGAGGGCTCGTTCGAACGGTGTGTACACACGCGGCACAGGGTGGCGGCGCGCTGCGATGCTACTAGGAGACCACAGGTACACCCTGTACAAGGCCAATCAATTTGGCAAGCAGCACTTGCACGCGACTGAACGGTGCACGCCTGCGCCTCTCTGTTGGCCAGGGACCCTCGGACCAGCGGCCCTTAACATGAACACATTTTTATCAGGTAAATATTTGGGCAACATGAACAGTAGTTTGTGCCTGCTAATACTATGGAGCGCATGGTTAGATACAATGTAACAAATCCTTTATCATCTACAACAGGGTAACCGATACGGGTATAGAGTACATTTCCGTTACGTAGAATACAATACCTAACTATTTTGCGTTGGTGAAATCTTTGCATTTGGTGAAATACCAAACATCAATGAGAAAATTAAAGGCGAGTGGCGAGCGACACCGGCCCGCCGTGCGCGCGACAACGGGACGGGGTCTGCCAGCAGTCCTCGGTAGTATAGTGGTCAGTATCCCCGCCTGTCACGCGGGAGACCGGGGTTCAATTCCCCGCCGGGGAGGCACCTTTTCCTTTTAGCCGACGGCCCCGTGACGGCGAGGGAAAAACAATTGTTCCGACACCGGGAGTCGAACCCGGGCCGCCTGGGTGAAAGCCAGGAATCCTAACCGCTAGACCATATCGGAGACCTGGTGCCTCAGCGCACGTCTGTCGAGTCGCCGTTTCAGCCGCGCGCTATTTACAATAGAGTGAAAGGCGGAGAGCAGCACGCATACCACACATACACCTCTCACAGCTACGACTCGGCTGCTTCGGCAGACAGACCTGCAAAAGAAGCGTGCATCGACCGGGAATCGAACCCGGGTCACCCGCGTGGCAGGCGAGTATTCTACCACTAGACCACCGATGCTTGACGGACAAACACTGGCGGCGGCCCTACTCGTCTCGAATGCCCGACGGCGTTGCGGGCGACGCGAGGAGCGAGCGAAGTAACTCCTGGCACGCCAGCCGTCAACCAGTCCTCGGTAGTATAGTGGTCAGTATCCCCGCCTGTCACGCGGGAGACCGGGGTTCAATTCCCCGCCGGGGAGGGCTTCCTTTTTCGCGCCCGCGACCGCGACGAACGGCATAAAACCAAACACCAAAACGAAAGAAAAGAAGAAAAAAAAAAAAAAAGGAAAAAAAGAAAAAGCGGCGACGCGCGGAAAGACGACCGCGAAAGAAAGAGATCCACGCTGGCATAACAATAACATACCATAAGAAAACAGAAAAGACAAGGAAAGGCCAACAGGCAGCGAGCACCCCACATGTAGCAGACATACACCTCACACACTGCTGGTGGCCTCCCGACTCGGCGCGAGGAAAAAGGGGCGCGCGAACGCGCCCGCGTGAATATCGGCGAGAAGGCACCAGGGGGAGTCGAACCCTCGACCTTCTGTTTACTAGACAGACGCTCTAACCAACTGAGCTATGGCGCCGACAGCGGGGCCAGGCGTGCCGCGGTCTACACTGCCGATCCATAAAGGAGAGGAAACGGTCGGGCACCGCTGGCGAGGGAGCAAAACCTGGGACCACCTCCGACGGGACTCGAACCCGCAATCCCCGGCTTAGGAGGCCGATGCCTTATCCATTGGGCCACGGAGGCTGGCTTCTGGGGTGGGGAAAATAGCCGTGGTCGACCTGTCGGAGGGCTCGTTCGAACGGTGTACACGCGGCACAGGGTGGCGGCGCGCTGCGATGCTACTAGGAGACCACAGGTACACCCTGTACAAGGCCAATCAATTTGGCAAGCAGCACTTGCACGCGACTGAACGGTGCACGCCTGCGCCTCTCTGTTGGCCAGGGACCCTCGGACCAGCGGCCCTTAACATGAACACATTTTTATCAGGTAAATATTTGGGCAACATGAACAGTAGTTTGTGCCTGCTAATACTATGGAGCGCATGGTTAGATACAATGTAACAAATCCTTTATCATCTACAACAGGGTAACCGATACGGGTATAGAGTACATTTCCGTTACGTAGAATACAATACCTAACTATTTTGCGTTGGTGAAATCTTTGCATTTGGTGAAATACCAAACATCAATGAGAAAATTAAAGGCGAGTGGCGAGCGACACCGGCCCGCCGTGCGCGCGACAACGGGACGGGGTCTGCCAGCAGTCCTCGGTAGTATAGTGGTCAGTATCCCCGCCTGTCACGCGGGAGACCGGGGTTCAATTCCCCGCCGGGGAGGCACCTTTTCCTTTTAGCCGACGGCCCCGTGACGGCGAGGGAAAAACAATTGTTCCGACACCGGGAGTCGAACCCGGGCCGCCTGGGTGAAAGCCAGGAATCCTAACCGCTAGACCATATCGGAGACCTGGTGCCTCAGCGCACGTCTGTCGAGTCGCCGTTTCAGCCGCGCGCTATTTACAATAGAGTGAAAGGCGGAGAGCAGCACGCATACCACACATACACCTCTCACAGCTACGACTCGGCTGCTTCGGCAGACAGACCTGCAAAAGAAGCGTGCATCGACCGGGAATCGAACCCGGGTCACCCGCGTGGCAGGCGAGTATTCTACCACTAGACCACCGATGCTTGACGGACAAACACTGGCGGCGGCCCTACTCGTCTCGAATGCCCGACGGCGTTGCGGGCGACGCGAGGAGCGAGCGAAGTAACTCCTGGCACGCCAGCCGTCAACCAGTCCTCGGTAGTATAGTGGTCAGTATCCCCGCCTGTCACGCGGGAGACCGGGGTTCAATTCCCCGCCGGGGAGGGCTTCCTTTTTCGCGCCCGCGACCGCGACGAACGGCATAAAACCAAACACCAAAACGAAAGAAAAGAAGAAAAAAAAAAAAAAGGAAAAAAAGAAAAAGCGGCGACGCGCGGAAAGACGACCGCGAAAGAAAGAGATCCACGCTGGCATAACAATAACATACCATAAGAAAACAGAAAAGACAAGGAAAGGCCAACAGGCAGCGAGCACCCCACATGTAGCAGACATACACCTCACACACTGCTGGTGGCCTCCCGACTCGGCGCGAGGAAAAAGGGGCGCGCGAACGCGCCCGCGTGAATATCGGCGAGAAGGCACCAGGGGGAGTCGAACCCTCGACCTTCTGTTTACTAGACAGACGCTCTAACCAACTGAGCTATGGCGCCGACAGCGGGGCCAGGCGTGCCGCGGTCTACACTGCCGATCCATAAAGGAGAGGAAACGGTCGGGCACCGCTGGCGAGGGAGCAAAACCTGGGACCACCTCCGACGGGACTCGAACCCGCAATCCCCGGCTTAGGAGGCCGATGCCTTATCCATTGGGCCACGGAGGCTGGCTTCTGGGGTGGGGAAAATAGCCGTGGTCGACCTGACGGAGGGCTCGTTCGAACGGTGTGTACACACGCGGCACAGGGTGGCGGCGCGCTGCGATGCTACTAGGAGACCACAGGTACACCCTGTACAAGGCCAATCAATTTGGCAAGCAGCACTTGCACGCGACTGAACGGTGCACGCCTGCGCCTCTCTGTTGGCCAGGGACCCTCGGACCAGCGGCCCTTAACATGAACACATTTTTATCAGGTAAATATTTGGGCAACATGAACAGTAGTTTGTGCCTGCTAATACTATGGAGCGCATGGTTAGATACAATGTAACAAATCCTTTATCATCTACAACAGGGTAACCGATACGGGTATAGAGTACATTTCCGTTACGTAGAATACAATACCTAACTATTTTGCGTTGGTGAAATCTTTGCATTTGGTGAAATACCAAACATCAATGAGAAAATTAAAGGCGAGTGGCGAGCGACACCGGCCCGCCGTGCGCGCGACAACGGGACGGGGTCTGCCAGCAGTCCTCGGTAGTATAGTGGTCAGTATCCCCGCCTGTCACGCGGGAGACCGGGGTTCAATTCCCCGCCGGGGAGGCACCTTTTCCTTTTAGCCGACGGCCCCGTGACGGCGAGGGAAAAACAATTGTTCCGACACCGGGAGTCGAACCCGGGCCGCCTGGGTGAAAGCCAGGAATCCTAACCGCTAGACCATATCGGAGACCTGGTGCCTCAGCGCACGTCTGTCGAGTCGCCGTTTCAGCCGCGCGCTATTTACAATAGAGTGAAAGGCGGAGAGCAGCACGCATACCACACATACACCTCTCACAGCTACGACTCGGCTGCTTCGGCAGACAGACCTGCAAAAGAAGCGTGCATCGACCGGGAATCGAACCCGGGTCACCCGCGTGGCAGGCGAGTATTCTACCACTAGACCACCGATGCTTGACGGACAAACACTGGCGGCGGCCCTACTCGTCTCGAATGCCCGACGGCGTTGCGGGCGACGCGAGGAGCGAGCGAAGTAACTCCTGGCACGCCAGCCGTCAACCAGTCCTCGGTAGTATAGTGGTCAGTATCCCCGCCTGTCACGCGGGAGACCGGGGTTCAATTCCCCGCCGGGGAGGGCTTCCTTTTTCGCGCCCGCGACCGCGACGAACGGCATAAAACCAAACACCAAAACGAAAGAAAAGAAAAAAAAAAAAAAAAAGGAAAAAAAGAAAAAGCGGCGACGCGCGGAAAGACGACCGCGAAAGAAAGAGATCCACGCTGGCATAACAATAACATACCATAAGAAAACAGAAAAGACAAGGAAAGGCCAACAGGCAGCGAGCACCCCACATGTAGCAGACATACACCTCACACACTGCTGGTGGCCTCCCGACTCGGCGCGAGGAAAAAGGGGCGCGCGAACGCGCCCGCGTGAATATCGGCGAGAAGGCACCAGGGGGAGTCGAACCCTCGACCTTCTGTTTACTAGACAGACGCTCTAACCAACTGAGCTATGGCGCCGACAGCGGGGCCAGGCGTGCCGCGGTCTACACTGCCGATCCATAAAGGAGAGGAAACGGTCGGGCACCGCTGGCGAGGGAGCAAAACCTGGGACCACCTCCGACGGGACTCGAACCCGCAATCCCCGGCTTAGGAGGCCGATGCCTTATCCATTGGGCCACGGAGGCTGGCTTCTGGGGTGGGGAAAATAGCCGTGGTCGACCTGACGGAGGGCTCGTTCGAACGGTGTGTACACACGCGGCACAGGGTGGCGGCGCGCTGCGATGCTACTAGGAGACCACAGGTACACCCTGTACAAGGCCAATCAATTTGGCAAGCAGCACTTGCACGCGACTGAACGGTGCACGCCTGCGCCTCTCTGTTGGCCAGGGACCCTCGGACCAGCGGCCCTTAACATGAACACATTTTTATCAGGTAAATATTTGGGCAACATGAACAGTAGTTTGTGCCTGCTAATACTATGGAGCGCATGGTTAGATACAATGTAACAAATCCTTTATCATCTACAACAGGGTAACCGATACGGGTATAGAGTACATTTCCGTTACGTAGAATACAATACCTAACTATTTTGCGTTGGTGAAATCTTTGCATTTGGTGAAATACCAAACATCAATGAGAAAATTAAAGGCGAGTGGCGAGCGACACCGGCCCGCCGTGCGCGCGACAACGGGACGGGGTCTGCCAGCAGTCCTCGGTAGTATAGTGGTCAGTATCCCCGCCTGTCACGCGGGAGACCGGGGTTCAATTCCCCGCCGGGGAGGCACCTTTTCCTTTTAGCCGACGGCCCCGTGACGGCGAGGGAAAAACAATTGTTCCGACACCGGGAGTCGAACCCGGGCCGCCTGGGTGAAAGCCAGGAATCCTTTTTTTTTTTTTTTTTGTAAATAAATTTATTCAGATAATATTTAGTATATACATTAATAAGTGGTACATTCATGGTTCTGTTTATAGGTACATTAAAAACATTATTTTTGTGCAATATTCTAGTCTTTTACTTAAAATTTAAAAAAAAAAAAAAAATAAATAAATAAATAAATAAATAAATAAATATAAAAAAAAAAAAAAAAAAAAAAAAAAAAAAAAAAAAAAAAAAAAAAAAAAAAAAAAAAAAAAAAAAAAAAAAAAAAAAAAAAAAAAAAAAAAAATGGGAAAAAAACACGAAAAAAACACAGAATAATTTAAAATTAAAAACAGGACAAACAGCGTTTAAAAGAAGCCAAACATACCATTGATATTGGTTTTTGATAGTAGTTATCAATAAATTAATACTGTTCTTTTTACATACAGTATACTTTTAGTTAGTTTTTATTTTATATACAGTTTTCATAATATTTCGTCTTTATATTATATTTCTTCTCGTTTGATTTACAATATATAATTTATTGTATACTCTGCTATTAAATAAATATATATATATAAATAGATAAATAAATCATTATATAGATACAGGAAATTAATTAAATATATAAATAGATATATGAGAGAAAAAACAAAAAAAACAAAAAAAAAACCCAAAAATAAGTATGGGTTAATAAATAATTTTATATACATAATTTGCTTGTCATTTTGTTATCAATTACATGTATATCCATTTCATTTTCGGCGAAAATACCCTCGAAGAGCGAAAAACTCGAAAGGTTTCGAGGTAGGTTGATTCCCGAAAGGTGTCATTTGGGAATGGGTTATTTTTCCACATAGCGTTAATTTTTAATTTAATTTCTGTTTATACAAATTCAACCATTACATTGTCATCTACTATTTTAACCATTGTATTGTTTTGGTCGATAGCTTTTCTGAGAGACAACCTCTCATTGTTATGTATCAGTTGTATGTGCTGCGTAAAATATTTTATCTATCCTAACCGCTAGACCATATCGGAGACCTGGTGCCTCAGCGCACGTCTGTCGAGTCGCCGTTTCAGCCGCGCGCTATTTACAATAGAGTGAAAGGCGGAGAGCAGCACGCATACCACACATACACCTCTCACAGCTACGACTCGGCTGCTTCGGCAGACAGACCTGCAAAAGAAGCGTGCATCGACCGGGAATCGAACCCGGGTCACCCGCGTGGCAGGCGAGTATTCTACCACTAGACCACCGATGCTTGACGGACAAACACTGGCGGCGGCCCTACTCGTCTCGAATGCCCGACGGCGTTGCGGGCGACGCGAGGAGCGAGCGAAGTAACTCCTGGCACGCCAGCCGTCAACCAGTCCTCGGTAGTATAGTGGTCAGTATCCCCGCCTGTCACGCGGGAGACCGGGGTTCAATTCCCCGCCGGGGAGGGCTTCCTTTTTCGCGCCCGCGACCGCGACGAACGGCATAAAACCAAACACCAAAACGAAAGAAAAGAAGAAAAAAAAAAAAAAGGAAAAAAAGAAAAAGCGGCGACGCGCGGAAAGACGACCGCGAAAGAAAGAGATCCACGCTGGCATAACAATAACATACCATAAGAAAACAGAAAAGACAAGGAAAGGCCAACAGGCAGCGAGCACCCCACATGTAGCAGACATACACCTCACACACTGCTGGTGGCCTCCCGACTCGGCGCGAGGAAAAAGGGGCGCGCGAACGCGCCCGCGTGAATATCGGCGAGAAGGCACCAGGGGGAGTCGAACCCTCGACCTTCTGTTTACTAGACAGACGCTCTAACCAACTGAGCTATGGCGCCGACAGCGGGGCCAGGCGTGCCGCGGTCTACACTGCCGATCCATAAAGGAGAGGAAACGGTCGGGCACCGCTGGCGAGGGAGCAAAACCTGGGACCACCTCCGACGGGACTCGAACCCGCAATCCCCGGCTTAGGAGGCCGATGCCTTATCCATTGGGCCACGGAGGCTGGCTTCTGGGGTGGGGAAAATAGCCGTGGTCGACCTGACGGAGGGCTCGTTCGAACGGTGTGTACACACGCGGCACAGGGTGGCGGCGCGCTGCGATGCTACTAGGAGACCACAGGTACACCCTGTACAAGGCCAATCAATTTGGCAAGCAGCACTTGCACGCGACTGAACGGTGCACGCCTGCGCCTCTCTGTTGGCCAGGGACCCTCGGACCAGCGGCCCTTAACATGAACACATTTTTATCAGGTAAATATTTGGGCAACATGAACAGTAGTTTGTGCCTGCTAATACTATGGAGCGCATGGTTAGATACAATGTAACAAATCCTTTATCATCTACAACAGGGTAACCGATACGGGTATAGAGTACATTTCCGTTACGTAGAATACAATACCTAACTATTTTGCGTTGGTGAAATCTTTGCATTTGGTGAAATACCAAACATCAATGAGAAAATTAAAGGCGAGTGGCGAGCGACACCGGCCCGCCGTGCGCGCGACAACGGGACGGGGTCTGCCAGCAGTCCTCGGTAGTATAGTGGTCAGTATCCCCGCCTGTCACGCGGGAGACCGGGGTTCAATTCCCCGCCGGGGAGGCACCTTTTCCTTTTAGCCGACGGCCCCGTGACGGCGAGGGAAAAACAATTGTTCCGACACCGGGAGTCGAACCCGGGCCGCCTGGGTGAAAGCCAGGAATCCTAACCGCTAGACCATATCGGAGACCTGGTGCCTCAGCGCACGTCTGTCGAGTCGCCGTTTCAGCCGCGCGCTATTTACAATAGAGTGAAAGGCGGAGAGCAGCACGCATACCACACATACACCTCTCACAGCTACGACTCGGCTGCTTCGGCAGACAGACCTGCAAAAGAAGCGTGCATCGACCGGGAATCGAACCCGGGTCACCCGCGTGGCAGGCGAGTATTCTACCACTAGACCACCGATGCTTGACGGACAAACACTGGCGGCGGCCCTACTCGTCTCGAATGCCCGACGGCGTTGCGGGCGACGCGAGGAGCGAGCGAAGTAACTCCTGGCACGCCAGCCGTCAACCAGTCCTCGGTAGTATAGTGGTCAGTATCCCCGCCTGTCACGCGGGAGACCGGGGTTCAATTCCCCGCCGGGGAGGGCTTCCTTTTTCGCGCCCGCGACCGCGACGAACGGCATAAAACCAAACACCAAAACGAAAGAAAAGAAGAAAAAAAAAAAAAAGGAAAAAAAGAAAAAGCGGCGACGCGCGGAAAGACGACCGCGAAAGAAAGAGATCCACGCTGGCATAACAATAACATACCATAAGAAAACAGAAAAGACAAGGAAAGGCCAACAGGCAGCGAGCACCCCACATGTAGCAGACATACACCTCACACACTGCTGGTGGCCTCCCGACTCGGCGCGAGGAAAAAGGGGCGCGCGAACGCGCCCGCGTGAATATCGGCGAGAAGGCACCAGGGGGAGTCGAACCCTCGACCTTCTGTTTACTAGACAGACGCTCTAACCAACTGAGCTATGGCGCCGACAGCGGGGCCAGGCGTGCCGCGGTCTACACTGCCGATCCATAAAGGAGAGGAAACGGTCGGGCACCGCTGGCGAGGGAGCAAAACCTGGGACCACCTCCGACGGGACTCGAACCCGCAATCCCCGGCTTAGGAGGCCGATGCCTTATCCATTGGGCCACGGAGGCTGGCTTCTGGGGTGGGGAAAATAGCCGTGGTCGACCTGACGGAGGGCTCGTTCGAACGGTGTGTACACACGCGGCACAGGGTGGCGGCGCGCTGCGATGCTACTAGGAGACCACAGGTACACCCTGTACAAGGCCAATCAATTTGGCAAGCAGCACTTGCACGCGACTGAACGGTGCACGCCTGCGCCTCTCTGTTGGCCAGGGACCCTCGGACCAGCGGCCCTTAACATGAACACATTTTTATCAGGTAAATATTTGGGCAACATGAACAGTAGTTTGTGCCTGCTAATACTATGGAGCGCATGGTTAGATACAATGTAACAAATCCTTTATCATCTACAACAGGGTAACCGATACGGGTATAGAGTACATTTCCGTTACGTAGAATACAATACCTAACTATTTTGCGTTGGTGAAATCTTTGCATTTGGTGAAATACCAAACATCAATGAGAAAATTAAAGGCGAGTGGCGAGCGACACCGGCCCGCCGTGCGCGCGACAACGGGACGGGGTCTGCCAGCAGTCCTCGGTAGTATAGTGGTCAGTATCCCCGCCTGTCACGCGGGAGACCGGGGTTCAATTCCCCGCCGGGGAGGCACCTTTTCCTTTTAGCCGACGGCCCCGTGACGGCGAGGGAAAAACAATTGTTCCGACACCGGGAGTCGAACCCGGGCCGCCTGGGTGAAAGCCAGGAATCCTAACCGCTAGACCATATCGGAGACCTGG
This sequence comes from Patella pellucida, assembly GCA_917208275.1. Lineage (NCBI taxonomy): Eukaryota > Metazoa > Mollusca > Gastropoda > Patellidae > Patella > Patella pellucida. Next base: position 72,389,623 of record OU795038.1, read on the forward strand.
TGCCTCAGCGCACGTCTGTCGAGTCGCCGTTTCAGCCGCGCGCTATTTACAATAGAGTGAAAGGCGGAGAGCAGCACGCATACCACACATACACCTCTCACAGCTACGACTCGGCTGCTTCGGCAGACAGACCTGCAAAAGAAGCGTGCATCGACCGGGAATCGAACCCGGGTCACCCGCGTGGCAGGCGAGTATTCTACCACTAGACCACCGATGCTTGACGGACAAACACTGGCGGCGGCCCTACTCGTCTCGAATGCCCGACGGCGTTGCGGGCGACGCGAGGAGCGAGCGAAGTAACTCCTGGCACGCCAGCCGTCAACCAGTCCTCGGTAGTATAGTGGTCAGTATCCCCGCCTGTCACGCGGGAGACCGGGGTTCAATTCCCCGCCGGGGAGGGCTTCCTTTTTCGCGCCCGCGACCGCGACGAACGGCATAAAACCAAACACCAAAACGAAAGAAAAGAAGAAAAAAAAAAAAAAGGAAAAAAAGAAAAAGCGGCGACGCGCGGAAAGACGACCGCGAAAGAAAGAGATCCACGCTGGCATAACAATAACATACCATAAGAAAACAGAAAAGACAAGGAAAGGCCAACAGGCAGCGAGCACCCCACATGTAGCAGACATACACCTCACACACTGCTGGTGGCCTCCCGACTCGGCGCGAGGAAAAAGGGGCGCGCGAACGCGCCCGCGTGAATATCGGCGAGAAGGCACCAGGGGGAGTCGAACCCTCGACCTTCTGTTTACTAGACAGACGCTCTAACCAACTGAGCTATGGCGCCGACAGCGGGGCCAGGCGTGCCGCGGTCTACACTGCCGATCCATAAAGGAGAGGAAACGGTCGGGCACCGCTGGCGAGGGAGCAAAACCTGGGACCACCTCCGACGGGACTCGAACCCGCAATCCCCGGCTTAGGAGGCCGATGCCTTATCCATTGGGCCACGGAGGCTGGCTTCTGGGGTGGGGAAAATAGCCGTGGTCGACCTGTCGGAGGGCTCGTTCGAACGGTGTACACGCGGCACAGGGTGGCGGCGCGCTGCGATGCTACTAGGAGACCACAGGTACACCCTGTACAAGGCCAATCAATTTGGCAAGCAGCACTTGCACGCGACTGAACGGTGCACGCCTGCGCCTCTCTGTTGGCCAGGGACCCTCGGACCAGCGGCCCTTAACATGAACACATTTTTATCAGGTAAATATTTGGGCAACATGAACAGTAGTTTGTGCCTGCTAATACTATGGAGCGCATGGTTAGATACAATGTAACAAATCCTTTATCATCTACAACAGGGTAACCGATACGGGTATAGAGTACATTTCCGTTACGTAGAATACAATACCTAACTATTTTGCGTTGGTGAAATCTTTGCATTTGGTGAAATACCAAACATCAATGAGAAAATTAAAGGCGAGTGGCGAGCGACACCGGCCCGCCGTGCGCGCGACAACGGGACGGGGTCTGCCAGCAGTCCTCGGTAGTATAGTGGTCAGTATCCCCGCCTGTCACGCGGGAGACCGGGGTTCAATTCCCCGCCGGGGAGGCACCTTTTCCTTTTAGCCGACGGCCCCGTGACGGCGAGGGAAAAACAATTGTTCCGACACCGGGAGTCGAACCCGGGCCGCCTGGGTGAAAGCCAGGAATCCTAACCGCTAGACCATATCGGAGACCTGGTGCCTCAGCGCACGTCTGTCGAGTCGCCGTTTCAGCCGCGCGCTATTTACAATAGAGTGAAAGGCGGAGAGCAGCACGCATACCACACATACACCTCTCACAGCTACGACTCGGCTGCTTCGGCAGACAGACCTGCAAAAGAAGCGTGCATCGACCGGGAATCGAACCCGGGTCACCCGCGTGGCAGGCGAGTATTTTTTTTTTTTTTTTATTGTAAATATGTTTATTCATGTAAATTGGTGCATTATGATTACACAATATAAACACATAATTAGATACATACAGTATATACAATAATATCAGAACATATTTATAATAATCAAACAGTTATTTACACTCAATTACTCGTGTTTTTTAAAAACCATATTTTTGGAGTTTTATAAGTATTATTATAATAAAATAGAGAATATATACAATTTAAGAGTAGGTATTTACAATTAAAACGTTAAAAGTCAAGGGTAATTGAGTCATCCATCTCTAGGGTAATTATACACGAGGGTAATACAAATTTTGACATAAAATTGATCTTATTTTGTTTGCAGTATTTACTGGTGTTATACAGTGATGTTTTTAATTCTGATTTAAATATTTGGATTACATCAATCACAGCATTCGGGTTATCACAACATTTCATTCTACGTTTGTATATCGACCGTCTAGCACAGCTAAAAATAAGATTAAGGAGTTCAGTCGGGTGTGACGGTGTGTTGGTCTGCTCGCCAAGCAATAGACAGGTTGACAGCTGGCTATTACTAAGCGGGCAGGTCAACACATCGTCTGCTACAGATTTTATCACTGGTTTTAAAATATAAAGATCTGGACAATCTACGAACATATGTTTAAGAGTTTCACAATATGTTTTACACACAGGACATAAATCAGAATCTACTTTATTAATTTTAAAAAGCCTCTCCATAGTCCATACTATGTTATGTGTTATATTAAAATCTAAATGTATTGAATTTGGATCTTTAAAATTAGCGAACACGTTTTTCCAGGTGACAGGCCAGTTAACATCTATATTTTGCCTTTTCCAGAATTCAATACATTTAGGCTCTTTTAACTTTCTATTTAATAAAGTATTATAGCAAAATTTAGTGGATAATTTAAAAGTATCAATTTCATTATCATTTATAACAAACTTAAAATCTTCATTGTTATTACCTGTATATACATAGGAATTAATAATATCATTCCACGTAGTGGGTATACACGATTTTATAACATTAAAATATTCTTCTATAGTTTTATTATCAAAGCCTGGATCTATGTTATGGATGGTGTCAATGATAGAGTGTAATGGAATAAACCCAGACTTCACATAATAAATAATATCATAAATTGTTGTAATATTTGCTAAAATAAATATATTATAATTAAGTGTTTTACCATTATTATTTATAAGTTTATTATTAAATAGCGGCTGACATTTTACATCATCAATATTTTTTGGGTTAGGTCTCACATGATTATTCAAATCATCCCATGCTAATAACATATATACATAATATTGTGGTAGATCATTCATACATTTCTTCTCATAATAAATTTTGAAAACATCTTTAGTTAAACCTAGATTTGCATATTTCATTAAAAAGTATGACATGGTTGCTTTCCATACCGCAGTATGTTCAATATTAAAATACTTATTTATCCATTTCAAGCAGAATGCTTGAGATTTACAATCTATATATGGGAGACCAAGACCGCCATCCTTCTTGCTACCTATTATAGAGTTGAACTGGATTTTGGGTGGTTTACCGTTCCATAAGAAATCACATATGAGTTTAGTCAATTCACGAGACACATACTGCGGTATAGAAAGCACATTAGCGATATACCATAATTTTGAAAGCAATAAACTACGTATAACGATAATTTTACCCTGTAGTGTTAATCTACGTTTCTTCCACATGTTAATAATAATTTTTATCTTAGAGATTTTTCCATTCCAGTTTAAAATATCACACTGTTGTTTGTTTGGACCAACATAGACTCCTAATATTTCTATACAATCTGTAAGCTGTTTCAGCGGTATTTTATAATTATAATCCTTATGTTTAGCTCTACCTATAGGTAATATTTCTGATTTTTCAATATTTACCATAGTACCCGATGCCTTAAAGTACACACTTAAAACATTAAAAATAGAATTAACGGAATTAATATCAGATACAGTAAAGTTAGTATCGTCAGCATATTGAAATAATAAAGATGTAATATTACTGTATTTGATATTAATTCCTTTAATTGGTGATTGCTTAACTAATATATTTAAAGGTTCGGCCGAAATTATATAAAGTAAGCAACTAAGCGGACAGCCTTGCTTAATTGATCTTAGTAATTTAAAATACGGTGATAAGTGACCGTTCAACTTAACAGTATCATAAATATCAGTATATAAAATCTTAATCCAATTGATAAACGTCTCCCCAAAACCGAAATATCTTAAAATTGTAAATAAGTATAAATGAGATAATCTATCAAACGCTTTAATCGCGTCTATCTTAATAATAAATGCTTCTATATCCTCCTCGTCTGCATAATCTACTAAATCCCTAATACTTGCTATATTTTCTGATATATTTCGACCAGGAACTGCACATGTTTGTTCAGGTGAAATAATTGATGAAACTACTTTCTTTAGTCTATACGCTAGACATTTAGATAAAACTTTATAATCAGCATTTAAAAGTGTAATTGGTCTGTAATTTTTTAGTTCTCGTCTATCACCTTTCTCCTTAAAAATAATCGTCAACATCCCTTTACGCATAGAACGAGTTAAAATTTTATTTAAATAAATACAATTTAATACATTTAAATAAATAGGACCTAATAAATTCCAAAACTTTATATAGAATTCCGGTGTCAGACCGTCTAATCCAGGGCTTTTACGTTTTTGCATGTTTTTAAGACATTTTGTAAGTTCATCCAGAGTAATCTCCGCGTCACATAATTGTTTTTCCTTATCATCAATAGTACATGAAATTAAATTACATAAAGAATTAATACAATCAATATCATCTGGGGAATCATCATTATTATATAAATTACTGTAAAAATTAGAGCATTCATGTATAATGTCACATTGATCGTTAATCAATATACCGTTAGAAGTTACTAACTCCTTGATGTTTTTATTAGCTTGTCGTTGTTTTTCTAAGCCGAGAAAGTACTGTGTGTTTCTCTCACCGTCAATGGCATATTGAGATTTAGATCGTAAGATCGCACCCTTGCATACATCCTGTTCATATTCGCCTAACTGCTGTTCAAGTTCTATAATCTTATCTAAATTATTACAATTATTTCTGGCGATTCTTGCATATTCATTAGTTATTTTATTTTGTAAATTCCATAATTTTTCTTTTTTCTTTTTATTAATTTCTTTAGAATATCTCTGTGCCGTAGCTTTAAAATAATACTTTAGGTTATCCCACCACACTAATGTATCAGTTAAATATAATTCTGACTTAATTTCAGTATTAATTATATGTTTAATTTTATTACAGAATAAATCATCATCTAGTAAAGTATTGTTTAAGATATAACACCCCGTGCCTCTCTCGCACTCTGTAAAATCGAGTGTTACCGTTATAATACTGTGATCGGATAATCGCGTGTGAGTTATAAAAACATGTAAGGTGTTGGCTTTCAGTCGTCGGCTGATTAAAATAAGGTCAATGCGACTCATGCGAAGTGTATGTTGGATCGTCGTCCGTCGAGTATACTGGATCTTATTGGGGTGCTTATATCGGAAACTGTCAGATAAATTATTATTAATTAATATTGAATTTAACATTGATGATGAATATTTATTTGTATACATTCCTTTACATCGATCAAGGAAAGGGTCGATTATTTCATTGAAATCTCCACAAATAACATTATTTGCATCTTTATCAATATAACCTTCTAATTCAATGAAATAATCGATCCTTTCCTTATCAATGTTTGGGGCATAAATAGAAAATACTGAAATGTCTTTATTATCTATTGACAAATCAATTTTTAAAATTCTACCATTATCATTTTTAAAAACATTCTTAATACAATTTTTTAAATTATTCTTAAATAAAACAGCCACGCCACGTCTGTTCATATCAGAATTATTGTTATATATTATAGGTCCGTCCCAGTACTTTTCAATATCGTTCATAATATTATCGTCCCAGAATGTCTCTTGAATACATGCTATATCTGTACCTAACTGTTTTATATAAGCAAACACACTTTCCACCTTTGACAAGGTACGTAAACCGTTGACATTCCAAGAGATAATACTAGGCATTTTATTGAAAGTATTGTTTTTAAAATATTAATAAATACAACTTTACCTTAATGTTATAGATAATCCAACATAAAAACAAATAATAATCCATCCAATATAATAGCCAATAATAATCCATATTAATCCAAGATGTACAGAATATACACAAACACCACTTTAAAATGTTTATAATCAGGCTCACATTTATCCGTATGCAAATGAATATAATCCTTTTGTGGCACACAGAAACACGCATAAATCCAATTATATTCCGCTTTAATCTAAAAAGGCACACAATAAATAAAATCCAATTAACACTATATATAATCCAATTCACAATACGAATAAACCTGTTACGTATGAATATAATCCATTTGTATATTTTAAGAATAATGCACATGTTTATCATATTAATCCAAACAGCTGATATATAAAACACTTGTAAGTTGCTAGATGTAATTAATTCGGTGTGTTTGAACATTGTTATATTACAGATTCACGTGGTGTAAATGTACTGTTAGCCCTAGTCTTCTTGTCTAGCTGATCTTCTGTCGACGTTGACAAAATCCTCTTATTCGTTCTATCCTTCACTTCAATATCCACCCCCATCTCTTTATATCTATCTAATCTTAATCTTCTATTCCTTGCAAGTTCCTCCACGGTCTTAACGGCAGGTTTTATTGTGTTCGTCTGAGACTTATATCGCAGTTTCGAGTTGTTTTTATCGTACTTGACGTTAAACCACGCACTGTTGACACTTCTATCCTGCTCTCCCTCAGCTTCATATCGTGTTTCGTTTACGCTTTTATTATTATCAATAGACTCATTTACTTCCTTACTATCTTTTACTTTATTGTCACAATTTGTATTTATAACTTCATCACTGTGTTCTAAATTAGTATTATCGTTTAAGTTTATATCTTCAATATGTTCATTAGGATTATCGTCTGCTTGATTTACTTCCATTGTATCGTGTTCCACTTCAATCGTCGGCTTATCACAACATTGGTCAGTCGATGTGATCTCTATTCCAGCGTTTGAATCAACATTGTCACTAACATCCTCGCTTGACTGCACATTAACTCTTTCGCCATTGTCTAATATGCACACACATTTATATTCAAAAAAGTCACAGGTTTTACATATATTTTCAACGCAGTTTCTTTGATTATGACCCTGTCTATCACATCTAAAACATACAAATTCTGGGCAGTTTCTGATTTCGTGGTCACTTTTGAGACATTTATAACATACTTTGGATTGGTCATTATGTTTAACAATGAAAGATCTTCCATCAAATTTTGTCGCGTAGGGGAGACTGTCTATTCCAGGTGGGAATTTAACACGAACATATCTTGTTCCGTCTGGTATCTGTCGCTCACCGTGTGGGAAATACCGTTTCTTAATTTCACCTAACGCTTCGACTTTCCATAAAAAGAGTTTTTCTAGAATTTCATCGTCAGAAATATATGCAGGAATATTCATAAAAGAAACAACCATAATCTTGCTACCTACCGTAGATCCGTAAACACGTTTGTTATCAAACATAATTCCTTCTTTTGCAATAATCTTACAGTAATCCACATTGCTAACACTTATTTCATAAACTCCGTTCATAGGCACAACAGTCTCGACAGTATTGTATCCAACAGTTTCTTCTATAGCTTCTATCAAATTATTCAAATTAATCCTCTCATCGAAACTAAATTTCACAGTACAGTTCTTCACATTCTTATAATACTCCTCCGACATTTTACTACACATTTTAAAGGCTGTACCTGACAGAACTTGTATAAGAGTCAGTGAAGCGTAGCTTCACCGACCACACATCTCGAAAACACGTCTGCTCACTGAGCTATGGAGGCAGACACTGTGGGCGAGTATTCTACCACTAGACCACCGATGCTTGACGGACAAACACTGGCGGCGGCCCTACTCGTCTCGAATGCCCGACGGCGTTGCGGGCGACGCGAGGAGCGAGCGAAGTAACTCCTGGCACGCCAGCCGTCAACCAGTCCTCGGTAGTATAGTGGTCAGTATCCCCGCCTGTCACGCGGGAGACCGGGGTTCAATTCCCCGCCGGGGAGGGCTTCCTTTTTCGCGCCCGCGACCGCGACGAACGGCATAAAACCAAACACCAAAACGAAAGAAAAGAAGAAAAAAAAAAAAAAGGAAAAAAAGAAAAAGCGGCGACGCGCGGAAAGACGACCGCGAAAGAAAGAGATCCACGCTGGCATAACAATAACATACCATAAGAAAACAGAAAAGACAAGGAAAGGCCAACAGGCAGCGAGCACCCCACATGTAGCAGACATACACCTCACACACTGCTGGTGGCCTCCCGACTCGGCGCGAGGAAAAAGGGGCGCGCGAACGCGCCCGCGTGAATATCGGCGAGAAGGCACCAGGGGGAGTCGAACCCTCGACCTTCTGTTTACTAGACAGACGCTCTAACCAACTGAGCTATGGCGCCGACAGCGGGGCCAGGCGTGCCGCGGTCTACACTGCCGATCCATAAAGGAGAGGAAACGGTCGGGCACCGCTGGCGAGGGAGCAAAACCTGGGACCACCTCCGACGGGACTCGAACCCGCAATCCCCGGCTTAGGAGGCCGATGCCTTATCCATTGGGCCACGGAGGCTGGCTTCTGGGGTGGGGAAAATAGCCGTGGTCGACCTGACGGAGGGCTCGTTCGAACGGTGTGTACACACGCGGCACAGGGTGGCGGCGCGCTGCGATGCTACTAGGAGACCACAGGTACACCCTGTACAAGGCCAATCAATTTGGCAAGCAGCACTTGCACGCGACTGAACGGTGCACGCCTGCGCCTCTCTGTTGGCCAGGGACCCTCGGACCAGCGGCCCTTAACATGAACACATTTTTATCAGGTAAATATTTGGGCAACATGAACAGTAGTTTGTGCCTGCTAATACTATGGAGCGCATGGTTAGATACAATGTAACAAATCCTTTATCATCTACAACAGGGTAACCGATACGGGTATAGAGTACATTTCCGTTACGTAGAATACAATACCTAACTATTTTGCGTTGGTGAAATCTTTGCATTTGGTGAAATACCAAACATCAATGAGAAAATTAAAGGCGAGTGGCGAGCGACACCGGCCCGCCGTGCGCGCGACAACGGGACGGGGTCTGCCAGCAGTCCTCGGTAGTATAGTGGTCAGTATCCCCGCCTGTCACGCGGGAGACCGGGGTTCAATTCCCCGCCGGGGAGGCACCTTTTCCTTTTAGCCGACGGCCCCGTGACGGCGAGGGAAAAACAATTGTTCCGACACCGGGAGTCGAACCCGGGCCGCCTGGGTGAAAGCCAGGAATCCTAACCGCTAGACCATATCGGAGACCTGGTGCCTCAGCGCACGTCTGTCGAGTCGCCGTTTCAGCCGCGCGCTATTTACAATAGAGTGAAAGGCGGAGAGCAGCACGCATACCACACATACACCTCTCACAGCTACGACTCGGCTGCTTCGGCAGACAGACCTGCAAAAGAAGCGTGCATCGACCGGGAATCGAACCCGGGTCACCCGCGTGGCAGGCGAGTATTCTACCACTAGACCACCGATGCTTGACGGACAAACACTGGCGGCGGCCCTACTCGTCTCGAATGCCCGACGGCGTTGCGGGCGACGCGAGGAGCGAGCGAAGTAACTCCTGGCACGCCAGCCGTCAACCAGTCCTCGGTAGTATAGTGGTCAGTATCCCCGCCTGTCACGCGGGAGACCGGGGTTCAATTCCCCGCCGGGGAGGGCTTCCTTTTTCGCGCCCGCGACCGCGACGAACGGCATAAAACCAAACACCAAAACGAAAGAAAAGAAAAAAAAAAAAAAAAAGGAAAAAAAGAAAAAGCGGCGACGCGCGGAAAGACGACCGCGAAAGAAAGAGATCCACGCTGGCATAACAATAACATACCATAAGAAAACAGAAAAGACAAGGAAAGGCCAACAGGCAGCGAGCACCCCACATGTAGCAGACATACACCTCACACACTGCTGGTGGCCTCCCGACTCGGCGCGAGGAAAAAGGGGCGCGCGAACGCGCCCGCGTGAATATCGGCGAGAAGGCACCAGGGGGAGTCGAACCCTCGACCTTCTGTTTACTAGACAGACGCTCTAACCAACTGAGCTATGGCGCCGACAGCGGGGCCAGGCGTGCCGCGGTCTACACTGCCGATCCATAAAGGAGAGGAAACGGTCGGGCACCGCTGGCGAGGGAGCAAAACCTGGGACCACCTCCGACGGGACTCGAACCCGCAATCCCCGGCTTAGGAGGCCGATGCCTTATCCATTGGGCCACGGAGGCTGGCTTCTGGGGTGGGGAAAATAGCCGTGGTCGACCTGACGGAGGGCTCGTTCGAACGGTGTGTACACACGCGGCACAGGGTGGCGGCGCGCTGCGATGCTACTAGGAGACCACAGGTACACCCTGTACAAGGCCAATCAATTTGGCAAGCAGCACTTGCACGCGACTGAACGGTGCACGCCTGCGCCTCTCTGTTGGCCAGGGACCCTCGGACCAGCGGCCCTTAACATGAACACATTTTTATCAGGTAAATATTTGGGCAACATGAACAGTAGTTTGTGCCTGCTAATACTATGGAGCGCATGGTTAGATACAATGTAACAAATCCTTTATCATCTACAACAGGGTAACCGATACGGGTATAGAGTACATTTCCGTTACGTAGAATACAATACCTAACTATTTTGCGTTGGTGAAATCTTTGCATTTGGTGAAATACCAAACATCAATGAGAAAATTAAAGGCGAGTGGCGAGCGACACCGGCCCGCCGTGCGCGCGACAACGGGACGGGGTCTGCCAGCAGTCCTCGGTAGTATAGTGGTCAGTATCCCCGCCTGTCACGCGGGAGACCGGGGTTCAATTCCCCGCCGGGGAGGCACCTTTTCCTTTTAGCCGACGGCCCCGTGACGGCGAGGGAAAAACAATTGTTCCGACACCGGGAGTCGAACCCGGGCCGCCTGGGTGAAAGCCAGGAATCCTAACCGCTAGACCATATCGGAGACCTGGTGCCTCAGCGCACGTCTGTCGAGTCGCCGTTTCAGCCGCGCGCTATTTACAATAGAGTGAAAGGCGGAGAGCAGCACGCATACCACACATACACCTCTCACAGCTACGACTCGGCTGCTTCGGCAGACAGACCTGCAAAAGAAGCGTGCATCGACCGGGAATCGAACCCGGGTCACCCGCGTGGCAGGCGAGTATTCTACCACTAGACCACCGATGCTTGACGGACAAACACTGGCGGCGGCCCTACTCGTCTCGAATGCCCGACGGCGTTGCGGGCGACGCGAGGAGCGAGCGAAGTAACTCCTGGCACGCCAGCCGTCAACCAGTCCTCGGTAGTATAGTGGTCAGTATCCCCGCCTGTCACGCGGGAGACCGGGGTTCAATTCCCCGCCGGGGAGGGCTTCCTTTTTCGCGCCCGCGACCGCGACGAACGGCATAAAACCAAACACCAAAACGAAAGAAAAGAAGAAAAAAAAAAAAAAGGAAAAAAAGAAAAAGCGGCGACGCGCGGAAAGACGACCGCGAAAGAAAGAGATCCACGCTGGCATAACAATAACATACCATAAGAAAACAGAAAAGACAAGGAAAGGCCAACAGGCAGCGAGCACCCCACATGTAGCAGACATACACCTCACACACTGCTGGTGGCCTCCCGACTCGGCGCGAGGAAAAAGGGGCGCGCGAACGCGCCCGCGTGAATATCGGCGAGAAGGCACCAGGGGGAGTCGAACCCTCGACCTTCTGTTTACTAGACAGACGCTCTAACCAACTGAGCTATGGCGCCGACAGCGGGGCCAGGCGTGCCGCGGTCTACACTGCCGATCCATAAAGGAGAGGAAACGGTCGGGCACCGCTGGCGAGGGAGCAAAACCTGGGACCACCTCCGACGGGACTCGAACCCGCAATCCCCGGCTTAGGAGGCCGATGCCTTATCCATTGGGCCACGGAGGCTGGCTTCTGGGGTGGGGAAAATAGCCGTGGTCGACCTGTCGGAGGGCTCGTTCGAACGGTGTGTACACACGCGGCACAGGGTGGCGGCGCGCTGCGATGCTACTAGGAGACCACAGGTACACCCTGTACAAGGCCAATCAATTTGGCAAGCAGCACTTGCACGCGACTGAACGGTGCACGCCTGCGCCTCTCTGTTGGCCAGGGACCCTCGGACCAGCGGCCCTTAACATGAACACATTTTTATCAGGTAAATATTTGGGCAACATGAACAGTAGTTTGTGCCTGCTAATACTATGGAGCGCATGGTTAGATACAATGTAACAAATCCTTTATCATCTACAACAGGGTAACCGATACGGGTATAGAGTACATTTCCGTTACGTAGAATACAATACCTAACTATTTTGCGTTGGTGAAATCTTTGCATTTGGTGAAATACCAAACATCAATGAGAAAATTAAAGGCGAGTGGCGAGCGACACCGGCCCGCCGTGCGCGCGACAACGGGACGGGGTCTGCCAGCAGTCCTCGGTAGTATAGTGGTCAGTATCCCCGCCTGTCACGCGGGAGACCGGGGTTCAATTCCCCGCCGGGGAGGCACCTTTTCCTTTTAGCCGACGGCCCCGTGACGGCGAGGGAAAAACAATTGTTCCGACACCGGGAGTCGAACCCGGGCCGCCTGGGTGAAAGCCAGGAATCCTAACCGCTAGACCATATCGGAGACCTGGTGCCTCAGCGCACGTCTGTCGAGTCGCCGTTTCAGCCGCGCGCTATTTACAATAGAGTGAAAGGCGGAGAGCAGCACGCATACCACACATACACCTCTCACAGCTACGACTCGGCTGCTTCGGCAGACAGACCTGCAAAAGAAGCGTGCATCGACCGGGAATCGAACCCGGGTCACCCGCGTGGCAGGCGAGTATTCTACCACTAGACCACCGATGCTTGACGGACAAACACTGGCGGCGGCCCTACTCGTCTCGAATGCCCGACGGCGTTGCGGGCGACGCGAGGAGCGAGCGAAGTAACTCCTGGCACGCCAGCCGTCAACCAGTCCTCGGTAGTATAGTGGTCAGTATCCCCGCCTGTCACGCGGGAGACCGGGGTTCAATTCCCCGCCGGGGAGGGCTTCCTTTTTCGCGCCCGCGACCGCGACGAACGGCATAAAACCAAACACCAAAACGAAAGAAAAGAAGAAAAAAAAAAAAAAGGAAAAAAAGAAAAAGCGGCGACGCGCGGAAAGACGACCGCGAAAGAAAGAGATCCACGCTGGCATAACAATAACATACCATAAGAAAACAGAAAAGACAAGGAAAGGCCAACAGGCAGCGAGCACCCCACATGTAGCAGACATACACCTCACACACTGCTGGTGGCCTCCCGACTCGGCGCGAGGAAAAAGGGGCGCGCGAACGCGCCCGCGTGAATATCGGCGAGAAGGCACCAGGGGGAGTCGAACCCTCGACCTTCTGTTTACTAGACAGACGCTCTAACCAACTGAGCTATGGCGCCGACAGCGGGGCCAGGCGTGCCGCGGTCTACACTGCCGATCCATAAAGGAGAGGAAACGGTCGGGCACCGCTGGCGAGGGAGCAAAACCTGGGACCACCTCCGACGGGACTCGAACCCGCAATCCCCGGCTTAGGAGGCCGATGCCTTATCCATTGGGCCACGGAGGCTGGCTTCTGGGGTGGGGAAAATAGCCGTGGTCGACCTGACGGAGGGCTCGTTCGAACGGTGTGTACACACGCGGCACAGGGTGGCGGCGCGCTGCGATGCTACTAGGAGACCACAGGTACACCCTGTACAAGGCCAATCAATTTGGCAAGCAGCACTTGCACGCGACTGAACGGTGCACGCCTGCGCCTCTCTGTTGGCCAGGGACCCTCGGACCAGCGGCCCTTAACATGAACACATTTTTATCAGGTAAATATTTGGGCAACATGAACAGTAGTTTGTGCCTGCTAATACTATGGAGCGCATGGTTAGATACAATGTAACAAATCCTTTATCATCTACAACAGGGTAACCGATACGGGTATAGAGTACATTTCCGTTACGTAGAATACAATACCTAACTATTTTGCGTTGGTGAAATCTTTGCATTTGGTGAAATACCAAACATCAATGAGAAAATTAAAGGCGAGTGGCGAGCGACACCGGCCCGCCGTGCGCGCGACAACGGGACGGGGTCTGCCAGCAGTCCTCGGTAGTATAGTGGTCAGTATCCCCGCCTGTCACGCGGGAGACCGGGGTTCAATTCCCCGCCGGGGAGGCACCTTTTCCTTTTAGCCGACGGCCCCGTGACGGCGAGGGAAAAACAATTGTTCCGACACCGGGAGTCGAACCCGGGCCGCCTGGGTGAAAGCCAGGAATCCTAACCGCTAGACCATATCGGAGACCTGGTGCCTCAGCGCACGTCTGTCGAGTCGCCGTTTCAGCCGCGCGCTATTTACAATAGAGTGAAAGGCGGAGAGCAGCACGCATACCACACATACACCTCTCACAGCTACGACTCGGCTGCTTCGGCAGACAGACCTGCAAAAGAAGCGTGCATCGACCGGGAATCGAACCCGGGTCACCCGCGTGGCAGGCGAGTATTCTACCACTAGACCACCGATGCTTGACGGACAAACACTGGCGGCGGCCCTACTCGTCTCGAATGCCCGACGGCGTTGCGGGCGACGCGAGGAGCGAGCGAAGTAACTCCTGGCACGCCAGCCGTCAACCAGTCCTCGGTAGTATAGTGGTCAGTATCCCCGCCTGTCACGCGGGAGACCGGGGTTCAATTCCCCGCCGGGGAGGGCTTCCTTTTTCGCGCCCGCGACCGCGACGAACGGCATAAAACCAAACACCAAAACGAAAGAAAAGAAGAAAAAAAAAAAAAAGGAAAAAAAGAAAAAGCGGCGACGCGCGGAAAGACGACCGCGAAAGAAAGAGATCCACGCTGGCATAACAATAACATACCATAAGAAAACAGAAAAGACAAGGAAAGGCCAACAGGCAGCGAGCACCCCACATGTAGCAGACATACACCTCACACACTGCTGGTGGCCTCCCGACTCGGCGCGAGGAAAAAGGGGCGCGCGAACGCGCCCGCGTGAATATCGGCGAGAAGGCACCAGGGGGAGTCGAACCCTCGACCTTCTGTTTACTAGACAGACGCTCTAACCAACTGAGCTATGGCGCCGACAGCGGGGCCAGGCGTGCCGCGGTCTACACTGCCGATCCATAAAGGAGAGGAAACGGTCGGGCACCGCTGGCGAGGGAGCAAAACCTGGGACCACCTCCGACGGGACTCGAACCCGCAATCCCCGGCTTAGGAGGCCGATGCCTTATCCATTGGGCCACGGAGGCTGGCTTCTGGGGTGGGGAAAATAGCCGTGGTCGACCTGACGGAGGGCTCGTTCGAACGGTGTGTACACACGCGGCACAGGGTGGCGGCGCGCTGCGATGCTACTAGGAGACCACAGGTACACCCTGTACAAGGCCAATCAATTTGGCAAGCAGCACTTGCACGCGACTGAACGGTGCACGCCTGCGCCTCTCTGTTGGCCAGGGACCCTCGGACCAGCGGCCCTTAACATGAACACATTTTTATCAGGTAAATATTTGGGCAACATGAACAGTAGTTTGTGCCTGCTAATACTATGGAGCGCATGGTTAGATACAATGTAACAAATCCTTTATCATCTACAACAGGGTAACCGATACGGGTATAGAGTACATTTCCGTTACGTAGAATACAATACCTAACTATTTTGCGTTGGTGAAATCTTTGCATTTGGTGAAATACCAAACATCAATGAGAAAATTAAAGGCGAGTGGCGAGCGACACCGGCCCGCCGTGCGCGCGACAACGGGACGGGGTCTGCCAGCAGTCCTCGGTAGTATAGTGGTCAGTATCCCCGCCTGTCACGCGGGAGACCGGGGTTCAATTCCCCGCCGGGGAGGCACCTTTTCCTTTTAGCCGACGGCCCCGTGACGGCGAGGGAAAAACAATTGTTCCGACACCGGGAGTCGAACCCGGGCCGCCTGGGTGAAAGCCAGGAATCCTAACCGCTAGACCATATCGGAGACCTGGTGCCTCAGCGCACGTCTGTCGAGTCGCCGTTTCAGCCGCGCGCTATTTACAATAGAGTGAAAGGCGGAGAGCAGCACGCATACCACACATACACCTCTCACAGCTACGACTCGGCTGCTTCGGCAGACAGACCTGCAAAAGAAGCGTGCATCGACCGGGAATCGAACCCGGGTCACCCGCGTGGCAGGCGAGTATTCTACCACTAGACCACCGATGCTTGACGGACAAACACTGGCGGCGGCCCTACTCGTCTCGAATGCCCGACGGCGTTGCGGGCGACGCGAGGAGCGAGCGAAGTAACTCCTGGCACGCCAGCCGTCAACCAGTCCTCGGTAGTATAGTGGTCAGTATCCCCGCCTGTCACGCGGGAGACCGGGGTTCAATTCCCCGCCGGGGAGGGCTTCCTTTTTCGCGCCCGCGACCGCGACGAACGGCATAAAACCAAACACCAAAACGAAAGAAAAGAAGAAAAAAAAAAAAAAGGAAAAAAAGAAAAAGCGGCGACGCGCGGAAAGACGACCGCGAAAGAAAGAGATCCACGCTGGCATAACAATAACATACCATAAGAAAACAGAAAAGACAAGGAAAGGCCAACAGGCAGCGAGCACCCCACATGTAGCAGACATACACCTCACACACTGCTGGTGGCCTCCCGACTCGGCGCGAGGAAAAAGGGGCGCGCGAACGCGCCCGCGTGAATATCGGCGAGAAGGCACCAGGGGGAGTCGAACCCTCGACCTTCTGTTTACTAGACAGACGCTCTAACCAACTGAGCTATGGCGCCGACAGCGGGGCCAGGCGTGCCGCGGTCTACACTGCCGATCCATAAAGGAGAGGAAACGGTCGGGCACCGCTGGCGAGGGAGCAAAACCTGGGACCACCTCCGACGGGACTCGAACCCGCAATCCCCGGCTTAGGAGGCCGATGCCTTATCCATTGGGCCACGGAGGCTGGCTTCTGGGGTGGGGAAAATAGCCGTGGTCGACCTGTCGGAGGGCTCGTTCGAACGGTGTGTACACACGCGGCACAGGGTGGCGGCGCGCTGCGATGCTACTAGGAGACCACAGGTACACCCTGTACAAGGCCAATCAATTTGGCAAGCAGCACTTGCACGCGACTGAACGGTGCACGCCTGCGCCTCTCTGTTGGCCAGGGACCCTCGGACCAGCGGCCCTTAACATGAACACATTTTTATCAGGTAAATATTTGGGCAACATGAACAGTAGTTTGTGCCTGCTAATACTATGGAGCGCATGGTTAGATACAATGTAACAAATCCTTTATCATCTACAACAGGGTAACCGATACGGGTATAGAGTACATTTCCGTTACGTAGAATACAATACCTAACTATTTTGCGTTGGTGAAATCTTTGCATTTGGTGAAATACCAAACATCAATGAGAAAATTAAAGGCGAGTGGCGAGCGACACCGGCCCGCCGTGCGCGCGACAACGGGACGGGGTCTGCCAGCAGTCCTCGGTAGTATAGTGGTCAGTATCCCCGCCTGTCACGCGGGAGACCGGGGTTCAATTCCCCGCCGGGGAGGCACCTTTTCCTTTTAGCCGACGGCCCCGTGACGGCGAGGGAAAAACAATTGTTCCGACACCGGGAGTCGAACCCGGGCCGCCTGGGTGAAAGCCAGGAATCCTAACCGCTAGACCATATCGGAGACCTGGTGCCTCAGCGCACGTCTGTCGAGTCGCCGTTTCAGCCGCGCGCTATTTACAATAGAGTGAAAGGCGGAGAGCAGCACGCATACCACACATACACCTCTCACAGCTACGACTCGGCTGCTTCGGCAGACAGACCTGCAAAAGAAGCGTGCATCGACCGGGAATCGAACCCGGGTCACCCGCGTGGCAGGCGAGTATTCTACCACTAGACCACCGATGCTTGACGGACAAACACTGGCGGCGGCCCTACTCGTCTCGAATGCCCGACGGCGTTGCGGGCGACGCGAGGAGCGAGCGAAGTAACTCCTGGCACGCCAGCCGTCAACCAGTCCTCGGTAGTATAGTGGTCAGTATCCCCGCCTGTCACGCGGGAGACCGGGGTTCAATTCCCCGCCGGGGAGGGCTTCCTTTTTCGCGCCCGCGACCGCGACGAACGGCATAAAACCAAACACCAAAACGAAAGAAAAAAAAAAAAAAAAAAAAAAGGAAAAAAAGAAAAAGCGGCGACGCGCGGAAAGACGACCGCGAAAGAAAGAGATCCACGCTGGCATAACAATAACATACCATAAGAAAACAGAAAAGACAAGGAAAGGCCAACAGGCAGCGAGCACCCCACATGTAGCAGACATACACCTCACACACTGCTGGTGGCCTCCCGACTCGGCGCGAGGAAAAAGGGGCGCGCGAACGCGCCCGCGTGAATATCGGCGAGAAGGCACCAGGGGGAGTCGAACCCTCGACCTTCTGTTTACTAGACAGACGCTCTAACCAACTGAGCTATGGCGCCGACAGCGGGGCCAGGCGTGCCGCGGTCTACACTGCCGATCCATAAAGGAGAGGAAACGGTCGGGCACCGCTGGCGAGGGAGCAAAACCTGGGACCACCTCCGACGGGACTCGAACCCGCAATCCCCGGCTTAGGAGGCCGATGCCTTATCCATTGGGCCACGGAGGCTGGCTTCTGGGGTGGGGAAAATAGCCGTGGTCGACCTGTCGGAGGGCTCGTTCGAACGGTGTGTACACACGCGGCACAGGGTGGCGGCGCGCTGCGATGCTACTAGGAGACCACAGGTACACCCTGTACAAGGCCAATCAATTTGGCAAGCAGCACTTGCACGCGACTGAACGGTGCACGCCTGCGCCTCTCTGTTGGCCAGGGACCCTCGGACCAGCGGCCCTTAACATGAACACATTTTTATCAGGTAAATATTTGGGCAACATGAACAGTAGTTTGTGCCTGCTAATACTATGGAGCGCATGGTTAGATACAATGTAACAAATCCTTTATCATCTACAACAGGGTAACCGATACGGGTATAGAGTACATTTCCGTTACGTAGAATACAATACCTAACTATTTTGCGTTGGTGAAATCTTTGCATTTGGTGAAATACCAAACATCAATGAGAAAATTAAAGGCGAGTGGCGAGCGACACCGGCCCGCCGTGCGCGCGACAACGGGACGGGGTCTGCCAGCAGTCCTCGGTAGTATAGTGGTCAGTATCCCCGCCTGTCACGCGGGGGACCGGGGTTCAATTCCCCGCCGGGGAGGCACCTTTTCCTTTTAGCCGACGGCCCCGTGACGGCGAGGGAAAAACAATTGTTCCGACACCGGGAGTCGAACCCGGGCCGCCTGGGTGAAAGCCAGGAATCCTAACCGCTAGACCATATCGGAGACCTGGTGCCTCAGCGCACGTCTGTCGAGTCGCCGTTTCAGCCGCGCGCTATTTACAATAGAGTGAAAGGCGGAGAGCAGCACGCATACCACACATACACCTCTCACAGCTACGACTCGGCTGCTTCGGCAGACAGACCTGCAAAAGAAGCGTGCATCGACCGGGAATCGAACCCGGGTCACCCGCGTGGCAGGCGAGTATTCTACCACTAGACCACCGATGCTTGACGGACAAACACTGGCGGCGGCCCTACTCGTCTCGAATGCCCGACGGCGTTGCGGGCGACGCGAGGAGCGAGCGAAGTAACTCCTGGCACGCCAGCCGTCAACCAGTCCTCGGTAGTATAGTGGTCAGTATCCCCGCCTGTCACGCGGGAGACCGGGGTTCAATTCCCCGCCGGGGAGGGCTTCCTTTTTCGCGCCCGCGACCGCGACGAACGGCATAAAACCAAACACCAAAACGAAAGAAAAGAAGAAAAAAAAAAAAAGGAAAAAAAAGAAAAAGCGGCGACGCGCGGAAAGACGACCGCGAAAGAAAGAGATCCACGCTGGCATAACAATAACATACCATAAGAAAACAGAAAAGACAAGGAAAGGCCAACAGGCAGCGAGCACCCCACATGTAGCAGACATACACCTCACACACTGCTGGTGGCCTCCCGACTCGGCGCGAGGAAAAAGGGGCGCGCGAACGCGCCCGCGTGAATATCGGCGAGAAGGCACCAGGGGGAGTCGAACCCTCGACCTTCTGTTTACTAGACAGACGCTCTAACCAACTGAGCTATGGCGCCGACAGCGGGGCCAGGCGTGCCGCGGTCTACACTGCCGATCCATAAAGGAGAGGAAACGGTCGGGCACCGCTGTCGAGGGAGCAAAACCTGGGACCACCTCCGACGGGACTCGAACCCGCAATCCCCGGCTTAGGAGGCCGATGCCTTATCCATTGGGCCACGGAGGCTGGCTTCTGGGGTGGGGAAAATAGCCGTGGTCGACCTGACGGAGGGCTCGTTCGAACGGTGTGTACACACGCGGCACAGGGTGGCGGCGCGCTGCGATGCTACTAGGAGACCACAGGTACACCCTGTACAAGGCCAATCAATTTGGCAAGCAGCACTTGCACGCGACTGAACGGTGCACGCCTGCGCCTCTCTGTTGGCCAGGGACCCTCGGACCAGCGGCCCTTAACATGAACACATTTTTATCAGGTAAATATTTGGGCAACATGAACAGTAGTTTGTGCCTGCTAATACTATGGAGCGCATGGTTAGATACAATGTAACAAATCCTTTATCATCTACAACAGGGTAACCGATACGGGTATAGAGTACATTTCCGTTACGTAGAATACAATACCTAACTATTTTGCGTTGGTGAAATCTTTGCATTTGGTGAAATACCAAACATCAATGAGAAAATTAAAGGCGAGTGGCGAGCGACACCGGCCCGCCGTTTCTGTCGTACGCCATTATATTCAGTAAGGCCTACTTGCATTATTGATTTCGAATTTGAATTTTCCTCGTCATGAAGCGTCGTTCGGATGGGACGAACAACCGAGGTCCTGTGCATACATTGGTGTGCACCACGTAAAAGAAGCCTTGGTAGTTGGAATTCAATATAAAAGTAGGCCGTAGCGCCACTGTTCGGGCAAAATGTCCCTAATAGCTTACTGCATGGCGTATGCCCGTCTGCATAAGCCTAGTTGGAGTAGAAAAGCTGGACGTTAAACCCCATTTTATTTAATTCCATTTACCTTCAGCCATCATATGTAGCCTATTCTTTGGGATGGCACTAGAATTATGTGCACGTAATTTAAAAGAATTACCCTTGGCAGCTGGAATTGGATATAAGGTGCTGTCCGGTCAAAATTTACCTCATGTATTGCCGGGACTGAGCATTGGTATTGTTGATATTTTATGATTAAATAATGTTTATTGTAGGCCTACACTTGACTCAAATCCATCCGTTTTAAAAAATTATCCTTTATTTCATGCAGGATGTTTTCGGTTAAGGGGACGTAACTCTTGATAACTAATAACTGTATTTACAGTCTAATCAAGCTTTTTCAGACTTAAGTTAAGAATTCACTCAACTTTCAATCACTGTTTATGAGAAATATCTTTCATCAAGAAACACAAAACTTTGCACATATTATCTTATTGGTGTATTTAATATATTAAAACAACAAAAAGATTATAAAGGGCTGAGAATGCCTTGTGAACTCGGGGCCTGGTCTAATGTTAGGGTTCTGGTGGTTTTACCTGCCATCTTTTGATAAGTGAAACATATCGTGTAAAAGATAGCACCTTGACTGGTGATAATAATAATAATATATATCATTTAACGCCAATTACACCAACTTCGATCTCAATAGGCGGTACAATATGGTGAGAAAAAAAATATCACAGAGCATCGTGAAAAAAAGATAGGACATTTACGTTAAAAAGTAGATCCACAAATATAAGAAATAACTTAGAATATAGTCTAAGAACGAAACTAAAGTTCAAAATTTCTTAATTTAATGGTTCAAATATAATAATGAATATTAAGAGCGAATTTGGGGGTGGGGGCGCGCATTTTTTAACCGGATTCTTGTCTCGGATTACTGGAAATAGACGGCCAATACATGTATACAAAATTATTCAAATGTAATACAAACATATAAACTTACCGATTCAAAAGTAGGCCTACTTGAAGATCGTCAATATACTGAAAACCTTTTCTTAATACATAAATCATCAACCTGAAACAAAATTAAAATTTTAAGCAATAAGATCTGTTATGGGCCCAAAAAAATGGGAGGAGAAAAGTTTTTAATGATTTCAGGCCTACTTTTCATTTGAAGTTAGCCATAGCTTCACGAGTCAGCCCCCACTCCCACTCTTTTCTGATCGATGCTAAAATGCATATTTGTCTGTACTAAATTAGTATTTCATCGGGAACTATTCAAAATCCTGACACTGCCATTGAACGTGTCATTCCTAGAATTATGTATGCATTGTGCTGTTCTCGGCAAATGAAAAACAATCTTTCATTTTTTTGAACCACAGCGGCACTCACACCTATCAAAGAACAGCGTATAGTCCTTCGAGTGGGGTTCGACATAGAACAGAGATCCCGCGTAAGCGTTGGGTGTTTACATATCGAACTTCTTGCAATTGGAATTGAATTGCCTACCACAAATTTTTCACTTGTAGCAAACTTTATATCGTATGTCGTATAGGTCCGTCTTCGTTATCCCTATTGGTGCACAAAAGCAGGATGTTAAACCCCATTTCACCCAGGGCCCCTTTGACATGCACAGCGATCGTACAACCGCATTTTCTTAAACACAACTGATACTTCATTTGATAAGAAATTAATAAACATACCTTTACACATCCATGTCACGTCCCCGCCAAAATCTTCACCATAGCTGACCCCGTCTAACAGTTTTATAACAGCAGTGACCCCGTGTAAAGCACGTGTTTTTCCCATACTAATCAGGCGCACTTGATAGTCTATGTCACCAGGACGTTCATAAGCGCTACCCAATACGTTAAGCCACACACTTTATATTCGACCCCATCCCATTCATAGATCAGTAATCAGTTGACATTGTATTTATCACAAAAGTGCAAAAAATGAAAAAGAAAAATTAAAAAACACATTTTATTGAAGGGCTTGCCCGACTTTAGTTTTCCATAATATGAGGCGTATTAGGAAACACGATTTGCTAGGAATGTGAGGGTAGGGTGTGATTGGCCGAATGGTGAGCCCATGCGCGTTGTATCATTAGGGTTGTCATTTATTCGGGTTTCTTCGAGTCCTTCGTTTGTACCCCCCTCCCCCCGCACAAGCAAATTATTGAAATGAAATTGAACCATGTGCTAGTCCCGAAACGACATGGTTTTGTGGGCGTTAAACCTCACCTTTCGATTTTCTATGCCTAATGATGCTGGCAGAGACCATTGAATATGAATCGGGCCGTAGCCAGCTTATAAAATTGGGAGGGGGGGGGGCTATCGAATTTTTGGGTGGGGATTGAGGATGTGGCCAGCTAAGAACAGTACGCTCCTAAAAAAATTATAATTGTTGGCGAAATCTTTGGGTGGGGGCGGGGCGAATTTTTTTTTTAGGGGGGGGGGGGCGATATGAATGATTGATTAAAAACCTGTGTATAAATTGTAGTATCATAATATTAATTCAGAATACCTTCCCATTACTTCGGATACCTTTCATTTTCCTTTTAAGGTTTCAGAAATGAAATAAAATATAATAGGGTTTAACGTCCTACTGTTTCAGATTTCAGGCTTCAGACTTTTCACTTTATAACAATTTTTGGTTCGCATTGACTTCCCATTTGACCACTGTGTTGCCAATATAATTGTATTTTAACTAATTTGTACTTCAATTTAAATAATGATAAATCCGATATAACTGTTTAGATCAATTACAACTTGAATATCTACATTGTTTTTCTTCGTAATTCAAACCGTTACACAATTCATGATTACAATTTTTAAATCATTTCACATTTGAGATGAATACAATATATGAACACATCCATCAGTATTTGTTCTCTTACACTAATCAATAAATATATTCCAAGAGTTATAGATCGATATAAATAATTATGGGATGTACCATTTCCCCCTTCCCCCTCGGACTTGAATTGGCAAAATGTCCCATTAAAAATATCATATATATCGCCAGTTTTCATATATATATTAATACATGTATATTCATTATTTATGACAAAGTATATATTCTTAATATCTTTTTATTTATGATAACGTATATATCAATATATTTATTATTTATGATAAAGTATATATTTATATCTTTATGACAAAGTATATATCAATATATTCATTACTTATGATAAAGTATATATTAATATCTTCATAATATATTAATATCTTCATAATATATTAATATCTTCATAATATATTAATATCTTCATTATATTTTAATATCTTCATTATTTATGATAAAGTATATATTAATATCGTCCTTATTTATGATAAAATATATATTTATATCTTCATTATGTATGATAAAGTATATATTAATATCTTCATTATTTATGACAAAGTATATATTATAACAGAGTATATATTGATATCTTCATTATTTATGATAAAGTATATATTAATATCTTCATTATTTATGATAAAGTATATATATCTTCATTATTTATGACAAAGTATATATCAATATCTTCATTATTTATGATGAAGTATATATTGATATCTTGATTTTTGATTATAAAGTATATATTAACATCTTTATTATTTATGATAAAGTATATATATCTTCATTATTTATGATAAAGTATATATCAAAATCTCCATTATTTATGACAAAGTATATATTAATATCTTCATTATTTATGACAAAGTATATATTAATATCTTCATTATTTATGATAAAGTATGATATCTTCATTATTTATGATAGAGTGTGATATCTACATTATTTATGATAAAGTATACATGTATATTAATATCTTCTTTATTTATGATAAAGTATATATTAATATCTTTATTATTTATGTTAAAGTGTATATTAATATCTTTATTATTTATGACGAAGTACATATTGCTATCTTCATTATTTATGATAAAGTGTATATTAATATCTTGATTCTTTATGATAAAGTATATATTGCTATCTTCATTATTTATGACAAAGTATATATTATAACAGAGTATATATTGATATCTTCATTATTTATGATAAAGTATATTTTAATATCTTCATTATTTATGATAAAGTATATATATCTTCATTATTTATGACAAAGTATATATCAATATCTTTATTATTTATGATGAAGTATATATTGATATCTTCATTTTTGATTATAAAGTATATATTAACATCTTTATTATTTATGATAAAGTATATATATCTTCATTATTTATGATAAAGTATATATCAAAATCTCCATTATTTATGACAAAGTAATATCTTCATTATTTATGACAAAGTATATATTAATATCTTCATTATTTATGATAAAGTATGATATCTTCATTATTTATGATAGAGTGTGATATCTACATTATTTATGATAAAGTATACATGTATATTAATATCTTCATTATTTATGATAAAGTATATATTAATATCTTTATTATTTATGTTAAAGTGTATATTAATATCTTTATTATTTATGACGAAGTATATATTGCTATCTTCATTATTTATGATAAAGTGTATATTAATATCTTGATTCTCTATGATAAAGTATATATTGCTATCTTTATTATTTATGACAAAGTATATATCTATAAACTTATCTTAATTGATATTTAACATATTTAACATATATTAAACAAAATCATATATTATGCAGGAAAACATATAATATAGAGACAGACGTCGTAGCTTCAAGTGCCTATATACAGAGGGTTTTTTTAAATTATTATTTGGGAGTTGGTTTGTTTGGATTGGTTTTGTGTGTGTGTTGGGGTGGATGGGGTAGTTTTATGGGGATCCATAATTTGGGAAAGAAAACAGTGCACACTGTGTAATTTTGCTGGTTTTCATCGATTATCCCTAAGTAGCAGATTATTCATGACATATAATTCAGTCATTTTGTACATTTACTTGTATGTTTGCCATGAATGTATCTGTTTCTACGAATAAATAAATAAATAAATAAATAAATAAATAAATAAATAAATAAATAAATAAATAAATAAATAAATAAATAAATAAATAAATAAATAAATAAATAAATAAATAAATAAATAAATAAAATGTTCAACAGATTCTTTATAAGCAACACATTCTCTTAGCATGTTTGAAGGGGGCGCAGGGCCTATTTTAAGGATTATTTTACGAAGCACGGTCTCCGTGAAAATGTTCACAATACGACCGCCAGAGAACGCCGGAACCACCATTTCCGAGTAGAAAGTGGTCAGTTCAATGTAGCTCCTCAGCTTTCAGAAGTTGTGACCAAACGGATCATGAACTATGAAAAAAACAATCGGATAAAACTCACCAGAAGTAAACTAATAACTTCCAGAATTATTATTACACTATTACACTTTTAATACCAAAGAATTGACTGACAGATGCATGTATATCCGACGGCTTGTCAGGGCATCGGGTGTTCAAAGAAAAGTCGATTCAAAGAATCAGCTTTGTGCCCGTATTTTCGATGCGATTTTCGAGAAATGAAGGGTCTGTAACTTCTCTTCTGATATTGATAAAAGCACACTGTTATATATCGCACAATGGTTAGGCGGTAACAGTACAATATGTCTTGAAGGAGCTAAATCGCTAAAATTTGGGATCTAGAAATTGACAAAAGTGGGTCGTAACGCATATAATACTGTAATATGAATGAATATAAACTGATTTACATTAAATGGTTTCGTTTTTACTCCAATTTCAAATCAGTTATGTTCGGCGAAAAAAGCCATTCAGTCCCAATACATGCAAATAATTTTTAGCGCCTGGTTATTCCAGTCTACATATGCCGTGTGATACAGTGCAATATGTCTAGCCTCGTCCCTCGAGTCCCTCAATACAACTAGGGTTGTAGCGCATTATGGTACACGATTCGTGTACCAATGTTAGAAAAATTATTGTATCCTATATATCGGATATTAGAAGCTCACCCTTTCCCGTCAAGTTTACATCATCAATGTTGATTTAAATTGACCAATAATTCGTGTTTTCGATGTTTACAATTTTGGAGGATTTTGAGTTCTGGATTCGGTCCTTTAATCACTATCAGAAGAGGCGTTATGTAGACTTGAGTTCTTGAAATCGCTTCAAAAATACGGGCCTTAATCTCTTTGTTACTGTCCGTCTTAGGGTATTCAAAGAATCGGCCTTGGGTCCGTATTTTCGAAGCGATTTTCAAAAGCTCAAGTCAATGCGATGGACCAACGCGAGAGAAACAAACAGTGAACCATGCTTCTGAAACAAACAGTGAAAGTGAAGAAAAATAATGAGACTGGATACCGAGTCAAATGACGTGATCGATGATCACAATGACTGCTGCTGTCGCACTTGCTTATTGCATGTACAAACTCAGATTAACAAAGGTATACACACCTTTTTTTCAGAGCACGGATTTTAGATTTTCAAAGCACGGATTTTTCATCCCAAGGCACGTCCGTGCCTGTAGGCACGTTAAAATAGGCCCTGAGGGGGCGATTAGTCCCGAAATTACCTAGTTGTGTTAAGTGGACGTTAAACCCCATTTCTCTCTCTTGAAGGAGAGTGGGAGGGGGGGGGGGGGCTTTGCGCATGGCAAACAGGCCTGTTTAAGCGCCATTGCAAATATTCAGCAAATTTGAAAAGCTCAGAAGTTCTGCTTAAAAGGTCAAAAAGAAAGGTATGTTGCCCATTATATTGTTTAACTACAATCTATTTCTATGCGCTGCCTTCAATTCAATTTATAACCGAAAGATTGTGTTGGCGAGACATTACCAGCGGTTTCGGTTTTACGTTGAACTTCAGATGAACTTTATTGGGAATTTTTCATGATATTAAAAAAAGACATTTTAAAAATGATTTTTTAAATGAATGATTTATTTATTTAGATTTGAGTTCTGTTATAAAGGCGAAATATTAATTAAAAGCTGATTGGAATGAAATAAAATTCCACATATTTATTTTTTATTTTTAAATAACTCGTATTACTATTAGATAACAGTAATATTTACACCAGTGCAACCTCTTTGTAATACATGATTTACATTTCGGTAAGTTATAACTCGATGAATATCGAAAATTATAAAATATCGATGGTTCAATCGTACTTATAATTTGAGTTTGGATAAACGAGTCTATTTGGGGATATCGACTGGATTATCAAGCCTTATGTAGGTTGTCAAAAAAATTAAAATAAGTTTTTGATCGAGACTACCAAAATAATAACCTCGTTTTCAAAGAGGAAGTAGATGTGATAAAAACGTCAAAATTAAAGAGGAAAGAAAATAAAGAAAACATGAAAAGGGTCCACGAATAACACTTAAACAGTATGAACTTTATTCTTTTCTTTTTACCTAAAATTGACCTGTTACAAATGAATGACTGGGCTTCGATTGCCACAGTATTCCTGCCACAATGAATAACATTGAAAGAAAGTGGCACGGTATATGTAAAGAAAAGATCCGTCAGTTCCGTGTCAATCGTCAATGTTGTTAATTTTTTTAATTAAAAAAAACATCGAAGGGTGTCAATTTGATTAACAAAACTTAAATTAATATATTACATCTTGTAATAAAATGGGGTCTTGTCCTACGTGTTATTGATTGTAAAATTATCAGTTCTGAAAAGTGCCAAGGGCAAGACGGTGATAAGACTGGGGTAGGGTTAGGGTTATGAATATTGTTAATCAAAATAGATTTAAAATATCGATTAAGTTGCACAGTTATAGGTACTAGGTAGTCACTTGTTAGAAGAATTTGTAAAACTAGTAATCTTCATCGCAGTATTCTTTGCAATGCATGTTTGGGACTTGCCTTGGTGATCGTAGTTAAACAAACATAAAACGAAAGCCAGTCATCAACACATTTTGTTTTTCATGCGAATCGCTAGTGTCAAATATTAAAAATGCCAGCTTATGATGAGTCATGATGTAGCGTATTGTTGAATATTGAAATTATATAGATCTCATAATCATGATTAATTATTCAGATACAAACAATGAATGTTTTCAAAACAAATTGTTAGTAAAAATACTTTGCTGATATTACTGATTGACAGTTATTTATTATACATGAAAGCAGTAGGGAGGGGGAGGTGCGAATGGTTACCATGTGCATGCTGTATCATAAGATCTGTCATTGAGTCACCAGGCATGGTTTCAATTCCCCGGTTGCATGTGACAAGGAGTACGTGGTTTCCTCCGACTGTTTAGGACTCCTACGCTCAAGCAAATTATAAAAATAAAATTCAACCATGCCGGGCTAGAAATTCACGCGAATCTCCGTAACTGATTCTGGCAAGAGCTTACGCTGCGAATCTACAAGGATTAGAAAATATCATTGTTGAGTCCGACTATTGATGTCAGTCAGGGTAAGTGTTCTTAATCGCTGGTATTTTGTCGCCTTTAGCTGATTGAATTTTAATCTAGCCTATTGGGTAAACTATATATAATAATCATACCTTAGTCACGTGAGAATTGGCCACATGTGGTTCATAATCCGACTCCCAAGTAATTAGCACATTTAACCGTGATTTTGATATCCGGTACCCCCCCCCCCCCCCCCCCCCCCCAAAAAAAAAAAAACCAAACAAACCAAGCTTGCTGATTATTCATAATATATATTCAGTAAATAATTAATAAGCCACGACCTGGGCATGGTTTGCGAATCGTGTGTCTTCCACACTCTCCATCCGTGTGAATTCTGGGTACGGGTCTAAATATTAAAATATAACTGTATCAGTTGTTAGGTAAATTTAAATCTTCTTTGAATATAATCCCCTGATAGAACACCAGATCAATACACAGAGAGAGAAACAGTGAATATTTTCCCCGATGAAATCTGTCGAATTCCAAAAATACATGACATCTGGGTTGGAATAAGGTCATTAAACCAGTTCTAAATTTGCGTGTACCATTATGATTATTTTATATCATACACATGCTGACAGAAGCTTTATTCTTATATGACCACATTAAAATGTGGTTGTATATTATCGCCGCCCCTTTGTCCACCATTGTGGACGCTCTAGCGAAGCTCTAGAGGCTAAAGTTAATCCGATTGACTTTAAATTGATACATAGTGTTTAAGGGCGTGAGACGAAGAAGCCTATTGATTTTCAGCGATTTTTGATAATTAATGCCTGAGTAATAGCCCTTGATCACTTCAAAAAATATTGTGGACGCTTTAAAGGCCTTGATCACTTCCTAAAATCTTATGGACGCTCTAGAGGCCAAAGTTAATATCCAATTGACTTTGAATTTATACAGTGTTTAAGGTCATGTGACAAAGAAGCCTATTGATTTTCAGCCAGTTCTGATAATTACTGTCAGAGATATGGCGCTTGATCACTTCTAAAAACCTTGTTGATGCTCTATAAGTAAATATCCGATTGACTTTAAATTTATACACAGTGTTTAAGGTCATGAGATGAAGAAGGCTATTGATTTTCAGCGATTTTGGATACATACTGCCAGAGTTAAGGCGCTTGATCACTTAAAAAAACCTTTAACTTGGACAGCTAAATCTATGTTATTAAATGTTTGTATACTAAACATTATCATGGAGGAGAACTTTATCAAAGTGCCAAGGGCAAGACGGTGATAAGACTGGGGTAGGGTTAGGGTTATGAATATTGTTAATCAAAATAGATTTAAAATATCGATTAAGTTGCACAGTTATAGGTACTAGGTAGTCACTTGTTAGAAGAATTTGTAAAACTAGTAATCTTCATCGCAGTATTCTTTGCAATGCATGTTTGGGACTTGGTGATCGTAGTTAAACAAACATAAAACGAAAGCCAGTCATCAACACATTTTGTTTTTCATGCGAATCGCTAGTGTCAAATATTAAAAATGCCAGCTTATGATGAGTCATGATGTAGCGTATTGTTGAATATTGAAATTATATAGATCTCATAATCATGATTAATTATTCAGATACAAACTATGAATGTTTTCAAAAAATACTTTGCTGATATTACTGATTGACAGTTATTTATTATACATGAAAGCAGTAGGGAGGGGGAGGTGCGAATGGTTACCATGTGCATGCTGTATCATAAGATCTGTCATTGAGTCACCAGGCATGGTTTCAATTCCCGGGTTGCATGTGACAAGGAGTACGTGGTTTCCTCCGACTGTTTAGGACTCCTACGCTCAAGCAAATTATAAAAATAAAATTCAACCATGCCGGGCTAGAAATTCACGCGAATCTCCGTAACTGATTCTGGCAAGAGCTTACGCTGCGAATCTACAAGGATTAGAAAATATCATTGTTGAGTCAGACTATTGATGTCAGTCAGGGTAAGTGTTCTTAATCGCTGGTATTTTGTCGCCTTTAGCTGATTGAATTTTAATCTAGCCTATTGGGTAAACTATATATAATAATCATACCTTAGTCACGTGAGAATTGGCCACATGTGGTTCATAATCCAACTCCCAAGTAATTAGCACATTTAACCGTGATTTTGATATCCGGTACCCCCCCCCCCCAAAAAAAAAACCCCAAAAAAACCCCAAACAAAACAAGCTTGCTGATTATTCATAATATATTCAGTAAATAATTAATAATCCACGACCTGGGCATGGTTTGCGAATCGTGCGTCCGTGTGAATTCTGGGTACCGGTCTAAATATTAAAATATAACTGTATCAGTTGTTAGGTAAATTTAAATCTTCTTTGAATATAATCCCCTGATAGAACACCAGATCAATACACGGAGAGAGAAACAGTGAATATTTCCCCGATGAAATCTGTCAAATTCCAATAATACATGACATCTGGGTTGGAATAAGGTCACTAAACCAGTTCTAAATTTGCGTGTACCATTATGATTATTTTATTTCATACACATGCTGACAGAAGCTTTATTCTTATATGGCCACATTAAAATGTGGTTGTATATTATCGCCGCCCCTTCGTCCACCATTGTGGACGCTCTAGCGACGCTCTAGAGGCTAAAGTTAATCCGATTGACTTTAAATTGATACATAGTGTTTAAGGTCGTGAGACGAAGAAGCCTATTTTATTTTCAGCGATTTTTGATAATTAATGCCTGAGTTATAGCCCTTGATCACTTCAAAAAATATTGTGGACGCTTTAAAGGCCTTGATCACTTCCTAAAATCTTATGGACGCTCTAGAGGCCAAAGTTAATATCCAATTGACTTTGAATTTATACAGTGTTTAAGGTCATGTGACAAAGAAGCATATTGATTTTCAGCAAGTTCTGATAATTACTGTCCGAGATATGGCGCTTGATCACCTCTAAAAACCTTGTTGATGCTCTATAAGTAAATATCCGATTGACTTTAAATTTATACACAGTGTTTAAGGTCATGAGATGAAGAAGGCTATTGATTTTCAGCGATTTTGGATACATACTGCCAGAGTTAAGGCGCTTGATCACTTAAAAAAAACCTTTAACTTGGACAGCTAAATCCATGTTATTAAATGTTTGTATGCTAAACATTATCATGGAGGAGAACTTTATCAAAGCCAAACAAATTTTAAGAATTTCTGATCATTACATAATCAGATTAAGTGTATTATAAATGTTTCATTACCGACAAGAGGACAAATATTCGACGACTCTTGTTGACTGCTCCGACGATTTAACTGTTGTAGGGGTATGTTTTGTTGCCTGGCAACTGGCAACCTCTCTTTTAGATATTATGGAAGATATATTCTAGTCGTACTGAATTTTATTTTATAGCAATTTCATTTATGGTTGTCAAGTGATCATTCTATACTGTCTGCGGGGTTGGGATGGCCTAGTGGTCTAGAGTGTCGCGCTTCGACCTCTAGCTGGCCGGTTACCTTGCTTGCAGCTGTGGTTTCGAGCCCTGGTGTGAGCGTATGTGGCATGGGATAGGGGCGCCTTCTCAACCTCATGGGTTTGCTCCGGGCACTCCGGTTTCCTTCCACTGCTAAAGACCCCTAAGGCGCAAGCAAATTATTGAAATAAAATTAAACCATATGTTAGTCCCAAAATTACCTAGTTGTGTTGGGTGGAGTTAAAACCCAATTTCTCTCTCTCATTCTATCGTCTGTCTATCATCGACGAATGTATAAAAAATATTGCAAGTTAGGTGACTAGTTATGTTATGGACAAAATACTGCAAATTGTTTTATGCAGAAATGGCATGGTGCCGTATCATTTATTTTGGCTACAGCATTATCTGTATATTACTTTTTACACTATTTAAGTGTTAAACCCAAATGCCATTTGATTGTTTTATTTTTTATCATTGTTGTTGTAGTTTGGTTTTGTTTTTAAGACATTATTATTAATTAAGACATGGGGGATTTTTCGCAGATTGCATATGAGAATCCGCTTAAATTCTTGCAAAAAATGGAGAATTTCTACCCCTGCCATGCCATGTGTTAGTTCTGAAGTGAATGGGTTGAGTCAAGTGGACAATAAACCTCATTTCTCTCTCTTATCAGACATGGTCGACCATGAGGTTGGATGGCTGAATGGTGAGCTTGTGCGCTGTATCATATAAAGCCTGTCATTGTGTCAACTGGTGTTGTTTTGTATCCTAGTTGTGCGTGACAAGAAGAGTCGCCCACCCAACCACTGCTAAAGACCCCTACACGCAATTAAATTATTGAAATAAAATTAAACAATATGTTAGTCCCAAAATGACCTAGTTTGTGTAGAGTGGACGTTAAACCCCATTTCTCATTCTCTCCAGCATGTACATGAAGACCAGTCTATTTTATACCCAGATAACTTAAAAGCACTTGGACAAAAGTTCCATATATTACTTTGTTTTATCATTAAAATAATGACAATAAATATATTGATAATTATTTATTATTAAATCACAATAATGATGATAATAGTAGTAAAGTAACAATATCTTAGCTACAAAGAGTCAATTTTTTCCAAATTTTTTTATTCATTCATCTATGATAGACAGACGGTAGAATGATCATGTGACAACCGTAAATGAAATTGCTATAAAATAAAATTTTGGTACTAACATGGTTCAATTTCATTTCTTTAATTCACTTGCGCCTTGCATGTGTAGGGGTCTTTAACAGTGGGGGGAAAACGGGGTACCCGGAGAAAATCCATGAGGTTGGACAAGAGAGGAAGCAGAAGCGCGCCAATTCACTCAATGACAGAACTTCCAATACAATGGACAGTAGGACGTTAAACCCTATTTCGTTTAAATTCCAATGCAATACGCATTAACCATTCAGCCACAAAATGACCCATAACAATATCTTAGCTACTTGATATGAATGATTTACTCTAGTAGGGCTAAACATAACAGCGAATAATTTATCTTTATTACATAACTATTTATTTAAAAAAAAACACATTATTTCTATAACCTTATTGTTAATTTGAAATGAGAAAGCATTATGTCTAATATTTGAAAATTTTATAATAAAAAAGGTAACATGGTAAAATGTACATACCAGTATTGCAACCTCCTGTCTAGAACTGACTCACATACAAATTCATTTGGACACAACTCAAATCAAATGTAATATTTTTTTGTGATATGCTTCATCAATTTGATTAGCTTACATTGTACTGATACATGTTTGTATAAGAACGGTCAGGTCAGTACTGAGTAAACCCTGAGTACTACATGTAATTCAGATCACTTTAGAATTAAAGTAATAACAATAACAACTATTGGTATTTTGTTAATTGATATTCTTTGATGTGGTTTCATCACAGGTATTATACACAACACCTATTTATTTCAAAAAAAATAATTAAGCCAAACACAATAATTAATTTATTAACACAACACTCTATTATTTTAAAAACATATTTGTCAAAATTGTCTTTTAAAGTGGTTTTGGTGAGGTTGGGTAGTCTTTGAAATAATATATGTGTTGTGTATATTACAAAGAAAATAATTAAGCCAAACACAATAATTAATTTATTAAAACAAAAACATAATTGTCAGAGTTGTCTTTTAAAGTAATCCAACTTTGTTTGTCTGACTGGTCTGGGTGAGGTTGAGTAGTCAGTGGATTCGAAAAAAGAAGAAAAGAATAACAAATTCAGACATATTTTCTTTAATGCTTGACAAAGCAACCTAATACTAATAATATAAAAATGGTTGAAAGGGAAATCCGTCAAAGCATAAAATCAAAGATTAAAAAGCAAGGGAAAAATTTCAAAGAACAACTCAAGCCTTATTAATATTAATAATTGATTAAAATTTGCTTTTAAATTTTTTATTCAGTCTTCTAAGAAAGCTATGAAATATGCATTCATCAGATCTGAAAGACTTACATAATCTGAAATCAGTTACGAACAGCTGA
The DNA here is from genome assembly GCA_917208275.1 of Patella pellucida. Lineage (NCBI taxonomy): Eukaryota > Metazoa > Mollusca > Gastropoda > Patellidae > Patella > Patella pellucida. Next base: position 72,424,946 of record OU795038.1, read on the forward strand.
ATATAAAGGTTAATTAGGTTATTTCTCCATATTTTGTTGATTAGTTTCCTGAATGAAATAAAACCAAGTACGAACAATTCAAACAATTAGACGAAATTCGAAGTCCTAAAAAACGGTATAGGCAAAATAGTGTATTTGCATTTTCGCTGAAATACCAAATTTCTTACAGCTACAATGTAGATAATTTCCTGGCTTAGATTCAATTGGATTTAAACAGGTCTATCAATAAAAGTAAGACGTTGGCTTGCTAACTTGGACTTCATCTGGATTTTCTGAATTGGTTCCCCCTTGTCAGTGGCCTGGCAAAGGACAGTAATAGTTGTTTGGGTGGGATGAAAAAAGAGGTCCCGTGTACACATTGGCAATCGTGTAAAAGAACCCTTGACAGCTTAAATTTGATGTGAGAGGCGACTGTAGTTCTGATGTTTGCAAAATGTCCCTCATACATGTACATAGCACACTACCGGTACATGGCGTATGCCAGCCTTCGTTAGGCCAATCAGAGCAGAACACTAGGATGTTAAACCCTATTTTATTTTATTCTCCCCCGCCTTTCAAAGAAAGCAGGGAACTATTAAAAGCGGTTCGTCCGTCTGTCTGTCCGTCACACTTACAGCAATGTCAAACATCTAGCTTAAGGGCAGACTTGACAGATCATAATACATAATAAAAGGCACACTGCACAGGGAGAACTATCTTCTTTGAGAATAGATCTCTGCCTGAAGGACTGCCATATCAAAAAAATAGTACATGTATACTACTTTGTAATGTGGTTCTTCTGTTTCATCATATCTGCTATAAATTCAAAGATTAATAAAAACCTTTTCAATGATATTAAATTGAAGCAGGATGGAGTTTTCGACTAAAATCTTCAATTTCGAAATTGTGTGTCAACTAGCTTAGTGTCTGTTATCAATTGGAGCTAATTGTAGACAGTGTAAGTTTAGTATGAACAATAGATTGTCAAATCCAACCTTTTTTTTTTCGAAAAAAACTGTTAACAGCTAATCTATTATTTTTTCTTTCTCGTCAGTTGTCATTCTGTTAACTTAAAGAATTATGCTGTCAAAAATAGAGATGAGAATGAAATGAAATGGGGTTTAACGTCCTACTGCTAATGGAGACAGTGGAAAGACGATGTTGAAAGATTCAATGTTTTGAATGTTGCCTATGAAAAATTAAGAGAGAAATAAAAAAGATACATGTATAGAAATTTCTAATTGTTTATATTTTTTTACAGGTGAAATGGGGCAGATTATTGTAGATTGTATCCAAAAATACGCAACATACATGAAACATTAGACTTATGGTAACTGATTATTTAAGGGACAAAGCAGGAATGAAATCATGGAAAAAATCTCTGATGAAAACACCAAACTGAATCTCGTAAAGAAAGACCTGAACAATGGTAACAGTTCAGAAATCGAGAAACATTCTGAACCAGCCATTGATCTGTTCCTGGAGAATAATTTGAATAGCCAAGAACGTGAAGCTTTTCTTCAGGAGCAAATACCAGAAACTTTAGAAGAACAAGCAAGCACATCGTCAAGCGAGCATGTTGAAAGAAGGTTAGACCCTTTGTCACCTAGGAAACAGAAGACTCAAACTGCTGTAGTTAGTGAAGCCTTCCATTTTCTGCGCTGTGAGGATGATGCAGAACAGAATGTAGAATTGGTTCGTATTCCTCCAGAGGGATGCGAATCTGCAGAAAATGTAGCGCAAGTTGCCTCAAATCACACCAGTGATGAATTAAATAATTCTGTAATATACCATTCACATTCATATCAAGAAATAGGATCAATCACAGTTGATAACTTGGTTTGTTATGAGGACGATGTAGTGAACTGTTCTAGAAGTAGCATTGAAATAGATGGCTGTGAATCAGAATCTGATGTTCCAATTCCGAAGAGTGCTTCCATTACTACCGATTTACACGGTACTGCTAATAACATTACTACTGATTCAGATAGTCCTGTTAAGAACATTACTACAATATCTGTTTCGAATCTTAAAGTAGCTAAAGCTAAAAATGTTGATTTGGAAAAGACAGACAGCGAAGAGAGACAGAATCTTGAGGGCTCTGAATTCGATTCAGGTACTATGGCTCACATTAAAAATGTTGATTTGAAAAAGACAGGCAGCAAAGAAACCAAGAGACAAAATCTTGATGGTTGTGAATTCAATCCTGGTACTTCAGCATCTGGCAGCTTTGTGAAGATTAGTGCTTCTAATGATACTACAGATATTTGTGCTTCAAATTGTAAAATAACTGACGTTAACAATGATAGCAGCATCAATGAATGTGTGGTCAATCATGATATAGTTAAACCTAGTAGCCCGGAAAAAGATTTCTCAAATAATTCAGTTGATCTGCATCTGCAAGACTCTTCAGAATCTCTCAAGTCTGAAAATTTGGACATATTAGGAATTGAGCTAAGTTCGATAACGGCACCTCCCGATCAAGACAAAATAAGTTTAATCAGTGAAAAAGAAGTGGTACTGCGGCGACAATCTGATAAAAAGCTTAAACCGATATCAAATGCTGAATTAAGTGATGACTCTTCAGATGAGGACTCAGGTTTGTATATGTTTACTTATTTACTATTTCCGTTTTGTCATAAAATAAGATCTTAATAGTCATTTTGCTTGCACCCCTCCGCCAGCATTCTATTATTTAAAAAAAATACATCGATCCTCAGCTTAGAGAAGGCTGTGTTAATTGTGATCTAACGAGAACAAGAGGTGACTGCATGTTGTATGTTGGCATACTACCATCATATTCCAGAAACCTCAAATACTAAAAAACAAACTTTTCTTTCTAAGCCCAGAAATGGCTGTATTACTAAATAGTACATGAATGTTGTCCTGACATTCCACTAGAAAACAAATTTTAGTAAATAAAACACTACATCTCAGATCCGAGATGGCTGTGATAATTGATATCTGGTCAGAAGAATAGATGAATTGATGTTGTCCTGGCATACCACCATCTCGTTTAAAATTCTGAATGAACCGTAAAAAAAACCCTCACTCTTCACAGCTCATAAATAACCGTAAATTGTGGCCCAGCTAGAATAAGAATTGATGTTGTCCTGGCATCCTACAATCTTATTCCAGCAGGATCCCATTTTTCAAAATTCCTTTCTCGGCTCAGAGAAGGCTGTTTTACAGTGTACTACTGAGGTGCTTGGAATAATAAAGTTTGTACTGACATCATTCCACAGGAATCCAAATTTGGCTTTACAACAATTAACACGGCCATCTTTGAGCTGAGATTGTGTGAGAAGGGTGGGATTTTTTTAGAGTCAAAAAAGAGGTGAATGGATGTTCGACGTCCTGATTTCCTGGACTTTGGTTCCTAATTTAAACATCCACAGCATCTCAGTTCAGAGATGATTTTTGTACATGTACATTGGCTCTTGAAAGAATAAATGTTATACCGTACTGGCGATCTGGCATCCTTACAACAGCATTCAAAATTAGAAAAATAAAGCAACCTTCTTAGCTCAGAGAAGACTGTAGTACTTGGAATATTGCAAGAATCAGCGAAAGGTTGAAATATTTAGAAGAATAAAAGCTTAATGGATGTTGTCCTGACATTCCACCAGAATCCAAATTTTGGTAAATAAAACACTATTATCTCAGATCCAAGATGGCTGCGATAATTGATATCTGGTCAGAAGAAGAGATGAATGGATGTTGTCCTGGCATCCAACCATCACAATTGTGCAGCATCCAAAGCTACTTGTGTCAAAAGAATCTTGTCAGCTCAGAGAAGGCTGTGTTATAGTAAATGGACGCTCGGAAAAACAAGTTCTGAACCGAATGTAAAAAGGACAACCTTGTCAGCTCAGAGAAGGTTGTGTTACTTGCAATCCAGCCAATTTAAACAGCTATGCATCTCAGCTCAGAGAAAGCTGTAGTAAATGGTCTTTTTGAAGAACACTAGAACAGTTAAACAGAAGTTGTCCTGACTTCTACACTCTTTTTCCTAATTTAAAAAACCACAGCATCTCAGCTGAGAGATGATTGTTGTAAATAAAACACTACATCTCAGCTCAGAGATGGCTGTGTTTATTGATATCTAGTAAAAAAAAAAAAAATCAAAGGATGTTGTCATGGCATCCTACCAGAGTCAAGCATCTCAACTCAGAGATGGCTGTGTTTATTGATATCTACATGTAGTTAGAAAAAAAGATGAATGGATGTTGTCCTGGCATCCTACCATCATGATTATGGAGCATTAAAAGCTACATGAATATTTTAAAAATACATGAATATATTAAAAAAAAAATTCTCAGCTCAGAGAATGTTGTATTACTAATTGGACGCTTGGGTTAATAAAATGGATGGTTCATGTTCTGACATCCCCACCTCATTTCAGCTCAGAGAAGGCCGTGTTAATTGTGATCTAGTCAGAATAAAAAGTGAATGGATGTTGTGCTGACATCCTTCCATTATATACCAGCCACATCCGATTCTAAAAAATAAACCTGTCCTTCTCAACTCAGAGAAGGCTGTGTTACTACATGGACGCTTGGAGAATTAAAATTCTGAATGAACAGTAATAAGGAAAAGCCAGTCTTCACAGCTCAGAGATGACAGTGTTAATTGTGTCCCAGCTAGAATAAGAATGGATGTTGTCCTGACATTCTAAAATCATATTCCAGCAGCATCCCATTCTAGAAAAAACCTTCTCAGCTCTGAGATCGCTGTTTTAATTGTTAATTGATATCTAGTTAGAAATAGAGATGAATGAATGTTGTCCTGGCATCCTACCATCATGTTTCTGAAGCATTAAAAGCTACAGTACATGAATATATTAAAAATAAAATCTTCTCAGCTCAGAGAATATTGTATTACTAATTGGACGCTTGGGTTAATAAAATGGATGGTTCATGTTCTGACATCCCAACCTCATTTCAGCTCAGAGAAGGCTGTGTTATTTGTGAGCTAGTCTAAATAGGAAATGAACAGATGTTGTCCTGACATGCTACCATCATAAACAAGCCACATCCAATTTTAAAAAATACACCTGTCCTTCTGAGCTCAGAGAAGGCTGTGTTACTACATGGACGCTTAGAGAATTTAGATTTTGAATGAACCGTAAAAAGGAAAACCAACTCTTCACAGCTCAGAAAATAACTGTTAATTGTGGCCCAGCTAGAATAAGAATGGATGTTGTCCTGACACCCTACAATCATATTCCAGCAGGATCCCATTCTAGAAAAAACCTTCTCAGCTCAGAGATGACTGTGTTAATTGTGTCCCAGCTACAATAAGAATGGATGTTGTCCTGACATCCTAAAATCATATTCCAGCAGCATCCCATTCTAGAAAAAAACCTTCTCAGCTCAGAGAAGGCTGTGTTACAGTGTACTACTTAGGTGCTTGGAATAATAAAGTTTGTACTGATGTCATTCTAAAAAAAAAGACCTCAGCTCATTAAGGCTGGTTGTACTGACATCATTCCACTGGAATCCAAATTTGGCTTTAAAAAAATCTCACCCTTCTTAGCTCAAAGATGGCTGTGTTAATTGTTGTACATGTATAGTCAGAAAAAGAGGTAAATGGATGTTCGTAGTCCTGACTTCCTGCACTTTTGTTTCCTAATTTAAACATCCACAACATCTCAGCTCAGAGATGATTGTGGTACATGGGCTCTTGAAAGAATAAATGTTATACTGGCAATCTGGCACCCTTACACCAGCATTTGAAATTAGGAAAAATAAAATCACCTTCTCGGCTCAAGAGAAGACTGTAGTACTTGGAATATTGCAAGAATCAGCGAAAGGACTTTGTTAATTTAAGAAAAAAACAAACTTTCTCTGTCTATATTTCACAACCAATGCATCTTGGGTTAGAGAAAATTTAGAAGAATAAAAGCTTAATGGATGTTGTCCTGACATTCCACCAGAATCAAAATTTTGGTATATAAAACACTACATCTCAGATCCGAGATGGCTGTGGTAATTGATATATGGTCAGAAGAAGAGATAAATGGATGTTGTCCTGGCATCCAACCATCACATTTGTGCAGCATCCAAAGCTTGTGTCAAAAGAATCTTCTCAGCTCAGAGAAGGCTGTTACTACATAGTAAATGGATGCTCGGAATAATAAAGTTCTGAATGGAATGTAAAAAGGAAAACCTTGTCGGCTCAGAGAAGGTTGTGTTACTTGCAATCCAGCCTATTTGAACAACTATGGCATCTCAGCTCAGAGAAAGCTGTATTAAATGGTCTCTTTGAAGAACAGTTGAACAGAAGTTGTCCTGACTTCTACACTCCTTTTTCTAGCTTAAACAACCACCGCTCAGAGATGATTGTGGTAAATAAAACACCACATCTCAGCTCAGAGATGGCTGTGTTAATTGATATCTAGTTAGAACAAAAGAATGAATGAAATGAAATGGGATTTAACGTCCTACTACTGTTATGCACTTAACCTGAGCTAATTAAAGACAGGCATGAATGGATGTTGTCCTGGCATCCTACCATCCTGTTTCTGAAGCATTAAAAGCAACAGTACATGAATATATTAAAAATAAAATCTTCTCAGCTCAGAGAATGTTGTATTACTAATTGGACGCTTGGGTTAATAAAATGGATGGTTCATGTTCTGACATCCCAACCTCATTTCAGCTCAGAGAAGGCTGTGTTATTTGTGATCTAGTCTAAATAGGAAATGAACAGATGTTGTCCTGACATCCTACCATCATAAACAAGCCACATCCAATTTTAAAAAATAAACCTGTCCTTCTGAGCTCAGAGAAGGCTGTGTTACTACATGGATGCTTGGAGAATTTAGATTCTGAATGAACCGTAAAAAGGAAAACCAACTCTTCACAGCTCAGAAAATAACTGTTAATTGTGGCCCAGCTAGAATAAGAATGAATGTTGTCCTGACACCCTACAATCATATTCCAGCAGGATCCCATTCTAGAAAAAAACCTTCTCAACTCAGAGATGACTGTGTTAATTGTGTCCCAGCTACAATAAGAATGGATGTTGTCCTGACATCCTATAATCATATTCCAGCAGCATCCCATTCTAGAAAAAACCTTCTCAGCTCAGAGAAGGCTGTGTTACAGTGTACTACTTAGATGCTTGGAATAATAAAGTTTGTACTGACTACATTCTAAAAAAAAGACCTCAGCTCATTCAGGCTGGTTGTACTGACATCATTTCACTGGAATCCAAATTTGGCTTTAAAAAAATCTCACCCTTCTCAGCTCAAAGATGGCTGTGTTAATTGTTGTACATGTATAGTCAGAAAAAGAGGTAAATGGATGTTCGATGTCCTGACTTCCTGCACTTTTGTTTCCTAATTTAAACATCCACAACATCTCAGCTCAGAGATGATTGTGGTCAGGGCTCGAAATTCGTTTTTTTGATCGAAGGCCAACTTTGGCCTACGATAGGCCAAAGTGCAACCTCGATCCAAGGCCAAAAATTGAAAATCCACGGCCAAGTCATGAATTATGTAATATGTTATAAATCTGTTTATTGTAGATCTTTTTATTACTTTTACAAAAATAATACATCCTTACAGTGGGGGACGGGGGTATAATTCTTATCGTACCGTTTTTAGAATGATTGGTATGGAAATCCCCCGAAACGTGACGCCAGAGCGGTTTTTTCCCGCTAGTGTCTCCCGTACGTAAACGGTAATTGCGCTTATATTTCGATAATTTTTTAGTCACATTATTTGCATATATTGAGGTCGATATCAAAGTATTTATAAGACAATCGCTATTAATATATTTAACTGAAAATCTAATCCAAAATCGCGGATTGAAACTGAAAGTCGGCAAATTTCCAGTCAAATGAATGCCATTCAAATGGCTTCCGATTTCACGCTAAAGTCACGACGCATGAAATATTACTCTTCGCCAGAGAATGGTCAAAGATCATCGACAGACGTTTACTAACCATGGGATAAAATAATAGTTATGGAATAAAAAAACTTGTACAGGTCTGTGGTTGTTTTAATGGTACGCTCCTCATGTACTCAGATACGATTTGCAACAAGTTTTCCGTCAAATTCAGCCAATCACGAGATCTGTTTATGAATCGGAAGTAAAGGATTTACCTCCCCTTTGAAAGTGAAACTAGATGTGGCCATTTTCCGTGAGAAATTTCCTCTCGTGCGGGAATCCGTGAGTCCTACAGAAAAAACAGACACGTCTGATTTCAATGCCGTTTATCGATAGTAAAATAAACTATCGACACCCAGCACTAATCGGCGGCCATACATGGCCGTGGATATTTAAAAATCGGCCACGAATCTGCGGCCAAATTCTAAAATTCGGAGGCCATGGCCGCCGAAGCCGACGGCAGTGTCGAGCCCTGATTGTGGTACACATGGGCTCTTGGAAGAATAAATGTTATACTGGCAATCTGGCACCCTTACACCAGCATTTGAAATTAGAAAAAATAAAACCACCTTCTCGGCTCAAGAGAAGACTGTAGTACTTGGAATATTGCAAAAATCAGCGAAAGGACTTTGTTAATTTAAGAAAAAAACAAACTTTCTCTGTCTATATTTCACAACCAATGCATCTTGGGTTAGAGAAAATTGAAATATTTAGAAGAATAAAAGCTTAATAGATGTTGTCCTGACATTCCACCAGAATCAAAATTTTGGTAAGTTAAACACTACATCTCAGATCCGAGATGGCTGTGGTAATTGATATCTGGTCAGAAGAAGAGATAAATGGATGTTGTCCTGGCATCCAACCATCACATTTGTGCAGCATCCAAAGCTTGTGTCAAAAGAATCTTCTCAGCTCAGAGAAGGCTGTTACTACATAGTAAATGGACGCTCGGAATAATAAAGTTCTGAATGGAATGTAAAAAGGAAAACCTTGTCGGCTCAGAGAAGGTTGTGTTACTTGCAATCCAGCCTATTTGAACAACTATGGCATCTCAGCTCAGAGAAAGCTGTATTAAATGGTCTCTTTGAAGAACAGTTGAACAGAAGTTGTCCTGACTTCTACACTCCTTTTTCTAGCTTAAACAACCACAACACCTCCGCTCAGAGATGATTGTGGTAAATAAAACACCACATCTCAGCTCAGAGATGGCTGTGTTAATTGATATCTAGTTAGAACAAAAGAATGAATGAAATGAAATGGGATTTAACGTCCTACTACTGTTATGCACTTAACCTGAGCTAATTAAAGATGGGCATGAATGGATGTTGTCCTGGCATCCTACCATCATGTTTCTGAAGCATTAAAAGCTACAGTACATGAATATATTAGAAATATTTAGGAGAATAAAAGCTTAATGAATGTTGTCCTGAAATTCCACCAGAATCCAAATTTTGGTAAAAAAAACACTATTATCTCAGATCCGAGATGGCTGTGTTAATTGATATCTGGTCAGAAGAAGAGATGAATGGATGTTGTCCTGGCATCCAACCATCACAATTGTGCAGCATCCAAATCTACTTGTGTCAAAAGAATCTTCTCAGCTCAGAGAAGGCTGTGTTACTACATAGTAAATGGACCCTTGGAATAATAAAGTTCTGAATGGAATGTAAAAAGGGAAACCTTGTCAGCTCAGAGAAGGTTGTGTTACTTGGAATCCAGCCAATTTGAACAACTATGGCATCTCAGCTCCGAGAAAGCTGTATTAAATGGTCTCTTTGAAGAATAGTGGAACAGAAGTTTTCCTGACTTCTACTCTTTTTCCTAATTTAAACAATCACAGCATCTCGCTCAGAGATGATTGTGGTAAATAAAACACCACATCTCAGCTCAGAGATGGCTGTGTTAATTTATATCTAGTTAGAACAAAAGATGAAGGATGTTGTCCTGGCATCCTACCATCAAGCATCTCAGCTCAGAGATGATTGTGGTAAATAAAACACTACATCTCAGCTCAGAGATGGCTGTGTTAATTGATATCTAGTTAGAACAAAAGAATGAATGAAATGAAATGGGATTTAACGTCCTACTACTGTTATGCACTTAACCTGAGCTAATTAAAGATGGGCATGAATGGATGTTGTCCTGGCATCCTACCATCATGTTTCTGAAGCATTAAAAGCTACAGTACATGAATATATTAGAAATATTTAGGAGAATAAAAGCTTAATGAATGTTGTCCTGAAATTCCACCAGAATCCAAATTTTGGTAAAAAAAACACTATTATCTCAGATCCGAGATGGCTGTGTTAATTGATATCTGGTCAGAAGAAGAGATGAATGGATGTTGTCCTGGCATCCAACCATCACAATTGTGCAGCATCCAAAGCTACTTGTGTCAAAAGAATCTTCTCAGCTCAGAGAAGGCTGTGTTACTACATAGTAAATGGACCCTTGGAATAATTAAGTTCTGAATGGAATGTAAAAAGGGAAACCTTGTCAGCTCAGAGAAGGTTGTGTTACTTGGAATCCAGCCAATTTGAACAACTATGGCATCTCAGCTCAGAGAAAGCTGTATTAAATGGTCTCTTTGAAGAATAGTTGAACAGAGATGAATGAATGTTGTCCTGGCATCCTACCATCATGTTTCTGAAGCATTAAAAGCTACAGTACATGAATATATTAAAAATAAAATCTTCTCAGCTCACAGAATGTTGTATTACTAGTTGGACGCTTGGGTTAATAAAATAGATGTTCTGACATCCCTGCCTCATTTCAGCTTGTAATCTAGTCAGAAAAAAAAGACAGATGTTGTCCTGACATCCTACCATCATATACCAGCCACATCAAATTCTAAAAAATAAACCTGTCCTTCTCAGTTCAGAAAAGGCTGTGTTACTCTGAATGAACTGTAAAAAGGAAAAGCCAGTCTTCACAGCTCAGAGATGACCGTGTTAATTGTGTCCCAGCTAGAATAAGAATTGATGTTGTCCTGGCTATCCTACTATTAAGCATCTCAGCTCAGAGATGATTGTGGTAAATAACACACTAAATCTCAGCTCGGAGATGGCTGTGTTAATTGATATCTAGTTAGAAAAAGAGACGAATGAATGTTGTCCTGGCATCCTACCATCATGTTTCTGAAGCATTAAAAGCTACAGTACATGAATATATTAAAAATACAAATCTTCTCAGCTCAGAGAATGTTGTATTACTAATTGGACGCTTGGCTTAATATAATATATGGTTGATGTTCTGACGTCATAACAACCCCACCTCATTTCTGCTCAGAGAAGGCTGTGTTAATTGTAATCTAGTCTGAATAAAAAATGAATGGATGTTGTCCTGACATCCTTTCATCATATACCAGCCACATCCAATTTTAAAAAAAACCAAGTCCTTCTCATCTCAGCTCAGATATGATTATGGTACATGGGCTCTTGAAAGAATAAATGTTATACTGGCAACTGGCATTCTTACACCAGCATTTGCAATTAGAAAAAAAAACACCTTCTCAGCTTAGAGAAGACTGTAGTACTTAGAATATTGCAAGAATCAGCAAAAGGACTTTGTTAAGTTAAGAAAAACAAACTTTCTCTGTCTATATTTCACAACCAAAGCATCTTGGGTCAGAAAAAATTGAAATAATTAGAAGAATAAAAGCTTAATTGATGTCCTGACATTCCACCAGAATCCAAATTTTGGGAAATAAAACACTACATCTCAGATCCGAGATGGCTGTGTAAATTGATATCTGATCAGAAGAAGAGATGAATGGATGTTGTCCTGGCATCCAACCATCTCATTTCTACAGCATCCAAAGCTACTTTGTATCAAAAGAATCTTCTCAGCGCAGAGAAGGCTGTGTTACTACATAGTAAATGGATGCTCGGAATAATAACGTTCTGAATGGAATGTAAAAAGAAAAACCTTGTCAACTCAGAGAAGGTTGTCTTACTTGGAATCCAGCCTATTTGAACAACTATGGCATCTCAGCTCAGAGAAAGCTGTATTAAATGGTCTCTTTGAAGAATAGTTGAACAGAAGTTGACCTGACTTCTACACTCTTTTTCCTAAATTAAACAACCACGGAATCTCAGCTCAGAGGTGATCGTGGTACATAAAACACTACATCTCAGCTCAGAGATGGCTGTGTTTATTGATATCTTGTTAAAAAAAAAGATGAAGGATGTTGTCCTGGCATCCTACGATCATGTTTCTGAAGCATTAAAAGCTATAGTACATGAATATATTAAAAATAAAATCTTCCCAGCTCAGAGAATGTTGTATTACTAATTGGACGCTTGGGTTAATAAAATAGATGGTTCATGTTCTGACATCCCCACCTCATTTCAGCTCAGAGAAGGCTGTGTTAATTGGGATCTAGTCTAGAATAAAAAGTGAATGGATGTTGTCCTGACATCCCACCATCATATACCAGCCACATCCAATTTTAAAATATAAACCTGTCCTTCTCAGCTCAGAGAAGGCTGTGTTACTACATGGATGCTTGGAGAATTAAAATTATGAATGAACTGTGAAAAGAAAAAGCCAGTCTTCACAGCTCAGAGACGACTGTGTTAATTGTGTCCCAGCTAGAAAAAGAATGGATGTTGTCCTGACATTCTAAAATCATATTCCAGCAGGATCCCATTCTAGAAAAAAACCTTCTTAGCTCTGAGATGGCTGTTTTAATTGATATCTAGTTAGAAAATCAGATGAAAGCTGTATTAAATGGTCTCTTTGAAGAATAGTTGAACAGAAGTTGTCCTGACTTCTACTTTTTTACCTAGATTAAACAACCACAGCACCTCAGCTCAGATGATTGTGGAAATTAAACACATCTCAGCTCAGAGATGATTGTGGTAAATAAAACACTACATCTCAGCTCAGAGATGACTGTGTTAATTGATATCTAGTTAGAAAAAAGAATGAATGGATGTTGTCCTGGCATCCTACCATCAGGCATCTCAGCTCAAAGATGATTGTGGTAAATAAAACACTACATCTCAGCGCAAAGATGGCTGTGTTAATTGTTGTAATGTCAGAAAAAGAGGTGAATGGATGTTTGATGTCCTGATTTCCTGCACTTTTGTTTCCTAATTTAAACATCTACATTATCTCAGCTCAGATATGATTGTGGTGCATGGGCTCTTGAAAGAATAAATGTTATACTGGCAATCTGGCATCCTTACACCAGCATTTGGAAATACAAAAATAAAGCCACCTTCTCAGCTCAGAGAAGACTGCAGTACTTGAAATATTGCAAGAATCAGTGAAGGACTTTGTCCATTAAAAAAAACCAAAACTCTCTCTGTCTATATTTCACAACCAATGCATCTCGGTCAGAGAAAATTGAAATATTTAGAAGAATAAAAACTGAAAGGATGTTGTCATGATATTCCAAGAGAATCCAAATTTTGGTAAATAAAACACTACATCTCAGATCCGAGATTGCTGTGTTAATTGATATCTGGTCAGAAGAAGAGATGAATGGATGTTGTCCTGGCATCCAACCATCACGTTTGTGCAGCATCCAAAGCTACTTGTATCCAAAAAAATCTTGTCAGCACAGAGAAGGCTGTGTTACTACATAGTAAATGGACGCTCGGAATAACAAGCTCTGAATGGAATGTAAAAAGGAAAACCTTGTCGGCTCAGAGAAGGTTGTGTTACTTGGAATCCAGCCAGTTCAAACAGCTATGCATCTCAGCTCAGAGAAAGCTGTAGTAAATGGTCTCTCTGAAGAACAGTTGAACAGAAGTTGTCCTGACTTCTACACTCTTTTCCCTAATTTAAACAACTACAGCATCTCAGCTCACAGATGATTGTGGTAAATAAAACACTACATCTCAGCTCAGAGATGGCTGTGTTTATTGATACCTAGTTAGAAAAAAAAAGTCAATGGATGTTGTCCTGGCATCCTATCATCGAGCATCTCAGCTCAGAGATGGTTGTGGTAAATAAAACACTACATCTCAGCTCAGAGATGGCTGTGTTTATTGATATCTAGTTAGTAAAAGACATGAATGTCCTGACATCCTAAAATCATATTCCAGCAGCATCCCATTCTAGAAAAAACCTTCTCAGCTCTGAGATTGCTGTTTTTATTGATATCTTGTTAGAAAAAAAGATGAATGGATGTTGTCCTGGCATCCTACCATCATGTTTTTGAAGCATTAAAAGCTACAGTACATGAATATATTAAAAATAAAAATCTTGTCAGCTCAGAGAATGTTGTATTACTAATTGGATGCTTGGGTTAACCGTTTGAGTGCCAGGCCACTTGTGTAACCCGTGTGCCAGGGTTTTTTTTAGGGAAAAATAGGCTTTTTTAGATTTTATGCCAATATAGCAAAATAGACCCTATATTGTAAAGGTTATTACCTAGTGATGAATATGAAAATTATAAATTACCTATATGACGTCACAAAATCCAATATAAGGAAATAAGCGAAAAAACGGCATAAAACCAACCTGCTTTGTCAGCACGTGACGATACTATTGTGAAATTTGTCTTTTGGTCATCCAGGTATCAAGTCACCCCTGTGCTGCCATCTGACGAAATGTTAGGTAAACATAATTTATAATTGCTGATGTGCCTATAGGACGTACCAGAAACGTCCTAATAACTGGAAATAACGTTGGACCCAGGCACAGTAGATACTTAATATGGGGACATACATTGTACGTCCCTATGGCACATCAATTACCAAAATGACGACGTACAACATACGTCCTATAGGCAGCTTAAGGGTTAATAAAATGGATGGTTCATGTTCTGGCATCCTACTATCATATACCAGCCACATCCTACCATCAAGCATCTGAGCTCAGAGATGATTGTGGTAAATAAAACACTAAATCTCAGCTCAGAGATGGCTGTGTTTATTGATATCTAGTTAAAAAAAAGATGAAGGATGTCCTGGCATCCTTCCATCAAGCATCTCATCTCAGAGATGATTGTGGTAAATAAAACACTACATCTCAGCTCAGAGATGACTGTGTTAATTGATATCTAGTAAGAAAAAAAGATGAATGGATGTTGTCCTGGCATCCTACCATCATGTTTCTAAAGTATGAAAAGCTACAGTACATGAATAGAATATATTTAAAAAGTCTTCTCAGCTCAGAGAATGTTGTATTACTAATTGGACGCTTGGGTTAATAAAATGGATGGTTCATGTTTTGACATCCCAACCTCATTTCAGCTCAGAGAAGGCTGTGTTAATTGTGATCTCGTCAGAATAAAAAGTGAATGAATGTTGTCCTGACATCTTACCATCATAAACCAGCCACCTCCAATTCTAAAAAATAAACCTGTCCTTCTCAGCTCAGAGAAGGCTGTAGTGTGTTTCTACATGGACGCTTGAGGAAATTAAAATTCTGAATGAACTGTAAAAAGAAAAAGCCAGTCTTCACAGCTCAAAGATGACTGTGTTAATTGTGTCCCAGCTAGAATAAGAATGGATGTTGTCCTGACATCCTAAAATCATATTCCAGCAGCATCCCATTCTAGAAAAAACCTTCTCAGCTCTGAGATTGCTGTTTTTATTGATATCTTGTTAGAAAAAAAGATGAATGGATGTTGTCCTGGCATCCTACCATCGTGTTTCTGAAGCATTAAAAGCTACAATACATGAATATATTAAAAATGAAAATCTTATCAGCTCAGAGTATGTTGTATTATTAATTGGACGCTTGGGATAATAAAATGGATGGTTAATGTTCTGTCGTCATTCCTCAAGGATGCAGATTTGGATTAAAAAAAGAATCCCACCTCTTTTCAGTTTATCAGAGAAGACTGCGTTAATTGTGATCTTTGGATGTTGTCCTGGCATCCTACATGTACCATCTTATACCCAATGCATCTTGGGTCAGAGAAAATTGAAATATGTAGAAGATTAAAAGCTTAATGGATGTTGTCCTGACATTCCACCAGAATCTGAATTTTGGTAAATAAAACACTACATCTCAGATCCGAGATGGCTGTGTTAATTGATATCTGGTCAGAAGAAGAGATGAATTGATGTTGTCCTGGCATCCAACAATCACGTTTCTGCAGCATCTACATCTTCTCATCTCAGAGAAGGATGTGTTACTACATAGTAAATAGACGCTCGAAATAATAAAGTTCTGGATGGAATGTAAAAAGTAAAACCTTGTCAGATCACAGAAGGTTGTGTTACTTGGAATCCAGCCAATTTGAACAACTATGGCATCTCAGCTCCGAGAAAGCTGTATTAAATGGTCACTTTGAAGAATAGTTGAACAGAAGTTGTCCTGACTTCTACTCTTTTTCCTTATTCAAACAATCACAGCATCTCAGCTCAGAGATGATTGTGGAAAATAAAACACCACATCTCAGCTCAGAGATGGCTGTGTTAATTGATATCTAGTTAGAAAAAAAGATGAAGGATGTTGTCCTGGCATCCAACCATCAAGCATCTCAGCTCAAAGATGATTGTGGTTAATAAAAACACTACATCTCATCTCAGAGATGACTGTGTTAATTGATATCTAGTTAGAAATAGAGATGAATGAATGTTGTCCTGGCATCCTACCATCATGTTTCTGAAGCATTAAAATCTACAGTACATGAATATATTAAAAATAAAATCTTCTCAGCTCAGAGAATGTTGTATTACTAATTGGACGCTTGGGTTAATAAAATGGATGGTTCATGTTCTGACATCCCAACCTCATTTCAGCTCAGAGAAGGCTGTGTTATTTGTGAGCTAGTCTAAATAGGAAATGAACAGATGTTGTCCTGACATCCTACCATCATAAACAAGCCACATCCAATTTTAAAAAATAAACCTGTCCTTCTGAGCTCAGAGAAGGCTGTGTTACTACATAGACCCTTGGAGAATTTAGATTCTGAATGAACCGTAAAAAGGAAAACCTACTCTTCACAGCTCAGAAAATAAATGTTAATTGTGGCCCAGCTAGAATAAGAATGGATGTTGTCCTGACATCCTACAATCATATTCCAGCAGGATCCCATTCTAGAAAAAACCTTCTCAGCTCAGAGATGACTGTGTTAATTGTGTCCCAGCTACACTAAGAATGGATGTTGTCCTGACATCCTAAAATCATATCCCAGCAGCATCCCATTCTAGAAAAAACCTTCTCAGCTCAGAGAAGGCTGTGTTACAGTGTACTACTTAGGTGCTTGGAATAATAAAGTTTGTACTGACGTCATTCTAAAAAAAAAGACCTCAGCTCAGCAAGGCTGGTTGTACTGACATCATTCCACTGGAATCCAAATTTGGCTTGAAAAAAATCCCACCCTTCTCAGCTCAAAGATGGCTGTGTTAATTGATTTACTTGGAATCCAGCCAATTTGAACAACTATGGCATCTCAGCTTAGAGAAAGTTGTATTAAATGGTCTCTTTGAAGAATAGTTGAACAGAAGTTGTCCTGACTTCTACACTCTTTTTCCTAGATTAAACAACCACAGCATCTCGGCTCAGAGATGATTGTGGTAAATAAACCACTACATCTCAGCTCTGAGATGGCTGTGTTTATTGATATCTAGTTTTTAAAAAAAAGATGAAGGATGTTGTCCTGGCATCCTACCATCAAGCATCTCAGCTCAGAGATGATTGTGGTAAATAAAACACTACATCTCAGCTCAGAGATGATTGTGGTAAATAAAACACCACATCTCAGCTCAGAGATGGCTGTGATTATTGATATCTAGTTAGAACAAAAGAATGAATGAAATGAAATGGGATTTAACGTCCTACTACTGTTATGCACTTAACCTGAGCTAATTAAAGACGGGCATGAATGGATGTTGTCCTGGCATCTTACCATCCTGTTTCTGAAGCATTAAAAGCTACAGTACATGAATATATTAGAAATATTTAGGAGAATAAAAGCTTAATGAATGTTGTCCTGAAATTCCACCAGAATCCAAATTTTGGTAAAAAAAACCACTATTATCTCAGATCCAAGATGGCTGTGTTAATTGATATCTGGTCAGAAGAAGAGATGAATGGATGTTGTCCTGGCATCCAACCATCACAATTGTGCAGCATCCAAAGCTACTTGTGTCAAAAGAATCTTCTCAGCTCAGAGAAGGCTGTGTTACTACATAGTAAATGGACCCTTGGAATAATAAAGTTCTGAATGGAATGTAAAAAGGGAAACCTTGTCAGCTCAGAGAAGGTTGTGTTACTTGGAATCCAGCCAATTTGAACAACTATGGCATCTCAGCTCCGAGAAAGCTGTATTAAATAGTCGCTTTGAAGAATAGTTGAACAGAAGTTGTCCTGACTTCTACTCTTTTCCCTAATTTAAACAACTACAGCATCTCAGCTCAGAGATGATTGTGGAAAATAAAACACCACATCTCAGCTCAGAGATGGCTGTGTTAATTGATATCTAGTTAGAAAAAAAGATAAAGGATGTTGTCCTGGCATCCAAGCATCTCAGCTCAAAGATGATTGTGGTTAATAAAACACTAGATCTCATCTCAGAGATGACTGTGTTAATTGATATCTAGTTAGAAATAGAGATGAATGAATGTTGTCCTGGCATCCTACCATCATGTTTCTGAAGCATTAAAAGCTACAGTACATGAATATATTAAAAATAAAATCTTCTCAGCTCAGAGAATATTGTATTACTAATTGGACGCTTGGGTTAATAAAATGGATGGGTCATGTTCTGACATCCCAACCTCATTTCAGCTCAGAGAAGGCTGTGTTATTTGTGAGCTAGTCTAAATAGGAAATGAACAGATGTTGTCGTGACATCCTACCATCATAAACAAGCCACATCCAATTTTAAAAAATAAACCTGTCCTTCTGAGCTCAGAGAAGGCTGTGTTACTACATAGACCCTTGGAGAATTTAGATTCTGAATGAACCGTAAAAAGGAAAACCAACTCTTCACAGCTCAGAAAATAACTGTTAATTGTGGCCCAGCTAGAATAAGAATGGATGTTGTCCTGACACCCTACAATCATATTCCAGCAGCATCCCATTCTAGAAAAAACCTTCTCAGCTCAGAGATGACTGTGTTAATTGTGTCCCAGCTACAATAAGAATGGATGTTGTCCTGACATCCTAAAATCATATTCCAGCAGCATCCCATTCTAGAAAAAACCTTCTCAGCTCAGAGAAGGCTGTGTTACAGTGTACTACTTAGGTGCTTGGAATAATAAAGTTTGTACTGACGTCATTCTAAAAAAAAGACCTCAGCTCATTAAGGTTGGTTGTACTGACATTCCACTGGAATCCAAATTTGGCTTTAAAAAAATCTCACCCTTCTCAGCTCAAAGATGGCTGTGTTAATTGTTGTACATGTATAGTCAGAAAAAGAGGTAAATGGATGTTCGATGTCCTGACTTCCTGCACTTTTGTTTCCTAATTTAAACATCCACAACATCTCAGCTCAGAGATGATTGTGGTACATGGGCTCTTGAAAGAATAAATGTTATACTGGCAATCTGGCTTCCTTACACCAGCATTTGAAATTAGAAAAAATAAAACCACCTTCTCGGCTCAAGAGAAGACTGTAGTACTTGGAATATTGCAAGAAATAGCGAAAGGACTTTGTTAATTTAAGAAAAAAACAAACTTTCTCTGTCTATATTTCATAACCAATGCATCTTGGGTTAGAGAAAATTGAAATATTTAGAAGAATAAAAGCTTAATGGATGTTGTCCTGACATTCCACCAGAATCAAAATTTTGGTAAATAAAACACTACATCTCAGATCCGAGATGGCTGTGGTAATTGATATCTGGTCAGAAGAAGAGATAAATGGATGTTGTCCTGGCATCCAACCATCACATTTGTGCAGCATCCAAAGCTTGTGTCAAAAGAATCTTCTCAGCTCAGAGAAGGCTGTTACTACATAGTAAATGGACGCTTGGAATAATAAAGTTCTGAATGGAATGTAAAAAGGAAAACCTTGTCGGCTCAGAGAAGGTTGTGTTACTAGCAATACAGCCTATTTGAACAACTATGGCATCTCAGCTCAGAGAAAGCTGTATTAAATGGTCTCTTTGAAGAACAGTTGAACAGAAGTTGTCCTGACTTCTACACTCCTTTTTCTAGCTTAAACAACCACAACACCTCCACTCAGAGATGATTGTGGTAAAAAAAACACCACATCTCAGCTCAGAGATGGCTGTGTTAATTGATATCTAGTTAGAAAAAAAGATGAAGGATGTTGTCCTGGCATCCTACCATCAAGCATCTCAGCTCAGAGATGATTGTGGTAAATAAAACACTACATCTCAGCTCAGAGATGGCTGTGTTAATTGATATCTAGTTAGAACAAAAGAATGAAGGAAATGAAATGGGATTTAACGTCCTACTACTGTTATGCACTTAACCTGAGCTAATTAAAGATGGGCATGAATGGATGTTGTCCTGGCATCCTACCATCATGTTTCTGAAGCATTAAAAGCTACAGTACATGAATATATTAGAAATATTTAGGAGAATAAAAGCTTAATGAATGTTGTCCTGAAATTCCACCAGAATCCAAATTTTGGTAAAAAAACCCACTTTTATCTCAGATCCAAGATGGCTGCGTTAATTGATATCTGGTCCGAAGAAGAGATGAATGGATGTTGTCCTGGCATCCAACCATCACAATTGTGCAGCATCCAAAGCTACTTGTGTCAAAAGAATCTTCTCAGCTCAGAGAAGGCTGTGTTACTACATAGTACATTTGTAAATGGACCCTTGGAATAATAAAGTTCTGAATGGAATGTAAAAAGGGAAACCTTGTCAGCTCAGAGAAGGTTGTGTTACTTGGAATCCAGCCAATTTTAACAACTATGGCATCTCAGCTCCGAGAAAGCTGTATTAAATGGTCTCTTTGAAGAATAGTTGAACAGAAGTTGTCCTGACTTCTACTCTTTTTCCTACTCTTTTTCCTAATTTAAACAATCACAGCATCTCAGCTCAGAGATGATTGTGGAAAATAAAACACCACATCTCAGCTCAGAGATGGCTGTGTTTATTGATATCTAGTTAAAAAAAAGATGAAGGATGTTGTCCTGGCATTCTACCATCATGTTTCTGAAGCATTAAAAGCTACAGTACATGAATATATTAAAAATAAAATCTTCTCAGCCCAGAGAATGTTGTATTACTAATTGGACGCTTGGGTTAATAAAATAGATGGTTCATGTTCTGACATCCCCACCTCATATCAGCTCAGAGAAGGCTGTGTTAATTGTGATCTAGTCTAGAATAAAAAGTGAATGGATGTTGTCCTGACATCTCACCATCATATACCAGCCACATCCAATTTTAAAATATAAACCTGTCCTTCTCAGCTTAGAGAAGGCTGTGTTATTACATGGATGCTTGGAGAATTAAAATTCTGAATGAACTGTGAAAAGAAAAAGCCAGTCTTCACAGCTCAGAGACGACTGTGTTAATTGTGTCCCAGTTAGAAAAAGAATGGATGTTGTCCTGACATTCTAAAATCATATTCCAGCAGGATCCCATTCTAGAAAAAAACATTCTTAGCTCTGAGATGGCTGTTTTAATTGATATCTAGTTAGAAAATCAGATGAAAGCTGTATTAAATGGTCTCTTTGAAGAATAGTTGAACAGAAGTTGTCCTGACTTCTACTCTTTTACCTAGATTAAACAACCACAGCATCTCAGCTCAGATGATTGTGGAAATTAAACACATCTCAGCTCAGAGATGATTGTGGAAAATAAAACACTACATCTCATCTCAGAGATGGCTGTGTTAATTAATATCTAGTTAGAAAAAAGAATGAATGGATGTTGTCCTGGCATCCAACCATCAGGCGTCTCAGCTCAAAGATGATTGTGGTAAATAAAACACTACTTCTCAGCGCAAAGATGGCTGTGTTAATTGTTGTAATGTCAGAAAAAGAGGTGAATGGATGTTCGATGTCCTGATTTCCTGCACTTTTGTTTCCTAATTTAAACATCTACATTATCTCAGCTCAGATATGATTGTGGTGCATGGGCTCTTGAAAGAATAAATGTTATACTGGCAATCTGGCATCCTTACACCAGAATTTGGAAATACAAAAATAAAGCCACCTTCTCAGCTCAGAGAAGACTGCAGTACTTGAAATATTGCAAGAATCAGTAAAGGACTTTGTCCATTAAAAAAAACCAAAACTCTCTCTGTCTATATTTCACAACCAATGCATCTCGGTCAGAGAAAATTGAAATATTAAGAAGAATAAAAGCTGAAAGGATGTTGTCATGATATTCCAAGAGAATCCAAATTTTGGTAAATAAAACACTACATCTCAGATCCGAGATTGCTGTGTTAATTGATATCTGGTCAGAAGAAGAGATGAATGGATGTTGTCCTGGCATCCGACTGTCACGTTTGTGCAGCATCCAAAGCTACTTGTATCCAAAAAAATCTTGTCAGAACAGAGAAGGCTGTGTTACTACATAGTAAATGGACGCTCGGAATAACAAGTTCTGAATGGAATGTAAAAAGGAAAACCTTGTTGGCTCAGAGAAGGTTGTGTTACTTGGAATCCAGCCAGTTCAAACAGCTATGCATCTCAGCTCAGAGAAAGCTGTAGTAAATGGTCTCTTTAAAGAACAGTTGAACAGAAGTTGTCCTGACTTCTACACTTTTTTCCCTAATTTAAACAACTACAGCATCTCAGCTCAGAGATGATTGTGGTAAATAAAACACTACATCTCAGCTCAGAGATGGCTGTGTTAATTAATATCTAGTTAGAAAAAAGAATGAATGGATGTTGTCCTGGCATCCTATCATCAAGCATCTCAGCTCAGAGATGGTTGTGGTAAATAAAACACCACATCTCAGCTCAGAGATGGCTGTGTTTATTGATATCTAGTTAGTAAAAGAGATGAATGGATGTTGTCCTGGCATCCTTTCATCATGTTTCTGAAGCATTAAAAGCTATACAGTACATGAATATACAGATGTATTAAAAATAAAATCTTCTCAGCTCAGAGAATATTGTATTACTAATTGGACGCTTGGGTTAATAAAACGGTTGGTTCATGTTCTGACATCCCCACCTGATTTCAGCTCAGAGAAGGCTGTGTTAATTGTGATCTAGTCAGAATAAAAAATGAATGGATGTTGTCCTGACATCCTTCCATCATATACCAGCCACATCCAATTTTTAAAAAAAACCAAGTCCTTCTCATCTCAGAGAAGGCTGTGTTACTACATGGATGCTTGGAGAATTAAAATTCTGAATGAACTGTGAAAAGAAAAAGCCAGTCTTCACAGCTCAGAGATGACTGTGTTAATTGTGTCCCAGCTAGAAAAAGAATGGATGTTGTCCTGACATCCTAAAATCATATTCCAGCAGCATCCCATTCTAGAAAAAACCTTCTTAGCTCTGAAATGGCTGTTTTAATTGATATCTAGAAAATCAGATGAAAGCTGTATTAAATGGTCTTTTTGAAGAATAGTTGAACAGAAGTTTTTGTCCTGACTTCTACTCTTTGTAACAAAGTGATATCATTTATAATTTAGGTGCATTGAACTCTGCTAATTTTGACAATAGATGATTTTGACTTTCACCTGTATATATAAACTCTTGGCATGGCTATTTCTTATTAAATCTAATTAATTCAATATGTCCATTACAAGCTATACATGATCTGTGTACAAGATCCACACGACTTCAAATGTTTATGCACATGCCATGACGAGATGAAAGAAACAATTGCAGATATGACCATGTGTTCAACGGGTATATATTGAGGAGTTCTCTGTCAGTTAGAAACGAAGAGCCGAGAGAGAAGGAAGGCTTGTACGAGGGTAGGGACTCACCTGAGTCCAGCCGCTGCCTTGGCAGAGGGGCAGAATGGTAGATGAAATGTTATATTGTAAGACGTGTTCCTGTAGACGTTTAGTTGTAGAAGACTAGTAGATTTTATATTATGTAGATGTGTTCGTGTCGTAGCCTAGTTCTTTTAGTTCCAGTTTTATGTATTGCTGTTGACAATGTATTCGTGTTGAATGAATGTAACCGAAGCTGTTTAGATACTTGTCCTGATGTAAATAAATCCTTTATCTACGAAACTCTTATCTGTTATCACTACGATTGTGTTACAGATATTAGTTATTGGTGCATCGACCGGGAAGACCCCTGGGTGTGTTCCCGTGATTGCGAAGAAAATCCCGCGTGGCAGACAAAAGAAATTTTCCGCTAGACATTCGATGAGTTGGTAAAAAAAGAAAAAAAAGAATTAAAAACAATGCAGTACTAAAACGTTTATTTGTGAAACCGTGGGTGGCAGGCGCGGTTTCAGTGATAAGAAAATTCTTAATTCAAAGATGGAAATGAAGAAAATCAACGAGCACGGAGAAATCAAAGAAAAAAAACCCCTAAAAAAAGACTTTCGGATCAATGGCGACGGAACAGAAATTGTGTGTGATTGTTGTTTTACGGTGAGTCATTTTGTTTTTAAAAGAATATAAATTATAATTGTTTGTTTTTGAACACATATTTTGGTTTTTAAAATTAGTCGTAACAAAGTATTAAGAGGTTTATGTTGAAAAGTAAAATATTTTGTGATTGTTTGGCTGGAATTGAGTTAAGTTCCTAATTAGGAAATTCTTGAATAGACGGTTGAATAAATTTTTCGTCGTCCATCGCTATATTTGCGGTGAAGATATTAACTCACAAACAATCACATAATAGGCATATTCACGGTTCCATCTCCTATATTGTTTTGTGTGTGTTTTTATATACCCCGACGTAACAGAAAATTTTTTTAATGAGTTTTTGCCTCGTAAATTCGAGAGTTTTGTGTATTTGTGCCTCGTAAATTCGAGAGCGTTGTGTATTCCTATTAAGAGGAATCGGTTTTTATACCCTCAAGGAAGAAGGGTCGCGCTTAGGTTAGAAGCGTATATATGTGGTGTTTTGTTTTGTTTAAGAAATAGAGAGATAAACCGTTGTTAATTTTGATAAGTTCTATGAAAAAAATCTTATTTAAGATTGGTAAAATGTGTTCAAATCAGTCAATATCATTTATCTCAAGTAAAAAACAATTTGACAAAATCCTATCTTAAATTTTTCATCTATATATGTACCTTTTCTATTTTATAATAATAATATTTGCTATTTTTTTCCCTTCAGATTATATTTTGATTGTATACATTTCCTTTTTGTAATGTTTAGAAATGACGTTGATATTGTGTGTGTTCTTATGATATCGTGTATTACATTATCATTTATTTATTTGAAGCCAGTGTCCCACATGTGAGAATAATTAATGTTAGTTTGTTATTTACTTAGTAAATATGTTATTTCCTTAGTAAATAACTTGTGGGAAGGGTAGGAAATGTAACAAAGTGATATCATTTATAATTTAGGTGCATTGAACTCTGCTAATTTTGACAATAGATGATTTTGACTTTCACCTGTATATATAAACTCTTGGCATGGCTATTTCTTATTAAATCTAATTAATTCAATATGTCCATTACAAGCTATACATGATCTGTGTACAAGATCCACACGACTTCAAATGTTTATGCACATGCCATGACGAGATGAAAGAAACAATTGCAGATATGACCATGTGTTCAACGGGTATATATTGAGGAGTTCTCTGTCAGTTAGAAACGAAGAGCCGAGAGAGAAGGAAGGCTTGTACGAGGGTAGGGACTCACCTGAGTCCAGCCGCTGCCTTGGCAGAGGGGCAGAATGGTAGATGAAATGTTATATTGTAAGACGTGTTCCTGTAGACGTTTAGTTGTAGAAGACTAGTAGATTTTATATTATGTAGATGTGTTCGTGTCGTAGCCTAGTTCTTTTAGTTCCAGTTTTATGTATTGCTGTTGACAATGTATTCGTGTTGAATGAATGTAACCGAAGCTGTTTAGATACTTGTCCTGATGTAAATAAATCCTTTATCTACGAAACTCTTTATCTGTTATCACTACGATTGTGTTACATCTTTTTCATAGATTAAACAACCACAGCATCTCAGCTCAGAGATGATTGTGGAAAATAAAACACCACATCTCAGCTCAGAGATAGCTGTGTTAATTGATATCTAGTTAGAAAAAAGAATGAATGGATGTTGTCCTGGCATCCAACCATCAGGCATCTCAGCTCAAAGATGATTGTGGTAAATAAAACACTACATCTCAGCGCAGAGATGGCTGTGTTTATGGATATCTAGTTAGAAAAAGAGATGAATGGATGTTGTACTTGCATCCTACCATCATGTTTTTGAAGCATTAAAAGCTACAGTACATGAATATATTAAAAATAAAAATCTTGTCAGCTCAGAGAATGTTGTATTACTAATTGGATGCTTGAGTTAACTGTTTGAGTGCCAGGCCACTTGTGTAA
This sequence comes from Patella pellucida, assembly GCA_917208275.1. Classification (NCBI taxonomy): domain Eukaryota; kingdom Metazoa; phylum Mollusca; class Gastropoda; family Patellidae; genus Patella; species Patella pellucida. The sequence continues at coordinate 72,451,155 of OU795038.1, forward strand.
CCCGTGTGCCAGGGTTTTTTAGGGAAAAATAGGCTTTTTTAGATTTTATGCCAATATAGCAAAATAGACCCTATATTGTAAAGGTTATTACCTAGTGATGAATATGAAAGTTATAAATTACCTATATGACGTCACAAAATCCAATATAAAGAAATAAGCGAAAAAAACGGCATAAAACCAACCTGCTTTGTCAGCACGTGACGATACCATTGTGAAATTTGTCTTTTGGTCATCCAGGTATCAAGTCACCCCTGTGCTGCCATCTTACGAAATTTTAGGTAAACATAATTTATAATTGCTGATGTGCCTATAGGACGTACGAGAAACGTCCTAATAACTGGAAATAACGTTGGACCCAGGCACAGTAGATACTTAATATGGGGACATACATTGTACGTCCCTATGGCACATCAATTACCAAAATGACGACGTACAACATACGTCCTATAGGCAGCTTAAGGGTTAATAAAATGGATGGTTCATGTTCTGGCATCCTACCATCATATACCAGCCACATCCTACCATCAAGCATCTGAGCTCAGAGATGATTGTGGTAAATAAAACACTAAATCTCAGCTCAGAGATGGCTGTGTTTATTGATATCTAGTTAGAAAAAAAGATGAAGGATGTTGTCCTGGCATCCTACTATCAAGCATCTCAGCTCAGAGATGATTGTGGTAAATAAAACACCACATCTCAGCTCAGAGATGACTGTGTTAATTGATATCTAGTAAGAAATAGAGATGAATGGATGTTGTCCTGGCATCCTACCATCATGTTTCTAAAGTATGAAAAGCTACAGTACATGAATAGAATATATTTAAAAAAAATCTTCTCAGCCAAGAGAATGTTGTATTACTAATTGGACGCTTGGGTTAATAAAATGGATGGTTCATGTTTTGACATCCCCACCTCATTTCAGCTCAGAGAAGGCTGTGTTAATTGTGATCTAGTCAGAATAAAAAGTGAATGAATGTTGTCCTGAGATCCTACCATCATAAACCAGCCACCTCCAATTCGAAAAAATAAACCTGTCCTTCTCAGCTCAGAGAAGGCTGAAGTGTGTTTTTACATGGACGCTTGAAGAAATTAAAAATTCTGAATGAACTGTAAAAAGAAAAAGCCAGTCTTCACAGCTCAAAGATGACTGTGTTAATTGTGTCCCAGCTAGAATAAGAATGGATGTTGTCCTGACATCCTAAAATCATATTCCAGCAGCATCCCATTCTAGAAAAAACCTTCTCAGCTCTGAGATAAGTGAGATTGCTGTTTTTATTGATATCTTGTTAGAAAAAAAGATGAATGGATGTTGTCCTGGCATCCTACCATCGTGTTTCTGAAGCATTTAAAGCTACAATACATGAATATATTAAAAATTATCAGCTCAGAGTATGTTGTATTATTAATTGGACGCTTGGGATACTAAAATGGATGGTTAATGTTCTGTCGTCATTCCTCAAGGATGCAGATTTGGATTAAAAAAAGAATCCCACCTCTTTTCAGTATATCAGAGAAGACTGCGTTAATTGTGATCTTTGGATGTTGTTTTGGCATCCTACATGTACCATCTTATACCCAATGCATCTTGGGTCAGAGAAAATTGAAATATGTAGAAGATAAAAAGCTTAATGGATGTTGTCCTGACATTCCACCAGAATCTGAATTTTGGTAAACAAAACACAACATCTCAGATCCGAGATGGCTGTGTTAATTGATATATGGTCAGAAGAAGAGATGAATTGATGTTGTCCTGGCATCCAACAATCACGTTTCTGCAGCATCTACATCTTCTCATATTTACTACATAGTAAATAGACGCTCGAAATAATAAAGTTCTGAATTGAATGTAAAAAGGAAAACCTTGTCAGATCACAGAAGATTGTGTTACTTGGAATCCAGCCAATTTGAACAACTATGGCATCTCAGCTCCGAGAAAGCTGTATAAAATGGTCTCTTTGAAGAATAGTTAAACATAAGTTGTCCTGACTTCTACTCCTTTTCCTAATTTAAACAGTCACAGCATCTCAGCTCAGAGATGGCTGTTTTAATTGATATCTATGTTGTCGTTGCATCCTACCATCATGTTTCTAAAGTATTAAAAGCTACAGTACATGAATATATTAAAAATAAAATCTTATCAGCTCACAGAATATTGTATTACTAATTGGACACTTGGGTTAATAAAATGAATGGGTCATGTTCTGACATCCCAACCTCATTTCAGCTCAGAAAAGGCTGTGTTAATTGTGATTTAGTCTAAATAGGAAATGAACAGATGTTGTCCTGACATCCTACCATCATATACAAGCCACATCCAATTTTAAAAAGTAAACCTGTCCTTCTGAGCTCAGAGAAGGCTGTGTTACTACATGGATGCTTGGAGAATTTAGATTCTGAATGAACCGTAAAAAGGAGAACCCACTCTTCACAGCTCAGAAAATAACTGTTAATCGTGTCCCAGTTAGAATAAGAATGGATGTTGTCCTGACATCCTACAATCATATTCCAGCAGCATCCCACTCTAGTAAAAACTTTCTCAGCTCAGAGAAGGCTGTGTTACAGTGTACAACTTAGGTGCTTAGAATAATAAAGTTTGTACTGACATCATTTTAAGAAAAAAAAGACCTTCTCAGCTCAGCGAAGGCTGGTTGTAATGACATCATTCCACTTGAATCCAAATACTTAAGAGTATTGCAAGAACCAGTGAAAAGACTTCGTTAATTTAAGAAAAAACAAACTTTCTCTGACTATATTTCACAACCAAAGCATCTTGGGTCAGAGAAAATCAAAATCTTTAGAAGGAATAAAAGAAAAATGGATGTTGTACTGACATTCCACAAGAATCCAAATTTTGGTTAATAAATGGCTGTGTTAATTGAAATCTGGTCAGAAAAGGAGATAAATGGATGTTGTCCTGACATCCTACCATCACGTTTGTGCAGCATCCAAAGCTACTTCTATCAAAAAAATCTTCTCAGCTCAGAGAAGGTATTAGTAACTGATCACTTGGAATAATAAAGTGGAGTAGTGCTCATAGAAGGCTGTGTTAATTGTGATCTAGTCAGAATAGGAAATGAACGGATATTGTCCTGGCATCCTACCATCATATTCCTGCAGCATCTGCCCCCCCCCCCAAAAAAAAAAAAAACCCCAAAAAAACCCCAATCTAACCGGTCCTTCTCAACTCAGAGAAGGCTGTGTTACTACATAGTAAATGGACGCTTGGAATAATAAAGTTTTGAGTGGAGTGTAAAAAGGAAATCCGAGTCTTATCAGCTCTGATAAGGCTTTGTTACTTGGAATCAAGCCAATTTAAACAACTATGGCATCTCAGCTCAGAGAAAGCTGTATTAAATGGTCTTTTTGAAGAAGAGTTGAGCAGAAGTTTTCCTGACTTCTACACTCTTTTTTTCTAATTAAAACAACCACAGCATCTCAGCTCAGAGATGATTGTGGTACTTGGAATATTGCAAAAATCAGCAAAAGTTCCTTTATAACTATAAACTATTCCAGCAGCATCTAAATTGAAAAAAAACCCCAACTACATATCAGCTCATAGATGGCTCTGTTAATTAGTCAGAAAAAGAGATGAACGGATATTGTCCTGGCATCCCACCATCATATCCAGCAGCATCCCATTCTTGAAAGAAATAACTTCAGTTCAGAGAAGGTTGTGTAACTACATGGATGCTTGGAATAATAAAGCTTGTACAGACATCGTTCCACTAGAATCTGAATGTTCCAAAATAAAACCCAAAGAACTACATGTATAATAAAAAAAATCTTCTCAGCTCTAGAGAAGGTATTAGTAAATTGATCACTTGGAATAATAAAGTCAAGTGAAGTAGTGTTCTGACATCGGCTCATAGAAGGCTGTGTTAATTGATCTAGTCGGAATAGGAAATGAACAGATGTTGCCCTGGCATCCTACCATCATATTCCAGCAGCATCCACTCCCAAAAAACAAACCCGTCCTTCTCAGCTCAAATGAACGGATGTGTTACTACGTAGTAAGTAGACGCATGGAATAATAAAGTTCTGAATGGGAAGTAAAAAGCAAATCCCAGTCTTGTCAGCTCCGAGAAGCCTGTAGAATAAGAGGTGAAATGATGTGGTCCTGGCATCCTTCCATCATATTCCAGCCGCATCCACTTCCAAAAAATAAACTTGTCCTTCTCAGCTCAGAGAAGACTGTGTTACTACATAGTAAATCGACGTTTGGAATAATAAAGTTCTGAATGGAACGTTAACATGAAATCCCAGTCTTGTCAGCTCCAAAAGGCAGTGGCTAAGTGGATAAGGCGCTGGTTCGCTAGCCTGGAGGTCGGGTGTTCGATCCCTGCATTGGCCGAGAAAGTTCATCTCGATTTTCCGACGTGATTTCCCCTTGTCAGTGATGCAGAAGGAGGGCCTGACAAGGACAGCTGCCTAGTCGTTCGGATGGTACGAAAAACCAAGGTCCCGTGTACACATTGGAGTGCACGTAAAAGATCCCTTGGCAGTTGGAATTCGATATAAGAGTAGGCCGTAGCGCTGCTGCCCGGGCAAAAAACTTCCCTCATAGCACACTGTATGGCGTATGCCCGTCTTCAATTAGCTCAGGTTAAGTGCATAGCAGTAGGACGTTAAACCCAATTTCATTCATTCCAAAAGGCTGTGTTACATGGAATCCAGCCAATTTGAACAACTATGGCATCACAAGTCAGAGAAAGCTGTATTAAATGGTCATTGGAAGAAGAGATGAGCGAAAGTTGTCCTGACTTCTACACTCTTCAGCTAAGAGAAGGTTCTGTACCTACTTAGATGCTTCGAATAATAAAGTTTGTACAGACATCATTCCACTGGAATCCGAATTTTGCAAAAAAAAAAACCTACATGTATAAAGAAAATCTTCTCAGGTCAGAGAAGGTATTAGTAACAGATCACTTGGAATAATAAAGTGGAGTAGTGCTCATACAGTACTGGCCAAATTAATAGCATAATTTTATAAAACGTTGCAGAATTAGTCACTAGAATTGAAGTATGGATAGAATTATGCACGGTGCATATATTGAACTGAATTTTCTAACACATAATCAAATTGACATCCACTTCATATTGCCTTGTGGTCGACTTTTTTGATGACGTCATGACGTCGTAACGGCCGATGACGTCATTGATGTCCGTCATGTTGTTTTTTTGCTGTTTTTGGAATACAATCATTAGGGAATTTCTCTAATACAAGAGCACCAGTTACGTTTTGGGGGGTATTACAGGACAGACACACTCAATAACAATGATTTCAATGGTCGTCCTTGACGCCATTACGACCGTGTAACGTCACAATGACGTCATCTCGCCAAAATAGGTTTTGTACGAGAAAACGACTCAACTTGATCGATTTCCATGTTTTTGGTGTCAAATTATATCTTTTCTGGGACGCCGAATCGAACTAAGGCTATTAAAATGTTAAAAAATCGACATAAATTTATTTTTTTTAACGATAGTTTGTCTATAACGATGAGCAAATGGAGGAGCAGACTGTGATTTCAGGGCTGCATGCGTCCTGAAATTGACTAAAAACGATTTTGAATTTTATAGAAATTATATTTCATAAATATAGAAACTTCATGTACAACATGTACAATTACAGGGGGCGATTCAACTAATTATGCAACGCAGCGTCTATTTATTTCATCCGTTACTAACGTTAGTCCGTTCCATTAGTTTAGTACTTCGTCTGAAATCATAGTCTGGAATCATTGGCCCATCGTTGTAGACCAACTATTGTTGAAAAATTAAATTTATGTTGATTTCTGAACATTTTAATAGTCTTAGTTCGATTCGGCGTCCCAGAAAAGATATAAATCGACACCAAAAACATGGAAATCGATCAAGTAGAAGCGTTTTCTCGTACAACACCTGTTTTGGCGAGATGACGTCATCGTGACGTTACACAGTCGTAATGGCGTCAATGACGACCATTAAAATCATTGTTATTGAGTGTGTATGTCCTGTAATATTCCCCAAAACGTAACTGGTGCTCTTGTATTAGAGAAATTCCCTAATGATTGTATTCCAAAAACTGCAATAAAACAACATGACGGACATCAATGACGTCATCGGCCGCTACGACGTCATGACGTCATCAAATACGTCGAACAAACATGCAATATGAAGTGGATGTCAATTTGATTATGTGTTAGAAAATTCAGTTCAATATATGCACCGTGCATAATTCTATCCATACTTCAATTCTAGTGACTTAATTCTGCAACGTTTTATAAAAATATGCTATTAATTTGGCCAGTACTGTAGAAGGCTGTGTTAATTGTGATCTAGTCAGAATAGGAAATGAACAGATATTGTCCTTGCATCCTACCATTTTATTCCAGCCACATCCGCCCCCAAAAAACAAACCTGTCCTTCTCAGCTCAGAGAAGGCTGTGTTACTACATAGTAAATGGACGCTCAGAATAATAAAGTTCTGAATGGAATGTAAAAAGGAAATCCGAGTCTTATCAGATCCGATAAGGCTTTATTACTTGGAATCCATCCAATTTAAACGACTGGCATCTCAGCATCCTCTTCCAATAAACAAACCTGACCTTCTCAAGTCAGAGAAGGCTGTGTTTCTACATAGTAAGTGGACGCTTAGAATAATAAAGTTCTAAATGGAACATAAAAAGCAAATCCCAGTCTTGTCAGCTCGGAGAAGGCTTTGTTACTTAGAATCCAGCTAATTTGAAGAACTATGGCATCTCAGCTCAGAGAAAGCTGTATTAAATGGTCTCTTTGAACCACAGCAGCTCAGAGATGGTTATGGTACATGGGCTCCAATAAGAATAAATGATGTACTCGCATCCTTACATCAGCATCTGATATTAGAAAAATAAAGCCATCTTCTCAGCTCAGAGAAGACTGTTGCACTTTTTAATTATAATCTATTCCAGCAGCATCCAAATTTTAAAAAAAAAACCACCACATCTCAGCTCAGAGATGGCTGTGTTATTTGTTATCTAGTCAGAAAAAGAGATGAACGGATGTTGTCCTGGCATCCCACCATCATATTCCAGCAACTTCAGTTCAGAGAAGGTTGTGTAACTACATGGATTCTTGGAATAATAAAGTTTGTACAGACATCATTCTACTGGAATCCGAATTTTGCTTAAAAAAAACCCAACCCAAACTACATGTATACAAAAATTCTTCTCAGCCCAGAGAAGGTATTAGTAACTGATCACTTGGAATTAAAAAATGGAGTCCAAATTTTGCAAAGAAAAAAAATACACCCCCTCAGCCAGGGGTCAAAATAACACTTGTCTACTTGTTGAATCCAATTAACATTTCAATGGACAAGTAGACATATTTCGTGCAGCTACTGCTAAACTCATTAATGTTATTGCGTTAAGTTGAGGGGAAGGATGGCGCCAGAATTTATATCTCTGCTCTGTTTAACACTAGATAATGTTTTGTCTGGGGTTATAGAGATGGCTTGCCGGTCTCCTTGTTCTTGATGCTTTAGCAATAATGAGTATTTTGTGGCCAGATAGTATATTTCGAGCAGCTACTGCTAAACTCATTAATGTTATTGTGTTTAGTTAAGGGGAAGGATGGCGCCAGAATTTATATCTCTGCTCTGTTTAACACTAGATACTCTTCAACACCTGTTCTTTACAAGGCACTGAAGCAGTCAGAAGGCTTGGGATCATTATATCTGATCTCTCGTCCAGTCACTGCACTCCGTTCCATGATTCCCAAAAAATTAGTTATTGGGTTTATTCACAGCAGGGGAGATTTGGTCAAGATAGTTTTCTGGGGTTATAGAGATGGTTTGCCGGTCTCCTTGTTCTTGATGCTTTAACAGCAATGAGTTTACACTGTGTTGCCAGACAGTTTATTTCGTGCAGCTACTGCTAAACTCATTAATGTTATTGTGTTTGGTTGAGGGGAAGGATGGCACCAAAATTTATATCTCTGCTCTGTTTAACACTAGATAATGTTTTGTCTGGGGTTATAGAGATGGCTTGCCGGTCTCCTTGTTCTTGATGCATTAGCAATAGTGAGTATTTTGTGGCCAGATAGTATATTTCATGCAGCTACTGCTAAACTCATTAATGTTATTGTGTTTCGTTGAGGGGAAGGATGGCGCCAGAATTTATATCTCTGCTCTGTTTAACACTAGATACTGTTTTGCCTCTTCACCACCTGTTCTTTACAAGGCACTGAAGCAGTCAGAAGGCTTGGGATCATTATATCTGATCTCTCGTCCAGTCACTGCACTCTGTTCCATGATTTCAAAAAAATAGTTAATGGATTTATTCACAGCAGGGGAGATTTGGTCAAGATAGTTTTCTGGGGTTAGAGAGATGGTTTGCCGGTCTCCTTGTTCTTAATGCTTTAGCAGAAATGAGTTTATACATGTATATTGTGTCTAGATAGTATAGTTCATGCAGCTACCACAAAACTCGTTAATGTTATTGTGTTTGGTTGAGGGGAAGGATGATACCAGGTTATAGAGATGGCTTGCCGGTCTCCTTGTTCTTGATGCATTAGCAATAGTGAGTATTTTGTGGCCAGATAGTATATTTCATGCAGCTACTGCTAAACTCATTAATGTTATTGTGTTTCGTTGAGGGGAAGGATGGCGCCAGAATTTATATATCTGCTCTGTTTAACACTAGATACTGTTTTGCCTCTTCACCACCTGTTCTTTACATGGTACTGAAGCAGTCAGAAGGCTTGGGATCATTATATCTGATCTCTCGTCCAGTCACTGCACTCTGTGCTTGTCATGTGGTTCTTGGTGCAAAAAGCAATGATGGCCAGATAGTAAAATAAACCAGTGTATAAAATCAGAGATTGATGGATGTTGTCCTGACATCCTACCATCCATGATTCACAAAAAATAGTTAGTGGATTTATTCAAAGCAGTGGAGATTTGGTCAAGATAGTTTTCTGGGGTTATAGAGATGGTTTGCCGGTCTCCTTGTTCTAGATGCTTTAGCAGTAATAAGTTTACATTTTGTGGCCAGATAGTATATTTCGTGCAGCTACTTCAAAACTCATTAATGTTATTGTGTTAGGTTGAGGGGAAGGATGGCACCAGAATTTATATCTCTGCTCTGTTTAACACTAGATTCTGTTTTGCCTCTTCACCACCTGTTCTTTACAAGGCACTGAAGCAGTCAGAAGGCTTGGGATCATTATATCTGATCTCTCGTCCAGTCACTACACTCCGTTCCATGATTCCAAATTAACAGCAGGGGAGATTTGGTCAAGATAGTTTTCTGGGGTTATAGAGATGGTTTGCCGGTCTCCTTGTTCTTGATGCTTTAACAGCAATGAGTTTACACTGTGTTACCAGACAGTGCTACTGCTAAACTCATTAACGTTATTGTGTTTGGTTGAGGGGAAGGATGGCGCCAGAATTTATATCTCTGCTCTGTTTAACACTAGATAATGTTTTGTCTGGGGTTATAGAGATGGCTTGCCGGTCTCCTTGTTCTTGATGCTTTAGCAATAATTAGTATTTTGTGGCCAGATAGTATATTTCGTGCAGCTACTGCTAAACTCATTAATGTTATTGTGTTTAGTTGAGGGGAAGGATGGCGCCAGAATTTATATCTCTGCTCTGTTTAACACTAGATACTGTTTTGCCTCTTCACCACCTGTTCTTTACAAGGCACTGAAGCAGTCAGAAGGCTTGGGATCATGATCTCTCGTCCAGTCACTGCACTCTGGATTTGGTAAAGATAGTTTTCTGGGGTTATAGAGATGGTTTGCCGGTCTCCTTGTTCTTGATGCTTTAGCAGAAATGAGTTTATATTTGTGGCTAGATAGTATATTTCATGCAGCTACTGCAAAACTCACTAATGTTATTGTGTTTGGTTTTGGGGAAGGATGGTACCAAAATTATATCTCTGCTCTGTTTAACACTAGATACTGTTTTGCCTCTTCACCACCTGTTCTTTACAAGGCACTGAAGCAGTCAGAAGGCTTGGGATTATTATATCTGATCTCTCGTCCAGTTACTGCACTCCGTTCCATGATTCCAAAATATTGGTCATTCAATTTATTCACAGCAGTGGAGATTTAGTCAAGATTGTTTTCTGGGGTTATAGAGATGGTTTGCCAGTCTCCTTACAAGGCACTGAAGCGGTTAGAAGGCTTGTCTGATTTCTCGTCGAGTTCATGAACAATTCGATAATATGAGATATTATAATTATTGGTAGTGGTCATGTTTTGATCTATTAAAGTTTTGTGGCGTTTTGGATATGGTTCCTTGTCAAGTGGTGTTTGGTGCAAAAAGCCATGATGGCTAGATTGTAAAAATAAACCAGTGTATAAAATCAGAGATTGATGGATGTTGTCCTGACATCCTACCATCAACTATTTGTGTACAAAACATCTCAGCTCAGAGAAGGTTGTGACACTTGGTATCTTGCAAGAACAAGAGATGAATGGATGTTGTCCTGATATCCTAGCGTCATATTTCTAATCCTGTAATTAGTTTAAACAACACAGCCTTTCAGCTCAGAGAAGATTGTGGTACATTGTCTCTTAGATAATACTTTAGTTCTGAGAGAGCGATATCGTATAATAATGGATAAATAGTAATATAAAAAAAAACTACATAAAATTGGAGATGAATGGATGGTCTCCTTGCATCTTACCATCAACTTCTTATGCTCAGAGAAAGTTGTGCTTTTTATACACCCACATTTTCATGTGGATGTATATTGTCTTCGCCCCTGTTTGTCCGTTCTTCCACAATTTGTTTGTGGACACTCTACAGGTCACAATATTTGTCCGATTTCAACGAAACTTGAAGTATAGGTTTATCTCCCTAAGATCTCAGTTCCTTTCGATATTAGCATGTACCGGACCATCACGATTTTTTCTTGTGAACACACTAAAGGTCACAATTTAAATTTGATTTTGATGAAATTTGAAATGCATGTTTATAACCCAAAGATCTTGGTTCCTTTCGATATTCGTGCATATATTATGGCCCCTGATTTTACGAAAAATCACGTTTTTGGCTTGTCTCTCCAGGAGTCACAGTTTTTATTCGATTTAAAAACAACGTTTGATTATATCACCGTTGCACCGTAATGTAGGTTGTGCCTGACAAAATGCTGTAAAAAGGTTGTGGACCTGTAGAAGTCACAATTTTAATCCGATTTTGATGAAACTTGAAATGCATGTTTATAACTCAAAGATCTTGGTTCCTTACGATATTTTCGCATATCGGATTGTAACTCCCTGAATTATGGCCCCGGATTATAAGAAAAATCACCTTTTTATATACCCACATTGAAATGCATGGTTGTATATTGTCGTCGCCCCTGTCCGTCCGTCAGGCATCCACAATTGCCTAATATCCAATTGACTTTAAATTTATAAACAGTGTTTAAGGTCATGAGACAAAGAAGTCTATTGATTTTCAGCTATTTCCGATAATTACTGTCATTCTTTGCTTTATAAAGACGAGAGAACCCTCGTCGAAACGTCGCTGAAATAAACTCTTTAAGTAACTTGTATTCCATATAATTGTGTCATGTGTTATTCTCATCCAGTTACTAAATGCCACTTAAACAACTTACTGTTACTGTCAGAGTGATGGCACTTGATCACTACAAAAAATCTTGTGGAGGCTCTAGAGGCCAAAGTTAATATCGGATTGAAATTAAATTTTAACACAGTGATTAGGGTAATGAGACGAACAAGTGTATTGAGTTTCAATGAATTTTGATAACTAAAACAGCTAAATCAAGAATATTAAATGTTATGTTTACTAAACGTTAGCATGGTGGAGAACTTTATCAAAGCCAAACAAATTCCAATGATTTTCTGATAATTACATAGCTGCTGTGGGCATATGTTTCGTTGCTTGGCAACCTATCTTTTAGCTTGTGGTCCCTCTGAAGGTCACAGTTATAATCTGATTTTAAAAACCGTTTGAATATATCACAGTTACACTGTATTAAACATTGAGTGAAAATTGGACCAAAATTACCGAACTTAATGGCCGCCGCCTGTACGCGACTAGTGTAAAGAAATATAGTATATCAAGGTTGTGGACCCTGTAGAAGTCACAATTTTAATCCGATTTTGATTAAACTTGAAATGCATGTTTGTAACTGAAAGATCTTGGTTGCTTTTGATATTTGCGCATATCGGATGGTAACTTCCTGAATTATGGCACCTGATTGTACGCACAATTGCCTATTTTAGCTTATGGTCCCTCTGGATGTCACAATTGTTATCCGATTTAAAAAAATGTTTGATTATATCACTGTTACACTGTAGTAAAGGTTGAGTTCGAATTTCGTGAAAATCAGACTAAACTGTTGGACAAAGTAGCCTTCGATTGTACGCGAATAGTGTAAAAAATATGGTAGGCCTATATCAAGGTTGTCAACAATTTTAATCCGATTTTGATGTAACTTGAAATGCATGTTTATAACCCAAAGATCTTAGTTCAATTTGATATTTGTGCATATCGATTTGTAATTTCACGAATTATTGCCCTTGATTGTAGGAAAAATCACTTTCTTTTTGCTTGTTCTCTATCATACTCTTGTATGTTGGTGTATCCTGGTTGGCAGCTGCGGGTTGGTATCTTGCAAGAATGTTGTGTATTTGGTTGAAGCGAAGGATGGCAGCAGAATTTAAATCTTTGATCTGTTTAAATCGAGATACTATTTTATCTCATCACCTACCTTTCTCAGCTCAGAGAAAGCTGTGGTTCTTAATGTCTTGAAGAGTAAGAGATGAATGTATGTTGTCAACAACAACAATAAAATCATGGCCCAGAGAAACCTGTGGTGAATCAGCCCAGAAATAAATAAAAAATAATTTGATAATTTGTCAGCAGCATCTCAGCTCAGAGAAGGCTGTAACACTTGATTCTTACGGCAAAAAAGTATCTCTGCTCAGATAAAGCTTTGGTACCTGATCTGATATCTTTTGAGAATAGAGATGAATGTATTGTCAGCAGTACCACAACGACTGAGAAACCTTTTTTTGGGTATCTTATAAGAATAAGAGAAGAATGCAGCATATTCTTAATGTTAGCAGCATCTCAGCTCAGAGGGGAGAGATTTTGTATTTGGATGGCACCAAATATCTTGTTATCACCAGAAAAAAGCTGTGGTACTTTAAATCATGTGTAAGAATAAGAAATGAATGGATGTTGTCCTGGCATTCCACCATCAACTGTTTAAGGTCAACAACAATAAAATTTTGGCTGAGAGAAATCTGTGGTACATGGCATCAGAAAAGAATAAGGGATGATTCAATGCTGTCCTGGCATCTTCACTCTTCAGAATCTCAGCTCAGAGAAGGCTGTAGAACTGAATATCCGAGAATAAGTGATGATAGGGTGTTGTCATGCTATCCTATCCACAAATTCTTACAGTCAAAAAGCATATCTGCTTATAGTAAGCTTTGGTATGTGGTGTCTTTCAAGAACAAGGGATGAATGTATGCTGTCCTGGCATTCTACCATCACTCAACAGCATCACAGCTGAAAGAAAGCTTTTTATTTCGCACCTTTATATCAGCAGTATCTTGGCTCAGAGAAAGATATGGTTGAGGGAGAGGATGGCACCAGAATCATTGCTCTGTTTCGCTCTAGATACCTGCTCCCAGCTCATAGAAAGCTGTGGTACTTTATATCACTTTATATCTTCTAAGAATAAGAGGTGAATGGGTGTTGTCCTGGCATCCTACCATCAACTTTTTAAGGGCAACCACGAAAAAAAAAAGTGGCCCAGAAAAACCTGCCATCTGTCGTATAATAAGGGATGATTCAATGCTCTCCTGGCATCATACCATCAGTTTCCTTTCTTGAAGAATAAAGTTGTGGCTAGATGTTTAGAATCTTTGATATTTTTTGTTCCGTTCTGAAAAGGCTAAATACTATACGACTTGATGTGTTTTTGGCTTCTGAGTCAGTTATGGAATTTAATTTTTTTTCGTGTTATAGACATTTTTTCCTGAAAATAAAGTGGTATAACTCTCATTGTTATTTAAGCATCAATTTTCAGACCACCATTAAAAATCATGTCAACAAAAATATTCCAATTTTGATCATCAGATTCCCAATATTTTCAGACTTTTTATCAACATTATGCAATCTCAGGAGATATTAGACAAATCCTGAAGCCAGTCCCTTTGAAATGTGTACAACTACAATTGTTTGTTTTTTGTTTGATTCATAGGTATTTACGCAGAAAGTCATCGTAATTCAACCTGGATTCAAGTGCTAGATGATGAATATTTGTTAAATGACACAAAAAATGAGAAAATTGCAGATGAAGCGAAATCGGGAGAGCTGACTAATCAACGAAATTCAAGTACATTACTACGTTTGATATCTGGTAAGTTTTAGTTTTATTGGATCATTAAAGCAGGCCTGTAAATAACGGTTATAGACGTACCTGACAAATGTCAGGCACTAATGTCAGGAGAGTATTTAAATACATTTGTCAATAAATCTTAAAGGAATGTTGAACATTCATGAGATTGTGGCTTGAGATATTCTACATCTGGAATCAATGAAAGTCATTTTAGTATTCCTTAAAGGCCCAATAACACTTTTGTTGTAACTGAATACTATGTACCAATCATTTTTCTGGTCAACAAATTGTACTATTTTACATTATTCCAATTAATTGATGATAGAAATTTCATCTTAACACACCGAATTTAAAAAATTGGAAAAATTGAACTACATGATTTAAAAAGCTTTCGAAAAACCTTTTCAAATGTAACTTAGATTCAAAAATATTTCTGAACCCTCTGGACAAGTAAAATAGGATGTAATGGATAACTTACACAACAGGTAGGACACTTAAACATCTAGTAGTAAGAATAAGGCTATTATTTATTTTCTAGTCCTGTTAAGCCAACAAGAGTGTTATTGTCCCTTTAAACGATAAGCTTTATATGTTAATTTTCTGAATATATATTTTGTTTGTTTATCTTTAGAAGATGACACTGTCTTTAGTGATGGATCTCGGTCTCTCCCCATTATGGGACACAAGAGATCTGACTCTAACACAACAACCCTTTCGGAAACTGAATTTAAACGTGAGAGATCTTTCAAGTCACGCAGAAGATGTCTAATACAAAGACAAGAAAGTCAACAAGAATATCATCGTCTTTCTGCTAAGGTTTATGGTAAGTACATTTGAGGTCTTTATTGCTAAGAGGGAGCGGATGGCGGAATGGTTAGCATTGAGTCAACTTGCATGGCGTGGAGTTTGAAAGTCTGACCAACCTCATGTTTTTTCCAGGTCCTATGTTTTCCTCTCACAGCTAAAGACCCCTACACCAGTGAATGGATTTCAAAAAGTTTTCTTTGTCAGGCATTTATGCAGACAAATTTATACCACAATTAAAAGTCACATGTCGTCAAAATATTCAAATCCTGTACGTTATAAAAATAGGAGAACCTTGCTATTTTAAATATTTAATTCACATGTCAACAAAATATTCAAATCCTGTCTGTACACTGTACGTAATAAAATTTGTGAACCTCACTATTTTTCACACTTAATTCTCCATACAGCATTCAAATTTATGTCAGTAAATGTCCTACAAAATTAAGCATTTAAGTAATACATTTAATGAAAACTTGCTGATCCGGCTTCAGCATGAAATTCACTACCGTAATGTTCCTTTAGAATTGCGTTATACTGCAGCAAATGAATGCAGAACTTCCGAAATAAGAATCTTTGTAATGTCAGAACATCGTTTTTTTCTTTATAAAATGTCAACAAAATATTCAAATCCGTGCGTAATATAAATAGGAACACCTCACTATTTTTCATATTTCATTCCCATATGGTTTAGATGATATTCAAATGTATGTCAGTAATATTACTACCAAATTACGTGTTTTCATAATACGATAGAATGAAAGTTTGCTGATATGTACCTGCTTCAAAACTCAGCCAGTAATATTCCTCAAAAAATACATGTCTTGGTTTTTACGGCAGCAAATGAAAGAAAAGCATTCATAATAAATGACCAAACCCATTTTCCTTCTCCATAAGTCAGTATTTTAAAATTACATTGATAGTTAAATCACTCGTTAAAAGGCATAGCTAACTTCAGTGTATGGTGTAAGTGACTCACAGCACACAGCTTCATAGTAAGTAAGCACTGCCTATCTGTTAAGCAATATTCGTGCGGCGCTTAAGATCAGGTAAAAATGTCACTGTGGTTGGGAATTTCTATATGGAGTCTTAAAAGACGTAAAAGATATCGTAGACAAAATGACTTTCCATTGATTTAGGGTGTTATATACTCTTACGATATGGGACATCTATTCTATGATTAATTTATAGATGTTGTTGGCTCACATCAATGTGATTAAAATGCCCAATAAGTTAGAAACCACAAGGTTAACAGGTGGATTAAAATTATAATCACTCTTATATTTATTGGATTGATTATAGTCAGACAAAGGGAAAGCAATGACTTCTGGTTAAGATTAAATTGATGAATTGTCCGACAAAGGATTAAGTCAGTCAATCAAGAAAGATTAAGAACGCGTCCGCGAAAAAACCATGCAAAATTCGAAAAAAAACGCCAAAGTACCAGGTTCGAAATTTTTAACCTTACTCTGGTTATTGGAGCACCTAAGCATTGCCCTAAATATTGTCAAGTCCCATATCCCAAAACCTGCCCTGGGGCCTACAACTTGAACAGTGCTTTTTCACTCGACAATAGCTATTTTTTCATTGAATTTACATTGAAAATAGCAAATATTTGACATATCGCTGTTCATTAAGTATGTTAGGTACGGGTTTTGTCATGTTCTCAATACAAAGGCCATCTTTTCGACTTTCTAACATGGGCAACAGTTTTTGAACATGTTGTCTTAAGGGGGTTCCAGAGCTCAGTGAAAATGGTATATCTTGTAAGACACAAAATACAGCTTTCCCAAAAATCCTTGTAGCACCCCCTTTGCAGGTATGTCATAGAATCCCATACAGTCGTTATGAAGTTCATAGTATGCTTTATCAAAATAAAACTAAAATTAGATGCAACCAGTGTTTAAAATTTCTGCGGCCCGGCGCCGATAAATAACTGGGTGGACCGATATTTTTTTATTTTGAAGATGGTTGGTCGGTCCTGTTGGCCGACTGTTTTTGTCGGGGAAAAATATGTGTCATGGATATTTTGTTCATGGTTGATGGTTCTATCAAATTCTCCTTTGAAAATATTTATATTGCCCCTATTTATATCCGGAATATATTTCATCCAGATATTAAACAGTATTTTATTATCGGAAATTAAAATAAACTTGTCCACAGAAAAAATTAGCGCGGCAAGACATTATCGTTGTAGGAGTGAGGTCCGTGCTTGCAAATATCAGCACACACCCAGAGCTTGGCTGAATATTATTTAACCATTTTGATCGAGTGAAGTGTGGAATAGATAAGTGAAGTGTGGAATAGATAAGTTTGTGCTCCGATAGAATGCCTAACCTGCGGTCTTATTTGTCTTTATCCGTGCATAATCCAGCATATTATATTCCTTCAATTGTGAAATCCAACGTGTGTGCTACTGTGTCACGAAACTAGGTCAGTCCATCTACTGTACTGACTGTCATGATCCAAGAATAAAAATTCACGTGATATAAATCCTTTGTCTTGTAAAAATGAAATTGAAAAAGCAGAGTTGAAAATTCCCTGAAAGCCTAAATACTGGTAACAGTAACAATTAAATTCCAGCAAGAAACGAATGGCTTTTCCCGCTATTCTTTCTAAATCTCGTGATTTATTATCAGGCTTGATTATCATGAAGATTTCACTACCGTAATGGAGACCCAAGTCTTCGAAAACAGGCATGTACAATATGTCACAGGAAGAATAATAACAAAGAGTTTATTGTTTCATAAATATTGGCTAACCCAACGTGTGACATCAGGTCAGTTTAAAAATGATGTGTCGTTCGTCAAACAGCATTGATAGTTTACTTTCATTTTGAAAGAGGTCACGATCTTTCATTTCACAGTTCCACACGTCCAGTAAAACAAATCAAATGATTGTTGCTACGGTGCTTGCTACCGGACAGTAAATTTAACATGTTTATTGAAATGTAAGACGTATTAATCTATGTCTCGTAGGACCTTGGCCTTAAATGCCAGTTTCATTTTATTTAAATGTACAATATTTTCTGTTAATTTTTGAGTGAAGCACTAAAGGCAAAGGGCAATTTTAAGCTGTATTCTTAGATTTCGATGTGAATGGAATTTCGAGATTAACTCTCAGTACCGGTACTATAAAGTAGACCTATAATATTAGCACATAGATTATTACAAGTGAATATTTATTTATTACCGAAAAAATAAATATCAAGTCTTGGGTAAAATAGGGGTGGAATGATTTTTTTTCTTTCTATACATGTATTAACATTAAATCCTTCAAAAGTTAAAATTGTAATGTGTACCAGTCAATCAATATTGAATACGAATTTTAACTTTTAAACCTATCCCAAATGGCTGTAGGTAGAAGACACCTACGGAATTTAGAAATTTAAGGCATTTGGGGTGGGGTTGTGTAGGTGTGTTTGAAAATTTGTTAATATTTATTGGACCCACAAGTTAATGTTAGGACCTACAACTTTCATGAATGGCGTCTACCAGTGGGTCCTGTTGGCCTACAACTTTTCTTGACGAATTTTTAAACGCAATAGTGTGGTGAGACGTGGCGCCCGTAAAAATGTGAAAATCGGATCTTTATGATATATTCATTCCCTATTGCTTTCCTATTTCAAGCCGTTTTTTTCATCTTGATTCCATCTCTTGCATTTCCAGAGTATTAAAAACGTGTCAGCGGCTTCAAGACTTGTACTGATCAGTGAAGTTTTGACTCCAGTCAGTCATACGAGAGTCTGCCCTTTCACAAAATCTAAAATTGTAAAACCATGTCAAATTTTGGCCTAAAATGCGCTTTTTCGGACTTTTGTCCATCCACGGACTGTGGATTATGTAGAGCATATCCAAGTGAAAGGACTATAGTAACGCTACACAGTTGGAAAAAGGACATTACAGGTCATTTAAGATGATTACACCTTCCCAAACATGATCTGCAAACTGAATGGAAACTCATTCTGGCTAGAGTTGGACATTTTGAATTTCAAAAGTTTGACTGCTTAAAAACTATATGCCCAGCTCATAGATACAAGTTGGGTCTGAGCTGGCAGCCATCCAGACGGTGTAAATATCCAGAACATCCACGCGACAACAAGAAAGGGTAGATATGTGGCCATGTAAAACTGTTGATGTCGATTGAAATACATAATAAGTGGAATGTGATTGTGCCAGTAGGATCAAGTACATGTCGTGCTTGCTGGGATCAACATAAGACACTGATGAAACCAAAATCGGATCCTCATCCAGACCCATTACTGGAAGCTGACAATCATCCAATATTGCTACCAGTACATTCGACCCCTGCAACTGCAGCTACAATACAAAGCACTTCTCTGGAAGAATTTTCTCTGCCATCTCCTGTCGCTGGGCCTTCGCAAACACCTAAAACTCCTCGAGACAGCCCAGAGGATTATACTTTTCTGCACTTAGCTATCCCTTCTTCAAGCAACTCTGATTCGAGTTTACCAGTCACTGACAAAACATGGGCCCCATCACCAGCACCACAAAGTGGATTAACTGTTTTGAACAGTTTTCTAGAAGCAGGTATATGATCCTGTAAGGTCGACTCTGACCACCCACTTGAAAGTGCTTCAAAATCTACAGTGAGGTACTATAAACAGAAAGTCTCTGAGGCAATTTCTTTGTCGTTGCATCTTCTGGCTCCATCTCAAGAGGATAAACTGATGAAACTGGTTATAGAAAACGAGTTAGCGAAAGTGCCAGTGTCACAAAAGAATATGGAGGAACTGTTGGATACATTGATTCGGTGTTATAATACGGCAGAACAGTGGTTTGTCAAAAGACAGATCTTGTCAATATTTGCTAGTACATACACGAAAACAGAACTTATGCGTATGGTTCCGGGTCTTACTGTTTACCGGATAGATGAGGCACGCAAACATGCACCGGGGACTGGTGAGGCCCTACCCATGGACATCCAGCCTATCCATCGGTGTCGCCTTGACGACGCAAATGTAGATCATTTTTTAGACTTTATTTCTCTCCCTGAATTTGTACAGGATGTGGCTTTCGGTACAAAAAAAATGAAATTGAGCCATGGAGAAAAATTTAAGATACTGAATGTCGTCAGGACTGTCATATCTTCAAGGATAATTGATTTATATACCCAATACTGTGTTGAAACAAATTTTCACTATACAATATAATCAGTGTTTGTGCGGCCTCAAAAAAAGTGTGATTAGCTGGCCTGCTAAATATTGCTGAAGAGGGTGCAAACGGATTTGAAATTCTTCAGAATACAACTAAATTACTTGTTGAGTGTGGCATGTCATCCCTGTGGCAACAAGATGTAACATTGGCCTTGAAGCAGTCTCAATTGTACCTCAAAACGAACTTCAAGTTGCATTTGGCCATTGAATCACCGTGTCCAGATCACTGTCTCAAATATTCTCTTTGTGATAAGCCAAACTGCAGCGCAGATCACGATGTATGGTGCTCAAATTGTGACTCATTTCGTATGAATCTGGATAGAATTGCTGCTGCTTTCGACGACCCACGTGTAAAATATAAGTATTCTTCTCGAAGAGTCGAGATTTTGTATGATTTTGAACAAGCTAGAAAGAGCGTATCAAATTTGAGATCGCTTATCGTCCGCAAAATAAACCAAGAACGCGGCAAGGAGAAGATATTAGATGACTTACATCCAGATGAGGGACTTTTAACAATGGACTGGGCAATGAAATTCATTCCAACTAGATTTAGAGAATCTCGGCAAGACTGGTACGGCAAAAAGGGAATTTCGTGGCATGTTTCTTCTCTTGTAACCAGGCCTAGACTACAGGATGATTACGAGATTCATTGCTTCGTACATCTTATTGAAAAGTGCACCCAAAACTGGTATAGTGTAATATCCATAGTAGAAGCAGCATTGTATGAGCTGAAAACTAGATTGCCATTTATCAGAACTCTGAATATTCGTTCGAACAATGCCGGATGTTACCATTCTGCTTCTACTATTCTCGCTATGTCAGACCTGTCTGAGCGCAACAACATCAAAGTGACACGGTAATATTTCAGCGAGGCACAGGCTGGGAAAGATATATATGACAGAAAAATTGCTTCGCTGAAAATTCCTATTCAGCGTTACATCAATGAGGGACATAATGTGACTACAGCTCAGGACATGTTAGAAGCGTGCAGGTCACCCAATGTGCGTGGCTGTTATGTGACTGTCATGACCGTAGATAAGTCTGCCATGGATGATCCTGTGACGTGGCCTGGTATAACATCTTATAATAACTTTCTCTATGAGGAGAAAGGCGTGCGAGCCTGGAAAGCGTACAATATAGGTCATGGTACGTTCTTTCCCTACGACAAACTACATGTATTCAAAAAGGGTAAGTCGCAGGGAAAAACCAGTTTTACTGTGACGCAGTATACCAAACCTCTCGTGGTAACTGGCTCAATTAGGCAGTATGATAGTTCTAGCTCAGGAACATTCTGTTGCAACGAGGAGGGCTGTACTAAGTCTTTTACTGAGGAAGCACTGCTCACACGACATATGTCTGTGGGCAAACACTCAATGATAGCTGTGATGGACACTAAATTTGACAAAATTGCTAGAAATTGGGGAACTCGTGTATGTGGAATAACACAGAAAAGGACGGATGCTGGTCCGAGCACTAGGCCTGAGTCTGGTGAAAGTTTTTTGGAGCCAGTATCTGCCGGCTGGGCTCTGAAGATTGCGCCAAAGCGACAGGTATACTCTGTCAATGTAAAAAAACCGTCTAGTAGAAGAGTTTCTAAAAGGAGTAGACACTGGAAAAAAGGAAGATCCAGCTTCTGTCAGTAAATGCCTAAAGGCCTCGTTTCCGAAAAGTGAATGGTTATCGGCTCGCCAGGTTGCTGCGTATTTCTCTCGACTATCTGAATGACATGAATGTCCAGATGAATCTACTGGATAACAATGAAGAAGCCAAAGCTGCTGATGACGCACAAACACGTTATCAGCTCCGCCAGAAGATTATCAAAGATATTGATGAATAACTCGGAATATGATAACCAAACGTGATCCTCCCAGATGTAAATATTTCAAATGTCGCTCAGCCATGCTCCGGTTATGCAACGGACACATCTCGGTACTGATGCCACGCCCACTACTGTTTTATAGAGTATCTGGTACTTTTTTTTACGACGAATCTGATCAGTGATCAGCATTTTATGGGTGGTGTGATATCCTTTACTATTTTATAGACCTTGACGATGATAATATTAACAAATACACTATGTCAGATATATCAAATGCGCTGTTTTACTTAAATGTTCCTCTTTTTTCTCTATTTTTGATCGTTCACCGGGATCAACAACATTGGTCTGCAATGGATTTTTTTCCTGAATATGATTCTAATGGTCATGCTTTTTCTCCCCGGGGGCCACATTTCCCCCACAACCCTGCAAAGGGGGCGCTACATTCACTCAAAGTTAGGGTATCAAATCTATGGTTCGTAGGGTTGGTTTTTGCATCCAGTCTGAATATAGACCACTGTGCGGATTTCGAACTTTAACTAATATGTTCTGTTTGAGAACAACATTGACTGTATAATATCCCGATTAGGTTATTTTATCTCGATTGGGTTACTTGAGGCAGTCTCTCAAAGTTTAACCTCTAAAAAAACGATTTTTGCTATTTTTCTTACGATAAAACTTCAAACCCCATTCCCGGGGATAAGGGGGGGGGGGGGTTCCAATCAGTCCACTATTGCCTCTTCGTGCATTTTGACCCTAACCCATCCCACATGGGTTATATGACCAAAATCGCTGACATGACCCCTGTCACCTCCTGCATGGTGCTCTCGCTGATACGTTCTTAAGTAGTTACCGTATTTCCTCGAATACAACCCGGGCCTCGAATAGAACCCGGGGGTAAGGGGATGTTGAGATAAATACAACCCGCGTCTCGAATAGAACCCGGGGGTAAGGGGATGTTGATATAAATTCAGTAGAGTAGAACCTGGGTCTAGAGTAGAACCTCGGTCTCTAGTAGAAACCGTGTCTCTAATATAACCCAAGTCAGTGGTTTGTTGTCACATATATATCAAACGTTAAAAATGGTTTTATTGTATCGAGAAGTCATTGTAAGGCCAATCGGTTCAGTATAGTGAGACATGACCGACCCTGTCTGCTTGTTTTACTTGTCCAAAATGTCACTCCTAAAGAAGATTTTTTGAAGCATTAATTCGGGTCTGAAAAAATACAACCCGGCCTTGATTATAACCCGGGCCTCGAATAGAAGTCGGGGGGGGGGGGGGGGAGCTGAACGAAATAGAACCCTGGGGTTGTATTCAAGGAAATACGGTAATTACGGTAGGTTTATAGACGGTGTAACACAATATATATGTCAATCACCTAATTACCTAATAAATCCAGCGTGTTATCGACGATAATCGGGTTGAGTGGTAGTTATACATGTCAATCAGTAAACTATATTAATTTCGGAATTTTCAATATTATTCACCATCCATGTCTTGGATGTCCAATTGGGCATGTTCCCAAGTCCGGAATTTACAGGCAAAATCCCATCACTGCCCTACACACAAGCGAATTCTTGTTAGTCCTGAAAGGACCTACTTTGTGTCGAGTGGATGTTAAACCCAATTTCTTTCTATCTTGATGTTAAGTAGAGCCTTGGTGGCTCACTGAGTCAGATGATCCCTGGGTAACCAGGTGTTACGCCCCCTGCATTTTACGCAAACTGTGATAAATGTACATGGTTTCAAATCTGGGCGAGTTACCCTAAAACTAGGCAATAGCTTTGACACTATCTTTAAATCTGAGGCTTTGTCAACATGCGAATGACAAACTACATTAAATCATGAATCACTTTTTTAACCAAATTTTCCCCCGAAATTCATTGTGAAGCATTGGGACAATGAGAGGATGAATCATATTGATTTCTCCTGTTCTCTGTCCATCTCTTAAAAATTGTGGGTGTTATGTTGCATGGCAAGCGTTATTTTTGTCAAGGGATACCGACTCGAACTTAAAATAGATATTTGAATGCAGTGTTCCAGCCAGGATCAGAATTGGGAGGGGTGGAAAAACTATTAAGGGAGGGATGTTGCTCAAGGGGGGGGGGGGGCTGTTGCGCAATTGCGGTCAGGGATCATGAGAGTTTCAGTACAGTGAATGTTATGTTATATTTATTATAGATCAAGAGAAACTTATAGTTGTAGAGAAAAAACCTGCAGACACAGATTTTGGGCTACATATTTTGGACAGTCATCCAGCATTTATTACATCAGTAGACCCAGGTATGTTTTAATTTCATACTTGAATCCATATTTATCTATCCTTATTTAGGGGGTCACGTGGCTAAGTAGGTAGAGCGCTGGCACGCTAGCCTGGAGGTCGGTTGTTCAATCCCTGCATTGGCAGAGAAAGTTCATCTAGTTTCTCTTGTCAGTGATGCAGAACGGAGGGCCTGACAATGACAGCTGAATGGGATGAAAAACCAAGGTCCCTTGTACACATTGGCTTGCACGTAAAATATCCCTTGCCATTTTGAATTTGATATGTGAGTAGGCAGTAGCACACTGTATGGAGTATGCCCGTCTTCCATTAGCCCAGGTTAGGTGCAGAAGAGTAGAATGTTAAACCCCATTTCATTTCTATTCTTATTTATCTTTGTTGGGTTGTTGTTTCCCATCAGGGAACTATATAATTCAGATGGGTTTGTCAGTCTGTTTGCCGAATGGTTAATGCATGCATGTTTGGTCACAAGGTGTGTCATTTAGTCAAGTGGCAGGGTTTTGAATCCCCACTTGTACGTGATAAGGAGTTACGTTTGGTTTTTCTCCGGGTCCTCGGAGATCGTCCAACTACTAAAACCCCCTACGCTAGCAAATAATTATTGGAATAAAATTGAACCATGTTTTAGTCATGAAATAACCTAGTTTGAGTCTAGTGGAGGTTAATCCAAATCTCTCTCTCTCTCTCTCTCGCTCTCTCTCTCTCCATTTTTATACGCCCACATAGAAATGTGGTCGTATATTGCCGTCCGTCCGTCTGTCCGTCCGTCCGTCCGTCCGTCCATCGTCCACAATTTCTTGTGAACGCTCTAGGGGCTAAAATTAATAACCGATTGACTTTAAATTTATACACAGTGTTTAAGGTCATGAGAGGAAGACCCCTATTGATTTTCAGCGATTTCCGATAATTGCTGTCAAAGTTATGGCCCTTGATCACTTCAAAAAATCTTGTGAACGCACTAGAGGCTAAAGTTAATATTCGATTGACTTTAAATTTATACACAGTGTTTAAGGTCAACAGAGGAAGTCCCCTATTGATTTTCAGCGATATCCGATAATTGCATCCAGAGTTATGTCCCTTTATCATTTTGAAAAATCTTGTGAACGCTCTAGAGGCTAAAGTTAATATCTGATTGAATTAAGATTTATACACAGTGTTAAAGGCCATGAGACAAAGAAGCCTAGGGATTTTCAGCGATATCCGATAATTACTGTCAGAGTTATGGCCCTTGATCACTTTGAAAAATCTTGTGAAAGCTCTAGAGGCTAAAGGTAATATCCGATTGAATTAAAATTTATACACAGTGTTTACAGGCATGAGACGAAGAAGCCTAGGGATTATCAGCGATATTCGATAATTAATGCCAGAGTTATGGCCCTTGATCACTTTGAAAAATCTTGTGAACGCTCTAGAGGCTAAAGGTAATATTCGATTGACTTCAAATTTATACACAGTGTTTAGGGTCATGAGACGAAGAATCCTATTGATTTTCAGCGAGTTCCGATAATTGCTGTCAGAGTTATTGCCCTTGAACTCTTCAAAAAATCTTGTGGACGCTTCAGAGGCTAAAGTTAATAACCGATTGACTTTAAATTTATACACAGTGTTGAGGGTCATGAAACAAAGAAGCCTAGAGATTTTCAGCGATTCTCGATAATTACTGTTAGAGTTATGGCCCTTGATCACTTCAAAAAATCTTGTTGATGCTCTAGAGGCTAAAGTTAATATCCGATTGACTTGAAATTTATACACAGTATTGATGGTCATGAGACGAAGAATCCTATTTATTTTCAGAATATTAAGTGTTTCGTATACTAAACGTTAGCATGGAGGAGAACTTTATCAAAGCCAAACAAATTCGAATGATTTTCTGATAATTACATAATGAGTTGTTACTTGTTGTATGATTCTAGTGTATTATAAATGTTTCAATACTGAAAAAAGTAAAATATGCGACAACTCTTGTTGACTGCCCGGACGATTGGCTGCTGTGGGCGTATGTTTCGTTGCCTGGCAACCTATCTTTTATTGGACACAGTAACTCCCCAGTTTCTAGTTGAGGTAAGAGCAATTTCATTGGTTGAGATATGGACACAGTAACTGTAATTGAGGTAGAATGTGAAATTTAAATGTAGATCCTATTGCTGAGTTCGATAATTATCATTTTATGTTTATTATATACACCCTCTCAAAAATTAAGCACCACCAGATTTTTTTGGAAATGATTGAAATGACCCCCATTGTGTGTCAATAACTGCTGCAATTGTCTCTCTTCCTCCACCCAATTTGCACTTAATATCGGGTGTAACCTCCTATGACACTGATGCAATTTTCATCACGCCCCCTCGTGCTGAAATGAGTCGTCTGATTTGATTTTGTGAAATATTATTTCATTCTCTCGAAGCGCCTATGTAAATTCATTTTGCACACGAGGGACCCGTGCTCGCACCCTGTGACCCAAAATGTCCCATAAATGTTCAATCGGATTGAGGTCAGGGCTTCTTACCGACCAAGGGAGAGTGTCAATGGCGTTATGTCAAAGATATTCCCTCACCACATTGGCTCGGTAGGGCAAGGCATTATTGTCCATAAAGATTGTCGACCTGCCAACGGGTGGTTGTCGAAATGGGGCACAATTTCCCTTTGGAGGATTTGATTTTGATATGTCGCCATTGAGGTTGCCTTGAACTTGAATCAGCTCCAGTTTGCAGTCATATGAACCACCACCGAATGGAATCTCTGGCTCGATGTTTTGCTGTTGGTAAGCAGTGCCTTGTGGACGCCAAATCCAGGCTCTCCCATCAGTTACATATAACAGAAACCGAATTTCGTCCAAACAATGGACACGTCTCCAATACCGGATGTTCCAACCAGTCATTGCGTTGCGCTGCTGTAATCGTTCTTGGATATTTCTCTGAGTAAGGAGAGGACGTCTGATAAGTCTTCGTGCTGCCAGTCCACCTGCTTTTAGTTGTCGTTTCCTAAGGGACAATCAGGTTTTGATTAGCCACCTGTCTCTGAGACTCCCGACTTGTCCATCTAGAGACCTGCCTGGCATGTCTTACAAAGGTGTCAGTCATGAGGTGTGGTGTTTTGTGGTCTTACACTTCGATGACAATCTTTGAATCCTCTGTAGCTCTGTGTGTGCTTCCTTACAAGACGACTGATGACGCTGTGGTTTATGCTATGCTGCCGTCCCAATTTCCCTACATTTACATACCAGCATTTCAAATTCCGTTGATTTGCCAACTCTCATTGTTATTAATACGCTGTCCAGGCATAGGTTCAATGCATTTTCCAATCGTTTTACGACTCTGAAACCTCTAAGGCAGGTTTCCCCCGAGTTCTTCGGTTTCTTCCTGCAGTAATGATCGTAATCATTCGCACGAACTGTGCCAAGGGCCAAATTGGAAACAGGCCTCAGGCCTAATTTGCTACCCTTGTAAAATGACGCGATTATTATTAGCAATGACAGGACTAAAGTTTGATTTTTACACTTGAAGGGTCACCTTGATACAGTAACTTTCACTGGGCACGCGCATGTCATGCAAAGTTGTTTTTGCATGTTACCTCTCTATAACGTAACCTAGTTTTAAACACCATTGACCGCTTTCTTCTATGTTGAATTTTGCTTCGAAATTTATTATTGAAGTTGGTGGTGCTTAATTTTTGAGTGGGTGTATAGCCAATTCATTGGGCCAGACTCAAGGCTCTATAAAAGTTGGGTGTGCCTGCGCACACACTTGAAAATGTGCCTGCAGGGTCGTACTCAAAAGGAGAGTATTCAATTGCCAGGTATATAGTATGATTGTGTGTGTGTGTGGGGGAGATCACGAAAGCTTAATAGATGCCTGCCGGTTTCAAACAGGTTTATTAAAAATCCCTTTTCGCTGCCAGGTTGTAATTCGTTAAACTTAACTTCTGGTATAATCAGGATACTAACATTTATGCACCATAACTAATTCTTTTTTTACATGATTTACGTGACAGTAATAATTAAAAAAAAAAAAAAAAATTTTTTTTAAATAATGTGCCTGCAAATATCGATGCCTGGCCAGACTTGTACATAGTAATCCTTGTTTCTCATTCAAGAAGAATGTTCGATTTGGTGTAGATATAAGCTAAACAAGTATAGTAAAGTATTTTGGAAATGAATTCTTCAGTAACCAAGAATGTGTAGGCATGATACCATATTTAAGGTATAACAGACTGCTGCTTATGGAGCCAAATTGTGGGTATTTAAAACCTTGTTGTGTAAGATGTTTCTAATAGTAGCACATGGAGTCAGCGAGTAGTGGGGTGTATGGTCCACTTGACACAATCTTATTTTGGAAATGGAGGACCAAGAGAAAACACAAAAGTTGGACGGCTTGTCACTTTGTTTGGTTCTTTATGACCAGTTGTAACAATTTCGATGCCGAACATACTATTGAAACTTG
Organism: Patella pellucida; assembly: GCA_917208275.1. Lineage (NCBI taxonomy): Eukaryota > Metazoa > Mollusca > Gastropoda > Patellidae > Patella > Patella pellucida. Next base: position 72,480,021 of record OU795038.1, read on the forward strand.
CCCCACTAGTGCTTTCTCTCGGTCCACTTTAGTGGCGATGGCAGAACTTGTTTAAATTCCATACTTGACTTGGCCTTGCAGTCTTGGACTTGGATGTCATTTTATTTTTCCTTCCACCTGGGCCACCCACTCCATAAAAAGGGGTTATTTTAGATTTATTTTAGGCTCTGAATTTTCGTTGAACTACTATTCAGCATATTGTAAAACTATTTGTTTGAGCCCTACTGTTAGTTAAAGGCCTAATAAAACTCTTGTTGTAACTGAATAATATGTCCCAATCATTATTCTGGTCAACAAATTGTACTATTTTACAATATTGCAATTAATTGATGATACATATTTCATCTTAACACACCAGATTTTAAAAAATTGGAAAAATTCAACTACATGGTTTGAAAAGCTTTACGTAAACCTTTTCAAATGTAACTTAGATTTAAAAATATTTTCGAACCCTCTGGACATATGTAATGGATAATTTACACAAGTAGGACACTTAAACATCTAGTACCGGTAGTTAGAATAAGGCTAAAAAAAAATTCTGGACCTGTCAAGTCAGCAAGAGTGTTACTGTCCCTTTAACACATAAGGTATTGTGAATACTACTGTGTAATAATACTACATGTAGTATTTAACAAATTGGATTTTTGTGAAACAAATAGTTTGAGTACTACCATTAACATGTTGGATATTTATGAAAACCATTTGTTTGACTACTATTATTTAACACTTTGGATACTTGTGAAACTAATAGTTACTGAACTATTATAGACACATTTTGACCAGCATAATCTCGATGAGAATATATTCCAAAACAATTGTAGTACGATTCAGTTGAAATATGTACGTTCTTAAAATACCATTTATCGTTCTTTCTGAATGCCATCATTTCGGAAGCTGATAATTTGCTTCTTAGACAAATTTACTTCTAAATCAAAGTTATCACAGAGTTTTTCAAATACATTATTCAGCACATTGGATATTTGTGGAACTGTTGAGGTCTTCTGTTTAACGTCTTGGGTAGGCCCTACTACCATTCAACACCTGGGTAAAACTTGTTTTGTATTATATGTGAATTACATACAAAAATATTTCGCAGAAAATTATTGTTTTCTGCACAACTACAATCTGGCACAAAAACCAGAGTCAAGATTTTTTATATTCCTCCTTGTATCAAAGTATTATAAATATAAAAATCCCCGCTCAACAGTAGTACAGACAGATTTTAAGTAGAGATGAGAGGAAATATATTCTCCAGGGTCATATCACCCGAAACAAGAATGAAGAATAAACCACCTGTGGTCTGAATTCTGTAACAAATATTTCAACGCACACATACGCTAGACACATATGATGATGAAACGCATTAGTTTGTTGTTTATTTCTTCTATTTTTAAAAACATTCAACGGATGACTTTATTATCCTCATCCTTACTGTGTTCCCGCCCCCGTTCTCCTTTACTGGTTATTATTGTATTAAATAATTTAGTTAGGTCGAGTCATATCACCCCAAACATTATGAAGAATAAATCACCTGGCATCTCTACTGAAGTGTTGCTGTTCCCCCTTCCTCTTTTTTTCGTTATTATTATATTAAATAGCTTAGTTAAGTCTTTGCATATTGGCAGAACATAGTCTGATGGGCAAATTTAAACACCTTTATAAACTCGTCTGGAATTATGTGAAGGATTTTGATTTTGGTATGATTGTTGCTCAGGTTTCTGTTATTAAAATGTAATTACCACACCAATAGAGGTGAGGCAGGGACAAGAGCGTGTTGATTAGACAAGGGTATCCAATTTCAACTACTTTTCAAAATTGTCTGATGGATTTAAACCATATTTGGTAGTTGTTATGTTAATTGGATGATTTTTGTCTGGATATTTGTTTGTTTGGATATCTGTTAATTCATGTTGGCCAAGGGGACCCATGGTGGTTTAGTGAGTGAGATACTAGCTCGATAACCAGGGGGACTTAATTTGGTCCCAGTGTTGGACCGAGAACATTCCTTAAGAATTTCCGGCACGCTTTTCCTCCTTGTCAATGCTACAGGACAAAATAAGATCGTTCGGATGGGATGATAAACTGGGGTCCTGTGTACACACACGACAGCCTACTCTAACATTTGGATTTTTGTGTTAAAGTAGGCTGTGGTGCTGCTGTCTGTATGGTGTATTCCTGTCTTCATTAACCCCAGTCAGAGCTGAACAGTATGACATTAAACCACATTTCATTTCATTTCCTATTGGTGAACATGTTTTCTGTAATTTCAAATAATTGCTAAATAAAGATGTACTTTTATTCTAATTTTAGGTAGTCCTGCTGAAAGATGTGGTATTCAAGAAGGACAAATCGTGATATCTGTCAATGGTGTGAATACTTTAGAACTGTCTCATGAAGAAATTGTCACATTGGTGCAAAAATGTAAGTTTTATATGAAGAATTAAAACAGTATGATGATAGCAGGGGTTATTTTAGAAAAGAAATGGGGTTTAGCTAAGACAGCACTCAGCATCACAACAACCTACTCTTATTTGAGTCAAGTGACATGGGTTGGATCTCTGGTTGTCCAACCTGGTGGATTTCTTCAAGTAAGGCCTACAATTTCCCCCCACTGTTAAATAGACCTTTATGTGCAAGCAAATTTTGAAATAAACTAAAACAGTTTATTTTAGTGGACATTAAACCCCATTTCTCTCTCTGCTTATGGGCCACGGTGGCTAAGTGGTAAGACACTGGCACGCTAGCCTGGAGGTCAGATTTCCGATCCCTGCATTGATAGCTGTCAAGTTGTTCGGATGTGCACTAGTGTTGTGCGGTTTGTAAATTTTCTTTCGGTTTCGGTTTTCGGTTTTTCTGGGGCAAAAAAACTCGGTTTCGGTTTTCGTTTTTTTATTCATTTAAAAACTGTATTATAAATGTACTGATTTATAGTTATCTTATACAGCCTACCTGGAAGCCAGAAAAGATATCAAACATATTGATGTAAATTGTAAACAACAAGTTTTTTTTACTGTTAAGATGACTTTAATTACGACTAGTAAATACAAAGTTACTGTAAAAAAAAAAAAGATTTGACAAACTTATTTTAGGTGCACCTAAAGGTGGATGTGTTTCCGAATTCAGCAGAAATATGCCCTTCACAAAGATTGCATTATATTTAGTACTGTCCATAGAAATGTACTGTCATCCAATCTTTCGTAGTGAGAAAGCCATGGACTTGGAAGAAATTTTACTTCTTGAGGAAGCCATCGTGCCTAATATTGACAACCGGCTAAGGGTTGCATAAAATTTTGGATTATAAACCGAAACGAATTGAGAAAATAAATAGTCTAGGCCGTCCAGACTTATTAAACTATTAAACACTCTATACATAGGGGGCCTGGTTGATCTAAAATCAAAACGAAAGTGGTGGTTACATTAAAATTTTGGAATGTATCAAACATTTCCGAAACGAAAAACGGGTAAATTAAAATTTAGGAATTTGGAAAAATAACCGAAACGCATGGTTATTTTTATGTTTTATCGGTTTGGTTTTCGGTTTATATGTAAAAACCGCGGTTATTCGGTTAAACCGAAAAACCGCACATCACTAATGTGCACGTGAAAAATCTCTTGGCACCCCTGCCCCTGTAATATTTCCCTATTAGCACACTGTATGGCGTATGCCTGTCTTCATTAGCCCAGTTCAGAGAAGAACAGTAGGACGTTAAAACCCCATTGTATTTCATCTCTCTCTTTATGGACTGCTCGGATATCTTACTAAGCTGCTGTGTCCATATGTTATGTTGCCTAGTAACCACTCTTTAATAAATTTTTTTACTTGATTTTTAGATAATAAGATCGTGAAGTTGGAAGTGGCTTACAGTGATTTCCAACCAGTACGGGATTTACAGAAGACTGTGATGGGTGGTTATATGTTAAAGCTAGGAACATCAACGCTTGTTAAAATGTGGAAAAAAAGATATTTTGTTCTACGACAAGACAATTGTCTCTACTATTATAAAACTGAACAGGTATCTACTCAAATTACTTTTTGTGGTAACATAGAACAAATAAGTTGACATCAGTAATGTATGTATGTAGGGTGTAGGTTTTGTTGCCTGGCAATCTATCTTTAGTCTTTTAACTATAATATCTCTTGATGAACAGGGGGTTAGTTGGTTAATGGTAAACACTTGTGCGTAAGATCAGGTCTTTCATTGAGTGGCGTGGTTTTGATTCACCACTTGTACATTATTGATATAAAATTGAACCACGTTAGTCCCAAAATAACACAGTTTGTGTCAAGTGGGAGTTAAACCCCATTTCTTTCTCTCCATTGTTGAATAAAAAAAATAATGAAGACAAATTTACTACGATTGAAATGTTTCATTGTTATGCAACATATCTTATTGGTTTAACATGTACCTGTGAAACCCTCCTGTCTTCCATTAGCCCAGGTTAGGTGCATAATAGTAGGACGTTAAACCCCATTTCTTTCTTTACCTGTGAAACCATAAGGTCTGTCATTACATTAATTGACTGTTGTCTGTCTAACATTGTGGGTTTTCTCTGGGTCCTCCGGGTTTCTCCCACTGCTAAAGACCCCTACACATGCAAATGAATAATAAAAACAATTGAACCATATATTAGTTCCAAAATGACCTAGTATGTGTAAAGTGGATGTTAAACCCCATTTCTTCTCTCTTTCTCTAATGTATATCTTCATGTTTTATGGTGTTTATAGGAATTGGATCCACTTGGTGCTATACCCCTATCAGGTTATTGTATATCACGTTATACAGACACAACAAAAGAATTCTGTTTTAAAGCCGAGAAATATGGAGCCCGTACTTATTATTTTATGACGGACAACCGAGAAGAAATGTCACAGTATGTACGATTTTATGCATAGTTGTTGTCCGAGAATTCTAGATTTTATTTTAACAAAGGAGGAACTCTGATCGAAAAAATTCAGACTTGCTCATAAATGGATGAAATGATCTTGACACCGTGAAAGATTGAATCGTTTTGTGTGTCCTTTTTTCCAAAACCCCAAAAATTGTGGGATTTAATCAAATTTTTCTATAGAGGATGTCTATCAAAGTTTAGAATAGCCCATTACTATTATTATAGGGTTATTATTATTATCTTCCCTGAAGTAGAAAACTTGGCTCGCTATCCGGGGGGTAGTCGATTCATTCCATGTGTTTTGCGAGAAAGTTCATGGTGTGGTTTCCCCTTGTCAGTAATAGATGGAGGACCTGCTAAGGACAGTTGTCTAGTTGGGAAAAAAACAACGGCCTTGTGCATACATTGGCATGCATGTCGAAGATCCCTTGGCAGTTGCAATTCTTTATTAGAGTATGCCATAGCATCGCTGTCCAAGCAATATTCATAGCACACTGTTTGGCGTATACCTGTTTTCATTAGCCAAGTCGGAGCAGAACAGTAGGAAGTTAAACCCCATTTCAATTTTTTTTTGTTTACATTTGCCTCTATATTCAATGTGTGATGTATTACACCTAAGTATTTGATGATTTTCAGGTGGGTTGGTGTACTAACAGAAGCTGCGGCAAGATGCAAGAAACGAGTAAGTAGATGCTTTTGTTAAAGAACACATTAAATGACCGAACAAAATTATATGTACTTAAAGGGCCAATCCCGATAACTTTTTGGGGAATAAAACTGCTTAATTTTGTGTTAAAATCATTTAAAACCCATTATCTAAGGCCGATCAACTAACCCGATTTTTGTGATACGCTTGTAAATAACTTAAACCTGACAGTCTGCCTCTGGAAATGGAGACCTTTGTATCATACAGTATCTGGATAAAACCAGACTTTTTTCTATAAAAATAATATGTGGGTAAAATTTACCTCTTGTTATCAAGTACAGTACATGGGTCATTCACTGTATAGACCTCTCAAGAAAAGTAAATCGATTATCAGGTCACCAAATGAAAAAAATGACCCGAAATCTTAAAAGGGTTACGTGTCCGGATAAGCAGTTTTGGCGTTCACGTCCAAATGACTCAACATTTTGAGTTGAAATTTTGAGACAAAGTATATACACCATTACCCTACATTTTGGCGTTTTATTTTCATACATCCTCAGACTTTTATTTTTGAGCCTCTGTATAATTAGGGACTGTCCAATTAAAGATGCATTATGGAAGAGGTAAATCTGCTTTTTGCAGGTCTTTCTGACAAGGGCAGATGTTTAGTCCTTTCGATAGAACGAAAACCAAGGTACTGTGTACACATAATGGCGTGTATGTAAATGGTCACTTTTGAAATTTGATATAAGAGTAGGCCGTAGTGCTGCTGTCAGGACAAAATTAATTATCCCAGTCGGAGCAGAACAGGAGGATGTTTCATTTCTTTTCATGATTTTGGCTTCAGAAATATAAATTTTTTTTAGACATTTACTCACATGACAAGCCTATAACAAACTATAGACTATCCGATGGTGGAGATTCAAACGAATTAAAAAATTCTTGCCATTTAATGATGTAATTTAAAAATGGCTAAATGGTAAAAAGCAATCTGTGCCTCATCTTGTCAAAACTTCAAAAAGAGAAACCTTCACTCAGAATAAAGTTATTTGAATGAAATTTTCAGTATATCAATTTTGAATGATCAAGTTTGAAACTATTATAGCGAGATCGACCAACTCTTTATCTAAATCTTACATATTGTATTGAATTAAAAGATTTTAAAATAATTAATATTCAATTATTGCAATTTGCCGATGCAGATGAGTTCATTATTTCAAGATAACTTTTTTATTCTTTGGAATGATGGATTTCATTTAGCCGGAGGGAGTTTTAAACACTTAATAACCATAATTACGCAGTTTGTTTAAAGAAACAAAAAAAACCCCAGATTTTTATTTTTGACGATTCACACAGTAGAATATATTTCATTCTTGTTTTATTGCTGATTTTTACAGAAAGATTCTTGGTTAGAAGTGAGTAGTCATAATGTGGGATTACCAGCCTTGGAGATACGTAAACCAGAATGTACAGGTCATCTGACTAAACTAGGTCAACAACATAAAACATGGCAGAAACGTTACTGTGTGCTAAAAGATGGCTGTATATATTATTATAAATCTATGAGTTCACTTAGTGCTAAAGGTAAATATATTATTATCTATTGATTATGGAGAGGGCGGGGGGTAGACGAGCAAGCGGTATTATGAGGTCGGTCATTGTGTTGTACGGTTGTATGTGACAAGGAGTAGGGTCGCCTGTCCAACCTCGTGGGATTTTTGTTAGGTGCTCCGGTTTCCCCCCACTCCTAAAGACCCCAATGCACAAGCCAATTATTGAAATTTGTAGATTGAACCACATGTTACTGTTAGTCCCGAAATGACCTAGTGCAAATAGGATTTTAAAAATGGGATTGGCAAACCAGTTCTATCTCTGATACTGATAGGTACATTGTGCAGACATGATTTTTGTCAGTTTTTTAGCAGATTTAGTTTGTTTTGTTGCTTTTTTTCTTTGACCTCACTGGCATTTGATGTACAACTTTAATATTCTGCTACTCCAATTTTAACCAAGTGCATCCAAAATGCACCATTGCAAGTTATATGCCCCCAGACCACCCTACTCAAGCGGTGTGACAATTTTTTCAGTTATTTCTAAGAAGACACGAAATCATGTGTGATTATGCCCTTCGAAATTGTTTCTTTGTGAACAAACATGGAGATCAGAAATAATCTGATAGTCCAATTATACACAGAAGCAAGCATAATGATGCAAAACATTTTATTTTAGGTGTTGTTCATCTCCATGGTTACACAGTAGATGGATGTGGTTTGAATAATAAAAGATTTAGTTTGGTACTTCATCCTCCTACTAAAAATATGCGGACATTTTACTTCTGTGCTGATAATCAGACTGACAAACAAAGGTAAATCTGCTAAAATTGGTTCTGTTTTTAAAAAAATAAAATGGAAATATACTTTTAAAATAAGAGTGAATGAATAAATGAATGAATAAATGAATGAGAATGTATGACAAAGGTGAATCTGCTAAAATGCATTCCGATTTTTTAGAAAAATAAAATGGAAATAAATTTTCAAAAAAAATGTGAATAAAGGAATAACAAACGTAAAACTGCGAAAATCCATTCTGTCCCTTAGAAAAATAAAATGAAAATATATTTTCGAAATTAATGTAAATAAAGGTAAAGGTAAAAGTTATTCCATTCTGTTTTTTTAGAAAAATAAAATTTGAAATATATTTTTAAAATTATGGTGAATTAATAATAAATATATTCCATAAAAGAAAATGGAAATATATTGTTAAAACTTGGTGTGAGTTTGTGAACATTGGGTGGCAAAACTGTTGGTGGGTATTTATATTGCCTGGCAGCCTATGTTTTTAACTTAAAAAATTTATACCATGATTTTCAAATCCGCAATTTGACAACCGAAAATCAGAAATACCTGAGCAGCAGTTTTTTTGGGACATATGATGTTCACATGACTATATGTGTATTCCGTTTGTTAAATTTCAATGCCTTGAAAAAAAACCTGTTCAACCCGTAGGTTTATATGAATAGGCCTAGTAGAAGCCTCCATCTCTCTAGCCTTGAGGTTTTGAGCTTGCTCCTGGTGTTAGCCTAGAAAGTTCTGTGTGATTTTACGGCATGATTTTCCCTATCAGATAATAGCAATAGAATTACATGATTAAAGGGGCATTATGGGAGTTAACAGTTTTCGCTATAATAGTTAAAAAATAGGTTACATAAATAGAACGTGCTGAAATTCCAGTCAAGTTACTCAACATTTTAGACTAACCTCGATTAACCAGTGTAATTATTGTTATTATTTTTTTTCAGATGGGTTGATGCTCTAACAAGGTCTATACAACGATGGATACGAGTAGACAATTAATTCTTCAATGTTGATCATATTACCATAGAAACCATAAAGTATAAAGCCACACTTACTACTCAATGTTCATCAATTACTATAGGAACCATCAAGTATAAAAAGTTTCTTTTTCTGCGATTTCACTTTGGTGGAAGCAGATGTTAAAAAAGACTATTTCACACACATTTGTCAAAACTCACACTTGAAATCTAAGTGTATAAACTCTATTGGTTTATGTTGATATACTAATAATTATGAAATAATGGAATTTACGCAGGATGTTTGTTTTCTCGTAAAAAGACGTAACCATAACAAATTACAAGTATTGAGTGCTATAAAGATCTTTGTGTTTAAATTCTAATTGATAATTATAATAAAATTGTGAAGATAAAATTCTGGTTAGAATACATGACAAATTAAGTCAAATTTATTTTGAAAAAATGTTTTCATTTTAAAAACGGGCTTAATCCTGATATTTTCTGTCCGTTGGTAAAATTTGGGCTGACTATGTTTATGAATGAAATCAGCATTCAGAATGTGCACCTTTAGCTTCAAGTCATAAAGCAGTTTCTTGTGACATTTAATTGGCTGCCTTAGATGTAGTGTTTTGTTTATGGTTTTAATTAGGTTACAATTACAATGTTATTGGCTGTGAGTTGCATAAATTATTCTTTCTTTTTCTTCACCCAGGAGCCTGTGCTCTTTCAAACTAAACACCTATCACCAATTGGTTAACTTTAATATTAACACGATTGATCTCAAAGTTTTGTAAACAAACAGATTTTGTAGTTTAACTATTTGTATTAACCAATTATGTAAGCTTTATAAAAGATTAAAACAGTCTTAAAGATGCATTATGTAAGCTTTATAAAAGATTAAAACAGACTTAAAGGGTTACCTGTCCAACGTCATGTTTTTTTTCAGGGTCCTCCCACTGTTAAAGACCTATACACGCAAGCAAGCAAGTTATTGAAATAAAACTGAACCATGTTAGTCGAGTGGACATTCAACCCCATTTCTCACTCTTGTCTATTGAAGGTCTTTTTTATAGCTTCATTTGTTTTATAAACTATTATTTAAGCATTTATACATGACAAGCATATAATCAATTCTCTAGGTCATCGGATGGCTTCAATTTGAAGTAAATCAGAACACTCTGGCCATATACAAGTTTAACAATAAAATAAATCGTTGCTACGGTAATAAACAGAATAAAATCATTTGACTGAAATACATTTTTCATTATCTATTTTTGAACTGTTATACCAAGAAACGACCAGCTCTTTCTCTGATTCTTACAGAATGCATCATTATAGAAAGAACTGACAGCTGTTTTTCTAAATCTTACATAATGCATTTTTAACATAGATATAATATATTTGTATTAACTTTTAACACATAATTATCAACTAAATATTATTTCTTGGAATGTCTCAATTATATTTCATATTCGATTCTACCATTGTTTTTATCATTATGTTATGAATAACTAATATCTATGTGCTGATTTTGACATGAAGCTGTTGATGAGCCTATATTTTGTTACCTGTAAAAAAAATGTGTCAAGGTGGCATGATACATTGTTTAAATGAGATTACAAGATGATTTGTTCAAACTTTTAGCACTTATCACTACCCTTGCTTGTTTATAGATGAGTGACATAGTTCATAACGGCTTGTTCCTGGACAGCCCTAAACTGCTGTTTGTAATCAGCCCTGTGTTGTAGGACCTTACCAATTCTTGGGGGCTCTACAGCTATTCAGGTGGTTTGTGGTTGTCTAAGGAGCACTAGTTAAACTAGTCAAGCCAGGACAAGGCACCTGTCACGAACTTTGTCAGACACTGTTTATTACACAATATGTACACAAGCCTGGACATAAAGAAACCCGGTACACACATTGTCTGTCACAAATTATCACAAATTTGTGTCTTATGACGGGTGCCTTATGTTCCGGCTGTTTCGAGGGTGGTCAAAGTGATAAGGGGTTAATTTTTGTTTCCACGATGTTTTGAATAACCTATAATAATATTTGTAATGATTGTATAAATTTCATTTATTTTGATTTCATGGTGACCGAATAATGTTAAATTGTCTGTTATATTTTTTGTTGATATTAGCATTTGTTTGTTTATTTTTAATTGTTTAATTATGTTGAAAGTGCTATGGACAGTATTTAAACATGAAGCCTCGGATCGTCAAAAACTTGTTTGGGACAATATATTTCTTTTTCAGGGGACAAAATATAATTTGGGGGAGGGGAATTTAACGTCAAATTAAGAAAAGGCAATCAAATTATCAAGATTTCGAAGCCATGGTGGCTAATTGTGTAAGGCGCTGGCTCGCTAGTCTGGAGGTCGTGTGTTCAGTCCCTGCATTGGCCGAGAAAATTCATTGAGATTTCCCAACTTGGTTTCCCCAATGTCAATGGTGCAGGACAGAGGGCATGACATTGTACTGACAGCTGTCTAGTTGTTCAGGTGGGATGAAAAAGCGAGGCCCTGTGTATACATTGACGTGCACATGAAAGATTCCTTGGCATTTGGAGTTTGATATAAGAATATGCCATAATGTCCCTGTCCGAGCAAAATTTCCCTCATAGCACACTGTATCGCGTATTTTCGTCTTTATTAGCCCTGTTGAAACAGAACAGTAGGACGTTAAAACCCATTTCATTTCATTTCCCTTTATAGATTTAATTTTAACAATACTGTAGTTTGCAAGGAGATGACGATCAGGGGTTTTAATGTAATCTTAAATTAAATAATACAGTTATATAAGTGGTTGTGATTTTACCCCAAATACTTACATTATATTTTACTATACAAGACTCTATGTCTATTTTCTACACAATATTTATGTATCTGATACACAATATTTTTGCTACATTCGTAAAACCCCATATAAATCTAAGTATTAAATTAAAGATATTACCAATTTAAGTATTCAGATTACGCATATATACAAGTTTGAAATTAATGAATTTCAGGTCTACATTCATGAATTTCCCCCAATATATATTAAAACGAATTTTTTTTACTCATTTTTACGTGACGTTCAGATCCAAAAAAATAAATAAAGGTACCTGAATCAGAATATTTTTGCAACATTCATAGATCACCCACATATATTTAAATTTGAAACTAAACAGTTAACTCAGTTTAGGTCTTCAGATCAACCAAAATGTTTGTACTGGAGCCAAAATGGTTTTGCTACATTAATAGCTAAGTTGTAAACTAAAGAGTACTTATTTTTAGGTCTTCAGACTTGCAAAAATATGATAAATTCCATAAGATGTAAATGGCCTGTCAATTATTTTAATAAATGTTTGATGTCGAAGTACATTCCATTTAGATCAAAACATTCCAATATTTTTTACTTGATACAGATGTAGGTACCTAACCTAAAGTATGGTTTAATAGTCAAGAGCGAGACATAAAGGTCACGAATTGTTGTTTCAATATATTACACAATGACTTAAGCTCTCAACCATTAAACAACTTAAAATACAGACACATGCTTTGCAATGAAATACGTCACACAGGTCCAACTAGTATAAATAATGTATGCTTGGTGCATTGCCCGTACCATTATTTGAATTAATTATGCGCCAACATCAAAGGATAACATATCACATCTGTATTTTAACCATAGTTATTTCCCCATGGAAACTTGACAGCTTCCATTTTAAACCACACTATGCTGATGAGATCTAGTAAATTGTTGGACAAAATATTGTTACTTATGTTAAATTCTTAAAAAATCTTTGAATTGAAACAAAGAATATTTTAAGTGGGGTTTGTTTTATTAAAGTAAACTGTTTGTATTGTTTATAATTTTTTTGTACTTAAGCTAACAGAGAAAAAATCAATGTATGTGATAATTTTTATTTAGTGATGTTTGTTCTAATGTATGATGTGATGTTTTGTGATGTGATTCATTTGTATTGCAACCCTGGAAATAAGGCAGCTGTCACAGTCATTGCCGGGTACAAATTCAGATTTTTCAGACACAATCCCAGGGATGTCTGTCATTGTTGGACCATGTAAAAGATCCCTTTGCTGTTTCAATTTGCTGTATAGTAGGGCGTAGCGCCGCTGGCCAGGCATAAGCACACATGCTCATATTATTTGACCCAGTCAGAGCAGAACAGGAGGACATTAAACCCCATTTCTGACATTTTGACAGGGACGGTTATAATGATTATATCCAGGCATATTTTTATTGAGCTTCGCTAAAGTTTATGGTTGTGAATTTAAAGATATTTTGTAATTGTAATTATTTTTGTCCATGGTTTAGGGCAAAGAATGTTTTAAGAAAATATTTATGTTTGATATTGTTGCGATGCAGAATATATAAGCTTTAAAATTCATGTAAACATATCAATGGACTGTATATAGTTGAAATTGTTGTCTGTATTGTCTGATTTATATGTTGAGAATCACTACATGTAAGTCACTTACTGTTCTTAGATTCTTTCATTCTCTGTTTCCACAGTGGTCTCATTCCGTTCTACTATCTAACCTCTGGGCTAATTCATCGAGGGACATGTATTCAAGTAATCTGCCCTTGATGATTGTGCTATTTTTATCAACCAATCCAATAAATCGTTAATTGCAATGAAGTTGACGGGAAGTAACTCTTGCCATGTTGCAACTCGCTGCCATACTGTTGTGAATGTAAACAAAAAGGCTGGTTTTGTAAACTGTTTTTTGATTGGTTTGCAGACTGGAGCTAAGATAAAGGCCAGAGCAGATAATTTTGAATGGTGGATACCCTATGGATAAAGCTAGGGTATAGTGGAGGAGAACGGAATAAGACCACTGAGGAAACCGAGGAGGGGATTCTTTAGTCGTATCTTACAGAAACGATTATTGAGGTGCTCAATATGACAGTTGCTTTAATAACCTTTTAAATGTTTTACAAGTTTTTCTCATGATATCGTTTCACTGATAACAAGGTTGTATTTGTTTAAAAATGTTATACGAAGACTTATTTAGATTAAAGTTTAACCCCAAAAATTTGTAAAACGTCATTACAAAATACTGTAGATATACAGGAGCAGGACTAACAAGAGTTTTTTAAGTCAAAGTCCTGCTAAAGCAAGACTCCTATCACTGTAGCCTGGGTATCATTTAATCTTGTGTATTTAGCACTAATTTCTTTCATATTCATTCAATATCAAATCTCTGTTTAAAAATAGCAAGGCTCCTATTATACAGTCAATATCAATCCCAGAGATAACTTTTCCCTTTGTTTGTCTCTGGTAAAACTCACCGGCCATTAATCAGCTTCAAATCTGTTCCTTAGCTCCGCCCCCTGTGATTAGTGATTGGCAGGATTTGTTAGAATAAAATGCTGCCGATTTCAAAATGGCCAGAGAGTTTTACCAGAGATAAACGAAACTTATCTCTGGTATTGAGATTATTTTACACTAGGACTCACTTTTAACGTGGTTAGAAGCCATGCTGTTTTAACTTCCACGCTTAATTTTATGTTCAAGATCCCAAAATGTATATATAAAGAAATTTTTTTAAATGAAGTCAAGCCCCTGTTATGCAGTGTATAGCTCTCAATATGTATATCATAAGGGGCTGTCGTAAATTTCAACACTTAGGTCCGAACAAATAAACCATTGAAAGATTTGAGATCTCTAAAGCTAACCTGTGCTGACGGGGAAATAAAGAGGTTGCAAATATCAACACTTTGGTCCAAACGAATAAACCATTGATAGATCCTAGATCTCTAAAGATCAGGGCAATAAAGGGGTTGCAAATTTCAACACTTGACCCAAACGAATGACTCAAAGATAGATCTAAATGTCTAAAGCTCACGCGTGCTGACGGAGCAATAAAATGTTGACACAGATAGATTTTGATGCGAGTTCAGACTCAATAACCAACATTTAATTGATGATTATCTATTTGTGGTCTCGTCCAGCCCACTCACCCAGTTCCGCAGGTTATCCGTATGGAATGTAAGTGTTCAAATTTTGGGAACATCAGTAAAGTATTCATTAATTAACATAAGATGGTCACTTCAACCTGGTTTTTGTTTTTCTGTTATACATGACAGTATATTGTATATGTATTTTATTATTATTATTTCAACATCGAATTTCTTATTGAGACCCTTAGCCAACAAAATGTTTAATTTAATTAAAAACTGCTCTTCCTGTTGTCAGAAGAGCACTTTTTATTATCTTTGACTATGAAAATAACCTTTTTCACAACCTTTTTATACATAATAGTAAATCTTAAAAATAATGTACCGGTATGTAATTATAAATTAGAACTTCTAACTCAGTTTTCTGTCATGAGTCACAAAATTAAACAAATCTGATCTGTCACAATGGTCACTGGATTGAAATATATGATTGATGAAACGCAAAAATGAAACATTGAAAAATAGATCACAAAGGCATTCAAATGTTGAAATATTTCCGTTCAATATTAAAGAACCAACATTTTATTTTATCACTTTCTATTTACGGTGTCGTTCAACCCACGTGCCCAGTTACATGGGTCATTAGTTTGGACACAGTCCCTACAGTGATCAATCTCCCAATCGGAGTTGTCTTCCCTTGCAGTTCACACTAACCTCTACTAATGACACAGTAATACGGTGGTATATATCTATACAGTATGAACGTCAAGGAATCAGACATGGATACAATTTTGATGGCTGACTTGAGACGGATGGATCTCAAACCACCTGCACCATCAATCTTAAGAAAATGTTGATATATTATTTTCTGTGGATTATTTGTTTCAAGGGGATGTCTGCCATTAAATCAGGAGGTCCGTCATTGAGTCGATTTGCTGCTTGTATTTGACAAGGGGTAGGGTTGCATGTCTATGGTTTTCTCCAAATCCTCTCACTACTAAAGACACATAAACCCAAGCAAATTTTTGAAATAAACTTAAATCATATGTAGGTGCGGATCCAGGGGGGGCATGCCCCCCTACCCCTACCCTCAGTCCAAGATTTTAGTATCTGTGCGACGTAGACTCTGGGGACTACACCAAACCACTAATGCATGCGGCACTCTGATGATTTTCCTTTGCTCCAATGAATGGCTCCCCCGCCCCCGCTCGACAAAATCCTGGATCCGGGCCTGAAATAACCTAGTTTGTGTTCAGTGGATGCTAAAGCCCATTTCTTTCTCTTTCTATTTGTTTCGACACATGTTTAAATTTTTGGATTCAGAAAAAATGTTGGCCATTAAGTTCAGGTGCTTGAAGATAATTATACTAATAATTATGTTAAAAATAGTTAATAATATTTAATAATGCTTTTCAGACCGTATTTGCTCAGCAGTTTTAACAAACTTACATGTTTTATTTTTTTGTTGTTTATTTAAATTTGATTGTTGGAAAAATAAAAATGATTGTGCTATTTAGTTCTGTGTTTATGTTTTTTCACTGACCCTATCTGTTCCTAGAACTTGCACTGACCCAATCTGTTCCTAGAACTTGCATTGGCTCTAGAACTTGCAGACCATATGCCCTATCTGTTCCTAGAACTTGTACAGGCCCTATCTGTCTCTAAAACTTGCACTGGCTCTATCTGTCTAGAACTTGCTCAGGCCCTATCTCTCTCTAGCACTGGCCATATCTTCCTCTAGCACTTGTCCTGACCCTATCTGTTTCTAGAACTTGCACCGACCCAATCTGTTCCTAGAATATGCACTGGCTCTATCTGTCTCTAGAACTTGCAGACCCTATCTCTCTCGGGCACTGGTCCTATCTATTCCTAGAACTTGTCCTGGCCCTATCTGTTCCTAGAACTTGCATTGACCCTATCTGTTCCTTGAATATGCACTGGCCCTATCTGTTCCGAGAACTTGCACAGGCCCTATCTGGCTCTAGAACTTGCACTGGCTCTATCTGTCTCTAAAACTTGCAGACCCCATATGGCTCTGGCTCTATCTGGCACTGACCCTATCTGTGTCTAGCACTTGCTCTATTTGTTCCTAGAACTTGCCTGGATCCTATTTGCTCCTAGAACTTGCACTGACCCCACCTGTCTCAAGAGCTATCTCTGGGTTTTTAGAGGTTGTATTGTATTCAATCCCTGTGTTGGATGAAACAGTTTTTAATGTGATTTGGGACAGATGGCTTGGCAACAAAGAACCACATATCCATATACATGTTGGCTTGCACGTAATAAAAAACCTTTTGACAATTGGAAGTACAGATAAGAAATGAAATGAGGTTTAATGTCGTAGTGTTCTTCTCCGACTGGGATAATAAAGGCAGGTCTAGGCAATATAGTATGCCATGAGCGAAATTTTGCCCAAACCACGGTGCTACGGCCTACTCTTATATTAAATTTCAACAATGAAATTATTGCATTGTTACTCAGATTGGGGGTCTCCTTATACACATGGGAATGTACATAAAAAGATCCCTTGACGGTAAGAGTATAGGTAGAAACAGTGCAGTGCTGGCACAATCAAATTGCTATCCTTCTAATTAGAAAGCCCAGATATTAAACAGGCATTATGCAAGAGCTATCTATTAACACTAGATAATGTATCAGCTTAAGTCAGTTGGGTTTAAAACGGGCCTACCAGTAAGTGTTTGTGAACAACAAAATGGCAGTGGGCGTACATAGTGAAATAAACCATTTTTGACTGATATTCCTATTACAGTTTCAGTATTTCACTTTGCAAGTGATTTCTATAGCGCATCAGAACTTGAACACTATCCCCTGGGGATAACACTTTATTTATTTAGTTAGTTAAACACACATCTTGTAAAAGCTAAATCTGCCTATTGCAGGTCTTTCTTTAGACCTGAAATGTTATCTAACTTATTAATTGACATTTATTAACATGAAAAGGCCTTAATCAACTCTTGATGCTATCTTATGGGTCGGGTTGTCACTGGATTTGAATCCGATTTGCTGCTCAACACTCATCTTTAATTATTACAAGAAACTTCATGTTAGCTCATTTTCACAAAAAAATGACGCATCAGGACTTTAGGCTTGCTGGACAAACAAATCGAAAGACAAGATTAATAAGCAATAAGCAATAATTTTAAAATTTTAATTTTAATTCATTTGGACATAAAAGTTTCAATTATGATACAATCATTCAAAGTTGTAAAATAAATAATAGCCATAACAAATATATACATGTATATATACATGACATTAAAATACGATAAGTAATAAAATAAATTCATTGAATGCTTATAATTTAGAGGTAAAATCGAAGGAAATATCATTTATTTTAGGTGTTGGCCTCTTTGTAGATGTGAAGTAATTTGGAAATTTTAAGAAATTAAATATCGGATGAAATATACTGGCTTATCTGTAACAAACACGAATTTACTTGTATCATTTATTTTGGGGAAACTTTGAGAATATTTTGAAATTTTGAGAAATGAAATATATGAATTATTTGGGCCCACATCTAATGCCATACACTGGTTGATCTATCACAAACACCAATTTACATGTACTTGCAATACGAAATGGGCTTCAAACCAACTTGTATGGGAGTTAACATCCACGACACAAACTAGGTCAGTTCAGGACTAACACATGGTTCAAATTTATTTCAATAATTCGCTTGCGTGCATTGGACTTTAGCCCGTGGATTCGCAGAAAACCCATGGGGTTGAACAGGCAATCTCTTAGAACATAGTTCTTTGTCACTTTGTCAAATTAATTACACATTACGGGGGGTAGTTACCGTTTTAAAAATGTCTCGCTTAACGGGTTAAACAGGAGGTTCTGGGTTTCAATTTCGGTTATGATTGAGAAAGTTCTTGTTTGGTTCCCTCTTGTCAATGGTGCAGAAAGGAGGGCCTGGACTGGAATAGTGTTTGGTCGTTTAGGTGGAAAAGCCATCATTGTACAGGCAAAATTTCCCTCATAGCCCTATGCCAGTCACCATTAGTTCGGTCATTTCAGAATAAATGGCTATGAAACCTCATTTCCTTCCATTTACTTGTATAAATTATCATATAAATATACATTACCGGGTATATTGTTGAAACGAAAACTACAAATAAAAATTTCAAGCGGCGGATCATTTTGCTTTTTTTCAGGCAACATCCAATTAAATAAACACTGAACGGAGGTAACTATATGTATTTCTGATTTCTGTTTGAATTATTTCAATGAAAAATGGATTCTTGTCGCTATCTTTTTATTTGAATTTATTGGCCTTGGCTACATTTATAAATTTACTGGGATGCACAGTGGGGTCAGGAACTTTCGGCCAGGTTTCCCGTTTCACTTGTCAGTGGTGTAAGGGACGACATATTACATAGTCGTTGGGATGGGAAGAATACCTGAGGTCCTGTGTACACATTGGAGCCGTGTACCCTTTTTGGACTGACATTCTGTCTAGAGATTCAACTTTCAGCATATTGTAGACTGTATGGGATCGTAAACTCTTTCAGTGGCTTTAATGAAAGATGGGTAGCCAGGAAACACACAACACAAGCTGACCCAGTCAGAAGACCACAACTGCTGTGGCAAGTCTGACTTTTTCAAGTATTTTCTATATTATGATATCTTTAGTAAATAACACACTGATCTTATCTGACTGACTTCTCAAGTATTTTCTATATACTGATATCATTTAGTAAACAACGTGCTGATCTGATCTAACTTGACTGGCTTTTCAAGTATTTTTTTTAATGATATTAATTAATAAATAACAATCGAATCTGATATCATTCAGTAACAGACACACTTTCTGACTGGCTTTTCGAGTATTTTCTGATGATGTCATTTAGTAAACAAGTATTCTAATCTGTCCTTATTTAAATGGCTTCTCAGACTATGAACAAATGGTTACATTGTGTATATAATGGAGCAGGAAATGGGGATATTTGATGTGGGCCTTTTAGTTCTGCCGTCTTGTCATACATATTCTTGTCCATGGCTAATTTCATTTCATTATCCATTCCATAGTTTTTACTCACCAATTCCCCTTTTCAATAAAATATTTTAAGAATCTAACGTTTTCATTGGCTTAGAATTAAAATCTTAGAAACAAATAAAGCTTTTAGCCAATGAAAATTCAACACTCTTAAAATATATTAGTTTAACATTTTGAGAATAATGCCCAAATACTGTACAAATCTACTTGTTAAAACAGAATTGTTCCATATGTACTACACTCTTTTAAAAGAGCTGTTCAATATGTACTACACTCTATTAAAAGAATTGTTCAATATGTAGCCTATTACATTTGTTTAAAAGTATTGTTCAATATGTACTACATTCCTTTAAAAGTATTTTTCAATATGTACTACATTCCTTTAAAAGTATTGTTCCATATCTACTACATTCCTTTAAAAGTATTTTTCAATATGTGCTATAGTCCTTTAAAAGTATTTTTCAATATGTACTACAGTCCTTTAAAAGAATTGTTCAATATGTACTACATTCCTTTGAAAGTGTTGTTCAATATGTACTACTTTCCTTTAAAAGTGTCGTTCAATGTGTACTACATTCCAAGGCCTGTAAATTCCTTTAAAAGTATTGTTCAATATGTATTACATTCTTTTAAAAGTATTTTGCAATATGTCCTACATTCCTTTAAAAGTTAAGAAAGACAATAAAATAATTGATTAATCCTAATTTTACTATCCATTAGCTAACTTGTAAATTTGTTAAATCTATCGATACTTGATCTATATCTTGGCGATCATCCACACTTTCTTCACAGAATTCAGTCAGTTTTAACCTAGCAAGATCTAGATTGTCCAATGACCTTGACCTCACTAAAGGTCCAGACAACAGTTTATTCGGAGAATTTGAGTTTGACTTTGAAATATGTCTGGGTGAAACTTCATCCTTTGGAATGTCAGATTCTTGCATGGAATGGTACAATCTTCCTGGAACATTATAAGGCTTTCTAAATCGCCTCTGGCGGGCCAACTTAATTCTCGATAATCGACTTTGACGCGCCTCTTCTTCAAAACTTCCAGCCTGATTACGGTAATTGAATCTCCAGTTTGAACTGATCGCCTCGGAGCACCCAGCTCCACTTACGTTTAAATTTTTGCCGTTTAGATTCGGGGAAGAATGTTTTCTACGAGGTAAATATGAGGGATTATCAGACGACACACCCGTCACAAATTTAGTGTCGATCTGAATAATTTTATACCCTCTTGACCCACTAGAAAGATTAGTATTTTCCATTAAGGAGTAAGACGTCGATTGATTATTTCTGTGTTTAATCTCCTGAAGATATTCGCTGCGACTAGGTGTTACACAACTCAGCATACCTAGCTCATTAAGCGCCATGTCCAGTTCGTTTAGATCCGATTTTGATGGCTTACAGCAACAGTAACACTTACTACTTTTTACATCTGATGATAATGGCCTGAAATGATAAAAATATAAGCTTATACTATAAGCATACAAACTGATAAATCCAGAAAGTTTTCCACCATTTTTTTTATTTTTATAAACAATATTTTTATTCATCTTGATTAACACAGATCCTCCTTTGTTTCGTTTTTTATAGTTGAAAATTTTGTTTTACTTGTCCTTACTACACTAGGATATGGACGAGTTATTTAGGCGTTCTGATTGATGTGAGAAATTAGCCAATTCAACTGCCTGTCTCTGCGCGGAACTGTGGGTAAACCTCTAAAAACGCCAATGCTGATTGATTAATCAATGCCTGACATCATAGGGTTAGAAGCTGCTCGTTTGACCCCTGATGTGAACTCCCGCTATAACTTGTCAGATCTTCATAAAGTGTAGGCCATCGAAAGTATAACAAAACAAAAACATAGTTCTGACTCTGTATGTTTTTGTTATTCAGGTTGTCTGAATGGGATTGGGGAAAAGACTTAGCCAATGTAAAACCCCTCTCCCTAGTTCTTCCTCACGCTAACACAAACATCAAACATGCCAACGGCAACATGGATGGGGTTGAAAGATTATCATTTTTTCCTTAGTCACTTAAACTTAAAAAAATCCAATCATTGAGACTGACAACATTGTTGTTTGAGTCTTTGAGATCGTTTCATCTTCCCAAATTCTATCCTTTCCGAAAGGTATATTTACAAAAGGCGTTTTTTATTAAGGGTTTTGTGTTTTGGGTACGTCACTAGTGTTCCACCTTTTCATGACTGAACCAGACTAACCGGTGGCAGTAGCAGTCGTTGAAATGAGTGGTTTATCACGAAATTAAATCAAGACCAAAATTATCAAGGTAGTAAAACCATTAAATAGTTTTAAACCTTTGTCAAGAATGCCATAAAGATTTAAAACGTAAAAGTACCAAATGTACATGTAATAATCCTAAAAATTAAAAGTAATTTTACCGATACATTTTGACTTTCTGTCCATGCCAAGTCAAATCAAAACAAAACAAACCACATCTCCTCCCACAATACCCCGCAAGTCTAAAAAAAAAACCATAGCACGTAAAACGAGATACAATGTATTAGGGTTATCATAATATTATTATTCCGCGTTTGCATATATAAATACATTTCTAGTACCTATCCAATGACGTTGTTTAGACGGAATACTTGCAGGTACACAAAATACAAAAGGAAAATAATTATTTTAAGTTCTGTTCTGTTTGCAAAAGAAATAAATTATTCCTGAATTTCAGAAACCCTAAAGACGGCGCTACAGATGTTGCAGTCCAATATACGGATCTGTTAATTTCAAAAGACATTATGTGAACATTGCAACTTAATTTTTGAAAATATAACAACAACATAAGCTTTAACACCTGTTTAACTGTGTGTGTAAATTAAATAGCAAAAAATAATCTCACCATTGCATTTGAGGGTAACCCGATTTAGTGCATTGGGTATAGACATTGGGAATGGTTTAGTGTCGCTCGTAGCGCCCTCTTTTGATAACTTTTTGCCGGTGTTTATGAAATCAGACCGCTATAGCCACTATATAGGCCTATACGTGAAATGTACCGTATTTTTCAATTCGTTGCAAAGTCTTCAATAAGAAATGTCGCGCAAAAAGACTATACCAGGAGAGGCTGATATCAGAACATTAATTACTCATATAACGGGATTCGAGGTCTCTATAATATAATAATAATAATAGATGTCTTCTACTGTTTGATTCATCCTAACTTTTAAACGGATTTTGTCGATTATGAATAAACTACTGAATAATTGTTATTAAAATCTTACCTGTGTGTTTGTAATAAACTCCCGTAAAATAAAATCCATCGCACAACTAATTATCACAACAATGAACACAAGTTCTCTCGTGAAAAATTAGACTATTTACTTGTGATTTCGACAGAGTAGAAATGTCAACAATGTCTCGTCACGTGATGGACGAATCCAATCTACCTGGTTAACATTGACAGGTAGTTTGACAGCCACGTGCTGTAATCAAAACATACCGCGATCATTCTGATCAGGTGCGTTTGAGCGACGAAAAATATCAATTGAAGGCAAATAGGCCTACATAGGAGATTTATATGGAAACCATTGATCGCCAGTCTATCAAATTTTATTCACAATGAAATATCATTGATTGCACGGATATTCTTAAAAATATGGTCATATAATCTACAAATATATAAATAATTTAACAGGGAACATGAAGCTAACCTCCGACGTCTCTAAGAGTATTTTTAATTTGATCGGATTCTTTCGATCGAATAATAACCGCTTCCGTAATATCTTTAAGCGTGTTGCCGCTGCACTCAAAGTTCCCATTAGCTGGGTATATAATGCCACTATGCCCGTAAGACCCCGTAAGAAGCGGAACACTAATTCCCGATTCGACAGTTTCGACCGAAGTGTCACGTGATCAGGGAAAATATCCATAGTTGGTTTTGTCGCCTGCGTATTTAAAGAAACATATCCCATCCGAGCCGCTATAATCAAATAATTAAAACAAAATATTTCAAAAGGTAAAGCTTTAAAATTTGTAGAGATTTTACTAGAGTAGAAGATGTAAAAGTAAAAGACGGTAACAAAATACAGGAATGCGGGGAGTTATTTGCGAACGCTCAAACTCAAAGCCAATTGTCGTAAATGTACTTATTGTCGTAAAAGTACCCAGAGGCGTTTCGATTTTCTATGCTGACACCCCTAAATACGAAATGAAATATACCACAAAGTGACGTAACCAGCTTCCATATTGGATTGGTGTTTGTCTTTGCGAAGTTTTTATTTCAATTTTTCACGAGAGAACTTGTGTTCATAATTGTGATAATTAGTTGTGCGATGGATTTTATTTAACGGGAGTTCATTACAAACACACAGGTAAGCTTTTAATAAGAATTATTCAGTAGTATGTTCATAATCGACAAAATCCGTTTAAAAGCTAGGATGAATCAAACAGTAATTCTATATATCTAATTATTGATTGATTGATTGAAGTTAACAAGTGCCTTGAGTTTCCTTTCTTGAAATACTTTGTCCAACTTTGACAGTTAATTAATGATATTGAATAACAATTACTGATTTATATAAGTTTCTAAATTTCTAAGACAAGTTACCAGATATTTATTATAATTGTTCTCATCATCTTTTATGTCAGAGAAGTAGTAGTATTGGTAATACATCATACATCACTTAAAGTTAAACTTTAACTTAAAAAAAACTATTTAACACATTAAAAAATATGTATAGAAAGTGCTTAGAAATTATACAGTAGTCATTAATTAAGTGTGTGTAACTAGCTGTAAAAGATGCCACTAATTGACTAATGGTGTAAAAGTTTGACTAATTTCAATACACATCATCACTGTTGAATACATACACCTAACTAAATAGTGGTGTCATTCAATAGTCAAGGTGTTAACACCTTAGTCAAGTCAAATAACACCTTCTTAATGACTACTGTCTGATTAAGTGGAATAGCAGTATGGTCAACCCATGTCCATCGAATTCTTCACTGTGTGACATCCAGAAAATTGCTGTTAGAAACAATCCTAAGAAATAAGACAGAGTGCTTTCTAGCTAGTCACATTAGTTCATAAGGTCTGTCATTGGTATCGACTTCCTTGGTGTATGTGACAAGGAGTAAGGTTGCCTGTACAACCTCATGGGTTTTCTCCGGGTCTTCAAGTTTCCTCCCTAAAGACCCTGTGAATTATTGAAATTAAATAGAACCATGCATAAGTCATGAAAAGACCTAGTTTGTGTCTGGTGGACATTAAACACCATTCCTCTCTCTCTCTCTCTCTCTCTCCCCAACATTTAGATTATTCAATCATGAAAAGGTTTTGGTTGTAAAAAAAAATTTCATTTTTGTTATTCTTTATTTTTGTTTAAAGAGCGATGATGTAAACTTTGACCTGTGTCTACAGTTTGTACAATCTCATGTAAAGTACCACCGATTTCTGAGTGTTGACAGCCACAAGATAATCAAGACACTGAATGGGTAAATTACTTTTGTAGCACTTCTCATAGACATCAGTGACAGTAAAACACAGAAAAAATCCCAAATCTGTTCCAAGACTAAATGACAGGCAACAGGAATTCTTCCTCACAAAGTGGGGGCTGTGTGGACGAACGGATCATAAAGTCTGTCATTGATTCAAGTGTTGTGGTTTCCATTCCCAGACTGTATGTGACGAGTAGGGACGTCTGTTCAACCCCATGGGTTTTCTCTGTGTCTGGATCACGGACTACCAAGACACATTGACAATCAGTCTACGTATACTCTAGATATAGTTGGTATTATTAGTATTTCGGCCTTATTAAAATAAATAAATTTCAATAAGAAAATCAAGGTGGCCAGGCCTTCAATTTCCACCCACTGCTAAAGACCTCTATGCACAAGAAAATTATTGAAATAAAATTGAACTATATGTTAGTCCAAAAATGGAACAAGATGAAACAATGAAACTAAGCTTTGTCGGTTTCTTTATCTGTATATTAATGGTAGATTAAATTTAGCCTGTATTATTGCAAGATAATCTTCATCCACCTCTAGAGGTAGTTAGAATTAAGATTTGATTAATTATCAGGGGGAGGGGGGGAGGGGTGCCAAAACTGAATCTTCATTCATTAGCACTGTTTCAAAAGCATCCTAGTTCCTGCATTTAAAAAATCTCTTAATTTTATATACAATTTAAATTTCAGGATATGCACCAAGTTTTCAGTTCATTGCCAAAATGATAAAGCTGAAGCCTTGAAGAGATTTATAGAGAAATTTGAATTGTCCCCCTTGTCAAAACAAACTACACAAACAAAGGTACATTGCTGAATTGCAAAGCTTCTATAAAACAAATTTGTCAACTTTAAAAATCTTGTGTTTTGACTTTCCAGTAATGCATATTTGCTTGTTGGGGAATTTGGTCACGAAAAGTAAAACTGTAGCACTTCAGATAATAAGGTCTACTATAAATTAAAGGGATGTGTCAGGGTCTTGATTTCTATCACTAGCCCAAATTATCAAACACTTAATAACCCAGCACATGTATGTGATATGGAATGAATAGGTCCAATGCTTAACCGTGACATAGAAAATAGGTCCCATTATCTTATAGAGAGTGTCTCAGTGTCTGTTTCCCCCAAACACACACAATGCTACATACTAGAAAAACACTGAATCTGCAAAATTTCTCTGCATTACCAAAAATGAACGACTGAAAATGTTGAAGTATGAGCCCTGGTCACCACACTGTCCAATGTTTGGAGAATTATGCCCGTTTTATTCATTGTCTCATCTCATGTATTGTTTGTTTTCATTTTAAGAGAAGCCTGTGGACTCACTACAGCGCTGTAAAAACTTACTGCTAGTCCCTGAATCCATTGACTTGATCTGATATATAATTATGTTGTTCAAGGTGTCTGTGTAAAGTGTGTCCTGACCCTGTCCATGGGTTTGTCTTGTCTAATTGTTTATGTGTGGTGTGGTCCCCCTTCAATTATTACTTAAGAAACATAATGTATTATTATTTACAGACAGATGGTCATTATGCTGTGTTGTCCTTACTATTAGAATTATCTAACTGCCCAACTGAAAATGTGTTTAAAGAAAAGCAGGTTGTCCAGCCAGGTGAGCAGTATCCCTAAAGTATTCAGCCACAAATAGCCAACCAAATCCGGTGTTGCAATTTTGGACTTATATCTTAGATCCTATGCTTGACATAGGCTTGATATTTAATAAATAAATAAGTAAATAATTATTATACTAAGAAATTAAATCATTATAGACTAATATTGAAATTTTTATGTTTACCATTGTGAGACACCTGGATTCACGATACCATACCATAAAAAGTTAATGTATTTTACAAAGTATCCATGCGTTATTGAAAATGACTGACAGTTAGTACAGAAAAGTAAGACGTTAAACCTTATTTCATTTTTTTCATTTTTTGACTGTATATGATTTTTATTTTTTAGAAGTGGAGCCCGAGTTTGACTGGGCGGGATATTTATTGGCTGATGAGGATTATTACAGAAGTCATTATTTAGATTCTACGGTAAGTTTATATAATTCATGTAAGTCAGTGTCTAAAAGTAGGGCTATGATACTGTGACGTCATCGTGGCGAATTTTCATCGATAGCGTCAATTTCCTGGACACAAGTTACAAAACTCTAATTTGTAAGCAGATGTCTGTACTTAAAATTATAATGATTTATATCGTATGAATCCGATTTGAATTAGCCTTCCAATGGTGTTATTTTTATCTTGGTACGCTAATTACCTGCCGATAATCATCTGTTAAAAGGCGTATACAGCTTATCGGGGAATTTGTCGTCGTAAAAATTCATGGCACCCAGATGTTTACGATTTTCTAATTTGTATGCTATTTTTAGTCGTTTCAATCAAAAAGAGGAAATCCTAAAATTTGTTTTTTTCACTTGAAGCAAATTTCTAACCGAATTAGAAGCTAAGATATGCTAAATTGAAGGAAAGATTTGCTTTTTGATAATATTTAGCAAGTAAATTTCTTACACGCGCACACAGGTTTGATAAAACGAATATGTGTTCTACCAACTGCAAAAAATATTATACTAAAATTTCCATAAAAAAAATAGCTACGACCGTAATATGTGAGTAAGGGACAGCGTCAATTCTCTTCACGAGATCCAGGAGGTGTGGCCCGATTACGTTTTCTTAGCTGGAAGTTTTCTTTCGAGAACCTCACAGAAGAAGATTGTGCGACATAAATGTAAGTATGTAGAACTAGTTTAAATCCAACTTATTCGCAAAACGATGTTGGAAATTCATTGCGTTGGCTTGTGTACAATGACTGTGTGAGCGTGTGGCATAATTGATATTCATGATTCATTTAAAATGATGAAACCATTACGAGGTGACGTAACCCTATTCATCCAGTATTATGACATGTATGTCTGTCTTCAGTAAAAAACAACAAAACGTCTGTATGGACGTACGGTCTTTCTTTTTTTTCTTTTACTTTTTTAGGCCCAATTTGTAGTTTGATTTTGACCAATGCAATTAAAATACATGTTATATTTTTTTTAGATTAATCATAGTTAAAATTGGTATAATTGGTTCAAGTTTAGTGGCTCGTTTTATGTGTTCCTGGTGATGTTAGGTTTTTCGGAAAAAAGGGGACAAACCCGTCTCAGGCTCTTGTTTCTAACTTTTTGTCTTTTTGTCCTGATGTTGTGTTTATTCGTTTAGGTGGCAACGACATCTGTGTTTTACATGTGTTTTGGTATTTTTCAGAAATATTAAGCTTCAGGATGATATTTTGACCGACAAGATCCATTCCAATGATCTACTGAAGTGTGTGTTTATCATCATAAGTGTTTATTAAACTGTGTGTTATGTAATTGGTCTCTTGTGTGTGTTGTCTGTGTATGTGTTTTCCTGTTTTAATCCGACTTGGCCGGTCTCAAGCCTAAGCTGTGAAAGGAGGAGGGTTGAGAGAATAGGACTACAAATACCTACTATGTAAAACAACTTTTTGTGGCAGTAAAAATCACCAGAATAAATAGTAAAACTAAAGGATATATCGCAAATACTTATGTTAACAAATAAGTAAAATAATAATTAGAGTGATGCTTTGATTCAATCTTATTTATACATCACAATTTTATATAAATATTGCACTTTATAATTACATGTAAAATTTGTTTGCTAGTGGATTTGTAAAAGCTGTTGATTTTATGCCAAGGGAAGATAAAATCACAGCTTAATATTAACTTCATCCTTAATTTCATAAGGGCCGCTATCATTACTAAAATACAGTAAATAAAATGAATGATATTGTAAATATTTTAATTTGACTGACAAAAAATGAATTTTAAATGATTATAATGTTACTTAGCATGTCCACTAAGCAACCACCGAAGATGATCAGTTTTGTACAAATTGTTCAGAATCTTACAGATTTTTTACAGACTTTTACTCAGATTAATCACATTCGTGGTCTAAGGAGAGTGAACTCTTCACATATTACCTCCCTTTGATTCCTAAATGCTAATGCAACATCATTGCATGACTTTTCTATCACAGAAATTACATTTAAACATACTTTTTGAATTTTCTTTTAATCAAAAGCTATATTTGTCTTGTCTGTAATGGTTTAAGAAGTGCAAAATGTCCAATATCGACCAATTATTTTTTTAGTTAGGTTTGATTCAAGAATTTTTCATGAAAAAAAACATTTTTTTTTGTTACACATATAAACACTTATAATCTCCATACTAGATAATATAATGGTGGCCATTTTTGATTTAAATATGGCTGACATAACCTAATTTGCATATTTGCATCACCATGATTCTTATTTAGTTAGATGTTGTATTAATTGTTTATTATTCTGTAATTGTAACTGGAATTCGAAAATAAATAGTTACGATTTCGACAATAAACACTTTTTTGTTTTTAATTTATTCAAAATGCATTCATAGCCATACTAATAGTAGAATGTTACAACGCAGGCCATTCCATTAATATCATTGTGGCTAAGGTGCAAAATGTAAATTTCCCAGGCTGATTGACTCTGAATCTCAACCTCTTATTCTTGGTTGACTCAACTTGGTCAACTTTGAATCCCAACTTGGTTAAATCTGAATCTCATCCTCAGTCAACTGGCGTGGTTAAATTTGGTTGTGTGTGACAAGGAGTTGGGTCGTCTGTCCAACCTCATGGTTTTCTTTGGTTTCCTCCTGGTAAAGAGCACTATGCGAGTTACTGAAATAAAATTGAACCATATGTTAGTTCCAAAATGACATAGTTTGTGTGGAGTGGATGTCAAACAAACTCTCTTTCTCTCTCTCACTTTTATTCATGATTAAAACTGTGGTGTCTTTAGTTTCATTATTGCTGTACATTGTTTGCATACTTTATTATACAGTGAGATTGGACATGCTCAATACAAGATAATCAGACATGTGGTTGAACATTCAAGAATATGAGATGCGAGTCTGAGAGCCATGGACGAAGCTGTACTAACTAGGCTACTTAACTTATGAATAATAAGATGTATCAGTGTTTGAATAATATAAACATGTAGTTTGAAGATCAGAGTTATTTTATATAATAAAGAACCAACAATACAATAAAAAACATAGTTAATTTCTATTTCATAGGATGACTCTGAAGATGAAGAAGACACCAATGACTTCAATCAAGATGTCACCCACTTGGAAACCATTGCAACAGAATCAAATGATTTCACTGGTACTGCTGAAACTCAGAAGAACTGGTTGCTAAGAAATCTGGTAATTCAGTATTGGAATAATGACAGCAAAGAAGATAATGCTACTGGAAGATTCCCCTGTTCAAATTTACATAGAAATTGGTGAGATTTTTAATATTGTAGGTATGACTTTGAATGGCTTCGGCCTTACTTTGTCATTGTTATCTATCTGTATATAACCTTCTGTAAACATGTTGATTGTATCATTGCTTGATAATAGCGAGAGATTCCTCATTGAAACGATGCAGTTAATAAACCTAGTGAATGTTATCCATAAAGCTGTTTGTTATTATAGTATTTTGTCACTCGTTAATATGTATTTTTCAAGCAGTTTTATTGACTTTTTATCATTTATTATTTAAGATATATTAAGCTAAAATTTTATTCAGTGTCGACTGAGACAGTTCCTCGTGATTTTCTATCTGTGGTAGCACTTGTCAATGGTGTAGAGGTGAAGGCATGTCAAGGACAAAGTGTCTTGTTGTTTCCAGTTTTGGATGAGAAAGTTCCTTTGGTTTTTCCAGCTCTGGTTGCACTTGTAGAAGTGAGGGCCTGGCAAGGAAAAATTGTCTTGTCTTCTGGATGGTACGGAAAAATGACGTTCATCCAAGAACTTGTTGGCACACGTGTAAAAGAATTAATGAAATAAAATTAAACCATATGTTAGTCCAGAAATGATTAGTTTGAATTTTGTGAATAATTGGGGGAAATTGATCTGTCTGCAGAATTTTCCTGAATGCACACTGCATAGCGTATTTTCATCTTCATTAGTTGGTTGGTGCAGAAAGGACGACTTGACACCATTTCATTTCATTATGTCAATAGCACATCATTTTTTTAAGTATTTTTTTAGAACTTTTCCCAAAAAAAATTTTTAACTATTTTTTTAGAACCTTTCAAAAAAAATTTTTTTAACTTTTCAAATATTTTTTTTTTGAATCTTTCATATAATTTATTTTTTTAACTTTTAAAATATATTTTTTTTTTAACTTTTCAAATATTTTTATACGCCCACATTTTCATGTGGACGTATTATGTCGTCGCCCCTGTCCGTCCGGACGTCCGTCCGTCTGGACGTCCGTCCGTCCGTCCGTCCGTCCGTCCGTCCACAATTGTTTGTGGACTCTCTACAGGTCACAATTCTTGTCCGATTTTGACGAAACTTGAAATATAGGTTTATCCCCAAAAGATCTCGGCTGCTTTCGATATTGGCATGTATCGGATCAAAACTTCATGGATTATGGCCCCTGATTGTACGAAAAATCACGTTTTTAGCTTGTGGACCCTATAGAGGTCACAATTTTGAACCGATTTTGATGAAACTATACATGCATGTTTATAACCCAAAGATCTTGGTTCCTTTCGATATTTGCACCTATCAGAATGTAAATTCCTGAATTATGGCCCCTGATTGTCCGAAAATTCACCTATTTTAGCTCGTGGTACCTCTGGAGGTTACAATTATTATCCGATTTGAAAAAACGTTCGATTATATCACCGTTACACCCTAAGGAAGGTTGAGTTCAAATTTCGGAAAAATCGGACCAAAATTACCATACAAAATGGCCGCCGTTCGTACGCAAATACTGTTAAAAAAATGGTATATCAAGGTTGTGGACCCTGTAGAGATCACAATTTTAATTCGATTTTGATGAAACTTGAAATGCATGGTTATAACCCAAAGATCTTGGTTCCTTTCGATATTTGCGCATATCGGATTGTAACTTCCTGAATTATGGCCCCTGATTATACGCAAAATTGTCTTGGTTTAGCCTGTGGTCCCTCTGGAGGTTACAATAATTATCCGATTTAAAAAATCGTTTGATTATATCACCGTTACACCCTAAGGAAGGTTTAGTTGGAATTTCAGAAAAATGGGACCAAAATTGCCATACAAAATGGCCGCCATTCGTACGCAAATACTGTTAAAAATTGGTATATCAAGGTTGTGGATCCTGTAGAGGTCAAAATTTTAATTTGATTTTGATGAAACTTAAAATGCATGGTTATAACCCAAAGATCTTGGTTCCTTTCAATATTTGCGCATATCGGATTGTAACTTCCAGAATTATGGCCCCTGATTATACGCAAAATCGTCTTGGTTTAGCTTGTGGTCCCACTGGAGGTTACAATAATTAACCGATTTTAAATATCGTTTGATTATATCACCGTTACACCCTAAGGAAAGTTGAGTTCAAATTTCGGAAAAATCGGACTCAAATTACCATACAAAATGGCCGCCGTTCGTACGCGAATACTGTTAAAAAATGGTATATCGGGTTGTGGACCCTGTAGAGATCACAATTTTAATTCAATTTTGCTGAAACTTGAAATGCACTGTTATAACCCAAAGATCTTGGTTCCTTTCGATATTTGCGCATATCGGATCATAACTTCCTGAATTAGGGCCCCTGATTATACGCAAAATCGTCTTTGTTTAGCTTGTGGTCCCTCTGGAGGTCACAATTATTATCTGATTTAAAAATCGTTTGATTATATCACCGTTACACCCTAAGGAATGTTGAGTTCGAATTTCGGGAAAATTCGGAACGAAATTGCCATACAAAATGGCTGCCGTTTGTTCCTTTCGTTATTTTCACATATCAGATTATAACTTTCTGAATTATGGCCCCTGATTGTCCGAAAAATCGCCTATGGTCCCTCTGGAGGTCACGATTATTATCCGATTTAAAATCTTGACTCTATCACCGTTACACCATACGGAAGGTTGAGTTTGAATTTCAGGGAAATCGGACCATAATTGCCAGACAAAATGGCCACCATTTGTACGCTAATAGTGTTAAAATATAGTATATCAAGGTTGTGGACCCAGTATAGGTCACAATTTTAATTCGATTTTGATGAAACTTGAAATGCATGTTTATAACCTAAAGATCTTGATTCGTTTCGATATTTGCGCATATCAAATTGTAATTTAATGAATTATAGCCTTTGATTGTAGGAAAAATCACTTTCGATTTTGCTTGTTCTCTAACCATCTCTCGAAAATGTGGGCGTATCCTGCCTGGCAGTGCCAGCTTACTATCTTTTTTTTAACTTTTCAAATATATTTTTTTAACTTTTTAAATATTTTTTTTTAACTTGTAAGAGATGAATTATTTTGATAATACTCTCAGAATACTTGTTGCATGTAATATTTACTCTTTAGCTTCGATTTTTTTATCAAGGGACAGATGTCTCGTGGAGGGTAATCCATTCCATGTATCCCGACAAAGTATTATTACAGAGGTTCAACTGATCAGAGAAATATTATGGTTAGTTGTTTTACTTCAAAACTAACATGTTCGTTTTCACATCATTTAAATACTGGCAGTCACAGTGGCTAAGTGGGTAAGATGCTGGCTCGCTAGTCTGGAGGTCGCGTGTTCGACCCCTACATTTGACGAGAAAGTTCATCTGGATTTTCGGCTGTGGTTTCCCCTTGTCAGTGGTGCAGGATGGAGGCCCTTACAACGACATCTATCTAGTAGTTTGGATGATACGGAAAACCAAGGCAGTTGGAATTCAATATAAGAGTAGGCCATAGTGCCATTTCATTTCATTACTATTGATTTTTACACTGATAGTGCATAAGTATTAAATGTTTGATTGTTTATTACAGGATGTTGTCAGGTGTTAGTAAGTCCTATGTTTTTATTTTTGAAGAACGAAGATTTACTGTAAATCCTGATGTTTATTTGTCACATCTCACGGACGTAAGTTAAACAGGGTTTACACGATATAACTGTGAGATACAACGTTTCGGAAGGCCGTTTACACGATACAATCAGTCCATACAACTGTCAGATACAATGTATCGGAAGGCAGTTTACGCAATATAATCAATCCATACAACTTACAATGTATCGGAAGGCAGTTTACACGATATTATCAATCCATACAACCGTCAGTTGTACGTGACAAGTAGTAGGGTCGCCTATCCAACCTTGTGGGTTTTCTCCAGGTCCTCCTGTTTCTTGCCACTGCTAAAGTCCCCTACCATAAAGTGAATTATTGAAATAAAATTAAACCATATGTTAGTTCTGAAATGACCTAGTTTGTATCGAGTGGACATTAAACCCCATTTCTCTTGCTCTCCTATAAAACGCTGTCTTCATTAACCCAATTGGTGCAGAAAAGTAGGATGTTAAACCCCATTGCATTACATGGTATTGATTTCATTTTTTTTAAACATGCTTTATTTCATTTCTTTACAGTATTGTATGGAGAATAGTCTTCAAAAGTTCATGAAATATGGTAGTCAAGTGATGGCATTAGAAACCTTCTGTCAGGATGTTGTCAATTACAGTTGTGACAGCATTGACATGTCGTCCGTGACACAAACATACCAGGCTTTTGTTAGTAGTCTGTCACAGTTCTTGAAAGATTTCAAGAAATTTTTATCGAGTAGAGAAATAGAAGTAAGAAATCAAGGTAATTAAAATTATTGATGTATTTATTGAGGGGGTTGGGTGGCCGAATGATTGAATACATTGGTTCATAAGGTCTGTCATTGCATCAAGTGGCATGGTTTTGCTTTTTGACTTGTAAGGAACAAGTAGTAGGGTCGCCTTGCGCAAGCGCATTGGTTTTCTCAGGGTCCTGTTTTTTCCAAAATACTAAATCCCCATATGGAACAAGCAAATTATTGAAATAAAAATTGAGACCATACTAGTTCCGAATTGATCTAGTTTCTGTCGACAAGACGTTAAACCCAATCTCTCTCTCTTTACAGAAACACCAATAACAATGAGTATACTTTACAATCAACTTGAGCCATGGTTCCAGAAGATTGAACTAGTTTATTCTATTTATATCTCGGGTATTGCTGCAGCAGCTGAACTTGATAGCAGTATACTGAAAGCTTCTCATCTGTTAAATGTCATGTTTAAAACATTGATAGACTGTGATACACTGGGAGAACCTGACAAAGATAAGGTAGGTCTGTATTTGCATAACTAAGCCAAGAACTGAAATGAAATGAAATGGGATTTAATGAATAATGTCCTACTGTCCTGCTCCGAACTGGGCCAATGAAGACTGGCATACCCCAAACAGTGTGCTATGAGCAAAATTTTGCGCAGACAGCAGCACTACGACTTACTCCTGTGGCGAATTCCAATTGTCATGGGATCATTACAGGACCAAGATTTTTCATCCCATTCAAACGATTAGACAGCTGATCTTGTCAGGTCCTCTGACCTGCATCACTTATCTGGATGTACTTTCTCAGCGATTGCAGGGATCGATCATCCGACCTCCAGGCTAACGAGCCAGCATCTTACCAACTGACCCCTAGCCAGGAACTACAGTGGCTTAGTGAGTAAGGGGTTGTGAATGGTTGAATGGTTAACGCATGTAGGTTGCATAATAGTGTCTTGTCTTTGAGTAAAGTGGCATGGTTTTAATACCCGACTTATACGTCATAAGGAGTAGGGTCACCTGTCCAACATCGTGAAATAAAGGGTTACCATTTGTTGATCTCGAAATGACCTAGTGGACCTTAAACTCTCTCAGGCTCGATAACAAGGAGGTCTCTGATTTGCTCTCAGTGTTGGCTTGGATTTTTTCACTGGTTTAATTGTATTCGAAGACCTTTAACCAAATGAAGTGCCAAATCCTTTTTGCTATCAACAATATGGCTATAAAAAGAGTCAGATATTTCAGCATGTTTTGTATTTTGTAGATGAGTTTATTACTAGTTATCTGGATACAAACATGTCGGCCATATTTTGACATCCTTTCTGATTGGATAACAAGCGGAAATTTGATCGATCCTCGAGAAGATTTTCTTATTCAGAGGTAATTATAATTTTACCAATGAAGTATAATCAGATATTGTACAGTAATTGTTAAAGGGGCATTAGGTAAGATTAGATAAAAGAGCTGACAGTTCTCGCTATAATAGTTAAAAAATAGAAATCGAAAAGAGAATATCCTCAAAACTTCAGTCCAATTACTTTACACTGAGCGAAGATATTAGTGACAGAATTATAGGCTCGACTCGATCATCATTACTGTTGTTACAATAATAAATAAAGTCTCGAATATTCATTTTTACTATAACTGTAGGCAGATTAAGCTCTTGCATAATGCATGTTTAAGTAGATAATAATAAAAACTTTATTTAATTGGCAACTTATTTAGTTTGCTGCAATAAGCTCAAGAATGTAAAATCTATTATTACACTGCCAGTCACTACATCATTTTTCTGCTCAACCAAGGGCTACAAGGGCTAGCTGAAAAGTTCTAAGTCTATCTGTAAAAGACCTGTACAAAGTCAATGGTCTCCATTTATTTTTGTACATAGTCCCCTTTGAGTTGTTCACACTTTTGCCAACGATGTTGCAAGGCCTGGATGCCGGTCTGAAAACGTCGTTCACAGCTGATGACGTTATCATTACTAGGAAAATGATCACCAGCTAGTTCCTTTCTCATTATGGAAACAGGTTTCACCTATGTTTACAAATCTAGTAAAAAAATTCTCAGGATCAGCCTCAAAATGGCACAGATTGTCACAGGACATCTGGAATCTGACATGTTTCAAATTGCAGTCAGGAGCTTTGTCAGCCATTTTGTGATAATTTGCTCAATCTTCTCATGAGAGATGCCCACAACACTGGCAATCGTTGATCAGTTTGTGTTAAGTGGCAGCTAAACCCCATTTCACTCTTTGTCTCTCTCCATGGTGCTAGAAACCTTCGCACCAAAAAGTAACTTTTTTTTTCTTTAGGAATAAAACAGCGCAATCCTTTGATGAGACATTTTGGGAAAACGCCTTCCTTTTGAGGCTCGATAACAAAATGGACATCAGTTCTTCGAAGATAAGCCGTGACATAAATGTAGCAGATGCCACAACTATTCCACGTTTTTTACGTCCAGTTCTGAAAGAGATAGCACTTACTGGTAAATCTATGGAATTGTTATTCAGTATGGGTCAAGTTGAGAAAGTACTTGATATGAATGTTTTAGGTAAGCTTTAAAAACATTGCAAAGTTGGAAAATGTGTTTTTTGGACCTTGTTCACTTTGACGCAAGGTTTGCACACTCTTTGAAAATTTAAGTGTTCTGAGCTGTGCACACCCTGTCAGGGGTTATCTAATTTTGTATTTCTTAGAGATAAATCCAGCTAAAAGGTGTTAAATCGCTAACATTTGGGACCTAGAAAATGACAAAAGTGGGTCGATACACATTATAATGTAAAATGAATGTATATAAACTGATTTACATTCAATGGTTTCCGTTTTTACTCCAATTTCAAATCAGTTATGTTCGGCGAAAAAAGCCATGCAGTGCAAAATTCTAGCGTCTCGTTAATCCAGTCTACATATGCCGCTTGTTTGTGTACTAATGTTAAAAGAAATATTTTATCTGCTCATCTTTTCCCGGTAAGTTTACATCATCAATGTTGATTTAAATTGACCAATGATTCGTGAAGATTTTGGAGGATTTTGAGTTACAGACTTGAGTCCTTTATAGGAGCTAAATCTCTATAAACGAAAAAGAGAGGTCCTGTGTACACATTGGCGTGCACGTAAAAGATCCCTTGGCAGTTGGCTTTCGAAATAATAGTACGTCTAATTGTGTAAATTGTGTAATTTGATTAATTGTGTGTAATTTGTCTAATTGTTTAAATTGTAACTTTGTGTGTAATTTGCCTTTTTATGTCTAAATTGTGTAATTTGTCCTTCTATGCGTAAGTTGTCTTTTTGTGTGTAATTTGTCTATAAACTGTTGTTATTTGTCTAATATTGTAATTTGTCTAATGTTGTCATTTGTATAATGTTGTCATTTGTCTAATTGTGAAATTTTCTTCACAGAATGCAAACAGAAGAGCCTGTATGAGATATTTGTGGAGAATCTGGCGAAGATGTTAGGAACAAGGCCTGGTGTTGAGACTTTAGAATTTGTTGAAAGGGAGGTCACTCCTGAACCTAATATCACAAAACAGAGAGTGGAAGAACAGCTACAAGTAAAGGGTGTCTATGATCCATTGTTAAGGATTAATTTTGAAACAGTTTTTGATGCTCAACAAATGAAGAGTGTTTTACATCAAAGAAAAGAAGATGATCACTTAAAGTAAGTCATATTCCTGAAAAAGTGGCTCGCGAAATCCCTCTCTGCCCATTGCTGGATTGGCTTCTGATACTTGAGTTTTTGACAGAGTGTTTCTATTCTTCCCTTTCAATAATATTTATCCCAAGTATAGCAACATCAGAGACCTTTGTTTAATATGGGGTCTTCTCTTAAACTTGGGCAATGAATTAAGGTATTAAAACTTTGAAAGTATTGTTCGTCTTCAAACAGTATTGTTTACATTGTATTTGTTTTGATAGCCTCATTTGTCATGCTAAAGGTTTTCTGAAATATTCTGCTATGCACTGGTTAATTGGACTAATAAAATCATGAGTCATGACGTAACGTTATGTAAACATATTTGGTACCATTTGGAGCTCTATTTAAAGCGTAATGATATTGCTATGCAATTAGCTAATAGCTATTGACCAGTCATAATTTGGAACAGAAATTTGCTTCCTTTACATCAGTGTTAAAGATACATTAGTTTGGAGTTTAATAAAGAGTTGGTCATTCTTGCTATAATAATTCATATATAGATGTTAAAAAAATAAAATATCGAAAATTTCAGTCAAATTACTTGATTCAGAACGGAGTTGTCACTGTTGGAAGTTTGGACTAGAAATAGGCATCAACTGTGTCTGCACCGTCTACGCAAACCTTTGATTGTTTGATTGACAGAAGATAACTCCACCCTCATATTCTCTATTATTGAGTAACATGCTCAGTAGCAATAGACAAAACACTGTAAGGTGTATGAAAATAAGTTGGAGTAATAAGGTCTATCATTGATTTCCAGCTTGTGTATGACAAGGAATAGGAATGGGTTTTCTCTAGGTCCTCCTGTTTCCTCCCACTGAGGGGGGTTGAATGGCTGAATGGTTAGTGTGCGCGTGCGGTATCATAAAGCCTGTCATTGAGTCAACTGGCGTTGTTTGAAATCCCTGGTTGTACGTGGCAGGAAGTAGGGTCCCCTGTCCAACCTTGTTGGTTTTCTCCGGGTCCTCCAGTTGCCTCCCACTGCTAAAGACACCTACGTGCAGTCGATTATTGAAATTATTTTTTTTTTAAACTCATATGTTAGTCCTGAAATGACCTACCGGTAGTTTTTGTCAAGTGGACGTTAAACCCCATTTCTCTCTCTCCTCCCACTGCTAAAGACCCCTATGCGCAAGCAAATTATTGAAATGAAATATGTTAGTTCGGAAATCACTAAGTTTGTATCGAGTGAATGTTAAACCCCATTTATTCCTCTCTCTCTATTTCAATTTATTGTACTCCAAAGAATTTGACAGTTTACAACCGTAAAATATAAATATTTTGTTGTTAGAAGTTGATAGTTGACTTGTTTTGTTGTTATTTCAGATTGTTGTACTCG
This sequence comes from Patella pellucida, assembly GCA_917208275.1. Taxonomy (NCBI): domain Eukaryota; kingdom Metazoa; phylum Mollusca; class Gastropoda; family Patellidae; genus Patella; species Patella pellucida. Next base: position 72,519,958 of record OU795038.1, read on the forward strand.
TTAGAAGTTTACTAGTTTTGTTGTTATTTCAGATTGTTGTATTCGTTAGAAGTTGACAGTTTACAACCATTAGAGATTTTACTACAGCATTGTTTATATCCGTATATACACCATAGATATAATCACGTCTGTTCCCATCTGATTAACATTATTAAACACCAATATCATCTATTTCAAGACATGAAAGCAATGAGGGTATATATTACTTTTACACATAGACTTAATCTTGCAATGGGGGGTTAGGGGGCTGGCAAATGGTTAGCATGTGCCGGCTGTGTCATAAGGTCTGTCACTGGATCAACTGTTGTGGATTTGATTCCCTGTTTATTCGTAACAAGGAGTAGTGTTGCCTGTCCATCCTCATGGGTTTTCTCTGGGTGCTCCGGTTTCCTCCCACTGCTAAAGATCCCTACGCGCAAGCTAATTATTGAAATTAAATTAAAGCATGTGTTAGTCCCGAAATTACCTAGATTGTGTCGAGTGATCATTAAACCCTCTTTCCCTCTCTCTCCATAGATTTAAATTCAATTGATAGTGTTTGGTTGTGTTTTACAGAGTTTTTTCTTGATGGAAGCTGGCGGTACATTGTATGATTTTTATTCCAATCTGTTTGAAAGAGTAAGTACAGCCATTATTACCAGTGTCTTAACCCATTAACCACCAAACCGTCCTATTTAGGGCTCCTTACTGCCCCGTCATATTCACAGCTGTGTCGTCTGAACGAATGGTTAACAGCATTGAATCAAGTGATGTGGTATTGATTCCCCGCTTGTACTTGACAAGGAGGAGGGTTGCTTGTCCTACCTCATGGGTTTTAGGATTAGAAGTTTAAGGAAGAGAAATTGGAATTTCTCGGCACCGAACAATATGAAGTGAGAGATATTCAAACATGCTCCTTCCATGTTTTATTCACACATCAACCTATTATAGAATAAATGGGGTTTAACGTCCTACTATTATGCACCTAACCTGGGCTAATGGAAGACGGGGATCTATTATAGAAGTTGATTATCGTAAATAAATTTTTTGTTTCTATGGAGACAATTTTGACTTCTAGTTTTGAAATATGTGTTTAAGTTTAAGCCATGTGGGTATTGGTGGGCGAATGGTTGAACGTGTTAGTCCCGAAAAGATCTAGTTTGTGTCGAGTGGACATTAAACCGCATTTCTCTCCCTCTCTCCAGGTCCTAAAGTTTCCACCTACACGCTAAAGATCCCCTAAACGCAAGCGAATTATTGAATTAAAATTAAACCATATGTTAGTCCCGAAATGATCTAGTTTGTGTTGAGAAGACTTTAAACCCCATTTCTCTCTCTCTGTCTAGATCAAGAAACATGAAGAATGGAGAGATGATTCTATATTAGGTTTTATTTTAGAAGAAGCTTTAGAGTCTAAATACTCTGATATATCACACAGGTAGGTAATACATACTAAACTTCGGCTGCCTGCCTACAGTTAGCTCCCCTTGGGAACAGACACTAAGCTAGTTGACCGACATTTTACATCTTAAATCAATGATTTTAGTCGAAAACACTTTGAGATTTTTGTTAACTATTTATTCTGCTTTAAAATTGGAAAAATTTATTTAGTCTTTGTGTGTATGACAGATGTGAAATGCAGTAGGATCGCATTACAAAACAGTATACTAATTGTTGGATATGGCAGCCATTTAGGGCAGAGATCTGATCTATTCTTGAAGTAGAGTAGATAGTTCCCTGTGTGCAGAATTGTAGGTAATCATCAAAAAATTAAGTTCGGCCATTTTGGCTCTGTGAATAAATTTTCAAGTTTTTTGATAATCTTTAAATGGCATTTGGAACTAAACAGAGTAAAAACATATTTTCTGAAAACAGCTACTTGTGTATTAAAGCAACATTTCTCAATGTTATCAATATAATACAGCCATACATATATGAGGCAAACATATAGACAAATTATAACAACATAACCGAAACCATAACCGAGAACACTCTTCTTCAAGTCGCCTTAAGGTAGATTTTTCCCATAAGTCTGTGTTCAAGTTTTTCAATCTTGATTCTTGACTCCCAAATACCACCAGTAAATTGACATGTGGTGGCTGCCAACGTCCGAACAAAATTTCCCTGATAGCACACTGTAAGGCGTATGCCCATCTTCATTATCCCAGTCAGTGCAGAGCAGTAGGATGTTAAACTCCATTTCATTTCACCACCACCAGTCTCCTGATGGATGGAGGGAGATACGTATAGTATCATATTCAGTCTACGTATTCAGCCTTGCCATCCAAAATTCAAAGGAGGGGCTGTTTAATAGCCACCGATAGGATAATAGCCCAAAAAAGTTTGGGAACCACTGAATTTACACCTTTAGGGTTTGAAAATATCTATTCTAGAACACTCAATCGAGTATGGTGAATTGGTCTGTTGTCAAATACATGTAATGCGATCTGAAAAATATACCGGGTTCCTCCCACTGCTAAAGACCCCTTTGCGCATGGGAATTATTGAAATAAAATTACACAATATGTTAGTCCCTAAATGACCTAGTTTGTGTTGAGTGGACATTAAACCCATAACTCTCTCTCTCTCTCTCATTTTTCAATACTGTTGATGCCCCTCACTGCATGAACATCTAACCAGTTGTAGTGGGAGGTCAATTTGGACTCAGCATTGATGTTTCTGCTGTAACAGACCGTTTTATTTACTAATCCCTCACATCAAAGAGAATGCAGGTTACATAACAACACTTCCAGATGCCTGTGTAGTAAAGACAAGTAAACAAAATTTTGAACTTTAATATATGAAACGAAATAGGATCTATGTTTTAATCAGATTGTATATAACCTTGATGAAATATTTATTGTAGATTAACTGTTGAAATGGAACCACCATCGCCTAAAGATAAATATCCAATCTCACTAACAGACTGTATAAAACTACACTATGAGGTATTTATCCAATTTCTCTAACAGACTGTATCAAAGGGAAGTTATTCAAGACCTTACTCTGCCTGTTGCAAGTCTGTCGTTCTTAAGGCCTTAAATGTTATATAAATTATTAATTGGTATTTATGAACTTGCCAAAACATAATCAGCTCTGATCTTGATGCCAGGGTTTGACCCTTTGGTTTGCCATGAAAGTTTTGTGGGGTTGGATGGCCGAATGGTTGACATGTGCGTGCTGTATTATAAAGCCTGTCATTGAGTCAACTGGCGTGGTTTCGAATCCCTGGTACATGATAAGGAGTAGGGTGGCCCGTCCAATATTGTGGGTTTTCTCCGGGTCCCCTGGTTTCCTCCCACTACTAAAGACCCCTGCAAGTAAGCGATTATTGAAATAAAATTAAACCATATGTTAGTCCCAAAATGACCTAGTTTGTGCAGAAGAAAGTTTCTTGGGATTTATACAGCTTGGTTTCCCCTTGTCAGTGGTGTAGGACGGAGAGCCTTGCAAAGACACCGTCTAGTCATATGGCACGAAAAACAGGTCTTGTGTACATGTTGGCGGGCTCGTTGGGATTTGACAGGAGTGTAGCATCAATGTCTGAGCAAAACTTTCTGTCATAAGATACTGTATGTTAAACACAATTTCAAAATCTGATTAATATACAGATCTATATTTCGTTTCGTTTTTGTATGCTTTCGATAGCCTACACTACCTGAAGATCTGCACATAGGTCTTTCTTTGGCAGTGGGAGAAAGCCGGACCTAATCCTTGTCACATACAAACGGTGAATCAAAACTATGCCACTTGACTTAATGACAGACCTTATGATACCGAATGCCCATGCTTTCTATACAACTGTCTTACTTTGACAGATTGTCGTTTTATTGTGAAAAAGGTTCATATAAGCTGTGTATATACTTTCAGGTAGCTTGGCCAGCTAATATGGTTATCAGTCAGAAATATCAAGAAAGATACAATGAAATATTTTCCTTTATTTTACAAATAAAACGAGCCAAGTATTGCTTAGAACATTGTAATTTCAAAGGTAAAGTATTGTTTGTGTTATGCGTGGTTTTGATTCCTAATGTACATGACAAGGAATAGGATCACCTGTCAAATCGTGTGGGTTTTCCCCGAGTCCTCCAGTTTCCACCCACTGCTAAAGACTCCTACGTGCAAACGCATTATTGAAATAAGATTGAACTATATTTTAGTCCCACAATGACCTAGTTTGTGTAGAGTGGAATTAAACTCTCTCTCGCACTCTCTCTCTCATTTGGATCTTTCTTTGTTATTTTGTAGTCTTGGAGCGGAAAGATTTTTTGAAATCACTAAGTTTAAGTCACATGGCTGAAGTTGCTATAGAAACAGATCTTCCAGCTGCTGTTAAAATACATCGTATGCAAATTCTGAGATTTCGACTTTTATATTTTGTCAACAGTTTACATAATTATATTATGACAAGGGTAGGTATCTGTTGATTATTTGGAGCTTTCGATGGTCGAATGGTTAGCAAGTGCATGCTGTATCATAAAGCCTGTCATTGAGTCAACTGGCGTGGTTTCGAATCCACGGTTGTACTTGACAAGGAGTAGGGTCGTCTGTCCAACCTCGTGGGTTTTCTCTGGGTTTTCTCCCACTGCTGAAGACCCCCTTGCGCAAACGAATTATTGAAATAAAATTGAACCATATGTTCGTCCCAAAATGACCTAGTTTGTGTCGATTGGACGTTAAACCCTTTTCTCTATCTCTCTTCGTTGATTCTATGCTATGAATGAAATTTCATTGTGATTTGACGACATGGTTTGGATGGGATGAAAAACTGAGGTCTCTTAAAAGACCCCTGGCAGTTGGAATTTGATTAAAGAGTAGGTCATAGCAATGGTGTCCAGGCAAAATTTTCTCGATAGCATACTGTTTGGTAAATAAATATAAAACCAAGTACGAACAATCCAAACCATTAGACAAAATTGGAACGGTATAGGCAAAATATTGTATGGACTGTTCACTGTGTACAAAGCCTGTCTTCATTAATGCAGTCGGAGTAGAAAAGTAGGACGCTAAACTTAATTTCATTTTGTTGCCTGGCAACTATAATTTTTTGTTGTGTGTACCACAGACTTTACACAGTACAGGACTAGAGTTTGAAGAGAATCTACAGAAAGCTCAGGATTTAGATCAGATTATAGCAGCACATGTGAACTATCTCCATAAAATATACCACCATTGTCTACTAGATGCCAGTCTTGTTACTCTCAAATCAGCCATTACTAAAGTTCTCAATCTCATCCTCGTGTTTGAGAATTACTGGCAGATGGGCGTGGATGAAATAAGGTAACCTCTATTTACGTTATCTATACTAATATCAAATCCAAGTAAAGGACGATAAAACCCCCACACTCGAAAAAGGAGTTGAGGGCGGAAGATTCCCTAAAACAGCGAAGTAAAGTCTGGATCTCAGTGATACATCCTGGTATGAGCAGGAACCGATCCGTGAAAAATATCTATTTGTTACTGGGGATACTATTTTTAGATCTATACTAATATTTGTGACTATGGTTTGACTGTTTATCTATCTGTTCGTCGGTTTGTCTGTTTATCTGTCTTTTTGTCAACTGGCGTGGTTTCGATTCCCCGTTGTATATGACAAGGAGTAGGGTCGTCTGTCCAACCTCTTGCAAGTTAATTATTTAAACAAGATTAAACCATATGTTAATCCCAAAATGACTGGACATTAAATCCTATTTCTCACTCTATTTTGTCTGTATAGGTTTGGCAGCTACACTAGGGCTGTTCCTTGGCAGAAATTTGGTCTATAGTGGTAGCTCGAACTAGGAAGTAACATAGGCCTGGTGGCGATGGCCTACCACTTCCAGTTACGGGCAATTAGTGAGAAAAAAAATATACCATATGTTAGTCCCGAAATTACCTAATTTGTGTCGAGTGGGCATTGAATCCCATTTTTATCTTCTCTCTTGCTTAAGGATACATTATGGGATTTAGATTAAGGAGCTGGCAGTTCTCACTATAATAGTTAAAAACTAGATAATGTAAGGGAATATGCTGAAACATTCAGTCAAATTGATCCACTCTGAACCGAGAATTTAGCGATTGAATTGTAGGCCTAGCCTTGATTATGATTACTAAGTCTGTAACATAATCTCGTTTGACCATTTTTTTATGAGCATTGAGCAACAGATTGGATTCAAATTTCAAACTAGCAATGATATCGAGAGTTGACTATGGTCTGGATAAGTTAATTAATGTCTTATTAATAATTTAGATAACATTTCACGCCTAAAGAAAGGCCTGCAATTTGCAGAATTAGCTCTTGCATAATGTATATTCAAAATTAAAATAGGTGTCCTGGAATGTGGAATTTAATTTATTGTTTGTGTTTTCTTGGATGGCTGAATGGTTAGCATGTGCCTGCTGTATCATCAGGTCTGTCATTGAGTCAACTGGCGTGGTTTTGATTCCCCGGTTGAACATGACAATGAGTAGGGTTGCCTGTCCAACTTTCTGGGTTTTTTCGAGGTCCTCCGGTACGCACAAACGAATTATGGAAAAAAAATTAAAACATATGTTAGTCCCGAAATGACAGTTTGTGTCAAGTTGATGTTAAACCTCATTCCCTCTCTCTCTATAGTGCTGCAGCTTTAGAAGATATGGAAATGGAATTCTCAAGATGTGTTCAGTTTCTTGGATCTTTTTTAAACTCTGTAATTAAAAGAGGATCTTTCCCTCATTGTAAGTACAGTTCCAACATATTTCGTTGCCATGATTTAATTTGTTTGTTGTTGATCATGTATATGATGTTGGCCCAGAAAGTTCCTAGCACAGTTCCCCCTTGTCACTGTCAGTGGTACATGGAGGTGGCAGTGCACACATTGGCTTAAACGACAAATAACCTTGGACAGTTAGAATTCGAAATAAGAGTAGGTTGTAGCGCTGCTGCCAGGTTGGTGCAGAAAAGTAGGATCTAAATATCAAGACAACTTCAAAAAAAGTGGCTTACGCCCTACACGTTGGCATGCACGTAAAAGATCCCTTAGCAGTTGGATTTTGATATAAGAGTAGGCCATTGCCTGGGAAAATTTTCCCTCATAGCACAATCTATGGCGTATGCCCGTCTTCATTAGCCCAGCTTAGGATTAAAACAGTCAGACGTTAAACCCCCATTTCATTTCATTCGAATTGATTGCCTATAATCATTGTGATAGTTATCTTTCAAAATAATTTGAGGGGTTGAATGAACAAATTGTTATCATGGGGTCTGTCATTGAGTCAACTGGTGTGGTTTAGATTCCCTGGTTGAACATGACAAGGAGTAGGGTTGCCATTCCAACCTTGTGGGTTTTCTCCCCGGGACCTCTGGTTTCCTCCCACTGCTAAAGACCCCTACTCAAAAGTGAATTATTGAAATAAAATCAAACCATATGTTAGCCCCATTTCTCTCTCTCTTAAATTGATTTCATGTTTATATTTTCAGTGGAATCCTTGGCTTTTGCCATGGTAACATCAATGGGAAAAACATGAATCGTGTTAAAATTAGACTAAAAGTTTGTGGTTTCTAAAACGACTAGAAAGGTTATTAGTCCTTCATTCAGATTTCATCGCCAGTGCTCCATTTAGATTTCATCGGGTCCTCAGATATTTGCCTGAAAATTTTCAATCATTTTCCAAAAAGCTGTGATGGTTCTTTATTTTTAATTAATTACACAAGGATATTAATTTATAGAATGTTCAGCAAAAAACAACTAAATGTTCCCCATTCTCTGATGTTTGTGCCCGAAAAACAAAAAAATACATTGCACCAAAAATGGACGGTTAACCGAACCCAGTCTCCGAGCATGCCTCAGTGATTCTCGAGCGAGAAATGGCCAAATTGAAATTTATGTCAATGATTCAGATTCTGTCATAACAATTCCCACACTGATCAGCAGTGATTATTCGCTTTGGCGATTAGTCACTGATAAGGATGACATCAACGTGACAAATATTAACTTTTTTCCTCTGACAAATTAAATTCTAATGAAGTATTAGAAAAATAAATAAAGGTGTTTGAAGTTTATCTGGATAGAAAATATTCCATACTTAGCGTAAAGAGGTACAGGAAATAGGCGTACAATGGGTAAAAAGATATAGTTCTGCATGTAACAGTTCATATTACTACGTTTGACCATTAATTTAATGTTACTGGTTTTGAAGCATTTGGATTATTTTCCTGTTGTACTGAATACAATTTCATATTGTGTTTTAAAACTTAATTGACCAGTTTTCAATCATCTTTATTTGTTGGTAAACATTATGATGTGACATTACCCATTGTACTTAAGCGCTCTGACCTTTTAAAGGTCAGTCATCTTGGACAGAGATAAAAGAAGGATGTCGCATTAACGCTGTAAAACAGATTGAGTAATTCCTTTTACGTTATGTTAAAAAGAAGTAAACACAATCTCCGTAAAGCATCTCAAAATTCACTTACAGTAATGTAATGCCAAAAATGAAGTTGTTGTATCATGTTCTATGTTATTGTTTAGTATGACTTGAGAAATAAATTGTTATATATCTTTTTTTATCAGACATTTTTGGCATTTCCGGTTGTTAGGGAAAAATTATGATCCACTGTGGTGGAAATTAAGCTATCTAAATCGTGGAAGCTCCTTGGGAAATTTGCTATACAGCTGTTTTAGAAAATGTTGCACAAAATTTTAAAAGCCTCCTAAAAATAGTTTTATAATTTTTCATCATCACAAAAACAGTCCCGAGTCCAGTTTCACAAAGCATTCACAGGCAAGTTAAGGATAGCTGTTGATTCGTTGGATGGCACAGTAAATCGAAGTCCTGTGTATACATTGGTGTGCATGTAACAGATCCCTTGGCATTTGGAATTAGATATAAGAGTAGGTGATAGTGTCGCTGCCCGGGCAAAATGTCCCTCATAGCACACTGTATGGCATATGTCCGACTTCATTATCCCTTTTGGAGCAGAACAGAAGGATGTTAAACCCAATTTTGTTTTATTTTGTAATCTATTTCAGGTTTTTTCGCTGTATCGTAAAGCCTGTCATTGAGTCAACTGGCCTGGTTTTGCATCCCCGGTCGACGTGACAAGAATTAGGGTCACCTGTTCAGCCTCGTGGGTTTTCTCCAGGTCCTCCCACTGCTAAAGACCCCTACACGCAAGCGAATTATTGAAATAAAGTTGAACCATGTGTTAGTCCTAAAATGACCTCGTTTGTGTCGTGTCGACGCCAAATCCCATTTCTCTCTCTCTCAGGTCTTTTGACCACTGTGTCACTTATTACTTACGATATCGCGTATGCTGATACATTTGTACACTTATCCTGGGCCTAGCAGTAATTACAAGATTCATATCCGGGTTATTATTTTTTTTATAATCCCCTCGCCTAGCGAAGAAAGTGGGGGGGTCGTTAAATTGGGTTCGTCTTAGGCTAGCCTCTATCATCATTACTATAAAGTCGGTACAAAAAAAGACAGCATTCTTTATCCATTTTTAAGTCTGATCATTCACAAAATGTATTCCAATCACCTAAATATCTCAGACTAACGATGGCATAGAGAGTAGATTATAGTCTGGATAAGTTAATTAATGTCTAATTAAAAGTTTAGATAACATTTCAAGCCTAAAGAAAGACCTGCAATTGGCAGATTTAGCTCTTGCATTATGTGTTGTTTAATGGTCACGAGTGAGACATTAAGTAATATATTGTAACAACAAGAGGACCAATTGTCATGCAATTAGTTTCTCTGCAATATTCTGCTATGCACTGGTTAATTGGGCATAATAAAATCGTGGGTTTTGACGTAACGTTATGTAAACATATTTGGAGCTTGGTTAAAGCCCAATGATATTGTTACGCAGTTAGCTATTGGACACATTGGTTGTTAATCAGACTATTGACCAGTCATAATTTTCGGAACAGAAATTTGCTTCTCCATTACAGTTGTGTTAAGTGGGATTCGCTCGATCAAACGATACACTGTGAGGAGTATGTGGAGGGGGCTTTACTCTGAAAAGCAATTTCAAAGAACACTGAACATTGATTCATCTTCCCACCACAAGTGAAAAGAGACGACAGAGTGACGACAATAAACACACCAAACTAAAGAGAAGACAAACACAATATCGACCGGATTTATTTTAAACCAGAAATTCAAATTCAGCATCATTAAAATCATCTACTTGGAATACAGGCGTTATATCACATTTAGTAACTGGCTGGGGGTGTAATACAGGCTTTATATCATGTTTAGTATCTGTCTGGGGGTGTAATACAGGCTTTATAACACGCTTAATATCTGTAACGGGGTGAAATACAGGTGTTATATCACGTTTAGTATCTGTCTGGGGGTGAAATACAGGTTTCATAACACGTTTTGACTGTATAATAACTGGCTTGGGTTCAAAAATGGGGCAATCCTTTCTAATTGCATGGTTATTATAATTTAGAGATTTTGAATCTGATTGAAAAGGATCATGAATGGGATAAGTGTCTGCCTCTTCATCAGATACATCCGGGCTGGTATAAAAATCCCACTTGGACTGTTTTATTGGCTTAGTTTGAGCAGATTTGGTGATGCTTGTCTTAACATTAGACTTCACAATATCGTCTTCTAAAAACTCCTCATAATCAACCATATCAAACGTTGAAGCGGGAATATCGATTGTTTTATTCACAGCCATTTTGTTTTTCAGCGATTTCCGAACATTTTGTGACAGAATTTGGTTAAAATTTGTATTCAAGGCCATTTTGTTGGTCATCGATGTCTGATCAATTTTTTCAGAAGTATTTTGTGACGGAATTTCGGTAAAATTTGTATCTGTGTCAAATGCTTCATCATCAAATTCACTGACTTCCTTTGTCATGAACTCATCCCATTTTGTTCTTTTTGCAGGTTTAGATATGAGACAGTTATCTGGAAGTGTTTTTCTATTGGTCTTAGTTTGAATGGTTGTGTCTATAAAAGTTTCCCTACAGGGTTTTCTCCTAGTACTTTCACCGTCTTGGTAGTTATCTCCCCTATAACCCTGCTTTTGTTGGCGACCATATTGTTTATAGTTTTCTCTGAAAGAAAGAAATGAAATGGGTTTTAATTTAACATCAAACTTAAGTGCAGCAACCAATCAAGAAACAGTTTACATACCAGTCTTAGCGTCATGGTTAATGCTCACCACAATAATAATCTTAGTTGCCTACTCGACTGGTCAATAAAAATAGCAGAAGTAATAGATAATTTGAATTCGTGGGTTACTTCCCTTCACCCATTCGATTGGTTGATAAAAATAGCAGAAGTATCAAGGGCGGATAATTTGACTATGTCTCTCCCCCGAGGATGGTAACACTCACTGTTTTTGTTTTCTATAAGATTTCCTTGCTTCATCAAACTGTGATTTCTCTGTTGTATATAAACTATGATCGTTATCTGAATCGTTGATATCGTTTGTTGTCTCAAAGGTTTCATTTTCAATATAATTACTCCATTTACTTGCTACAGGTATCTTAGATACCTCCGCTTCATCGATCTGAAATGTATTGAAATTTATTTCTAAAATTGGCAAAATGTGTCTAATTAATTCAAGGCCAGTCAGATTTCAAGCTCTATTTCTCAAGAGGGGTTGGGTATCCGAATGATGCAGTATATCATGAGGTCTGTCAATGAGTCAACTGACATGGTTTCGATTCCTAGGTATGTGACAAGGAACAGGATTGCCTGTCCAACCTCGTGGGTTTTCTTCAGTTCCTCCTGTTACCTCCTACTGCGATTGAAATTAAGTTGAACGGTATGTTAGTCCCGAAATAACCTATATCCGCTCTTTATCTAAATCTTACATAATACATCATTAAGTTTTGTATATCTAGTACAAGTTAATACCTGACCTGGAAATTATTAACATAGGAATCATTTTCTTCTAAACTTCTAGCAGTCATCACTCGATGTTCTTTTTTTTCATCAATTTTACCTCGAAGACCATTTAAACTTTGAACATGTCGTCGACAATCAGCTCCACTGCCATGCCCATAAACCTTTTTTTAAAAATGCAAAAATCAAAAACTTACTTCAAAGCATTTTAACAGCTTAATAAATCCAAACACAGGTAATCAAATTGAGCATTTAGTTAAAAATAATAGATAACCAGAGAGAGGGAGAGAAATGGGGTTTAATGTCAATTTGACACAAACTAGTTCATTTCGGGACAACCCGTCTTTCATTAGCCAAGGTTAGGTGCATAACAGTTGGACGTTAAACCTCATTTCATTTCATCTCATTTTGAGACTAGTTACACATGTTTCATTTTTATTTCAATAATTCGCTTGTGCATACGGGTATTAAGCAGTAGGTGGTAAAACCCACAAGGGTGGACAAGCGACCCTAATTCCTTCTCCTTGTCACACACAACCAGAAAATCGAAACCATGCCAGTTAACTCAAGCGAATTATTGAAATACTTAGTAGAGTGGACATTAAACCCAATCTCTCTCTCCCTATAGCTACCTATCCAACAATATTATTATTTCCAATTATACCGTACTAAATTTAACATACTCTTAAAATGGACTGTTTCTCTCCACACATCTTGCAAGCCCATTTTTTGGCTTTTTTCACCTGTTGAACTTGAAAGGTTTGACATTTGTAACACTGTAAAACGTGAAATTCTTGAGGCATCGTAAAGGAATATTCCTTTATACATGTATATGCTTTTTTTCTGAAATGAGAAAATGTTGAGGCATCGTAAACTAAGATTTCTCAAATATTATTTATTTTCTGAAAAAAGAAAATGTTGAAATAAAGTAATAGGCCTACTAATATAGCCTACGTGCAATTCTTAAGGCATTGTAATAATAAATAATATTCCACCTATAGCCATGCTCATAGAGATACAATAATAGGTTTGTGGCTGCCGGGTAGGATACGCCCACATTTTCGAGAGATGGATAGAGAACAAGCAAAACAGAAAGTGATTTTTCCTACAATCAAACAAAGGCCATATTTCATGAGAACAAGCTAAAAAGAACATAAAAAAGAAAGTGATTTTTCCAACAATCAAGGGCCATAATTCATGAAGTTACAAATCGATATGCGCAAATATCAAATGGAACCAAGATCTTCAGGTTACGGTATTAACATGCTTTTAAAGTTACCGTACATCAAAATCAGATTAAAATTGTAACCTCTAGTCTACAGGGTCCACAACCTTGATATGGCATATTTTTACACTATTTGCGTACAAACGGCAGCCATTTTGTCTTGCAATTTTGGTCCGATATACCGGAAATTTGATCTCAACCTTTTTTACCAGTGTGGCTCCTTCCCTATATAAATAAGCCAATGCACAATCTAGCTTCTTAATGACAAAAGCCAACATCTAGGGGGGGGGGGGGGTGACCAAAATCCGAATGGTTAGCATGTGCGCGTTGTCTCATATTTCATAAGCCTTCATATGAAGTTCATAAGGAGAAGGATCGCCTGTCCAAATTCATGGGTTTTCTTTGGGATCTCCGGTCTACAACCCTACACGCATGCGAATTATTGAAATAAAATTAAACCATGTTACTGTTAGTCCCGAAATGACCTAGTTTGTGTCGAGTGGACGTTAAACCCTATTTCTCTCTATGTCTCTCTCTCTCTCTCTCTCGTAGTAACAGCTGGCTCACGTAAATTGTTCAAAACAATCTTATCTTGAGTTGTATTCTTATTTTTAACATTAACATAAATCAAAATTCCCGCGCAAATGAAAAAATAAATTGTTTAATTTCGTGTAAGATTGTTCCTGCAAGACTGTTCTAAAATTTAAATTTTTTGTTGATCCAAACCCCACGACTTGTCGCTCCGTTTTTTAACCCTCAAGTTTTCGATTATTTCGTGCCCTTCCACCAGTTTGTCGTTTTGCATGCTTACATTTCGTTATTTTTCTATTTCGATGCAGCAATTTTACACAACCAATGGGAGATAATTCGACAACTTCCGGTTTAATGGAAAAATAAATATTTAGAGGGAAAGAAAGTAAAAAACAACAACAGTCAACAGTATTTGAAGGACGAATGAAAAGAGAACTTTGCCCACAAATTATTTACTAGAAACGCTTTTGTTTTGTGATTTAGAAAGGTCATATTTATGGACAGACGAATATAAATGATGAACTGGAACGAAAAAACGCCAACCTAACAGTAACTGGAACTGAGGAACAGGAAAAACATTTTCATATGACATTTCAGATTTTATTCATCTTTCGATGATCATCTTACCTTCTCTTTGAAGTGATTTAATTATAGTGAATTGTCATTAGAAGAGTTACCTGTAGTTTCGACAACTGACAATGACAACACACAGAACTGCTACCGGCCAGGGCAGAAAGAAAGTGCAGGTATTAACAGTAATAGTCCTAATTACATTGATGATGTTTTCATTGATTATAACCAGGGTGACAAAGAGAATTTTACCTAATAGCCTACAGGATTTTGGTCTCGCAAAATTTCAGTCTCCACAGAAACGATAGTTCGGACTCATCCTGACAATTTTTCAGACTTACTATCGTTTTTGGCTTACCATAGTCCGAAAAAGTCACCTTTCTGAGTCCGAAACGTCGAGGACATATTTTTGAGTCTGATAGGTCGTCAGTCCGAAAAGTCAGGAAACTGAAATATCATGTAATCTCCTGAACAACATGATTGAACCCTCAATCAAGTTCTCCTGGCCAATTTGTTTGAAGAAATTAACACTCTCTGCCTTTAATAATTTTTATCTGTGCGTATGCCATTTTTTAACCTATTGTCCCAAAGTATACCTGTATTGAGTGCTGTTGAAAAGAGGCTTTTAAGACTTGTTTTACATCTTGTTCCTTCAAAACAGACTCAAAAACATTCATGGAATTGTTAAAATTCACACATCTTTATCCCCTTTTTTGTAGAATCTTGTTTAACATAATATAAGAACTAAATCTGCCTATTGCAGGTATTTCTTTAGGCATGGAATGTTATATAAATATTTAATAAAACATAAATTAACTTATCCAGACCATAATCAATTTTTAATGTCATCACTATCCTGCATTATATACTGGATTAGAACCTGATCTGCTGCTACCTATTAAATAAAAAAATGGATAATTGAGCCTATGTTTTTTATCAAACGTAGCGACTTTAGTAATGGTGATCGAGGTAAGGCCAAAAATTCAATCGCTTAGTTTTCGGTTCAGAGTGGATCAATTTGACTGAAATTTTGAGCATATTATTACCTTTACATTATCTAGTTTTTAACTATTATAGTGAGAACTGTCAATGCTTTATCTAATCTCCCATAATGTGTCTTTAATATACAACTTAATTAGCTGCTGGGGCTGGCCATAGCATATGTTTGTATGTTTCATTGCTTGTAACTGATGGGGACTATTTTTTTTAGGTTTCTTTTGTGATCCGAAATGAAGTTGAACGTCATCATAGATCTGGTGTTAATGCACTGCAGTTTGATAGTTCGTTAAATCGTCTTTATTCAGCAGGAAGAGATTCTATAATTAGAATATGGAACACCAGAACAAACAAGGTAAATAAATAATGGTTTTGAATATTGAAATTAGATCTTGATTTATGTCCCTTCTTGTAGCAGTTTTTCCAGTTTGCTTCAGAAAATAAAAGGTTAGATCCCATTTCATTCATTTTGTTTAAATTCTAACAGATGATTTTTAACATTTTTAGGATCCATATATTTTATCAATGGAGCACCATACAGATTGGGTGAATGACATTGTTCTGTGTTGTCATGGGAGAACATGTAAGTATAAATGATTAAAGTTGTATTTGTAATTACAATTCTTTGCTAAAGATTTCACTTTTACTGAAAATGATTACATTATGACGTAGTGATACATTATTTTTTGACAGCAATTCAATCACTGCAAAGTCCTATATATTGACCCAGTGTTTCCATCAAGGTCAATTAAATACAAATAGTTCATTTCTAATTTTAAAAAATTAAACTGCTCTTTGAAAATAAAAAAAAAGTAATTCCTTTTTAATTGACCAATGAAATTCATGTAAAGCAAAATCTCCTAAGAAGATATCTCAGTAGATTATGAAATTTATCACAGAAGCGATATCTACTGAAGAATGTATTATTGGGTGATACTATGTTTTCTTCTATGGTTGCTATTAATGTTTTCCAGTGATATCTGCTTCAAGTGATACAACAGTGAAAGTATGGAATGCTCATAAAGGATTCTGCATGTCTACACTGAGAACACATAAGGTAATACACTATAACATAACAACATTTAACTTAAAATTTATCTCCCTTGTATTATGGACTAAAATGAAATAGAATGAAATAGGGTTTAATGTCCTACGGTTTTGCTCCTACTGGGCAAATATAGATGGACATACGCCACTGCAGTGTGCTATGAAGGAAATTTGGCTCAGACAGTGACACTACGTTCTACTCTTATTTCGAATTCCAACTGTCAAGGGTTCTTTTACATGCATTCCAATGTGTACACAGCACCTCGGTTTTTCGCCCCATCCAAATGACTTTACTTTGTCCCTTGCCATTTCCTCCATCCCACACCACTGGATGAACTTTCTTAAGGTAACATTGTGTTGGTGAGTATTGTGTTGGTGAGATGTTAAGCCATATTTCAATCTATCTTTCAATGTTGCCTGACAAGGACAGCTGTTTAGTCCATGTCTTAACTATTGCTACAAATTCATAAGATATTTTTCTTTTTAATTGTAAATAATTCTTTTTCCGAAAAAACTGCGGCATATGCATATGAAAACTATCATTAATATTGATGGTTTTAGAATTGTTGGAAGGCATCAGTATGTACGCTTTTAATTGAAAACTATGGTGAATTTTGTTTGTTGTAGGATTATGTGAAGGCATTAGCCTATGCTAGAGATAGGGAACAGGTAGCGTCTGCTGGTTTAGACAGAGCTATTTTTTTATGGGATGTTAATACACTCACAGCTTTAACAGCGTCTAATAATACCGTTACAAGTAAGCGTTTTACATTTCATACTGTACTCAGGGAGGGAGAGAGAGAGAGAGAGAACTGGGGTTTAACGTCCACTCGACACAAACTAGGTCATTTCGGGACTAACATATGGTTTAATTTTATTTCAAAAATTTGCTTGCGCATAGGGGTCTTTAGCAGTGGGAGGAAACCGTAGGACCCAGAGAAAACCCGCGGGATTGGACAGGTGACCTTACGCCCTGTGACATACAATAGGGGATTTAACACCATGCCAGTCACCTCAATGACAGGCTTTATGATACAGCACCAACGTGCTAATCCTTCGGCAACATTTCATGCTGTCCTCAGATAACTAACTATCTCTCTCGTGGATGGCCGCTATGTTAGTCGTTACAAAATGAATGTTAGTCAATTTTAAAAATGGATGCAGAATAAATACTTCTCAATATTCTCTCAGCTTAACATCTTCTTATGATACTCACCTGTCCAACCTCGTGGATTTTCTCCAGGTACTCAGGATTCCTCCCACTGTTAAAGAGGGCTACACGCAAGCTTAATAATTGAAATAAAATTAAACCATATGTTAGTCTGAAATGACCTAGTTTTTGTCAAGTGGACATTAAACCTGATCTTATTTTACATGATTGTCAATGGTAGTCATGATATTTTACATGAATGACAATGTCATGATATTTTACATGAATGTCATGATATATTACATGAATGTCATGATATATTACATGAATGTCATGATATATTACATGAATGTCATGATATTTTACATGAAAGACATGGTATTTTACATGGCGAGAAAAAAACTAGTCCCGATTTATTGCATGTTAGTCATGCTATTTTACATGAATGTCATGATATCTTACATAATAGTCATTTAATAGTCATGATATTTTACATTAGTCCTGATATATTGCATGTTAGCCATGATATTTTACATGGATGTCATGACATATTTTTTTTTACATAATGTAGTCATGTTTATTTTACATAATAGTCATGATATTTTACACAATAGTCAATGATAGTCATGACATTTTACATAATACTGATGATATTTTACAGCGTCCACTGTAGCAGGTAATAAAGATTCTATATATTCACTGGCGATGAATTCCCCAGGTACTGTTATTGTATCTGGTTCTACCGAGAAAGTTTTAAGAGTGTGGGATCCCCGATCATGTCAGAAACTGATGA
Source organism: Patella pellucida (assembly GCA_917208275.1). NCBI lineage: Eukaryota > Metazoa > Mollusca > Gastropoda > Patellidae > Patella > Patella pellucida. The sequence continues at coordinate 72,538,084 of OU795038.1, forward strand.
AGTTAAAGGGTCATACAGATAATGTTAAAGCTTTAGTATTAAACAGAGATGGTACACAGGTAGGTGTATTATAAACCTGAATCGGATTAAAACACAGATTCTACTTCCGTTCGTTTTTTTAGAGCAAAATTTCATTTTACTTGTCTTAACTACACTAGGATCCTCCGGAAGAGTTGTTACGTTTTAGTTGATGTGAGGGATTAGACAATGAAATGTTCTGCTATGGTGAGTTCTTGACATTTTATGCACAGAACGATTAATCAAGCTGATTGATTAATCAATGTCTGACGTCATAGGGTCAAAAGCCATTTGTACGACCCCTGACACGACCTTCCAGTACAACTGGTCAGATGCGCATGTAGTACATGTAGGCCATCGAAAGTATAAAAAAACCAAACGAAATATAGATCTGTATTGTAATCAGATTGCTATAACCTGAAAATATGGCTCAATGTTCTAATTGGAATGTTTTTCTTCAGGTAGACAAATTTGTTTAATGAAGGTGTCTGTCCTGAGTTGCAGTTCTTTGATTGATTACATTATATGCCTTGCTTATATATGTCCCATCTGTTTGACAGAGAATTATGAAAGCCTTCTTATATCTCTGTAAAAGATGACTGTCTTCAACACAGGTCAATCATTGGCTCAATGTCACATGCAGAGGCGGATCCAGGAAATCCAGTTAGGGGGGGGGGGCTGAGAAATTTTTTAAAAAACTTGGGGTGTCAGTGGTGATTTGTGGCGCATATCAATTTTTTTTATACTGTTTTTTAGGGATTTAGGGAGGGCCCGGGCACCTAGGGCCCCCCCCCCCTGGATCCGCCTCTGGTCACGTGCATTGTTTACCGTACATAAACCATTATTTTCAGAGATATAGTCCTTGCGGGGGATCACATGTCTAAGTGGATAAGATGCTGGCTCGCTAGCCTGGAGGTCGGGTGTTCGATCCCTGCATTGGCCAATTGAAATATACAATATAGTTATGTAACGTTGTTTTATTTTTTTAGTGTTTGTCAGGTAGTTCTGATGGTACTATAAGACTGTGGCATCTAGGTCAACAGAGATGTGTGGCTACATACAGGGTACATGATGAAGGTGTCTGGGCTTTACAGGTATAATATAGTAATATAATCTTTATATAACACAAGGGGGGTTGCATGGCCGAAAAGTAGGCCAGTGCATGTTTGTATCATAAAGCCTGTCAATCCCTGGTTGTATGTTGCCTGTCCAACCTCTCACGTTTTTTTTCAGGTGCTCCTCATTCCTCCCACTGCTCAAGACCCCTACACGCAAGCAAATAATTGAAGCAAAATGTTAGTCCCAAAATGACCTAGTTTGTGTCGAGTGGACGCTAAAACCCCATTTCTTCCTCTCTCTCTTTATATAACACAGGAGCAAAGGTGGGTGAGTGGATAACAAGCTGGCTCGATATCCTGGAGGTTGCATTATCGATCCCTGCATAGGCCTAGAAAGTTAATCAGGATTTTCCGCCATGGTTTCTCCTTGTTGGTGGTGCAGAGCTGTCTAGTCTTTCAGACGTAAAAGATCCATTGGCAGTTGGTATTCGCATAAGAGTAGACCATAGTGCCGCTAATCGTCCAAAATTTTTGTTATAGTATAGCACACTGTATGGTGTATGCCCATCATCATTAGCCCGGTTGGAGCAGAACAGTAAGATGTTAATACCGATTTCTTTTTATTTTTATATAACACAGAGGGGAACTTACTTCATCAACCTTATGACGTACTATCTCTGTTTGACAGGAGGAGGTATGTTGTTGAGTGGTCTGACCTCATAGGGTGAAAAGGTGCTCTGAAGACCCATTTTATGACCTTCCACTACATTCGGCCATTGAAAGTATAAGAAAACTAAACGAAATACAGATCTGTATTTTAATCAGATTGTGATAATTGAGAGAATCAGGATAACCAAAATATTAAATAAGATACTAAATTTCTGTTTTTCCAGGCGAATGATTCATTTACAACAGTATACTCCGGGGGACGCGACAGACAAATATGGGCAACAGATATACGTAACCCCGACAACAGAACGTTAATATGTGAAGAAAAGGCACCAGTATTGAAGGTAAAATTTTAATATCTCGTAATATTACACTGTAAAAGTTTTGATTTAAACACTGGAGCCACAGTGGGTTAGTGAGTAAGACGCTGGCTCGCTAGCCTGGAGGTTGTGGGTATGTTCCTAGTGTTGGCCGAGAGAGTTTGTAGGGATTTTCTAGCACGTTTCGCCTTGGGCTTGTCAGTGACAAGTACTGCTGTCTAGTGGTTCGGATGGGACAAGAAAACGTCACGTGTACATATTGTCGTGTATGTAAAAGATCCCTTGGCCGTTGGAATTTCGATATAAAATGAGTGTATAAGTATACTATCTAGGGATCACAAAGATGAAAATAAGAGTAAAACATTTTACAACACCTTTTATTGGATGTCTCGTAAGAGTAACGTGTTCTTAAATTTGTCTTTTTTCTCAAAATTCTCAGCGAAATTAGATATTTTTCTCTATTCGCAGTGGGGCGACCGGTCGATCCTCTTACATAATACTTGGCATCGTTGTAAAGCGGAGAATCTCTAATTTATAAATATGACCAAAGTATTGCCGATGAATTTATTTTGAAGGAGCACAAACGAGTTTTAAAATTACTAATGTATACATGGTATATATGATATATATGTATTTATATTGTAGCTGGAGTTATCTCATACAGATCCAGCAAGTCTATGGGTAGCAACTACTGATTCTAGTATTAGAAACTGGGTAAGTTTATTTAAGTCTATGGGTAGAAACTACTAGTATTAGAAACTGGGTAAGTCTATTTAAGTCCATGGGTAGAAACTACTAGTATTAGAAACTGGGTAAGTCTATTTAAGTCCATGGGTAGAAACTACTAGTATTAGAAACTGGGTAAGTCTATTGAAGTCCATGGGTAACTACTAGTATTAGAAACTGGGTAAGTCTATTCCTTATTTCCCTTAAAGGGCCTATAACTCTAATCTTTTGAACCTTAAAATAGATGTAATTTGGTCTAAAAGCACATACCTATATTGTTTTCTGCTAATAAATGGTGTGTGCATTATTAATTGTTTCAAATATCAGTCCCTTCACCAGTCCCTCCATAACTTTGGCTTTATTAACTGATATTAAACATACATGCAAGAGCTAAATCTGTCTATTGCAGGTCTTTAGGCAAATTCCCTTTACATTATCTTGTTTTTAACTATTATAGTGAGAACTGGCAACTCGTTATATAATCTCCCATAATGTATATTTAGGTTCTTTAGATAACTTTTTGCGTGACTTTGGCATGACTAACAGATGTTACGTTCTTCCGACTTCTTTTAACATTTGTTTTAATGAAGTTGAGCATACATCTCTTGAACATGTTCTTTGGGTTTTTTATTACTTTATTTTGATTTTTTTTACTATAGCCAATCAAGACTAATGTAAGAAGTTCTGGTGATTATGAAAATGAGAATTATTCTCCAGCATTTACACAGCCAGATTTTACAATAAAAGGTGAGTTGCTTTGTAATAGTTAAGAAACAATGTATATAGTCGCTTGGATGGGACGAAAAACCGATGTCCTGTGTTCACATTGGCATGCATGTAAAAGAACCCTTAACAGATGGAATTCGATATAAGAGTAGGCCGTAGTGCCGCTGTCCAAGCAAAATTTTCCACATAGCACACTCTATGGCGTCTTCCCGTCTTTATTATCCTAGTTGGAGTAGAACAGTAGGATGTTAAACTTCATTTCATTTTTAGTTGGCCTGATAAAATGTTAGATAAACTATTAATTAGACATTAAATAACTTATCAAGACCATAATCAACTCTCAATGCCATCAGATAGCTTCAATTTTCAGTAGATTAGAACAGTTCGGCAATTTAATGATTTAATTTAAAAATAGAGAAGAGAGCCTAAGCTTCGAACAACAAATAGGATGGTTCCAATCAATGCACACATCTTGTCAAAACTACAACCATTGATAATTATGAAATTTTCAGTATATTAATTTTCCATTATCAATTTATGAAATATTATATCGAGAATGGCCAGCTATTTACCTAAATCTTACATAATGCCCCTTTAACATCACTGTGGCTCGAAAGTGAAATAGGAAAGTGAAAGTAAAATAAAATGAAAGTAGATGTAACATTAACACATCTATTATTACAGGTGGTCCAAGTATTCGTCAGTATTTAGTATTAAATGACAAACGTCATATTTTAACAAGAGACACAGATGACTGTGTTGCATTGTGGGATGTCTTGACTGTAAGTACTATCATTGTTAAAAACCACAACACAAAGTTTCTACAAGTATTCTCTTATCTTTACATAAATTATTTTGTGTTTTTAATGTGCTCAATTGCTGAAGGCCACTCCATAATTCTACTATTGTTGTTGGTTTTTCTCAAGTGAAAGAAATGGTAAAGGGAGCTAAGTCTCTTACTCAATTTTTTCCATAATATTTGAAATTTACATCATTAATAGACAATAGCACTGCTGTCCCGTTAAAGTTCCCTAAAAGCTCACTGTATGGTGTGTGGCTGTCTTTGTTAGCCCAGTTTAGTACATTTCACTCATAGCACACTGTATGGTGTATGCCCGTCTTCGCTAGTCTATAGCTAGTTGAAGGAGAACAGTCGGATGTTTTAAAACCCTATGTAAACCATATGTTAGTCCTGAAATGACCTAGTTTGTGTCGAGTGGATGTTAAACCCTTTTTCTCTCTCTCTTTCAGTTGCATAAATATTTGTTTTTTATGAATTTTTTCAGGCCAGAAAAGTAGAAGATCAAGGTAACGTAGATTTCGATCTGGAAATCAAGAAACAATTCAAAATGGTTTTCGTTCCAAACTGGTTCTCTGTTGATCTAAAAACAGGGGTAAGTTTCGTTTTTGTTATAAACTCTTCCATTTCGTAAAGTTTTTTTTATTTAAATACATTTGTATAAAAACTGGTGTATATATTTAAATACCTGGGGGTTGGGTGACTGAATGGTCTAACTCTCCCGGGCAGTTATGTGGTCTAGTAGTTAACGTGTGCGCATGAAATCACAAAGTCTGACAATAAGTCAAGCGGTGTGATTTTGAATTCCCGCTTGTACGTAATCCCTTGATAAAAAATTGATGAATCGTGATTAGCCTTGTCACGATTCGCGTTTTAGTTTTTAATGTTTTTTGTCACATATTACCCATAGGTACATAAACATCAATATCGCGATGTACAACAGTTTTATTTCTTCGACATCGATAGGACTAAAAATATCAATTATTCATTTATTCTGTTGTATTCTTGGTAAATATTGACCTGGTTATGAATAGTGATACCAACCGCATCGTAGCTTCTGAATTTAGATCTAGCTATAGACATTTTTGTGGTTTGGAAGAAATACATGTTGTGAACTATATTTCAGTTGTTAACAATACATCTAGAGGAATCAGATTGTTTTGCTGCCTGGATGTCTATTAGAGAATTAGGTTTACCTAGTCCAGCTGATGCACCAGAAACTAAAAGTAAGTTCAGGAACTTCCTAATAATGTTTTGTTTTATCTTATGTGTCAGAATTTCATGAAAAGCCAACAGAACTATTCTTCTTGTTGTTCTTCATCTTGTTACAGGGGGTTGGCCAAATGGTTTAACACGTGGGCGTTGGATGATAGGATCGCCCATCTTCAATATAAGTCTTGATCTCACTTTAAACTACATACTTTTGTCAATGCCTGCATGTTTCGGCACTAATTCCGATTGGGTATTCACCCAGCTTGTGAGCCTATAAGATTCCTCGATAGAAAGTCGTGCGCTTTTCAGCTAAAATGTCTACCTGTGATAATCGAGTTTAAGGTTCGTTTAATGTCAAGGTTTCTGTGAAGGTCGCTATGTCACATCCTCTGATTCGACGTTACTGTTACTGCAGATAACATTTAGCTATGATTTGGGAATTGTAAAATAATATAGCAAGGTTAAGATGTTGTAAAACTTGCAGTCGTTGCTTCAGGATCGCATGTCCAACCTCGTAGACTCATCTCCGGTTTCCTCCGACTGCTAAAGATCCACACGTGCAAGCGAATTATTGATATGAAATTGAACCAGATGTTAGTCCCAAAATGACCTAGTTTGTTTTGAGTGATTGTTAAAACCCACTTCTCTTTCTCTCTTCTTTGGCTAATTCCTAAGTCAAGTTTTCTAATACTCGCAAAAATTGGCCGGTCAGCACCCACAATTGCTTGTAAGGTTAATATCCAAGATGAAGGCCTATTTCTTTTCAATGCACATCTTCAATTAGCCTGGGTTAGGTGCAGAAGCGTAGGGCATTAAACCCCATTTAATTTTCATTTCGTTTGCTTTTCAACGATTTCTGATAATTACTGCCACAGTTATGGCCCGTGTTTCAAATCATATTAATGTATGATTTTTATTTTCCAGTTAATATAGGATCAGCGTTACTTCAAGCTTTATTAGAACATTGGCCTAAAGCTCAACTAGAAGATATACCAGGTAAATATCAACATTCAACATAAGCTACACTATATTTGTTGCATTTTTAGCCTTTTCCAAAATTGTATCTGGATTATCGCCCTTATTATTCTTAAATATCTTGACGTTCTTACTCATGACATCAACTGGCATATAGAAGCTGACCATTATCAAAAACGGATACATCAGGTCTTTCTGTAAATCATATTTTTTCATTTTGACTGAGTATGATAAATTTACCTGACAAAGCCTGTATTCAAGTTGTTTTTGTTTGTGTTAAAATGGTAATAAAGTTGTTTTTGTTTATTTTAATATGGTGATAAAGTTGTTTTTGTTTATGTTAAGATGGTAATGAAGTTGTTTTTGTTTGCATTCAAATGTTATGAAAATTGTTTGTGTTTATTTGAAGATGGTAGTAATGGTACAGAGAAAGGTAGTACATCATATTTTACAGTTCCTGGTCATACACCTGTTATATTCAGGTAATTTACACATATAATCCATATGTCAGTATCATATATAAACATAATAACCTCTGCTCAAATATAAAATATTTGAACATATTTGGACCAATATGTTTCTTTAGTAAGAGTAGTGATGATTAAATGGAGAGAGAGTGAGAAAGAAATAGCGTGATTTCAATTTCCCACTTGTACATGACAATGAATAGGGTTGCCTGTCAACCTCGTCAGTTTTTGTCAGTTCCTCCGGTTTCCTCCCACTGCTAAAGACTCCTACATGCAAGCGAATTATTGAAATAAAATACAACCCTGTCCGTATGTTAGTCGCAAAATGACCTCGTTCGTATCCAGAGGACTTAAAAAACCCTCTCTCCCTCTCCAGTTTCCTTCCACTGCTAAAGACCCCTATGCGCAAGCGAATTATAGAAATAATATTGAACCATGTTAGTTTGTGTCTAGTCTCTCTTTCTCTCCCTCTCTCTCTATTCTCTCTCTCATTAATGTATTGGATGTGACCAATATGTGTGGTTTAATGGTCGAGAGTGAGACATTAGGTCATTTATTTTTGATTCAAAATACATGTATTACGCAATGTCTTAAGCTCGAGACCATTAAACAACTTAAAATACAGACACTCGCACATGATTTGCTAAGAAATACGTCACACGGTTCCAAAATCTAAACTAGTATAAATAATGTACACTTTGCACATTGTCCATACCATTACTTGAAATAATGATACGCCAACATCAAACGATGACGTGACATCTGTATTTTAATTATTACTAAATGTCGATTTCAGTGAAGTTGGTGGTCGTACATTATTTCGTTTATTATGTCGAGATGCTAGTGGTGATACAGAACAAATGTTATTAAATGAAACGGTGCCATCATGGGTTGTTGAAGTTGTTGTAAATGTAAGTTAGAAATTTATTCAATTAGCCCATCCGTATATTCATATCTATATAATCTATCTCCTGGGTTCAATCTTCAAGAGGGAGGTTGCATGGCTGAATGGTTGAGTGAACTGACGTGGTTTCAAATCCTTGGTTGTACGTGACAAGGAGTAGGGCCGTCTGTCCCACCTCGTGGGTTTTTTCCCGGTCTTCCTGTTACATCCCACTTCTAAAGACCCCTACGCGCATTGAATTATTGGAAAAAAATTAACCATATGTTAGTCCCCAAATAACCTAGTTTGTGTCGAGTGGATGTTAAACCCCATTTCTCTCCCTCTCTCAATCTTCAAGAGCCGCAGTGGCTCAGTGAATAAGAAGTTGGCTCACTAAACTGGAGGTCCTGTGTTAGATCCTGTTGTTAACAGAAAAAGTTCAACGTGATTTCTGGTGTGGTCCCTCCTTGTCAGGCGATGCTAAAGACATTTATTATCGAGGCTAGCCTAAAATTTGCTGGATAATATCTTGGTTAAGATTGAAGCAATTTGACTGAACAATTCAGCATATTATCTTTTCATTATCAATTATTAACTATTAAAGCAAGAAGTGACTGAAGCAATTTGACTGAAACATTCAGCTTATTCTTTTTTCATTATCGATTATTTAACTATTAAAGCAAGAACTGTCAGCTCTCTTTATTTTATCTTAAATAACATCCTTTTAATATTTTGACAATTTTTCTTGTTTCAGAGAAATATGCCAAAGTTTAATAAAATCCCATTTTTCCTTCAACCACATCCAATAACAGGGATAAAACCAATAAAAAAGTAAGTCATAATTTTCCCTAAATAGTTTTACCAATTGATGAGTTATTATGATATCAGTATCTAAACAATCTGATTAAAACACAGATCCTATTTCGTTTCGTTTTTTATAGTTCAAAATTTTGATTTACTTGTTTGTACTACACTAGGATCTGGAAGAGTTGTTATGTAACCGTATTCTGGTTGATATTAGTGATTAGCCAATGAAACGGTCTGTTATAGTAAGTTCTTGGTGTGTGATGCACGGAACTGTTAGAGAATCCCTAGAAACGCCAATGCTGATTGATGAATCAATGCCTGACATCTGACACCTGACGCGAGGGTGTAGTACAATTGGTTAGATCTTCATGTAGTAGAGGCCATGAAAAGTAAAGAAAAAAGAAACGAAATATAGATCTATATTTTAATCAGATTGACATCTAAACTAACTACACATCAATCTTAGTTGAATTTGAAGAGGTCAAATAGGAAGTACAAGAGAATCACATGGCTCAAACAAATATCCCAAAGACAAACCTGCGGATACGACACACACACGTCGCAAGTGATAGCAATAAATGTACTATGAAATCAAGCAAATGGATATGGGAGCTGTACAGGCCCTACTCAGAGTAAAAACAAATGCACAACAAGGGAGACAATTCATAGACTGTCGTCAAAATGTCCCCTCTTAGGAAACTGCATGGAATTTGCATTTGCTGTCGTCATTGGTTAGGTCTAAATATTAAGGTCAGCTACAGATTAGGTTAAAGATCATGAGGGGAACAGGGCAAGTGATAACTCTAATCCCTAGCCCTAATCCACAATCTCACAAACAATCACTTGCCCCCACCCTGTTTACATCTCACAACCTTGAAGCAATCTGCAATTGGTCTTAATATTTAGACCCAACCGTCTTCAATAGCCCAGTTGGTGCAGAGAAGTAGGACTTTAAACCCCATTTCACTTGATTTTCATTATAAGACATAATAGAATTTAATTGTATTATTGTAGAGATCGACTATCAGCTAGTGATATGATACAGGTTAGAAAGGTCATAGAACATGTGTATGAAAAGGTTCTGGGTCAAGGGTCAGATTCAGGGTCACAGACAGCCAATAGTAATGGACAAGACAAAGATGAAGATCTTACAACAGTTGCGGAAGAAAGGGTAGAATTATTTTGCAATGACCAAGTAAGTTTGTTTTTTTCTGTATTACATTTATTTGTAAGATGTATCTGGTCATTTTTTCACAAATTCGTTTTCGAGCTATTTATTATTATTACTAATTGGAGTTTTGGCTGAGAAAGCTCAGTGATGGAAGCCATCTTAGTGTCTTAACATTCTAGTTTAAAGAACATATGAAATAACCCATTGTCAGTTTCTACAGTGGCCTCATTCCGCTCTTCTCCAGTGGTCTCATCCCGCTCTTCTCCTCTCTATACCCTGGGTTCACCCATGGGGGAGACACATATTTAAATTATCTGCCCTTGGTGATTGTTATACTATTTTTATCGACCAATCAAAGAAGGTCTTTAAATACAAAGAAAGTTGGTGAAGGAAAGTAACTCTCATTTTGTTGCAACACAATTTATATGGAAAACAATAAGAGAATACTTGTTGAAACGTTGTGCTATATGTTTATAAACCAGTGATTGTTTTCCATATAAATGGTGTTGTTTTTTCTTTCATTAGATCAGTTGGATCAAAAAAGTAGGACGTTAATAAAGCTCCATTTCATTTTATTACATTTTTCAGATCTTGGATCCCAACATGGACTTGCGAACTGTGAAACATTTTATTTGGAAACAGTCAGGGGACTTAACTCTACATTATCGTCCACTTGCAAAGAAAGACTATCATAGTTTTGTGAATATTCCTCACTAGTACTAATGGATGAAACTTAATCGAATATATAAAATAAATCAAATTTATCTTCTTCAAAATAAAATCATGCACTGGCATAATATTTACAGGGGCGCACAAACATTTTCCCAGAGGGGGGAGGGGTGCAACCACTCGGCATTCAAAAATCATTTATTACCCCCAGTTAGATCGAAAAGTAAATATTGCATTATGTAATTTTTGAAAGACTCAGTTGAATATTGATTTGAAGGCCTCATTTTGGTTTGATTGAATGTGTAAGAGACCCACCAAATCCCCTATTGTGCGCCCTTGAATATTTAACCAATTTACACCAGGTACTTGTAAATATTGATTATACCTTTTTTGTTTAAACAAACGTGGCCCCTTTTCTATTTTCGGATCAGCTGGAAACTTCTTCTAGTGCTACCTGGGGGATTGGATGGCCGAATGGTTAGCTCTTGCGCGCTGTATCATAAGGCATGTCATTGAGTCAACTGCCATTTCTAATATTTTTCCTTTAAATAGAACTGTAATATTATGATAAATGCTAAGTTTTATTTTTGATATGTCAGTTAGTACAATAAGTATGACCATATACTACAGTGCTAATTTTTTATACTCTTATGTTTTATTTTTCATGTCATCTCATCATTGTAGTTATACAGTTAGATCTATTTCATAAGGCTAACCTCAAGTTTGGTCAAAAGTCACCAGATGCAAACTTGACTAGGGCCAATCCCAACCTTAACCCTAACCCTTGGACGGTTATTCTAACCTACAATCCCAACCTTAACCCTAACCCTTGGACGGTTATTCTAACCTACAATCTCGCCAACAATCACCTGTCTTAACCATATTTACATCTCGGCACCCTTGACGAAATCTTGAGTTGGCCTTAAGAAATAGATCTAGCCTTAGTTACACCTATTTATATTTATCATCACCACGTAGATAAGATTTCTTGCTGAGAAAGTACATTTTTTATAGAAATTCTTCATTTTGCTGCACTAGCTGAGAAATAAGGGCGCTAGAATAGAATGTTCTGGGTTTGAATCCCAACACAGTGTAGTTGTTCAGGTTTCAAGGATTAGGGCCACGGTGTTTCAGTTAGCAGGATGTTAGCTCGATCCCTGCGTCGGCTGAGAAAGTGCATGTAAAAGAACCCTTGACAGTAGGCCATACTGCTGCTGTCTGGGCAAAATACGTTGATGTAGAAAAGTAGGACAATAAACCTTTTGGTTGATATAGAAAAGTAGGAGGTTAAACCCCATGGTTGGTGTATAAAAATAGGATGTTATAAACTCCATGGTTGATGTAGAAATGTAGAACGTTAAATTTAGACCCCATGGTTAATGCGGGAAAAGTAGAACATTAAAACCTACGGTTGTTGTAGAAAAATATAACGTTAGTCCCTATCGTTGATGTAGAAAAATAGGACATTAAACCCCATGCCATGGTTGATGTAGAAAAGAAGGACATTAAGCCCCATGGTTGGTGTAGAAAAATAGGATGTAAAACCCTATTTCATTTCATTTTTGTGCTATTTTATTCATTCCCAATTGTAATCCGTATGTCAGATTTAATTTCATTAATTTCTTGTTTATATGTGTATTCACTTAATATATTTATTTTAAATAGGAAAATCCACTTTTTTTATACAATGATGGATAAATATTGTAATTGCACTTAAAATACAGATGTGACGTCACCCTTTGATGTTGGAGAACCATTATTTCAAATAACCGTACAGGCAACTTGGGAAATATTAGACTTGTGTGATGTATTTCACTGTAAATGCACATACGTCTGTATTTTAAGTTGTTTAAGTGTCTCATGCTTAGACATTGCGTAATATATTGTAAAACCACTCGTACCTCACAGTCCTCTTGTTGTTACAATATATTACCAAATGTCTCGCTCTCAACTATTTAACAATACATATTGTATACAGTGCTGGGTTTATTCTACCCACAATAAAACTGTCGGTAGACTAGCTTTATGTCTGTTCTCAAGTCGAGCTAATGACAGACAGACAGCGAGAGTTTAGTAGGTGCTTGATTTAGATGAAGAGAGGCCATTATTGTTTATTCTACTTGTTTGGCCCCTCCCAGTTGCCATCAATAATGTATGGGCCTTTGCTAGTGTTACCAAAATTGTATACTGTCTATAGATCCATTCTTGTAAACTATAGTTTTCTTTAAAGAGACAATCCTGATAAGAACAGAGTCTCAAAAATTAAAGTCCGAGTATTTGTGAAATTTATGGACCAAAATATAAAATCATGGGGTATTTACATTGTCTAAAAATTTCAGCTCAAAATATTGAGTCGTTTGGACGTGAACGCCAACACTGCTTATCCGAACACGTAACTCTTTTAAGATTTAGGGTCATTTTTTTCATTGGGTGACCTGATAATCGATTTACGTTTCTTGAGAGGTCTATTCAGTGAATGACCCATGTACTGTACTAGATAACAAAAGGTAAATTTCACCTACATATTATTTTTATAGAAAAAAGTCTGGTTTTATCCAGATACTGTATAATACAAAGGTCTCCATTTCCAGATGCAGACTGTCAGGTTTAAGTTATCACAAATATCGGCTTAGTTGGTCGGCCTTAGATAATGGGTTTTAAATGATTTTAACACAAAATTAGGCAGTTTTATTCCCCAAAAAATTATCGGGATTGGCCCTTTAAGATTTCGTTTTCATTGTCAAATACTTAATAGGCAAGAGCTAGTCAGAAAGAAGTTTCCATTCTCATTGCATTGAAAGAGTAATCTCTAATCAGAATATCGGTCCAAAAATGCTTCAATTCCATTCTGTATAATTTACAAAGATATGTTGAATAGAAATGTCAGGCATTTTGTTGTGGGGAAAAAAAGAATTGATAGGCCGTTATCTAATCTGATTTAATCCAAGTCAGGAGGTGAGAAATTTGATATTGTGGCGAAAAGTGCAAAGGACACATCATTCCAAGATTCATGGCACTGGTCATTATTAACCAATTATGTCTCCAAGTTATAATAAGCAGTAATTGTATAAGGCATGTGTTGAGAGGGAAGGGGCACACCTCCCTCCTCTTGCCGAAACAGAGAATATTTTTTCTCTCCTACCCTAACATTGTCTACAAATGCTGCTCAAATTTCTGGACATGTCCCTGTGTGTATTCCATAGACCTGTATGTAATATATTGACTGACTTAGTTTATTCAAGGGCCTGCGCCCAGACCTGTATATAATATATTAACTGAAATAGTTTGTATTCAAGGGCATGGGCCCGGTTTCTCGAAATCTGAACTTAAGATAAAAATCCAAATTTTAATAGATACTTCAATTTTGATTGGCTAAGTAGTAAAATCAATCTAAAATCATCCAATCAAATTACTACAATTTGGATTTTATCTTGGTTAAAATTTCGAGAAACATGGCTAAGATCCCAGTTTCAATAATGCACCATGATCATCATATTGTATACATAAACACATGTTGTGTTATCCCTATCAAGTTATCTTGTGATTTTATATATATTATATATATATATGTGATGTAAATAAACAATAAGTGTTATATATACCTACATGTATATTATATCCATAGTCATGTCAGTGGCAGAAACAGGTGCCCCCCTACCAACCTAAATAACAGGATACAAAAATTCAATTATTTTGCTTGTATGAATTGTTTAAATTTGAGTGGTTTATTCATTCACTTTTAGTCTTTTACTGCAGTATTATTAGTTCTTTTAGGAACAATCTCTGCTAATCGGACAATGTCCTCTGACCATTCCAGTTCATCCCTAGGAAGATGCATTGTGATAATACCGTTCTAGCCCCCAGGCTATTTTGGAATCCTACCTTCTATTTTTCAATGATTCTTTTTTCTCCAAAGGGAATCATTTCTAGCCCCATCTGACCTAAAATTTATAATAATGCAACATTATTTTCAAAAAGATGGGGGTACAGTGGTATTTCGATTGATATTGCAGCTTAATAGGTCAGATGACACCGTTCTATCAGTGACCGTTGCTACAGGAACTACAGTATCGTCAGGTTGTTGCTGATGAAATTGAATGTTGTATTTGGGTCCGATTGGGTATATTCCCGGTCGGACAATTTTGGGTGTTTGGAAAAAAGATCTGGACAAGTCCGGAATATATGGGCAAATTCCCAACACTGGTCCAGATATATGTGCATCAAATCACCATTGAAAACACGATTTTTCAAAATTTTCTCTGAGAAATACCTGAAAGCCCCCCCCCCCACTCCCTCCTGCTTCTGCCACACCATGCTCCATGTATTTACCATATTTATGTATATACTTGTCAGGTACCATAGTAATATCAACATTGAATAAATTCACTGTTAACCCTTAAATAATCACTTGTTTTTTAAGCATACATTATGCAAGAGCTAAATCTGCCTATGGCCTGGAAATCACAATGGCTCACTGGCTCACAAGCCTGGACGTTGTGTGTTCAAACCCTGCATTGACTGAGAAAGTTCATCCAAATTTTCCGGCATTGTTGACCCTTGTCGTGATGCAGGGCTGGGGAGGCCTGACAAGTACAATTGTCTTGCCGTTTGGATGGAACGGAAAACTGAGGTCGTGTGTACACATTGCCGTGCACATTAAAGATCTCTTAGCAAAATCTCCCCTCATCACAGCACACTGTACGGTGCTGTCCGTCACCATTAGCCCAGTCTGAGCAGAACAGTAGGATGTTAAACCCCATTTCATTTCATTTCCTTTGATGCAAAGATTATATACTAAGTAAAACATACAGTGCATTGAATGCTAAGAATCAGGCATCTTCCAAAGACATGGGGGGCATGGATAAATCGAAACGCAGCAAAAAAAACCTTACATTCATGAGGAAATTTTGTTTCAACTGCCGGGAGATTGACAGGCCGAAAAGTCTAATGTGTGTGCATTACTTAGCGTCTTGTCATTGAGACCAGTGACGTTTCAATTTCCAGGTTGTACATGACAAGGTTGCCTGTTCAGCCTTGTGGGTTTTCTCCAGGTCCTCCCACTGCTATAGACCCTCACGTGGAAGCAAATTCTTGAAACTGAATATTTAACCCATTATTGACACCAGGTACTTGTAAATATTGATTATCCCATTTTCTTTTCTTTTAAAGAAACGTAGCCCCTTTTCCATTATCAGGACAGGTTGAAACTTCTGCTAGTGCTACTAAGATTGCTTTAGAATCAACGACTAATAAGGACCCTTACGTGCAACTGAATTACTAAAATAAAAATGTTAGTCCCCAAATAACCTAGTTGGTGTCAAATGGATTTTAACCCCATTTGTCTCTTCATTTTTTACTACCAGTTGGTCTAGTACTAGTACATTATAGATGCTATTTTAAGTTTACGGAGTATCCTCAATCTCCTATTGCCACTTTTGAGAGAGAGAGAAATGGGGGTTTTAGCAGTGGGAGGAAATTGGAGGACCCAGAGAAAACCCATGAGGAATGACAGCCGACCCTACTTCTTGTCATGTACAACAGGGATTTGAAACCTGCCAGTTGACTGAATGACCGGCTTTATGGTACAAAGTGAAAATCATTCGGCCATCCAACCCCCAGTTAAATAATAGAGAGAAATGGGCTTCAACATCCACTCATCACTAACTGGGCCTCTGCAGTATTAAAAATTTTATGCTTATAATTTGCTTGCATGCTGGTGTTCCTGAAATTCGGTGTACCCAAAGAGAGGTTTAACATCCACTAGAAATAAAATCTAAGTCTCACCATAAATTTATTGGTGCCCACCGTCACTCACACAGTATATATACATATACTGGTTTCATAGTCATTTTAGCTTGAATGAAAAATTTTCCGCAACATTCTTTGTTAGAATTTAGTATTTTATTGACATCAGGACTATTTAACCATTTAAGAATACACTACAATTAAATACTGCACCAGTTATATAGGAATATAGCAAAGTTTAAACATAATGAATACAAATCAGTTTATACATAAAGAATATAGCTTAGTTTAACCTTAAGGTTTATAGACAAGTTTAAATACAGCTCTGTTTAAATATAAGGAATATAGCACGATCTAACCTTAAGAAATATTGCATGGTTTAAACATAAGGAATATTTCCCAATTTAAACAAAGAATATAGCCCAGTTTAAACATAAGGAATATATCTAATTTTAAACATAAGGAATTTAGCACTATTTAAACATAAAGAATATAGCCCAGTTTAAACATAAGGGATATAACTCAGTTTAAAAATATGGAATACAGCCCATTTTAAACATAATGAATACAGACCAGTATAATGAATATAGCCCAGTTTAAACATAAAGAATATAGCCCAGTTTAAACATAAGGAATATAACTCAGTTTAAACATAAAGAATACAGACATGATGAATATAGCCCAGTTTAAACATAAATAATATAGCCCATTTTAAACATAAGGAATATAACTCAGTTTAAACATAAGAAAAAAAGCCCATTTTAAACATAATGAATATAGCCCAGTCTAAACATAAGAAATATAGCCCAGTTTAAACATAAGGAATACAGACCAGTATAACGAATATAGCTCAGTCCAATCATAAGGAATATAAATATAAAGAATTCAGTCAAGTTTAAGCATTAATAATATAGCACAGTTTAAACATAAGGAATATAGTTCAGTTTAAACATGAGAAATATAGCTCAGTTTAAACATAAGGGATATAGCCCAGTTTAACTGGGTCTCTGCAGTATTAACAATTTTATGCTTATAATTTGCTTGCATGCTGGTGTTCTTAAAAGTGGGAGTACCCAAAGAAAGAAAGAGAGGTTTAACATCAACTCGTAATAAAATCTAGGTCTCATCATAATTTATTGGTGCCCATCCTCGCTCACACATGTACAGTATATATACTGGTTTCATAATCATTTTAGCTTGAATGAAAAATTTTACGCAACAATTTAGTTTTTTTTATTGACAACAGGACTATTTAACCATTGAAGAATACAACACAATTAAATACTGCACAACTTATATAGGGATATAGCAAAGTTTAAACATAATGATTGCAAATCAGTTTATACATAAAGAATATATTTCAGTTTAACTTTAAGGATTATAGACAAGTTTAAATATAGCTCTGTTTAAATATAAGGAATATTGCATGATTTAAACATAAGGAATATTTCCCAATTTAAACATAAAGAATATAGCCCAGTTTAAACATAATGAATTTAACACTTTTTAAACATAATGAATATAGCAGTTTAAACATAAAGAATATAGCCCAATTTAAACATAATGAATTTAGCACTATTTGAACATAATAAATATAGCAGTTTAAACATAAGGAATATAGCCCAATTTAAACATAATGAATTTAGAACTATTTAAAGATAATGAATATATCCCAGCTCAAACATAAGGAATATAGCACTGTTTCAACATAAGAAATATAGCCCAGTTTAAACATAAGGATTACAGACCAGTATAATGAATATAGCTCAGTCCAATCATAAGGAATATAAATATAAAGAATTCAGTCAAGTTTAAGCATTAATAATATAGCACAGTTTAAACATACAGAATATAGTTCAGTTTAAACATAAGAAATATAAACCAGTATAAATATAAAGCTCAGTTTAAATATAAGGAATATAGCCCAGTTCAAACATAAAGAATATAGCCCAGTTTAAACATGAGAAATATAGCCCAGTTCAAACATAAAGAATATAGCCCAGTTTAAACATAAGAAATATAAATCAGTTTAAACATAATGAATATAGCCCAGTTTAAACATAAAGAATACAGACATGATGAATATAGCTCAATTTTAAACACAAACCAACAGTGAGGCTGATGTTCCACTCCTCAATTATTAATTACTTGAACTAATTAAATTGTGTACCAATCTGATTAACCTGAGCAGAAAAAGCTTATTATTGACTTGGCTAGGATATTTAAAACTATACACCAAGTATCACCAAACTCCAAGTTAATGTCCCAAAGCAACACCTAAGCAGAAAAAGCTCATCAAAATCAGTCATTGCATTTCTCAAATGATAACTTGCACCTAGTTTGGCCATTCTACCTGAATTAGAAGCCAAGTTCCAAAAAGTGTTACACACAGGCAGGCAGATCTGATGAACCCATGTTAAGGCAGGCGGACAATATGGCACAAACAGTATAAACATTAATATAGAACAGTTTAAACACAAGGAAAAATGGGGCAGTTTAAACATTATATAATCTTGTGAACGCCCGAAACCTGCTGTCAATGCATTAGGAAGTAGCAGACATGTACACGCCTCCTTGGTTGACTTAGCTGATGTGGGCCTAGGCAGGCCCATAGCCAGCTTATAAATTTTTAGGGGGGGGGGGCTATATAATTTTTGGGAGGGGCTGTGGATGTTGCCAGCCAAGAACCCTCCTAAGAAATCATTATTGTTGGCGAAATATTAGGGGGGGGGGGGATTATGGCTATGGGCCTATGTTTTATTGCCTTGCAACCTATCTTTCAAGATGTGAAAGATATGATTTGCAAATGCTAAGAATCCAAATGATTGGGCAAGATTTTTGAAATAAACATTTCAAATAAAATGCCCTAAACCAACAACAGTGGTATTTCTGGTCAGAGAATTGGAAATGTTGTGTTCGTTTTGTGGAGATAATGGCTTTTGTTGTTTAAAGCTTTTTTTTTATAAACAATATTTTTAATCAGGATGTCTTACTGGGATTGGGGAACAGGCTTCTGTGTAAAACCCCGCTCCCTTGCTTTAATCATCTATATGGTGATAAATTTTTATTGCAAGACTGTTCACAAGTCTCTACAAAGTGAGCAAGGTAAAAAAATAGAAGTAATTAACAGAAATTGTTGAAATACAATTTCAAAAAGGGTCTACGTTTCACTAATTTGAACAAGGCATATCAATTTTACAGTTAATCAAGGGCAGAAGTAATTAACATACATTGTTGATATTTAAATTTCAAAGTCTGATTCATTTCACAAATTTCAACAGTGAATATAAGAGCAGTCAGACGATTTTGCAAAGGGCAATAACTCTGCAAGTCATGATCAGAAATCAGTAAAATTCAAGAGGCTTCTTCATGGAACAAATCTAAGGAACATACATTAATCTTAAAAAGAACTGAAGCTAAATGTACATTCGACAAACCTCAAAAGAATCTACGCATCTAATCTCAGCTGTATGACCATTTCCACCATATTTTAAAGGTTCCGAATGAAAAATCGCTGCCCCCATGGAGATTTCAGTGGAATGTATTTTATCAACAAACGTCACGTTTAGCATTGGGTTTGGGGAATTACCAGGAAACTTTACCAAACCAGCAGCCTTGAGACAATATCTCTGCTCATTTAGATATATACACTCTACAAAAGACGCAATTTGGCACTGTTTTGTAAAAGCGACACATTTTCCTGTTTCAAGTAAACCGGTAGATGCATCGCAAATGTATGGGCGTAGGTACATTTCACTTACTGTGTCATAAAGCCGAGATTTAATGTAGGGTACCAGAATCTTCGAGATTTGTCGAGTGGCTAAATGTAGTCAGTAAAGTGTTCACAATTAATTTTTTACTAAGGGCAATAACTCTGAGATTCATAATCAGAAATAGATCAAATTTAATAGGCTTCTTTGTCTAACAAATCTAAGGAACATACAAATAAATGTTAAAAAGACATGAAGCTAAATGTAGTCAGTAAAGTGTTCACAATTAAAAAGAGGACGAGGGTATTATAACAATATTCTAACAATTCTTCCTGAATATTCTAACAATATACTAAATTCTTCCGGAAAGCTTCCTAACATAACTTAAAATTCAAAATTCTTTTTAAATAATTCTAACAAAAGTTTGAAATTTTCCTGAATTATTCCAACAAAAGTTTGAATTCTTCTTGAATTATTCTAACAATTTTGAATTATTCTTGAATTATTCTATCAATTTTGAATTCTTCTTTAACAAAACTTTTAATTCTGCCCGAATTACAGTAATAAATTTTGGAAATCTTCTAGTGTAACATAACATAAATTCAAAATTCTTCCTGAATTAACTTAAATTCAAAATTCTTCCTGAATAATTTTAACTAAGTATCAATTTTTCCTGAAAAAAAGAGAAAGATTAACTCGATAAAATATTTCTTTTAAAAATTTGATTTAAAATCCTAATTTTCTGCACTGAGCTGGCTAATGAAGACCGGCATCAGGTTGTGTGCTATATAATAATAATAATATTTTTGTTAAGCGCATCACATCGCCGAGGCAATCCCGATGCGCTGTACAAGGTCATACATAGATACATGATATATAAAGATAGTAAGCTGGCACTGCCAGGCAGGATACGCCCACATTGTCGAGAGATGGTTAGAGAACAAGCAAAACCGAAAGTGATTTTTCCTACAATCAAAGGCTATAATTCATTAAATTACAATTTGATATGCGCAAATATCGAAAAGAATCAAGATCTTTAGGTTATAAACATGCATTTCAAGTTTCATCAAAATCGAATCAAAATTGTGACCTATACCATATTTTAACACTATTAGAGTACAAACGGCAGCCATTTTGTCTGGCAATTATGGTCCGATTTCCCTGAAATTCAAACTCAACCTTCGGTATGGTGTAACGGTGATAGAGTCAAGCTTTTTTTTCAATCGGATAATAATCATAACCTCCAGAGGGACCATAGGCGATTTTTCGGGCAATCAGGGGCCATAATTCAGAAAGCTACGATATGATATGCGCAAACAACGAAAGGGACCAAGATCTTTGGGTTATAACCATGCATTTTAAGTTTTATCAAAATTGAATCAAAATTGTGACCTATACTGAGTCCACAACCTTGATATACCTTTTTATAACAGTATTCTCGTACATGCGGCGGCCATTTTGTATGGCAATTTTGTTCCGAATTTTTCCGAAATTCAAACTCAACCATCCTTAGGGAGTAACGGTGATATAATCAAACGATTTTTTAAATCGGATAATAATTGTGACCTCCAGAGGGACCACAAGCTAAACAAAGACGATTATGCGTATAATCAGGGGCCATAATTTAGGAAGTTACAATCCGATATGCCCAAATATCGAAAGGAACCAAGATCTTTGGGTTATAACCATGCATTTCAAGTTTCATCAAAATCGAATTAAAATTGTGACCTCTACAGGGTCCACAACCTTGATATACCATATTTTAACAGTATTCGCGTACGAATGGCGGCCATTTTGTATGGCAATTTTGGTCCAATTTTACCGAAATTCGAACTCAACCTTTCTTAGGGTGTAACGGTGATATAATCAGACGATTTTTTAAATCTGATAATTATTGTAACCTCCAGAGGGACCACAAGCTAATCAAAGACGATTTTGCGTATAATTAGGGGCCATAATTCAGGAAGTTACGATCTGATATGCGCAAATATTGAAAGGAACCAAGATCTTTGGGTTATAACCATGCATTTCTAGTTTCATCAAAATCAAATTAAAATTGTGATCCCTACAGGGTCCACAACCTGGATATACCATTTTTTAACAGTATTCGCGTACGAACGACGGCCATTTTGTATGGTAATTTTGGTCCGATTTTTCCGAAATTTGAACTCAACCCTCCTTAGGGTGTAACAGTGATATAATCAAACGGTTTTTCAAATCGGATAATAATTGTGACCTCCAGAGGTACCACAAGCTAAAATAGGTGATTTTTCGGACAATCAGGGGCCATAATTCAGGAAATTACGTTCCGATAGGCGCAAATATCGAAAGGAACCAAGATCTTTGGGATATAAACATGCATGTCAAGTTTCATCAAAATCGGTTCAAAATTGTGACCTCTATAGGGTCAACAAGCTAAAAACGTGATTTTTCGTACAATCAGGGGCCATAATCCATGAAGTTTTGATCCGATACGTGCCAATATCGAAAGCAGCCGAGATCTTTGGGGGATAAACCTATATTTCAAGTTTCGTCGAAATCGGGTAAGAATTGTGACCTGTAGAGAGTCCACAAACAATTGTGGACGGACGGACGTCCGGACGGACAGGGGCGACGACATAATACGTCCACATGAAAATGTGGGCGTATAAAAAGAATACATAGTACATAATAAATAATATATAAAATATAATACATAATATATTAACAGAAATGCTCCTGGAAAAGATAAGTTTTTAAGGTTGACTTAAAAGATCCAATAGTGTCCAAGGTGCGGATAGAGTTTGGAAGCTTATTCCAGAGACAAGGTGCAGCGACGGAAAAGGAGCGGGCCCCGTAGAACTCCGTATTATACGGCGGTTCCTCGAATCGTATCTCGTACGATGTCTGGCGTGTAACCCTTCTAGGGACCCGTTGTTTTAAAAGATCACAGAGAAAAAGAGGTGCTTGGTCATATAAAATCTTGTAGGTAAGGACTAGAATCTTGAACTTGGTGCGTTGATATATCGGTAACCAATGAAGTGCATGCAGGACAGGGGTAATGTGCTCATGTGATCGAGTGCGAGTGAACATTTGTGCAGCAGAGTTCTGAAGAAGTTGGAGACAGTGTGTGAGAGATGCAGGAAGGTTGTACAGCATGCTGTTTCCAATATCGAGCCGAGAAGTAACAAAAGCGTGAATGAGACGTTCAGTGCTAGTGCTGTCTAAAAACTTGCGAATGCGACCAATCCGATAAAGCGAAAACGACACTGAACGACATATATTTCCGACTTGTGGTTCCATGGATAAAACACTATCAAACAAAATTCCAAGATCACGAATGACAGAACAAGACTCAACATGTGTTTGCCCTATACGGAGTGACTTGACCTCTACGAACTTGCGAAATTTCGAATGAAAATGAATTATCTCAGTCTTTCTATCATTCAAGGCAAGAAAATTGTCCATCATCCAAGAACTAATTTCGTCGACGCATGACTCGATGCGGTGAATAGAATCAAGTGAACGGGAACACGTCAAATATAATTGTGTGTCATCCGCATTTAACATAAGGTCAAGTCCGTGAGTTTGTATAATATCTTCAATTGGTGCTGTATACAAAGTGAATAAAATAGGTCCTAAAATACTGCCTTGAGGAACACCGAACAATAATTTCGTAGGTTCTGATAGAATGTTTACAACAGAAACTGTCTGGGAGCGATTCTCTAAGTACGAACGAAACCATTCCAAGGGAGTGCCACCGACGTCAAAACGATTACGTAGACGCGACAAAAGCACACTGTGGTCAATGGTGTCGAATGCAGCTGACAAGTCTAATAGAACCAAAACTACTTCGTTTCCATGATCAATAGCTCTCAGAACATCATTATGAACTCGTATGAGGGTAATTTTGTTTGGACAATGGTTCTACGGCCTACACATATATATGATTCTGTCCGAACAACTAGACAATGTCATTGCTAAACCCTTTTTCTTTTAGAGTTCCAAGGGACTAAATATCCTTCATATGATGATCATGATCCCAAAAACCTAAAATAAAATCTGTTTGACCCCAGCATCACTAATTCTGTCCAGTTCAGTATTGTGCTCACAGGCTTTAAGTCATATTGAAAATTGTTAACGTAATTCTGAAACTTTTAGAATTTTTGTAGAGTCTTCTCATGATCAAATGAAATTAAACGTCTCTTTTCAGCAGTAGAATATAGGGGAAATTTGATTGCAATCTGCCACAGGATCTTGAAATGAAATGAAATGGGGGTTTAATGTCTTTCGGTTCTACTCTGAATGGGATAATGAAGACGGGCATACATCATGCAGTGTGCTATGAGGGATTTTTTTTTTGTCTGGACAGTGGCACTACAGCCTACTCTTACTTTGAATTCCAACTGACAAAGGTTCTTTTTTGTGCACACAGAACCTAGGTTTTTCGTCCCATCTGAACATGCAGTCAATGGTCAACACAGGACCCCCTATTGTCCTATCCAATCAACTAGACACTTCCCCATGTCAGGTTCTCTGTCCAGCACCCACACACTTCCCCGTGTGAGGTCCTCTGTCCAGCACCCACACACTTTCGATAATATAAACTTTAGAATCTATCTAGGCTGATTCTAATGAAAGAAGTGTTTTAAATTCTTACCAATAATTTGCATTCTTAGCATTTTCAAATCATATCTGAAAATACACAAAATATAAATAAAGTTATACACCATTATCCTGTGGAGAGAGAAAAAAAGGGTTTAACCTCCACTCGACACAAACTAGGTCATTTTGAGACTAACATATGGTTTAATTCTTTTTCAATAATTCATGTGCGCATAGGGGTCTTTAGCAGCGGGAGGAAACGCGGAGGAAACCCACAGTTGTTCGAAACCACGCCAGTTGTCTCAACGACAGGCTTTTATGAAACAGATTGTACGTGATAACCATTCGACCATCCAACCCCCCATGAGGACAGACAAATAAATTGCAAATCATCTGATTTTAATCGTATTGTTCAGATAGCTCATTACAGGTAGTTTATAAATATACACCCCAATGGATTTTTAAGTTAACTCTTTCGAGAAAAGTGATATATTAATATCGGTATATCCCTCGACAGAAATGAAATGGGGTTTAACGCTACTCTTATATCGATAGCCAACTGCCAAGGATCTTTAACGTGCACGGGACCTTGGTTCTTCGTACCATCTGAACGACATGGGGTGCCAGTGTTTACCCACTTAGCCAAGTGATCCCCCAATAACTATAGAAGAGTTCTTATTGATGAAATTAAGGTCCACTCGACAAACAGGTCAAGCTGGGCTAGCCTAATACAAGGTGCAGGATTCGTTAATTTGTTCATCAATATTATTTTACTTTCAATTTGTATAAAACACACAGAAAAACGTATTAAAAATGTGTTACATATTCTAGCGGATGAACTTGTTAACTCCTCGGGGACATAAATGTAATCATCAGCAATTTTGGCAGATGCATCAATGAAATGAAAATAATTAAGCTCAGTGAAAGATCTTTAAATTGAGCTTAATGACATTTTCAAATTGAGTTTGGTGACAGTTCTAATTTAAAAAAACTAAGCTCAGTGACAGTTGTTTTTTTATTAAAAATTGAGCTCAGAGACTTCTTTTTTAAAAATTCAGTGCCTTAAGTTTATTGGTTACACTTACATCTCATTACTGAGTAGCTGCTCCACTCGAATACATTTCTGAAAATATACAAAATACTGGCTGAAAAGACTTCACAACCTTAACTTTGGTCCAGCATACACTCTACAATGTAGTAATTTATGGCCACAAAAATGAGCAGAATGTAAAAAGATCTCACCCATAGCGTTGTTGGTAGGTGATGTTGTAGTTGATGGTCTTCCTGGCCGACTGCTGGCACCACTTGCTTGATCACTTAAAACTGAAACATACAAACTAATCAATTATATTATCCCTTGAACGTGGCACTGAAGGTCGGATAGCCGTGGCGATAGAGAGGCGGCTTCTCACCAATGCAACAAGGGTTCAATCCCAGCTGTATCGTAAGTGAGAGGGATATTCGGTCTCCTGTCCGAACAGGCAGGTTTCCCCCCCCTGAGTTCTTCGGTTTCTTCCTGCAGTAATGATCGAAATCATTCGCTCGATCTGTGCCAAGGGCCAAATTGGAAAAAGGCCTCAGGCCTAATTTGCTACCCTTGTAAAATGACGCGATTATTATTATTAAGCCTACTTTTATATAATAACCCAAATGCCAAGGGATCTTTGCCCACAACGTGTATGCAGAACCTTGGTTTTTTCATCCTATCAGAATGGCTAATCAGCTCTCCATGTCAGACCCTCTTGTCCTGCACCACTGACTTGAGTAACAATGCCAGAAAATCCAGATTAACTTTTACAGCAAAGACCGGGAGCGAATTTGCAACCTCAAGGCTAGTGGGCCAGCATCTTACGGACTTGAGGCCCACTGTAAATTATCATAATGATTTTAAAATGCCATAATAATGACAGCAATTTTACTTCCAAATTTGCTTGGAAAAATCAAAACAGAATCAACAGTTTCATTTTGATCAATAAATTATCTATATATGTTAGCATTTATTTAATTTAATAATTTGATAAATAAAGTATCTATATCTCTTGACATTTATCTTAATTTAATATTTGGAAGTAGTAAAATGGCACAGTCATACAGTGTGTTGTCAAAGGCTAGCTGAGATATTCAGAGCTAGATTTTATCAAATGCTAGTTTTATGTTAGATGTTGAGCTAGATTTTTGTCAAATGCTAGATTAGATGTTAGATATTGAGCTAGATTTTGTCGCATGCTAGATGTGCTCTTTGTACTGGGTGTTGCAATATCTGGTGCACTGGGTATTTAAGTGTAGTTATATCTGGTGCACTGTGTATTAGGTGTTGCAATATCTGGTTCACTGTGTATTAGGTGTTGCAATATCTGGTGCACTGTGTATTGGGTGTGGCAATATCTGGTGCACTGTGTATTGGGTGTAGCAATATCTGGTGCACTGTGTATTGGGTGTAGCAATATCTGGTGCACTGTGTATTGGGTGTAGCAATATCTGGTGCACTGTGTATTGGGTGTAGCAATATCTGGTGCACTGTGTATTGGGTGTAGCAATATCTGGTGCACTGTGTATTGGGTGTAGCAATATCTGGTGCACTGTGTATTGGGTGTAGCAATAACTGGTGCACTGTGTATTGGGTGTAGCAATATCTGGTGCACTGTGTATTGGGTATAGCAATATCTGGTGCACTGTCACACAAATCTGTATAGGTTATTGCTTGAGCTGGAATATATGATGCACCGTGTCACATTGTGTGCTTATCAAAAACACTTGATGTGCTGTTGATGCATTTTTGATTATGTTGGGTGCAGGGTATATGTGGTGCATTGTGTCACATTATGTGCTTCTACTATAAACCAGGATGTGCTTTTCATGTGCACCGTGGCACATAATGTGCTTGTCATAAACCAGGATGTGCTTTTCATGTGCACCGTGTCACAGGTGCTTGTCATATAAACCTTTGTTTACTGACCAGTCAGTCGTCTGACTAACTCATCAACCAAATCACCAGGTCTCCTGGGAACAGGTGGAGCTGCTTTCTCGTTTTCACATCGTGAAACTAAAACAGTAGATTTAAAACAATAGCCACAATCATCATTATTTTAACCAATTATGGTAGAGATTTATTTACAAATTAAGATTTTTTAATTGAATTGAGAATGGAAGAAAGGGGGGGTTTAACGACCACTCGACACAAACTAGGTCATTTTGTGACTAACACATGGTTCAATTTTATTTCAACTATTAGCAGTGGGAGGAAACTGGAGGACCCAGAGAAAACCCACTAGATTGGACAGGCACCCCTACTCATGATAACGTCTAGCCGGGGAATCGAAACCATCCCAGTTGACTCAATGACAGGCCTTTTGACACAGTGTGCATGTGCTAACCACGCAGCTATCCACCCACCCCCTCGTTTGTTAATGTTTTCATTGTTCCATATTGTGTGTGTATATATATATATATAAATGTAAACTAAATAAAGCTGCTCTCAGTATATAATATTTAAAAAAACACAATTTTTAACTAATAACGATTCATTAAAACTAAAAATTTATCACATTCCGCCGAGTACTTTCGACCGCTAGGTGTCTTCAGGGCGATAATTCCATTATTATCGCCCTGAAGACACCTAGCGATCGAAAGTACTCGGCGGAATGTGATAAATTTTTAGTTTTAATGAATCGTTATTAGTTAAAAATTGTGTTTTTTTAAATATATATATATATATATATATATCTTCACTATGGTTGTCACTGTTTTCTTGATAAAGACAAGAGAACCCTCGTTGAAACTTCGGCAGAAATAAACTTTTAAGTAACTTGTACTCCCATATATTTGTGTCATGTGTTAACAAGTACGATCGTTCTATGAACCAGGAACTGACCATGTTGTTGGATGAAATTCAAAAATTCAAAATAGTTTAAAGAAAAAGCACGCCAATTTTTATGTCTAGCGGACTTGAACTGACGGAGACTTCAGCCTTTTCGAAGAGTTCCAGAACAAGAGGAGGAGCGTTTAGTGACCAGTCACTGGTCCAAACATCCTAACATTTATCACCCTCGATGAAACGGGGAGATTAAATCTAAGCTAGTAAAAGAAGTTGTCTATACTTACGAGCTTTGCCTCTTCCTATACCAGCCATAGATAAAGAATATGCAAACACATCAAATGAATGATGCTTAGTTGTATTCTGATGCATCGAAGCTGCCTTTGATTTCTGGTTGGGTATACGCAGCTGATTTGTCTTTGCATTGGTTACACTTGGTGTTTCACTGAAAATATGTACAAGCAGATGCCATGCAAGATACGACAACATTTAGTAAGAGATGGACAAAGAACCAGCTAAAGGAAACCCATTTTTCATACAATCAGGGACAATTATCCAGGAAGTTACTGTCCGATATGCACGAATATATCGCAAGGTACCAAGATGTATGGGATTTAAATATACATGTTACATATCATCAAAATTGGATAAATATTGTGACCTCTAGGGGTAAAAAATATTAGGTCCCATACCCACAAATATTAAAAGGAACCAAGATCCTCGGGATAGAAAAAGTATTTTTTAAGTTATATCAAACTTAGATAAATACTTATGATTTTTCATACACTCTGGGGCCATTACCAATACAGTTAATACATGGAAAAATCACCCAGCTCTTTGGAATATAAGAGAGGGAGAGAGGGAGAGAGGGAGAGAGAGAGGGGAGAGATATTCGAATATTCGAAACCATGCAAGTTGACCCAAAGGCAGGCTTTATGATACAGCACGCACCACATGCTAACCATTCGGTCATCCTCCCCCCCCCCCCCCCGGATATAAACCTATATTGTAATCAAATAAAAATTATTACCTGTAGAATGTCCAAAATCTGAACGGAAAGGGGCAACTACAATATACATCCAGGTGATAAAAACATATTGCGCTAAAAACAATGTAACATACGGACATGCTCTAAGCACAGACCACACATTAAATGGTAAAGGTTTTGAATAGTGGAAGAAAACTAGGAGGGCCAGAAGAAACCCACAAGGTTGGACAAGGTTACAACATATGGGTAGGCCTACAAGTGGTACAACATATGGGTAGGCCTACAAGTTGTACACCATAGGGGTAGCCCTACAAGTGGTACAACATACGGCCAGGAAGACAACAATATTAACTTACAGTCCTAGTTCCTTGTCTCGAAGTTTCTGGTAAAATTCCTTTCTCTCTGATCTCTGCATACTGTAAAGACAGATTATGACTATTTTTTTTTTTTTTTTAGGACTTTGTGCAATTTATTCCACTGAACTCTTTAGGTGACAAATTTCAAAGTTGGGAACAAGATGCGGGCCCTTGAGTCCGAGTCGTTTTACCTCAAGTCAAAGTTGCTGACTTTAGTACTGAGTTGAGTCTTCACAAAGCTCGAGTCTCGTTCAAGTCTCTAGTTCATCAAATGAGTCAGCAATTCAAGGTGAAAAAATTAAGTTAGCGTTAAGTCCAAAGCTCTTGAAGTCGTGAGACATCACGACTGCCAAGTCTGATCTCCTAAGAGTCGCAATAAATATCTCGCATAACTCGAGTTTTTCCATCTCTGATAAATTCAAACAAGATTCCTTGAGACCCATCTAAAGTTTCAGGAATCTCACTTTCATTATCAAAATTAAATTCTCTTGAAATGGGGTTTAACATCCTACTGTTCTACTCCGACTGATCTAATGAAGACAGGCATATGCCATACAGTGTGCTATGACGGAAATTTTGCACTACAGCTTACTCCGACATTTAATTCCAACTGCCGAGGGTTCGATCTTTTACATGCACGCTAATGTGTACACGGGACTTGTGTTTTCCTTCCCATTCCATGACATTGGGGGAAACCTAGCTGGAAAATCCTCCAAAATAAGCTGTTCAAGTCATCTTTTGGTATATTCAGTTATATCTTTGTTTAGTTCATATTCCAGAAAAAAATAGAATCAGAATAGTAGTATCAACACACCACAATTATATTGCTGATTGCATATTTAAATTCTAAAATTATACTATCTACCAATAAGTATTTTGGTGCTACAAATTCTAAAATTACACTAATTACCTACGGTACCAAAAAGTATTTTTGTGCTACAAGTTCTAAATTGCAATAACTACCTACCCAGAAGTATTTCTGTACTGTAGATTCTCAAAAAAACTTGGTTCCACTCCCATTCTGGCACGGATTGGAATCTCTACAATTATAAGAATGAAATAAAATGAGGGAGATGGGAGATAATTGGGGTTTAACGACCACTCAGCACAAACTAGGTCATTTTGGGCTAACATGTTCTTCAATTCTATTTCAATAATTTGCTTGTGTGTATAGGTCTTTAGCTATGGGAGAAAACTAAAGAACCCAGAAAAAAACATGACGTTGGATAAGCGACTCTATTCCTTATGATCTCAAGTGCATTCTTCCACCCCCCCCCTCCCAATCTATACTAATATTTGTGACTGTAGTTTGCTAAGGAAACTTGAGGATCTGGAGAAAACCCACCAGGTTGGACAGGTGACCCTACTCCTGCACGCTAGCGACATACTGAAATAAAATTGAACCATGTAAGTCCCGAAATGACCTTGTTTGTGTGAATGGAAGTTGAACTCTCTCTCTCTCTCCAGGGTTGGCAGCTACACCAGGGCTGCAAACATACAGTAGGTGGCGATGGTCTGCCGCTTCTGATTTCAGAGTTACAGGCCCGACCAGGTCAGCGCCGGGTTACTCGCTAGTAACGATTAAAAGATAAACAATCTGATTAAATTCGATCTGATCTTACCAGCATCCCAGTTTTCATCCAGTATGGCACAAGCAGCATTATATGGCGGTACATCAGTACATCCTTTTAAATCTATCTTCTCTCCATTACGACGATTTTCATCTAAAATATTTATCATCAGAGAAGTTTATTTAAACAAAATGGAATCATTAATTCATTAGTTATTAGAATATTTATAATCATAAAGTTTATATAAAAAAAATGGAATCAGTAATTCATTGATTAATTAGTTATTAGAATATTTTTTATCAAAGAAGTTTATATAAACAAAATGGAATCAATAATTCATTGATTAATTAGTTATTCGACGATTCTTCGCTAGTAGTTTTTAATATACTGAATGTCCAGTTTGGAGCAATTGAAGGAAACTGCAGGACCCAGAGAAAATACACAAAGTTGGCCGAGAAAGACCCCACTCCTGGTCACATTCAAGCGGGGTATCAAAACCATGCCACTTGACATAATGACGGACCTTTTCATTCCAAATGCACACGTCAAACCACTAGAGAGCCATGGTTGCCAAAACACTGGCTGGCTAGCCCGGAGGTCGCGTGTTTGATCCCTGCATTGTCTGAGAAAGTTCATTGGGATTTTCCGATGTCATTTCCCCATGTGAATGGTGCATGACGAAGGGCCTGACAAGGACAGTTGTCTAGTCATTTGGATGGGATAAAAACAACGAGGTCTTCAGAATACATTGGCATGCATTGTTCCTGGGCAAAATTTCCCCCATAGTACACTGTATGCCCTTCTTGATTGTGCCAGTCAGAGCAGAATAGTAGGACGTTAACCTCCATTTCATTCCACTAGGCTGCCTTTTCTGTTAGGCTATGACAAAATGTTTGATACTTTACCATATTCTATCTCTCTTTCAACAGCTACACGGAATGGACAGTTGGACATGTGATATCGCAGTTCAGGTTTTGGCATCTCATGTTTAGCATTAAATGGGCATATAGCAAAGTCCTGACCAGCATGATTCTAAAATTAAGCAAAAAATTTCATTTATTTTAAATACTCTATCATTAAAGACCAGGGGTGGTTGCTCAAAACTAAGTTATTATTTTAACGATCTGTTAAACTCTAACGGACATATCTTGGTAACGTGTTGTTTGTTAACTTTCTGTTAAATTTACTACAGAAAACACTATAGAATACTTTATTTTTTATATTAGCATAGATCTGTAGGAAATATTTTCAACACAGAATGTTCAGGGCCTAATTTCTAGCAACAATCATTCTTTCCTTTAAAGTTAACAGATCATTATAAGATAACTGAGTTTTGAGCAACCAGCCCCAGGCCCCCCCCCCCTCCCGATTCCTAGAAAATTCTTGTTCTTAGATTTTAAGTAGACTTTGCATTTAAGTAAACTTAACTTATTTTGTGTTACTGAAAATTTCTTAGAACGTTCTTGTGCACTGATTTTAAGTAGACTTTATTGTAAGCACAAGAAAGTTATTATGCGTTCCAAGAAAAAACTTAATCACAACTTCGTTCTTAAACATCGTCAATCCAAGCAGAAGTCCCAAGCAAGGTATACAGCTTACCAACCTTAAGTCAAAAAGATGGCTGACCGTCAGGTTATTGAATGGCATTTCCGACACCTTTGATACCAAAGAGACAATTACAAGACAGAAAATCCTTCTCCAAAAGAAATTAAGAATGCTATAGAAAATTTCCCTTCTACCCTGAAACCATTTCATTTATTTGCCAATTAGTAAACAATAGGATACAAACACAACGGCTACTTTAAGATCAGGGGTCCGTTTCTCAAAACTAAGTTATTTTAACGATCCCTTAAACTCTTAACAGACATATCTTGGTAACGGACATATCCTGGTAAATTTACTACAGAAAACACTACAGAATACTTTTATTTTTTCCTTTAGAAATATTAGCATAAATCTGTAGGAAAAATTTGCACCACAGAATGTTTGGGGCCTTTATTTCCAGGAACAATCTTTCTCTCCGTTAAAGTTAATGGATCATTAAAAGATAACAGAGCTTTGAGCAACCGGCCCAGTATCACAATTATTCAGTTAGTTTGTATGTGTCTTATTTTTTATCTTGTGGCACATTTTATATGTCAAATGCATCTAAATCAAACATATATATATATATATATAAGACATCAAAGAAGCAGATAAAAAATTTATGACGTAATTCGCATACAAAAGTTGTTTTTTGTGACGTTGAAGAACATCGGTAGTCTAATAGTAAATGCAGGAGGACTGCACTACACGCAAAAAAAAAATCTACAATATAAACCTGCGGACAAGACAGAAAATGAGTTTATGGTAAACTTTACCAGTCACAATGTGCTTAGACTTATACTTGACTTATGTTTACGTAAGAATGGTCTTGAGAGTTTTCTAGTGACGGTATTTTTATAAGTTTCTTATGCAAGAAAAAGTGAAGCACAGCTTTGTGCTTACTTTAAGAATTTTCTAGGAACCGGGCCCAGATATGAAAATTGAAAGTTATATTTCTGCAAAAAAGTACCACAGATATTTGGGATAAGCCTTTCTTAGAGCTGCAATAAGCCTACATACCTATGGCGAGAGGGTCTTTTTCATTTTATGCTCCTTTACTTTGGAACAAATATATTATATTCATAAATTGCTTTATAATATTCCAATTTCATTTGGAAACTCAGTTCATTCCATGCAAGTAGGTAAATTTTCAGAAAAAAAAACCTGGACATAGAATGACCCATATAGTTGTTTTTGTCTTTTACTGTTTTTACTTTCACTTCAGTGAACGATAGGCTATATAAATGAATCTCTATAAATAAAATTAAAGATGTGTGTATATATGTTCGCCCATCACACTTCGTCTCTGTGATCCACCTCAACATGCGTCAGTATTATCAATTAAATTAAAGGGACAATAACACTCTTGCTGGCTTGACAGGTCCAGAAAAAAATTAGCCTTATTCTAACTACAAGATGTTTAAGTGTCCAACCTGTTGTGTAAATTATTCATTACAACCTATCTTACTTGTCAAGAGGGTTCAAAAATATGTTTAAAACCAAGTTGCATTTGAAAGTCCTTACTTAAGGCTTTTCAAACCATGTTACGGCATGTAGTTGAATTTTTCCAATTTTTAAAATTAGGTGTGTTAAGATGAAATTTGTACCATTTTTTAATTGAAATATTGTAAAATAGTACAAATTGTTGACAAGAATAAAGATTGGGGCATATTATTCAGTTATAACAAGAGTGGTATTGGCGCTTTAACCAGCATGAACTTGTGAATCTTTTAGACCACCAAATTTGAGCCCTGGGCGAATCACACTTCGTCACCGCGCTCCACCCCTACATGCGTCAGTATTACCAATTAACCAGCATGAACTTGTGAATCTTTTAGACCACCAAATTTGAGCCCCGGGCGAATCGAACTTCGTCGCTGCGCTCCACCCCTACGTGGTATCAAATTAACAAGCATTGGATTAGGACACCTGGGTGAATTTGGGTTCGCCTCGTATCCTGCTAGTTAAAGAATAATAAATGTAAATACCTGTCTGCATTTCATTAAATGATATTGATATCTCTTGGCACGGATCATATGAACCTTGTCGTACGGACATTCTATTAGTTCTTCTGGATCAGGTATATGGTAAATAGACATCTTGTCTTACTCAGGCCTGCAAATAATGGTTTTAAATGTACTTAATTAAATCAGAGTGGCTATTGTTACGACTAGATTGAGCCAAGTTTAGAACGAATTCCAAAATGGCTGCCAATCTCCCAAAAAACGTCTTTGATAAAGAAGCAGTATTTTCAACGTTTTTAGAACTGAAGGCAGCAATTAAGAAACGGAAAGGGTTAGGGTAAGGACTATTTTTACGACTTTTCAGTTTTTAACTTCTCCGATGGAGGGCTTTGAAAATATCGTCGTAACAATAGCCTAGGATTTTTGTTTACGCCCAATTAAATAGTACCGGACATTTTCAACTTACTGCCAGACATGTATTATTATAAATATCATTAAACATAGGTTGCCAGGCAACGAAACATTATGTGACAACTCATTATGTAATTATCAGAAAATCATTCGAATATGTTTGGCTTTGATAAAGTTCTCCTACATGCTATTCAAGTTATCAAAATTGATTTAAAGGGACCAGCCCGAATTTCAAAGAATCTGAAAATTACACGTTCATGGACATATGAAATTTAAACGTCAAAATATAGAGGAATAGTGTAAATACCGTGTCTGAAAATTTCAGTTCAAAATAATAAGTAGTTTGGACGTGAATGCAAAGAAAGCTTAACTGGACACTAGCTCTTTTGAGTTTTTCTTTTAAATTGTTATGATACTAATTTTAACTTAATCAAAGGAGAGCTTTAAAAGTGAGTCAATAGGGTTAGATTGAAAGCTGCACATAATAAAGACTCGTTTTATCCAGGCACTTCTGTGTAATGCAAACAGAACACAAGTCTTCGGCCACCGAGCCGTACCGGCGATTGGAAGTTGTTTGAAAACGTATCACATAGCTTGAAGAAGTTGCTTGGATCTAAGTTAGAGGCTATTAAGGGCTTTTCATACAAAATTAAGCAGTTTTCAACCCCAAAATGTTATCGGGATGGCCCCTTTAAAACTCAATATACTTGTTGTCTCATGACCTTCAACACTGTGTATAAATTTAAAGTCAATCGCATATGAACTTTAGCCTCTAGAGCGTCCACAAAAATTCTAAAGTGATCAAGGGTCATAACTCAGTCAGTAATTATCAGAAACGCTGAAAGTCAATAGGATTCTTGGTCTCATGTCTTTAAACACTTTCAATAAATTTAAAGTCAATCGGATATTAACTTTAGCCTCTAGCGCATCAACAAGATTTTTTGAAGTGTTTCAAGGGCCATAACTCTGACATAAATTATCGGAAATCGCTGGAAATCAATAGGCTTCTAACTCTCAGGACCTTAAACACTGTGTATAAATTTAAAGCCAATCGGATATTAACTTTGGCCTCTAGAGCATCCACAAGAATTTCTGAAGTGATCAAGGACCATAACTCTGACACTAATTATCGGAAATCGCTTCATGACATTAAACACTGTATAAATTTTAAGTCAATTGGTTATTAACTTTAGCCTATACAGCGTCCACAAGATTTTTTTAAGTGATTAAGGGCCATAACTCTGACAATAATTATCGGAAATTACTGAAAATCAATAGCCTTCTTCATCTCATGATTAAAATACAGATCTATATTTTGTTTCGTTATACTTTTTATGGCCTACACTAAATGTAGATCTAACCAGTTGTTGCGATATGTCACATCAGGGGATCATACGAGTAGCTATTGACCCTATGATGTCATACATTGATTAATCAATCAGCGATGATGTTTCTAGTGCATGGCACGCCAAGAAGTCGCCGTAACAGATTGTTTCATTTGCTAATCCATCACTTCAACCGTAAACGCTGGTAATATAACAACTCTTCCATATCCTAGTGTAGTAAAGGAAAGTTAAACAAGATTTTGAACTATAAAAACGCAACGAAATAGGATCTGTCAGATTGTAACACTTTAACACTTGGTACATGTATATTGACTACTCTAGTTCTTTGAAGAAAATTAAGAGAAAAGTAATACATTATTAATAATGGTACATTCCTTAAGACAAACAGACGATGGAATATTTTAGCCGAACATCCATCAGAACATTTACTCCCGGTCAACATCTTTTTTACAGAACCAATTAGCGGTCATATACACAGTGTTTTTGTAAGTCGACATAAATGTTTTATTGTCGGCGCTAGGCTTTAGATAATCTTTCACTGTCTGATCTAGGCCTAAGAGAGAGCATGAGCATCCACCACCCCTCTGTCTGATATGTGTAGGCCTATATATATAGCTTTTTGTAATAGTTTGATACGAGGGAAAATTTGCCCGGACAGCGGTGTTATGCCCTAGGCCTACATATATATCTAATTCCAACTGCCAAGGGATCTTTTATGTGTAAACAAATAAAAAGCTGTCCTTGACCGGCCCTCTATCCTGCATCGCTGTCAACCACCCTGGAAAATCTGGATGAACTTTCTCGGCCAATAATAATAATAATAATATCTTTATTTCAAAAGGGTGACATGCAGGGATTGAACACCCGATCTCCAGGCTAGCAAGCCAGCATCTTACCCACTCAGTGTAACCTTTTTTACATCTCTCCAAACTTGACGAAATCTTGAGTTGGCCTTACGATATATAGATCTAGCCCCAATTATATGGCAATATCCAAGGTGTAGTGTAGGCCTAGTGGTGTTTGGAATTTTGAATATTATTCACCATGTCTTGATGTCCGAATGGGCATATTCACGGTCGGACAATAGAGTGCGTTTGGGAAAAAAATACGGACACGTCCGGAATATACGGCCGAAATCCCAACACTGGCCTATACCAACAGTTCAAAGTTTCAACCCGTTTGAAACTTTGAAGGCCTGGATAGGAGGAAAAGTATCGAAAAATAAATGTTTGACATTTTTTAAAGGCCCTATCGACTGTAATAATAATTCTATGAGCGTCGTCGCTGCGACCAGGTCATGAAATTTCTATCGCCTGTCAGTGTCAGTGTCGGGCTGTGGTAAACTGGCTCCAGAGTCAGACTATGATTAAGTCATAGGCCTACATTAATAAAATTAATCTTTCACAGAACCTTTTTTGATCAAAATGTGCCTATCACCGTAATTAAAAACTAATTTGAAGCTGCTCAGCTGCAGTAAGGCTAGATGCGTCGACAGAAAACAACCCAACCACGTTCTCCTTCTTGATCTTCCACTCTACTCCACTCCAGTGCCACAGTTTCGCACTCCACGAGTCCACGTGCTTTTAGATGATTTTAAAGAGACAACTCATAAATAGGGACATTCTGGTTAACTTTTTTTTACGTTAACTTTTTCTCTAGGGTGGAACCAGGAATTTTTGCAGGAGGATGTTTGCTAGGTTCCTGCTGATAGCTGACAATGCATGATGCCATCATCATCTCCAAATTACTGAGCTTTTTTTAAATTTAAAGAGAGAAATCCATCGCCCCTATTTGTATAATGAAATAGCCTACCGGTAATAGGATCACGACTCAATTTCATTGATTCAAAGCATTAATTGTGATATATCACATGTCATGTATGACTGTTGTATCATTAATCATCTCGCGTTTTGATTGTCCATCCCAGGCCTATAAGTTGGATATTTCATCAGATTTAATTGACCGTTAAAGGGACAATAACACTCTTGCTTGCTTGACAGGTCCAGAAAAAAATATAGCCTTATTCTAACAACAAGATGTTTAAGTGTCCTACCTGTTGTGTAAATTATCCATTACAACCTATCTTACTTGTCCAGAGGGTTCGAAAATATGTTTAAATCCAAGTTGCATTTGAAAGTGCTTACGTGAGGCTTTTCAAACCATGTTACGGTAGGCCTATGTAGTTGAATTTTTCCAATTTTTAAAATTAGGTGTGTTAAGATGAAATTTGTATCATTTTTTAATTGGAATATTGTTGCATTTGAAAGTGCTTACGTAAGGCTTTTCAAACCATGTTACGGCATGTAGTTGAATTTTCCAATTTTTTAAATTAGGTGTGTTAAGATGAAATTTGTATCATTTTTTAATTGAAATATTCATTGTAAAATAGTAGGTTACAAATTGTTGACAAGAATAAACATTGGAACATATTATTCAGTTACAACAAGAGTGGTATTGGGGCTTTAATAAAATACATCAAATAAAGTAAGAACAAAAATTATTTTTGGATGCAGTTGTTTAAATCCATTTGTGTTTGTTTTGTTTTCGGTTTATATTTGATCAATGGGTCGTGTTGGGATCGCCACGGTGGGTTACTAGGGTTAGTGGTGCGGGAGGGAGGGTTTGACAAGGACAACTTTCTAGTCGTTTGGATGGTACGTAAATCGGGTGACCCGTGTATACATTGGCAGACACGTAAAATATCCCTTGACAGTTAGAATTCGACAAGAGTAAGTCATAGTGCCGCTGTTCGGGCAAAATTTCCCCCATAGCACACTGTATACTGTATGGCGTATGACCGTCTTCATGAGCCCAGTCCGAGTAGAATAGTAGGACGTTAAACTTTATTTCATTTCTGTTCAGAAATACGGAGCCCTTTTAGTGCACAACTGCACGGGAGCCATTCAGTCCAGGAAATGTCATTTCAGAGACTCTAAATTCAAAATTTCTCCCGTCGAGCATGCCCTCTGACCTCCATATTAGAACGCTTGCACACGAGGGTCCTGCTCTTGGCTACGTCATTTGTATTAGTGGCCTGTTCGCCAGTAGGACTCATTTTTGCTAAACAACCCCCACACCCCACCCGGTCGCCAACAAAATCGATATGTACGTCAACGCCAGTTTAACTATGGTAGAGGCCCTGCGGCCTGGAACCTCTGGGGGCCCTGATCACCTATCGCTAGCGCCTTGGAAGTTTTCAGAAATTGTAGGCGGGAAACGTGATTTCCTGGCATTTCAGGCACTTGTGTGGAGCCATGTAGATGTACCTACAAAATTAGCGCATTCTGGCGTTATTTCGAAAGACCAATCCATGCGAGTGCTATGAAATGATGGCATTTCTAGAGTAGGGGCTGGACGCAACAGATATTTTTGTTGGTGCCCTCTAATGTGGGAGGCCTGTGCCTCATGGTTAATCCGGCGCTCATTTACGTACATGGGACCTCGGTTTTTGTTTTTCGTACCGACCGAACGACCAGACAAATTTCTTTGTCATTTTGCGTCAGACCCTCCGTCCTATGCAACTGGCAATCCGAAACCACGCTGGAAACTTTCTCGACCAACCTTGGACATGATTGGGGGGGGGGGGGGGCGAATGTTTAGCACGCGCGTGCTCTTTCATAAAGCCTTTCTGTGAGTAAACTGGCGTGGTTTCGAATCCCCTGTTATACATGGCAAGGAGTAGGGTCGCCTGTCCAACCTCTTGGGTTTTCTCTGGGTCCTCCGGTTCCCTCCCACTGCTAAAGACCCCTACGCGCAAGCAAATTATTGAAATATAACTAAACTATATGTTAGTCCCGAAATGGCCTAGTTTGTGTCGAGTGAATGTTAAACCCCATTTATCTCTCTCTCTCTCTCGCTCTCACCCTCTCTCTCTCTCGGACATGATCAGTGAGCCAGCGTCTGACTGTTAGTCCTAAATCACCTCGACTTCGATAACAATGATATTCAATCAATCGAATCCTTTTATTCAATATACTGAAATACTTGGCAATGACATTCATTAGTTCGTAATCAAATTTTCGAAGTGCTAAGATCAATTTTTTTTACAGAAAATAGGTTTTTTTTAAATGATGTACACCAGGTACGGAGGAACCGAATGATTTGATAATGACGACAGTGTGGAGGCGTGTCGAGATCTAAAAAAAAAAACCGCTATTTGACTTACCGTGCATCATTTGAGACAGCTTTTTGACATTTTATAGTTCTTTGAAAGAGTTATGTTTAAGTAAGTGTCATTGTGTTTAAAATTTATGGGCCTGTCACACTATAATGCGAAGTAGCCCCAGGGGCGGGTCTAGGAATTTTGAAAAGGGGGAGCGCCGCAAAATAAGGACACTGGGAGCGGAGACGAGGCACGCCGCCGAGAAGGGGTTTAGGGCGGATTCCCCCGAAGAAAACTATACTTCATTTCCTTTCATCTGTAGCCATCCCAAGAGCTATTTTGCTGATATTTTCGGACATATATTTGGGTCTGAGAAAAGGCACTTTCAGCAGTAAATGGGGGCACTGTCGAAAATTCGGGGTAAGGGGCTAAAAGCGGGAATCAGAGGGGGGGGGGGGAGGGCACCCGAGAGGAGAATTTAAAAGACCGTGTCTTTTGTGCTTAGATTTCGATTCTGGATGGTGATTGAGTGTTGAAATGTCGTAATGTTGTGGGAGGGGGGGGGGGGCTTTCATTCTAGGTCGTTATAGGCGAAGGGGCAGGGCCAGGGGCCGCAATAACCTGGAGAACAGACTACCGCAGGCAACTTCTCCTGTGAAATCTGAAAAAAAAGACCTATTTGCCTATCTGGACTAAGGTCAGGGGTGTAGTGTTAGAAATTAAAGATAGGCTACATTAGTTAAGAGATTAATAAAGAGAAGGTCATTCTTGCTATAATATTTCAAAATTTGATGATAAAAAAAGAAAATATTGAAAGTTTTATTCAAATTACTTCAATCTGATCAAAAATATCACTGCTTGTAGTCTTGACAAGATGTGTGCATAGCGGTACACCAGGGTAGCTAATTGGGTAAGACGCTGGCTCGCTAGCATGGAGGTCGGGTGTTCGCTCCCTGCATTGGCCGAGAATGTTCATCTAGCATTTCCGATGTGGTACCCCCTTGTCGGTGATGCAGGACGGAGGGCCTGTAAGGACAGCTATCTAGTCGTTCGGATGGGACGAAACACTGAGGTTCCGTGTACACATTGGCGTACACGTAAAAGATCCCTTGGCAGTTTGAATTCCCCTCCTATAGCACACTGTATGGCGTATGCCCGTCTTCATTAGTCTTTTTTAGCAGCAGAAAAATTGGACGCTAACCCCGAAGTCAATTCATTTTAATTTCATTTTAGCTCTTGCATGAACGGAAAAGTCTATTTTGAGCCCCCTACAGTCCTTGAGGACCCTGTTCACCTCTTGTAGAGAACCACGGTGCTAGAAATTAATGTTTTCCTCAAATATAAGATGATCAAATTGCCCAACATTTTATGACTGCAGTCCATGCAACATTTTCCTCAGAGCTCAGTCCGAGCAGAACATGGTTCAATTTTATTTCAAATATACACTTGCTCGTAAGGATCTTTAGCAGTGGGAGGAAACCGGGGAACACAGAGTAAATCCACGAGGTTGGACAGGCGACCCTACTCATTGTCACGTACACACGGGGAATCGAAACCACGACAGTTAACTCAATGACAAACCGTATGACACAGCGCACTGCAAATGACCCCTACAGCGAATTTTGAAATAAAATTAAAACCATATGTTAGTCCCGAAATGACCTAGTTTGTGTCGAGTGGACGTTAAACACCATTTCTCTCTCTCACCCCCACTCCCAAGTTATCTATACCATACACCAACCTGGAGTTAAATATTTTATTAAAACATAAAAAAATATATTACATTTTGTACAAGAATAAATATTTATTTCTTTTACAAATTTACAAAGGTTCATTTTTTTTTCCTGTTTGTTTGTGGCCACTTGAGACAAAGGTGGGATTATAATTTTATACTTTGCTAGACGTCTCATGCATAAAATACAGACAAATGTTGTCAATTAAAATCATGCGTGACTTCTTCCCATCTAAAAATAAATAAGAACCTTTTATTGTCTTATTAAACTATTTGTTTATCGGTTGACAATACTGGAAAGAAAACGTGTTAAATATACGCGACCACGATTTAACTAGGGCTTCCGTCACATAAATGCCATATTGTTTGTTTTTTTCTTTTCTTTCCTGGAGACAGCCTATTAATAATGTTATTCATAACATATTTTAAAATAAATGCGTAAAAAAAAAATCATAGATTGCCGCCTTCCATTCGTTTTCCCCACACAAAATATTTATAAGCTCATAAATGTTATACTTTACCATAAACTCAAAGAAAATACAGTGGCTTAATTAAAATCAAAGGATTGGTCTTTTGGAAATAACGTTAGCTTGATTCGATGCAATAATATATGGTTGTTGTTCATTGTTTGAGATTTTGTACAGCGCATGTCTTCGTGGGTCTGTCTTGTGTTATAGTTTATGTGGTGTACGGTCCTCCTGCACTTACCATTAAAGAAACACACGAAAGTTAGCCCTGTAAAGGCCCCAATCGCCATTGGGGGGATTTGGAATCTCCTAAAGTGTTGAAATAGTCGGGGCTGGTGTCAGTGTTGGTAAAGCTCATGGAGTGACATTGAAAGAAAAGCCGTACACTTCTCATCATTGGCTGAATCTAACATACAATTTTAATTTAACCGAATCTGTCGACTGTATACACATTGACGTGCACGTAAAAGATCCCTTGGTAGTTGGCATTCGAAATAAGACTAGACCGTGGAAAGAAAAAATCAGCTACATCTACAAGCATGAAATTGTTCATTGACTGAATCTGTCTACTACTCATATAGAAAAATCGGTTACATCTCAACAATCGCTCATTTTAAATACATAAAATTTTAAATTGGCTGATAATATCTTAGCTCTGATTTAATATACACCCCAAATTATAAGTATATCCCTATTTCCCAATACAACTGAACAAATCGCATTTATGTAAGAGCTAAATCTGCATATTTACAGGTCTCTTTCTAGCTTTAAATGTTGTAATATAAATTTTTATTTAGACATTTTTACTGCCATGACATGACAAGCTCAAAACCCACCATATAAAAGACATCAGATGGCCTAGATGTTTAATGGCTTAGAACCCTATCGCCATTTTAATAATTCAATGATACAATGGATAATTGATTCGTGTTTATTGAAGTAGTACATGCCAACCGAGATTATCTTGCCAAAACCTCAAATACTCATAACTTCGCTCAAAAAAAAGTGATTTGATTGAAATTTTAAATATATTCCCTTTTCATTATCTTTGTTTGAACTATTATTGCAAGAACGACCAACTCTTTACCTATATCTCCCATAATGC
This sequence comes from Patella pellucida, assembly GCA_917208275.1. NCBI lineage: Eukaryota > Metazoa > Mollusca > Gastropoda > Patellidae > Patella > Patella pellucida. The sequence continues at coordinate 72,582,063 of OU795038.1, forward strand.
ACCTCAAATCAATAAAAAGAATCATTCGGTGATGTCATAGGCCTATTCCCTTACACTGAACATATGCTGGCATAGTTCTTTTCGAAAATTCTCAAATTTGAAACAAATTACCACCACCATAAATTTTCCTTTCGAGAAATAACGGAAATTCAGTTACTTTAATCGAAAGACAGAGACCACACGAGAACTATTACGTGTAATCCCGTCCGCAGTCGATCAAACCCCAGCATGGTACCAGAATCATCCGAAGTTTGCCGAGTGAGCTAGTCCACTTTAGTTCGAAACGTGTATACATACGCTACCAGGACTACATAGTAAAATAAACCTATCCCCATTGCAGATAGTCACGTCACCATGACAAAGCGTGATATGCATTTTTCTCAGACAACCTGCATTGTACGAACATAAAGGTGTGCGCATGTGTGTTTGAAATAAATTTATTAAACGTCAGCCTTCATAGAGGTATTTTGAAAGCCTTCTTATTTAGCCTGTCTCGAAATAATCACCACATGTTTGGCGTAATATTGCTGTTGGAGATGACGTGCCATAAAGAACATTCCATTTCATTTCTAAATATACCGTCTACAGTTGACGTCACATCACGCGGCATCCATTATTGGCTCGATGGCGAGTGCACTGTTTACATAAAACGTTTTCGCATTAACTAGTCCTGGTAGAATGGTGCCGTTTACCCATTCAATATAGGCTTACAAATGTAATGTACACTAAATAGGATTTTTTATTTTATCACCGTTATTTATTTTTATAATACTTCAAAAAAATGTTTTATAATTTTATTTGCGGATGGAAAACTGTTAATATCGCGAGCCCATTAAGCCGCACCGATGACATCCCTTTAACTTTAAAGCTACAATTTCAATTTCTAAGTTATATTTTTCAAATGTATTTAAATAAAACCTTAAAATAGATGGTATCCATAAACAGTCCTACCTTGTTAAAGAATAATCCTATTAATCCTATAATTCACTATTGCCAGCTGAGAAATTGGCAAAAATATCATTTTCAACTTTAAATTCAAACGTTTGAACATAGCTATTTCATGGAAGGAATAGGGAAACAAGGGAGGTAATTGTTCAATTATTTTTAAGGGTGGGAAATAATGTCCATGGTCGTATAATAGTGAGTTGATAACCTATTGAGCAAAAGACAAAGAAAAATAATTATGTTTTGACTTTCTTAGAAAATATGAAATTTTCGCTTTCAGCGATTATAGCGAATATTCACTGCTGCAGGCCTTTGTTTTAACAGAAAGTTATTTAGATTAGAAAACACATAAATTTAAAAATCTGAAACTTATTGAATTTTTAGATTGTCGGAGAAAAAGGGTCGTCGCTTTGATAATCACGTAACAACGTGACGTTATGTTTATACGTCGTACAGATTGACGTCAGGGATAGGTTAATTCACAGTCACCCTATAGAATATTAGGGTTGAATACCCATTTACGGTTAACATACATTTACGGCGGAATGGCTGTGGCTTCGGCTGCAGTCTAGATATTGTGTGGTTGCTAAGCAACTTGTAATGCTGCAACCTGCTGTGGTTGCCCTTCGATTGGGGCTTGAACTGTTCGTTGTGGCTGATAAACAGTTTGTGATTGGGGGGCAGCAGGCTGTGGTTCAACATAAGATGTACTCTTTAGTGGCATGGTGGGTGGCGGTGGAGCTACTACTGCAGATTGTGGTTGGGTAATACTTGTTTGTGGCATCGCTCCAATTCCCTGGAGCAGTCCCGATTGTGATAGTTGAGGAAATGCTGCCATAAAATTTCGTAGGGCGTTCCATTGAGAAAGGCTAAAATTGGGCATCGTTCCCTGTTGACCTGGGTTTGCTGTTTCTGATATTGGTGTTTCTGGCGCTGCTGGGCCGGCGAAACCAGTATTTACTGTTTGCGCGATTGGCGACCCGGGGATTGTAGCTGCGGCTGGGCTTAACACTATTTTATTCGAAGTATCAAAAGGATTATTTCCAACTACAATCTGCTCGTTTTGAAGGGGACCTGAGTTAGTATTAGGATCAGGATACATTTCATTAGTATTAACAGCATTGTTGGTTTGCCAAGACGGGTTTCCCACAGACTCGGGTCTGCTGATCAGTGACTGGTCGGTGTTCATAACTTGTCCTGGTTGAGTAGGGTCTACAGCGACTTGTTGTGCTGACGGACCAGCTTGTGTTCCAACCAGCATTTCTGTTGGTGTCTGACTTGTTTCTGCTGGGTATAGCGGTGTTTCTGCTATCGCTGTTTGGCCTACTGCTGTATCTATTTCAGCCGGCTCCATTGGTGTTTCTGTTGGTGTCGGACTTGTTGGTGCTAGGTTTAGCGACGTCTCTGCAACTGTTGCTTGGTTTACTGATGTAGTTGGATTTGCTTCGGCTTGTACTCCAACCTGCTCTATTGGCATTTCTGTTGGTGGCAGACTTGTTGCTGGGTTAAGCGGTGTTTCTACGAATGTTGTTGGGTCTACTGGTGTAACTGGATTTACTGTCGCTTGATTTAGTGACGTACCAGCGGGGGCAAATTCATCCATTAATGACCCCGTGTTACCTGTTTGTGTCCCCGCCTGCTCTACTGGTAGCCCTGTCGGACCTGTTGCTTCGGCTACTGCTTGATTTATCGGCGTTTCTGCTAATGCGGCACCTGCATTTGCTGCTATGGATGGAACTGCGTTCGTTACCAAAGTCTCCGGGATAGCTTGATTATTTTGCGCAACCGCAGTTAGTGGACTTTCGGTTGCTATGGGTATGGTACCGTAGCTTGATTCTGAAAACAGATTATGACGTATTAGCATATTCACGAATTTTAACGTAAATAATGTTATATAACACAGATCTTAACCACTTATCTAGACATAAAAACAGTCCATTTAATTTCGTTTAAAGCAGAGCCCAATTGGGTAGTTGAACAACCAATTAGGGGAGTGGGGTGGGGTTTCGATTCCCTGGTTGTACGTGAAGAGGGTCCCACTGTTAAAGACCCCTTCGCGCAAGCGACTTATTAAAGTATAGTTGAACGATATGTTAGTCCCGAAATCACCTGGTTTGTGTCGACTGGACGATAAAACCTATTTGTCTATCTCTGTATTTGCCCAAAAAAATAATGAATCTATGTTGTAATCGACGTATAATTATTTCAAAAGGGCGCATAGAATTGACGGAGCCTCAGAACTGTTCTGCACGAACAAGGGCTAACAATGTCGGGCATACGCCATGCAGTGCGTTATGAAGGAAATTTGTTCATACAGCGGGGTTTCCCACAATCTGATCAAAATACAGATCTATCTTTCGTTTCGTTTTTTTTAATACTTTCGATGGCCTCAACCACATGAAGACCTGAACGGTTGTAGTGGAAGTCAAGGGTCATACAAGCGGCTTTGAACGTCAGACATTGATTTACCAATCAGCGTTGATGTTTCTAGTGGGTTGCCCACAGTTCTGTGCACCGCATGCCAAGAACTTGCATTAAGACCATTTCATTAGCTAATCCCTCACATCAACCGGAACGTGGATTATATAACAAATCTTCCAGATCCTGATGTAGAAGAGGACTATAAAAAACGAAACGAAATAGGGTCTGTGCTTTATCCAGATTTCGTTTCACCATACTCTTCATCAAATTCCAATTGTGCACTCCAACTTAAAAAAACAATTAACAGTTGGAATTCGAAATAAGAGCAGGCAGCAGTGCCGCTGCCTGGTCAAAATTTCTCTCATAGCACATCTATGAAGTTAAACCCGAATTGACAGTTTGATTTCTATATAAGAGCAGGCCGTAGCGCCACCAACCGAGCACACTCTGTGGCGCATGCTCATTATCTGTTGGACGATAGACCCCATTTTATTTATTTGACATTACCTGATATCGTGACTGGAGGATTACCAGATGTACTAAAAACAGACAAGACATTGCCTTGTGCATTTTGGTTGGTTGTCATTGTTGCTACTGGTGACAAGTTCATATTTGGATAACTTGGTATTTGGTTTGTGTTGATGACTTCTATCGGTGCTCTTTCAATTGGTATGATCGACGGAGCATTGTTAACTGGTCCCGCTGGTGATGGAGGGCCTAAATTTGGGTTCGCATATCTCGAACGTAGTATATCCATCATAGGAATAGGCGCAGGAGCAGGCGAAGGCGCAGGCTGTAGATTTGACGCGCCAGGTGTCTCTGTAAGTGGGTTAAACATATTCGGCATTTCTGTAACCGGAGCAGGTATATCTCCATACATTCCATTTGACGGGATAACATTTGTTACAATGGGCTGACTTAACGTTTCTGTTATTATTGGCTGGCCAGCTGGCGCCGATGGAATGGATGATGGTGTGATAAGATTGGGCAATGAACTACCAGGGGTAGTCTGCGGAGTATTCGCGGGTGTTTCCGGTGAGGTATTATTAAGAATTCCTAATGTACTTTCCAGGTAACGCGTTAAATCAGAAATAACAGATGACAGTTCTTTGAGAGTTCCGGTGTTAACAGATGTTGCTTTAGAAGATTGTACTTGACCAGTAGAAATAGCATTAGCAGATTGGGCACCAGCTGCCCCTTGTACTTTCTGTACCATATCGATCGCTGATTGAATGAAATTGTTGGAAACTGGGTTGGGTTCAGTCGATACTTGCTGTGGTGTCGTTTGCGGCGGTTCTGTTACTTGTTTTGTAGGAGAAGGAGTAGGCATTCTACTACTACTTATTTCGTTCGATGGTCCTAGCGGCTGTTGCTCTGCATTTTTCTCGGTTACTTGTTTTGATTCTCTTTGTGCCAGTTGTGACAGAGTGGCTTTTATGTCCCAACCTGAAGAAAGTGGCTTTGATTCCCGTTGCACTTGTGGTGCGCTAGTTGCAGATGGAGATCCAGATAGGGGTATTTTAGTTCCGAAAATCAAAGGTTTCTTTTTTTGTGGCCCATCTTTTGATGTCGGACTTGATACTGCTGGCGTCTTTTGTGGGTTTCTGGACGCCAAACGAGAAGCCCAACGGTTTCGAAATGATTTACTTGGGTCGGCCGGAACCCAATGTGTTTTAGTAATAGGTTTTGGTACTATTCTTTGTTGTGTTTGAGTCGCTGTTTCTGGAACCAAGCCGGTAGGGGATCTTGCTGCTGGTTGTTGTGTTCCTTGTACTGATGTAGGCCAGCCAGGAGGAGGTGGGTTCGATGGCTGTGCCACTTGTTGTGGGGTTCCTGATGTAGGCCGCCAGCCAGTTAATGCCGGGTTTGATGGTTGTGCCGCTTGTTGTGGGGTTCCTGATATATATCCAGGCCAGCCTGGTTGTAATGATATCGGTGCTGTTAGAGTTGGATTCGCTGTGTCTCGAACCAAGCCGGTAGGGGATCTTGCTGCTGGTTGTTGTGTTCCTTGTACTGGTGTAGGCCAGCCAGGAGGAGGTGGGTTCGATGGCTGTGCCACTTGTTGTCGGGTTCCTGATGTAGACCGCCAGCCAGTTAATGCCGGGTTTGATGGTTGTGCCGCTTGTTGTGGGGTTCCTGATATATATCCAGGCCAGCCTGGTTGTAATGATATTGGTGCTTTTAGCGCTGGGTTCGCTGTTTCTGGAACCGAGCCGGTAGGAGACCATCTTGATACTGGTTGTTGTGTTCTTGGTACTGATGTAAGCCAGTCAGGAGACAAGTTTGATGACACAGCCGTTGGTTGAAGTGTTCCTGACGCTGATGTAGGCAAGCCAGTAAGAGGTGTGTTCGATGGCTTTGTCGCTGGTTGAGGTTGCCCTTGCCCGGATGTGGGCCAGCCATTAAGAGACGGGTTCGATGGACCCTGCGGAGTTCCTGATGTAGGCCAGTTAGTACTAAATCGGTTCGGTAACTTTGCCGCTACTTGTTGGGTCCCTGACACTGGTGCAGGTAAGCCATTGGTAGACGAGTTTTGGGGTCTCGCAGCTTGTTGTGGTGTTCCTGAGACTGGTGTAGGACGTCCTTGAGCCAAGCCTGTGGGAGACCATCTTGCTGCTGGTTGTGGTGATCCCGGCACTGATGTAGGCCAGCCGTTAGGAGACAAGTTTGATGACACAGCCGTTGGTTGGGCTGTTCTCGAAACTGGTGTATACAAGCCAGTAAAAGACGTGTTCTTTGGCTTTGCCACTGGCTGTGGTCTTCCTGGCACAGGTGTGGGCCAGCTACTTCGCAGTGGGTACGATGACTTTGCCGCTACTTGTTGAATGTCAGAAACTGATGTAGGCAAGCCAGTAAGAGACATGTTCTTTGGCTTCGTCACTGGCAGCGGTACTCGTGGCACGTATGTAGGCCAGCTACTGCGCACTGGGTACGATGGCTTTGACGCTGGTTGTGGAAATCCTGGTATAGACCAGTCAGGACGATATGGGTTCGAAGACTTTGTCAGCACTTGTGGAGTTCCTGTTGGGTTTGGTGGCCCTGTCGCTGGTTGTGGTATTCCGTTTGGTGAAGGGTCCAATCCTGTAGGATTTGGAGTTGAAGCACCTCCTGGCCAACCGCCAACTTCGAAAAAAGTACTCCCTGCAATAGGATTTTTTACTCCTACATTACCGAAAGGGTTCTTTGAAGCGTAGGGGTCTTGAACAACGGCAGATAAAGCTGAAATAATAAAATCATAATTATCAACTGAAGACATGTACAGCCAATCATGTATTATTTTTTAATTTTCAAGCAATAGCTTTATATTTTACGGAAGGAGATTTAACCTTCACTCTGTACAAACTACGTCATTTTATTTTAACATTCGTTTGGATCCGCCTCTGAAGATGCCTTGACAGATGGAATTCTCTCTATCTAAGAATAGGTCATAGCGCCACTGTGGTGCAAATTCCCCTCATTATCCCAGTGGGTGTAGAACATTGGACGTTAAACCCCACTTAATCCTACTCATATAATTTGCATTACCAATCTATTATCCATTTCAGGCATCACTGCTACCCCCCCCCCCCCCTACACGCAAGCGAAATATTGAAATAAAACTTAACCACTGTTAGTCCCGAAATGACCTAGTAAGTGACGATTGAACCTCCCCCCCCCCGCCTCTCTCTCTTTCTCACTCTCTCAGTTTTTCATCCCACCCAAACGATTATACAGCTGTCCCTTAACAGGGCCTTTTTCCTGCACCACTGACAATGGGAAAACACGCAGGAAAATTAAAATGAAATTATGAGCGTTAAACTCTATTTCCACATATATTTCTAGCCGAGTCGGAGCAGAGCAGTAGCACGCTAAACCCCATTTTATTTCAAGGAGTTAAATAGCTAATATTTGGGGCATATATATTGATGCAAAGGAGTCACAACGCATATAATAATGTGATCTGGGGCCTGTTTCATGAAATTTTAACTTAAGATAAAATCCAAATTTTAGTACATACTCAAATCTGATTGGCTAAGCGCTAAAATCAATCTAATACTATCCAATCGAATTACTAAAATCGGATTTTATCTTAGTTAAAATTTCGTGAAACAGGCCCCAGATTGTATATGAATTGATTTACATTCAATTGTTTCCGTTTTGACTCAAATTACAAATCAGTTATGTCCAGCGAAATACGGTATGAATCTCAGGCGAATAGAAATTTCTAGCCGCTGGTTATTCCAGTCTATTGCGCATGCTCTCCAGATAAGTTATGGCGTCGCCGTTTGACATGAGTTGTGGGATATGTCTAGCCCTTTGCTCTTTCTGGTCACTTGTTACAAATGACGATGAGCGCACTATGGTACACGATTCGTGTACCAATGGTAAAATGTTTATTTTGTCTTAAATATCAGAAGCCTACTTTTTACCCAGTAAGATAACAACATCAATGTTGATTTGAATTGACAAATAATTCGTGTTTTGGATGATATTTAGTTAGAGACTTCGCTACTTTAACTAAGATAAAGTTGTCATTTTTTTAAATGTATTGCCCGGGAATATGTCCAGATAAATTTATCTTAAAGTATATGGGCTGTAAAGACATTTATTGGACATGGCGTCAAATTCAATATGTCGTATGATCACGAACTTCCTTGACAACCGCGAGATGTAGACATACTGAAAACTCGAGCCACCTCCTACAGGTTTGATTTAGTTTCCTTTTATGTATGATTGATTACAGTTAAAAAGACACAAGTGATGTCTGTTAGACCGTAAATCTCTTGTGATTGCACGCATGGAGAAAAACGAAAGGGAGCTACGTTGGGTATGAAGTTAAGTCGCTGGCTCGCTAACCTATAGGTCCTGTCTTCGATCCCTGCATTAACCGATATAGTTTATCGGGATTTTCCGACGCGGTTTCCCCTGGTCAGCGAAGCAGGACGGACTGAGATCCGACGTGAATCTCTTTTGTGAATGTGCGAATAGAGAAATACGGAAGGGAGCCACGGTGGCTAAGTTGGTAAGTCGCTGGCTCGATAGACTAGAGGTCCTGTGTTCGATCCCTGCATTATCCGAGAAAGTGTATCGGTATATTCCGACGTGGTTTCCCCTTGTCAGCGATGGCAAGGATGGCGCACATAAAACCCCTGAGATGCCGTGTATTCATTGGCGTGTATGCAAAAGATCCCTTTGCAGTTGTAATTCGACATATGAGTAGGACATAGAGCCGCTGCCCGGGCAAAATGTACCGCATGTATCATACAGCCTATCATTAACTCAACTGGCGTTTCGTGACAAGGAGTAGGGTCGCCTGTCCAACCTCGTGGGTTTACCCGGGTCCTCCGGTTTCCTCCCACTGCTTAAGACCCCTACGCGCAAGTGAATAATTGAAATAAAATTAAACCATAATGTTAAAGGGGCCGGCCCGAATTTCAAAGAATCTGAAAATTACACGTTCATGAACGTATGAAATTTAAACGCCAAAATATAGAGGAATAGTGTATTTACCTTGTCTGAAAATTTCAGTTCAAAATATTGAGTAGTTTGGACGTGAATGCAAAAAAAGCTTAACTGGACACTAGCTCTTTTAAGTTTTTCTTTTAAATTGTTATTGTCGTTTTACTTGATAAGCGCGACTATATTTGATACCAATTTTAACTTAATCAACAGAGAGCTTTAAAAGTGAGTCAATAGGTTTAGATTGAAAGCTGACATAAAGACTCGTTTTATCCAGACACTTCGGTGTAATGCATACAGAACACAAGTCTTCGGCCACCGAGCCACACCAGCGATTGGAAGTTGTTTGAAAACATATCACATAGCTTGAAGAAGTTGCTCGGATCTAAGTTAGAGGCTATTAAGGGCTTTTCATACAAAATTAAGCAGTTTTAACCCCCAAAATGTTATCAGGATGGCCCCTTTAATCCCTAAACGACCCAGTATTTGTCGAGTGGACGTTAAACACCATTTCTCTCTCTCTCTCCCCTCCCTTAAGTGCGCGATTCTGCGAAGCCCATTAAAGGACCTAAGTCCGTAACTCAAAATCCTCCAGAATCTTCGACATCGAAATCACGAATTATTGGTCAATTTAAATTAACATTGATGATGTAAACTTACCGGGAAAAGATTAGCTTCTGATATCCCATATTCTAGATAAAATATTTTTTTTAACACTGGTACACGAATCGTGTACCATAATGCGCTTCAGTCCCAGGGACGAGGCTAGACATATTGCATCAAACCAAACGAAAGTATGTAGACTGGAATAACTAGATGCTAGAAATGTGCACTTGATTGAAATTGCTGACTTATTTCGACGAACATAACTGATTTGAAATTGGAGTAAAAACGGAAGCCATTGAATGTAAATCAGTTTTATAAATTCATATAAAATTATTATATGCGTAGCGACCCACTTTTGTGAATTTTTAGGTCCCAAATGTTAGCGATTTAGCCCCTTTAAGTGCGCGATTCCACACTTGAAATAATTAATTCGTTTCAACGAAATATACAATTCGTTAAAACGATATACTATTTCGTTATAACGATATACTATTTCGTAATAGTTTATATTTCGTTTAAACGAATTAATATTTCGTTTAATGCAATAATTGAAACGTGCACGAAACAATTATATAAGGGTGGAATCGTGCACGCAGGGGCTCAAAAGAATCGTGCACCCAGGGGCTCTATAGAATCGTGCACCCAGGGGCTCTATAGGATCGTGCACTGAGGGGCTCTATAGGATCGTGCACTCAGAGTCTCTATATAATCGTGCACTCAGGGGCTCCATAGAATTGGGTACTTTAGGGACTCCGTAGAGAAAAGATCGAGCCCTCCTGTCTTTTATTTCTTACTAAGATGGGGAAAATATATCATTTTGCACATAGAGATCCATCTACTACAAACTTCTAGAATAGATATCTGTCCTAAATGTCCGCCATATCATAAAGTAATATACGGATTTTTAATGCAGTTCTACTCCATTTCATACACACAAAGATTAAATTAATAAACTTTTACAATTTGTCGAAACGGAAACCAGGGTTTACCGTCCTGTTTTTCGTCACCGAGTGCGGTAATGCAAACGGGCATAGTCTTCATACAGTGTGATTGCCTGGACAGCGGCACAGCTACATACTCTAATACTTCTATCGAATTCCAACCAATGCGTAAATAGGAAATCAGTTTTCCGTCCCATCCGAACGACTAGGTAATAAACAAAAACCTACGCCAGTACTCATTCCAACCTTGATGTAATTAAAATTGCATAAAATAACCTAATCTGATTATAATATAAAATACAGATCTATATTTCATTTCGTTTTTTTTTAACTTTCGAATTCGATGGCCTACACTGCCTGGTGTAGTAAAGACAAGTAAAACGAAATATTGAACTATAAAAAATCGAAACGAAATAGGATTGTAAAGAAATGTAAAATATCAATAACACAGTAAACAGTTATAAATAGTATCTAGCCCCGAGTTCACAAAGCATTCTCAGAATTAAGTTAAGAATTTACTTAACCACCAATCACTGCTTATGAGAAACACAAATCTTTGCACATAGTTTCTTATTGTTTAATAAAGGACTATATTTTAGTTAGTTAAAATAAGGGGAACAATATTCTGAGTTCAATTCTTAACTTAAGTCTGAGAATGCTTTGTGAAATCGGGGCCAGATATTCATGGTTATCAGATGTCCACGCCTGCCTCATCCCCTTGTCAGTGATGCAGAAGGAGGGCCTGACGAGGACAGCTGCCTAGTCGTTCGGATGGGACGAAAAACCGAGGTCCCGTGTACACATTGGCGTGTACATAAAAGAACCCTTGGCAGTTGGAATTCAGTTGCTGCCCGAGCAAAATTTCCCTCACAGCACACTGTATGGCGTATGTCCGTCTTCAATTAGCCCAGGTTAGGTGCTTAAGCGTAGGACGTTAAACCCCATTTCATTCATTCATTCCAGCACTAATTACTATAAAAAATAACTTACCTGGGTGTAAAGAAATGCATACTATTAAAAACCCAGTAAAACAAGTATACGTAGCAGCTAGTCCCATTTTAGATAGGCACGATAATTACTTATTGGGTCTTTTATTATATAGAACATATGGTTCCTCGTAAATCGAGCACTTGCAGCACTTGCTTCCACGACTAAACCTGGTGGACGACAACTATACTTATTGGGTTTATTATACGGTTCCTCGTCAGTCGAGCACAAGCTTCCGCGACTAAACGTGCTAACAGATAAACGTATTGGGTCTATTCTAAACAGAAAATATGGTTCATCGTAAGTCGAACACTTCCTTCGACGACTGAACCTCTCACAAGTTATCCCCGTTACCCCTTCAGTCCAACAATGACTATATAACTATCAATGAATAAGATGACAGTAAGCTGACTTTTATATTCACGCTCATAAATAGGGTGGAAATGGAGACTTAAAAATGATTGATATCCAAAAATTGGCTCCAGGCACCTCACGCTTTAGCATGAAAGTATTCGTATTCGTATTGTTTGACGTGAAATAATGACAACTATACTATTCTGCGTGAATTTATTCATTTTGGGTATTAAATTTTAGTTTTTTCATCATTAATCAGGCATTGTTTCAAAATAGTAAAAGTATGAGTGACGTTATATTGCCATAACTGAAAAGAAACTTGGCATTTACGTACAATGTCCATATTTAGAATTACTTAGAAGTGTTTAAAGTGCGCATGCCTCTATTCTTTTGAACCATAAATTGGACAAAAACCAGATATTTATGTAATATGTATGTATACACCGTGATTTATATTCTTTTTTTTAAAAAGATTTATTGTAATTTCTAATCAATAATGTTCGGTGAATACGAAATGAAATGGGGTTAAACGTCCTACTGTTCTGCTCCTATATACTGGGCTAATGAAGACGAACAACGTCATACAGCGTGCAATGAGAGAAATTTAGCCCGGGCAGTGGCACTCACTGTGGACAACTCTTATATCGAATATCAACTGCCAAGGAATCTTTTAAGTGCACGTCAATATATACACGGGTCCTAGATTTTCGTCCCATCCGAACGTCTAGACAGCTGTCATCCCCCCTATTCTGCACCACTGACAAGAGGAAACACGCCGAAAAATCCCGATAAACTTTCTCGGCCAATGCAGGGATCGAACATGCGACCTCCAGACAGGGGAGTAAATGTGGGGCGTAAATCAGTGCAGTCGGTTGCAAAATAAGAGCAGTCGGTATCAAAAAAACGCTCACTGCATACGCCACGCTACTCACAAAAAAATAGTCGGTCTCAAAATAATTGCAGTCCCTGCATCGGCGACTTAATGAATTAATGAGGTAAACAAACAATGCAAGAATAGAGCCTAAATTGCATACGCCAAAAAAACCCTATAGTATAAAAAAAAACATGTCTGCTTGTCATGTTTGAAAAAATGTTTGTCACTCTTATTCTGTTGTGCGTATGTTGTTCTATGAAATGTTTTTCCCCGCGTGGCAAAAAAATAGTCGGTCTCAGATGAAATGAATTAATGGGGTAAACAAAACCACAAATCAGGAGAAATTGACAGATAGGCGTCAAGATTCTGTCCCATTTCTTATCCTCTTGTTAACGAGCATTTAGTTCCATTTGCCATGACATTGACTAACATTTTCAGGTCTAGTCCCGAAAAATTAAAAGCTCGGTTACATATCCGAAATTTGTTCGTGCCTGTGGCACTCAATTCTGTTATAACACCATTATTTTATTCCTATGTTGTCTGATAACGTCTCAGCACTACCATATTTCACGGTTATAGTGCGCTGCCTAGTTATACTGGTGGGTGGGTCGGGGGGCGTCAGACTAGACAAATGTTATATCCACTCTTGCAAAACAGGCGGAACTGACAGGGACAGATCTCAAGATTCTGTCCCATTGACACACATTTCTGGTCCTCTCGCCCACAAGAATTTCTCCCAGCAATGAACTCAAACTCTAGGATATTACTCAATTTTCAAAATGTTCTTAGGTTGTTCAGTGTTATAGGCACAATCATCATATTAAAGTTGACATAAAATTTATGTTATATATTATATGACATAAATTTTATGTCAACTTAAATAAAACTGCTTTCCGGCGAACAACTATATAATAAAATTATACAATACTATCTATGTTCTAATGGGACGCTTAAAGGGCCAATCCCGGTAATATTTTAGGGAAAAATACTGCTTAATTTTGTGTTAAAATCCCTTAAAATTATCTATCCTCGGGGCTGAAAAACTAACTCAATATATGTGATACGTTTTCAAAAAACTTAAACCCGTCAGTCTTCATCTGGAAATGGAGACCGGGGTCTTAAGCTGTATAACGCTGTGTCTGGATAAAACCAGACTTTTATTTTATAAAAATAATGTGTAGGTGAAATTTACCTTTCGTTCACAAGTACGACACTTGGGCCATGCACTATACATAACTCTAAAGGAAGGTTAATCGATATCATGTCACCCAATGAAAAATCTGACCGGAAATCTTAAATAGGTTACGTGTATTTTACTCAATATTTTAATTTCAAGTTTAGAGACAGGGTATACATACACCAATCCTCTATATTTTGGCGCTTAAATTTCATACTTACTCGGACCCAGTTCAAATCAGGATAGTCCCTTTAATGTTTTAGCCAGTATTCTGTTGATATTCATTGTGGGGTGGGGTTGTGGATGGCTCCCTAGATTTGGAACCGACCCACCCCACACCAATTCCCAGCTTCTAGATCCGCTATACTGACGGCGCCCCTCGTACAATGGGGGTATGTGCATCAGTTGGTCGCATTTTGGCTACCCCCCCCCCCTAAAACAAAATCGTTATGAACGCCCCTGCCTCCAGTTCAGCGAGCCAGCGTCTTACCCACTTAGTCTCCTTGGACTCCTGTTTGGTGAATACGCGAACATGCCAAATTGAACGGAAGTCGTTCACGCCTGCCTGGTTTATCCTACGTTATTTATTTTTAATTTGGAGTTTATGAATCAGCTATTACTAATTACTTCCGCATTTTTTTTCAGGGGGTTGGGATGGCCTAGTGGTCTAGAGTGCCGCGCTTCGACCTCTATCTGGCCGGCCACCTCTGGCTTGCGGCTGTGGTTTCGAGTCCTGGTGTGAGCGAATGTGGCATGGGGATAGGGGCGCCTTCTTAACCTCGTGGATTTCCTCAGGACACTCCGGTTTCCTCCCACTGCTAAAGACCCCTACGCGCAAGCGAATTATGGAAATAAAATTAAAACCCAATGTTAGTCCCGAAGTGACCTAGTTGTGTTTCTATTTCCTCATTTTATTGTGGGATATGTTTATCTTTGTTCATTACAAATGAGGCCCGAAACCATGGAGTACACGACTCGTGTACTGTTTTTAAAGATACAATATAGGTTAGGTAACTAGTTCTCAATATTATAGTTAAAAACTTCATAATGTAAAGGAAATTTGCTGACAATTTCAGTAAAATTGATAGACTATGAACCGAGAACTAAGCGGATTAGCCTCGATCGTCATTACTGAAGTCGGCAAGACAAAACTAATAGCCTCGCTTTTCCATTTACTCGTTAATCACGAAGGAAAGTTTTGCAGCAAATCGGACTATAATTACAACAAATACCATAGGCTATCCTTGACATTGAGAGCTGATTATGGTATGGATAAGTTAATTAGTGTCTAATTAATAGTTTTTATAGCATTTCAGGCCTAATGAAAGACCTACAATAGGCAGATTTTGCTCTTTATATCACGTATGTTTAAACATATTAATCTTATCTTGAATATGCGATGTCAGGAACTGATATGGTCATGACCAGATAGCAAGACTAGTAGGGCCTATTAATTGAATTGGATCCATGCTGAATTATAATTCGTGTTTGTAAATTCGAATATTAAGGAACATATTGAGTTAGTAGTTGGCCGTGAAAGGTCATCGGGATTTTCCCATGTGGGTTCTACTTGTTAGTGAAATATGATGGAGCGCCTGCCAAGGACAGTTTCGTCGTTCGGATGGCCATAGTGCCGCTGCCCGGGGCTAATTTTCCATATAGCACACTGTATGGCGTGTGCCTGTCTTTATTAGCTGATCAGTCATTAATAGTTTTACTAAGTGACAGGTGGCACATGATCATGGGCGAACGAGCAAGGGTTGAATTTCGTCAATTTATAGATTTTTTTAAAGATATATTAGATTGACTTTATTGCACTAAAATGTTTTTAAAATTCAACTTTTGTGTCGGGTCAGGCGCTGGAATTAGCACCAGGGGGTGTTTGAATCCTTAAAATGTGTTAGTTTAAGTTTTCACGAAACAGCCGCTAGCATATTTACTCCCTTCAACTTAAAAATACCTTATGTCAGATCTAAATAGGCCCATTGTGGGTCTTTTTTCTGGATTTAATCTAGACATTTATTCACATGACAAGTCTACAATCAACTACTCGAGATTTAGTGATTCAAAAATTTAACACTAAAAAGGATAATCAAGACATCTTAAATAAGGTATAACTTCGCCTAGTTGTAACTTCGGATTTTTATCAAATGTTACAATAAAGCACATTCCTGTTGCCATGGCCCGATAAATCCCTCTCTGGCCATTGCTGGATTGGCTTCTGAAACTTGAACTTTTGGGGGATTGTGCCATTCTTCCCGTTCGATCAAATCTACCACTTGAATACAGTCCTTCTTTTAATCTGGGGTCTTCCCTAAAACTTTGGACAGTGATTTTAGGTATTAAAAACGGTAAGGGTTTGTTCGTCTCCATACAGTATTGTTTACTTTATGTCAATGTTGATAGCCTCGTTTGTCACGCAATTAGTTTTACTGCAATGCACTTGTTAATTGGGAATAATAAAATAGTGAGCCATGACGTAACGTTATGTAAACCCTGTTTTAAGGGTAATGCCTTTGTAACACAGCTAGCGATTGGTAGTTAATCGTACAGTTGACCAATCATAATTAAGAACAATAATTTTACCTCTTTTCAGAAGTGAGTAGTGAGATTAGCTCTAATTAAATGGAACAAGGCAATAAAGTTAAGCCTACATATGAATAATATATTAAAAAAACGCAAATAAACTAACCAGATATACAATAAACCCAACTATTGCATATCGGCTTAAACATACATTATGCAAGAGCTTAATCTGTTTATTGAAGGTCTTTCTTTAGGCCTGAAAGGTTATCGAAATTATTAATTAGACATTAATTAACTTACCCAGACCATAATCAACTTTCGATGGCATCGCTAGACTGCGATTTTTAGTGGATTATGAGCCGATTTAATGCATAACGTTCCTTCGTGATTTAATAATTAAATGGATAATCGAGACTATGTTGTTTATCGAACTGACTTTTGTAATGATGATCGGGGGTAGACGAAAAATTCAATGGCTTAATTATTAGTTCATAATCGATCGATTTGATAGAAATTTTCAGCTAATTGCCTTTACATTATCTAGTTTTTCACAATTGTAGTGAGAACTGTCAACTCTTTATCTAATTTCCAATAGCCGCCAAGTGTATCTTTAATTAGTCTGCCGGAATGTTATTTTTTTGTGGCAGCAATGTGCAAACTAAGCTTTCTTGGTTTTAAATGGTAGATTACATCCAGTAGTGTCACAGAAAAAAAAGACCCATCAATTGGCCAAAGGGAATTTTTTGAGAGGCCACAATCCAAAATGACCACTGGTTTTGGCTGGTAAATTCCAATTTTCACCCAGTTATCATAATATGATCGAGTTTGGTGTCAAAATATATATTTTCGGGGTCAATGTCTCCATTTCGATACTTAAATTTATGATGGGTGTTACCACTGAGTCAATATTGGGAGTTATTCAATATGGCGGTCAGTTTTGGCGGGTAAATTTGAATTGTCCATATGGGAATGGATTGAGTTACCCCGAAAATGTATGCTTTGATACCAAAGTCGATTACATTATGATAATTGGTTGAAATTGGAATATACACGCCAAAACCTGCGGCCATTTTGGATTGTGGCCTCTCAAAAATCTTTCCTTTGGCCAATTAATGGGTCTTTATTTTCGTAACACTACTGGGTGTAGTCTATCATTTAAAACCGAGAAAGCTTAGTTGGCACATTTATGCCACAAACGTGAGATACAGACCTAATTCTGGCAGACTAAATGACTGTGTCATTGCACTCGACACAAATTTTTACCATACATAACTATCAAGTTACTGAGCAGTGCATCGTAAGATAAATCATAAAAAATAATAAATCAAGATATAAATATCCTTTACATTATCTAAGTTTTAACTATTGTAGTTTTTTTTAAACCATATTTTTTTTCATTCAGACAACCTGAATGAAATATTGTTTAAAAAACCAAAACTCTTTATCTAATATCCCATAGGCCTAATGTAACGTTAATTTGTCATTGCACTCGATTTTCATATAAAGTTACTGAACTGTGCATAGTGGGATAAATCATAAAAAATAATAAATCACAATATATAAAAAAATATAGATACTATTATATTCTGGTTTCAGGTGTGACTGCACTCGAAAATTGGACGGGCGGGGGCGGGGGCTTGGACTATTGCCCAGGGGCCCGGAGCCTAGAGGTGCCCTGAGTTATACCTATTACTTTTTTTTAAAAAAACGTTCGTATAAATTATAAACGCATCGTTACTTAATACTTATGTAGTAGAAACCCCATGATTTTTCAGAATTTGGATAGGATTAAGGGGTGAGTGGAGAAATTGATAAATTAAAGGAGCTAAATCACTAATATGTTAGACCTAGAAATCGACACAAATGGGTCACAAGCATATAATAATGTAATATGAATGTATATAAATTGATTTACATTTAATATTTAATCTAATTTCAAACCAGTTATGTTCGGCGAAATACGCCTGATGTCTCAATTGAAAGTAAATCTCAAGCGTCTGGTTATTCCAGTCTACACGGTCTTTGTCTCTAGAAAAGAATATGCATTGTCGATGATTTTGGTTGATATTAACTTACGGACAAAAAACTATCAGACAACTGCCCGGGCCTATCCCGTTTGAGAACCTCCTCGCCGCCAGGGTATCCGGAACCCCGGTAGGTAATCGGGGCCTAATCCGGGCCTGTCTGTAGAACGCTACAACGACGGACGACGGTGTCTCCCGCCAATAATCAAAATGAGCATGCAAGCGGGTATCGATCTGTTTGCTGACAGGTATGCGATTATTAAAAATAGGCCGGTGGCTGCCAGGCAGGATACGCCCATATTTTCGAGAGACGGATGCCTTAGCCTCTAGAGCGCCCACAAGATTTTTTGAAGTGATCAAGGGCCATAACTCTGAAAGTAATTATCGGAAATTGCTGAAAATCAATAGGCTTCTTCGTCTCATTACCATAAACACTGTGTATAAATTTAAATTCAATCGGTTATTAACTTTATTCTCTAGAGCGTCAACAAGATTTTTTGAAGTGATCAAGGGCCATAAATCTGAGAGCAATTATCGGAAATCGCAGAAAATCAATAGGCTTCTTCATCTCATGACCTTAATCAGTGTGTATAAATTTGTGGGATTGGATGGCCTAGTGGTCTAGAGTGCCGCGCTTCGACCTCTAGCTAGTCTGTCACCTCTGGGTTGTGGCTGTGGTTTCGAGCCCTAATGTGAGCGGATGTGACATGGAGATAGGGGCACGCCGGTTTCCTCCAACTGCTAAAGACCCTTACGCGCAAGCGAATTATTGAAATAAAAATTGAAAACCATACATTAGTCCCAAAATGACTTAATTTGTGTCGAGTGGACGTTAAACCCCATCTCTCTCTCTCTCTCTCTCTCTCTCTCTCCTTCTCTCTCTCTCTTTCTGTATATATAAAGTCAATTGAATATTACCTTTAGCCTCTAGAGTGTCCAAAAGCAATTGTGAACGCCGGACCGACGGACGGACAGAAAAAACGGACGGGGGCGACGACAATATACAACCAAATTTCAATGTGGGGGTGTAAATAGGCGATTTTTCGGACAATCAGGGGCCATAATTTAGGAAGTTACGTTTCGTTGGGCGCAAATATCGAAAGGAACCGAGATCGTCCGTCCGTCCACAATTGTTCGTGGACTCTCTACAGGTCACATTTCTTATCCGATTTTGACGAAACTTGAAATATAGGATTATCCCTAAAAGATCCAGCTGCTTTCGATATTGGCATCTATCGGATCGAAACTTGATTGTACGCAAAATCAGGATATTAGCTCGTGAACCCTATAGAGGTCACAATTTCTAACCCGTTATGATGAAACTTGACCTGCATGATGTTTATAACCTAAACATATTGTATCCCCTCGATACTTGCGCCTATCTGAACGTAACTTCATGAATTATGGCCAGTGATTATCCGAAAAATCGCCTTTTTTCCAGCTAGTGGTCCCTCTGGAGGTCACAATTATGGCAGAATTGGCATCATCAACAGATAACCCATTCTGGAAAGACGTCATTTGGACATACCATGATTTCCTGAAAGGTTTACTTTATGACAATAAAACTGATATCAGTGAGCAACCACTATGTTATAACTATAATGTGAAACTTGACCATATTCAAAATTGGCATAATAATGGTGTGAGTTTAATCTCAGATTTGATATCCCCAGAAGGAAAGTTTTATATATATCAAGAATTGAAAGATATTTACAAAATTAAAGATACATTCCTTGACTACTATAGGGTAATTGCAGCAATACCAAAATCATGGAAGATAAAAATAGAACTGTCAGAACCAAAAGTGATAGGACCAATAAAACCTTTAATTCTTGAGACTTTAACGAAGGCTAAAAGGGCTGTTCAGTTTTTCAGAAGATATTTGAATCTAAAATTGAATATAATAAAAAAAAGAAAGTTAAATGGAAAATAGATATTGGTCATGAGATTAAAGATGAAACTTGGAAGAAATGTTTTATGATTCCATGGTAATGTACTACAGAGACAAAACTTATAGAATTCCAATTCAAAATTGTAGTATTCTAACCACAAAAACATTCTTGTTCAAAATCAAAATAACAACATAATCCATGTTCATTTTGTGAACAAGTACCGGATATAATAGAACATTTGTTTTATTCTTGCTCCATCACACGAAAACTGTGGACGGATTTAAAAGAGTGGTTACAAATATTGCAAGATAAGGACTACTCTAAAGTCAACGTTTTATTAGGAAATCCCAATGCTTCCATTCTATGGAATTATTTTTAAGCCTGTTTTACACGATACAATCAACAATTGGCGAAGATATATCTCTAATACTTTCATATGAACTGTAGGCAAGCCCTATATTTTCAATTATAGGGCCCCATTTTTGTTGGAAATTTTCTATTTTATTATTTTTCTGCAAAAGAAACTTTTCTATTTTGTAATATTCTTTAATATAATATTTATTAAGAGAACTTTGAATGATGGTCTCGAATCATTTTTAGTACATCTGTATAAATCATTTTTTGTTATTATTAGAGATATACCTTCGCCAATTTACATAATATCGCGTGAACATTACAATAATTTCCTTGTTTCTTAAATAGCTAAATGTTTAGTTAATTGACTCTCTTTTCAGCTTATATTCACTGTATATTTTCTATTATGGAAACATGACGAAGTAACATTTCTTTTAGATTGAAACAGGAAAATGTAATGTTTCACGTCAACATAATATATATTTATTACTAAATTATTATTATATGGAAACATAAATGTGTAACACTGATTTGTACTTGTGGATATTTTCAACAATAAAATTTAAAAAAAAATATCTTATTAAAAAAAATAAATAAAATGTTTAATTGATTCACTGTTTCACCCAAAGGCGGGTTGAGTTCGAATTTTGGGAAAATCGGACCTTAATTGCTAGACAAAATGGCCGCCGTTTGTGGTCTTGTGGACCCTGTAGAGGTCACCCTAATTTAAAGGATACACAGCAAGATCCCCCCCCCCCAAAAAAAAAGGTTTCTCAAGCCCGGGGGGAGAGACATCACTTTCTCTCCAAGTACAATGCAAAACAATAAATACCACCATTGTATGGGGGGGTGGAGGGTCGAATGGTTAGCATGTGCGTGCTGTATCATAAAGCCTGTCATTGAATCAACTGGTATGATATCAAATCCCCTGTTGTACGTGACAATGGGTAGGGTCGCCTATCCAACCGGGTGGGTTTTCTCCCCGGGTCCTCTGGTTTCGTCCCACTGCAAGAGACCCTTACGACATTTTAATTATTAAAAAAAAAACATATGTTAGTCCCGAGTTGACCTAGTTTGTGTCGAGTGGAAATTAAACCCCATCTCATTCTCTTCACCACTGTATTGTATACCGGTTAAAATAAAAGTAAGTTTGTGTGTCAATGCCTGGATAAACTGGTTAAACTCTTCAATGACAGAATTGATTAATTCTTCAAATTCAATTAAAAAAAATTTAAAAACCAAAACAGATCATAGCCAATCATTCATAAAATATAGTTAAATCATGCTGTCAGATATTTTTTTCGTTTTTAGAAGCGTGATTTGTTTAGTTTTTATCTAAATCTAATGAATTATACTCTTATGAACTTTAAAGTTTAACTTTGACAGATATTGGCTGTTTTACTATAAAATGAACTGAATATCGGGTTTGATTATTGCTCGACAGTTTGGGGTAATGCTACTAAGTCGAAACTTGATGTCCTGCATAAATTGCAGAAACGCGCGGCAAGAACAATTTTAGATGAAAAACATGATGCGAGATCAGAACCATTATTTTTAAAACTAAATTGGTTAAATATATATCAAAGGATTAAATTTAATATTGGAATGCTAACGTTTAAAATCATGAAAGAAAAATCACCCGCGTATCTTTTTAACTTATTTGATGAACGCTCTAATTGTACAAATACCGAGTAAACCTTAAGATCTGAAACTCAAAAGAAACTCGACACCCCAAAAGGCAAAAAACGCGCAATGACGCGTACTTTTCATTTTTCGGCCTCTAATCTTTGGAATTCCTTACCTCTTCAAATAAAACAAGATTCATCAACATTTACTTTTAAAAGATATTTAAATAAATTTGTAAAAGAAAAGTAGATTAACCATGTATATTATATATACCGTAGCTGCATTTTTTATATTATATCTTACTTATTATTACATTTTTGGGGGGGAGGGTGGGGGTTTGAGCAACAGATTGTGTATAATACAGCTGCATGCTATATTTTATAATTAGTACTACATTATTTGTGTTACTTTTGTTTTGGGGAAGGGGGTAGAGTAGAGTGAGGGGCAGGGGGTGGGCAGAAGTAGATTGTGTATTTCATAATGACTATTACTTTATCTTGGTGTTTTTGCTTTTTTTGGGGGGGGGTCTATATTTGTTTAGTATTTGCATGTTACTATATATCTATGTATATTATTGTAGTGTAGGAGGAACCCCCTGAAAATTAGTACACCTGTGCTAAGGGGACTATACTCATTAAATAAAGTTATTATTATTATTATTATTATTAATTCAGCAAATGCCTAACATCCTAATACTTTTACATATTTTACTGTTTAAAGCCCCAATACCACTCTTGTTGTAACTGAATAATATGTCCCAATCTTTATTCTGGTCAACAAATTGTACTATTTTACGATATTCCAATTAATAAATGATACAAAATTTCATCTTAACACAACTAATTTGAAAAATTGGAAAAATTCAACTACGTTGTTTGAAAAGCTTTACGTATAAACACTTTCAAATGCAATTTGGATTTAAACATATTTTCAAACCCTCTGGACAAGTAAAATAGGATGTAATGCATAATTTACACAACAGGTAGAACACTTAAACATCTAGTAGTTAGAATAAGACTATTTTTTTTCTGGACCTGTCAAGCCAGCAAGAGTGTCATTGTCCCTTTAAAGGTAAATTCTTTGAAAGAAAGTGCACGGTAAAATTGTGAAGTTCCCCTTAGTGATCGGTCTAGGCTTCTAGACGTGTATGTCATTCAGAATTGACTAGATTTCATATTGTGGTCAGATATTGTGTAATTATTTTTCTATTGCAGACCGTTCAATCGTGTTATTCGTCGAGATAAGAATTTTTTTTGTCCCGTTAGGGGCCCCGCGATTTTAACCACGTCCGATAATAAGAAAGAAAGGGCACGGTCAAATTAATAATGATGAAATACATCTTAAGTTGAATTTGTTTCTCTCTTGGTCAAAAGTGCAACAGTTTTCCCACATGATCAACAGATGTAATTTAACAAGAGCGTCTGTTTTTTTCCAATCTACGCCGGTAGTATTCTACTGTGAGATATGTTTAGCCTCGTTGATTCGCTTCATTACAAATGGCACCCGAAAGCATTATTGCCCACAAATTTTAAAATTTTCATTTTGGCTTCAAAGTCCCAATACCACTCTTGTTGTAACTGAATAATATGCCCAATCATTATTCTGGTCAACGAATTGTACTATTTAACAATATTCCAATTAATTGATGATACAAATTTCATCTTAACACACCGAATTAAAAAATTGGAAAAATTCAACTACATGGTAACAACATGGTTTGAAAAGCTTTACGTAAACACTTTCAAATGCAACTTGGATTTAAACATATTTGCAAACCCTTTGGACAAGTAAAATAGGATGTAATGGATAATTACACAACAGGTAGGACACTTAAAACATCTAGTAGTTAGAATAAGGCTAGTTTTTTTTTGGACCCGTCAAGCCAGCAAGAGTGGTATTGTCCCTTTAACTATTGGATATCAGAAGCCCACGGTAGGATAACAACATAAATGTTGATTTAAATTGATCAATAAGTCGTGTTTACAATATCTAAGAATGGGATAACATTGAGTTAACATGTGGTATAATATATATGGATGTTTGACAACTCCACTCTTAATTACAGGCCAACCACACTAATAGTGTTGTTAATGTTACCATGTAGTTGAATTTTTCCAATTTTTTAAATTCTGTGTATCATCAATTAATTATGATAAAATTTAGGCATATTATTCAGTTACAAGAGTGGTATTGAGGCTTTAAAGTAGGTAGAAACTGTCTTTGGGTTGAGACTACGTGGACCATAGCTGATGACAATTCACAGTAAAACGGAAACGATTGAATGTAAAACAGTTTAAATAAATTCATTTTAAATTTTTATATATGTTGCGAACCTTCTGTGCCAATTTCTAGGTCCAAAATATTAGTGATTTAGCTCCTTTAAAATCATGCTAAAAATATCAATCTGAGTACGTACGAAATTTAGCCGACAAAATCTAGAGCAATGGTGTATTTACCTTGTCTCAAAATTTCAGCTCAAAATATAGAGTGGTTTGGATGTGAATGTCAAAAATCCTTATCCAGACACGTAACCCTTTTAAGATTTCAGGTCAATATTTCGTTGGATGACCTTTAGAAGTCTATACAGTGCATGACCCATGCAAAGCCCAGCTTAGGCAATGGCCTGGGGGGGGGGGGGCTGAGAGACCCAGGTCCCCGCGGTTCATGGGGAAAAAAATCAAATTCCAAATGAAAGTTAACAGGTAATCGCTTTAGCGTCACGAGACTGAGCTGTCCCTCAACCTTCTCTGTGAAGTTCCACTTGGTCATCGGTCTAGGCTTCTAGACTTGTATGGTCAGATATTATGTAATTATTCTTGTATTACACACCGTTTAATTATGTGTTTTGCATGTGTGCCATTCGAAGGGATATGAAATATTCTTTTCGGCGCGTTAGGGGCCCCACAATTCTAGTCAGGTCCAGGACGCTGCTCTGGTTAAACTTGGCTTTGGACCCATGTGCTGTACTTGATAATGAAAGGTAAATTTCACATGCACATTATTTTTATGAAATATAAGTCTGGTTTTATACAGACACTGCAAAATACAGCTTGGGACACTGGTTTCCATTTCCAGATGAAGACTGATGGGTGTAAGAAAATACACAAGGTTGGACAGGCAACCCTACTCCTTGTCACGTACAACCGGGGATTCCAAACCACTCTAATCGTGTCAATGACAGGCTTTATGATACAGCGCCCATGTGCTAACCATGTGGCCATCAAACACCCTAAAACCAAATAGGATATGGGTTTTAATCAGATCGGAAGGATGAAAAGATGGACATTAGTGGATGCTCGATTCTCAGTCCAGAACATCCTAATTTGACTGGTGTGAGTAGAATCGTGACGTAATTAAACACAACAAATACGTTTTGCATGTATGCTTGGTTAAGATATTTTCTTATTCAGTCAAGGCATGCGTTGTTGCCCGAAATGCCCCTTTACACTCGATTGTCACTATTTTGGGATTGAGAGAATTTAATTCTGGAACATTCAATCGACCCCCTATATTGTAATTGTATATCAATTTTTCTTGACATAGAGTGACAACACTATCATTAAATGAAAGTTTATAATGTCTATATTTTATTATAGATAATAACCACACTATCTTATAACACTTGTTGAATATCACATCTTTTATAACCAAAAGTTGTCCATTTTAAAATGCTTTTACTCCTAATATAAATACATAAACTGAATATTAGCCAATCCATATTGTTGTTGAATAAAGTCAAAAGATGTTAATAATAAACTAAACGGATATCAACATCGAACAATCAAAAACATTCTCATAAACTTGTGATCAACTCAACATATTAAATAACATTTTATTTTAGGTCCCATTCTAGTTTTTCAGCTTTTTCTTTCTTTACTTCGTCCAAATATGGTTTAAGATATCTCACGTCCTGAAATAACATAAGAGTATAATCTTGAACATGCATTATGCAGTTTAATGAAATATGGTATAGAGGGAAATGGGGTTTAACGTTTACTTGACAAAAAATAGGTCATTTTGGGACTAATGGTTTAATTTTATTTCAATAATTAGTTTGCACATAGGGGTCTTGAGCAGTGGAGGGGACCAGGTGAAAACCTGCGAGGCTGAACAGGCAACCCTACTCCTTTTCACGTACAACTTGGGATTTGAAACCGCGCCAGTTGACTCAATGACAGGCTTTATGATACAGCGCGCACTTGCTAACCATTCGTCCATCCAACCCCCCTTGGTTAAACACATTATGCAAGAGATAAATCTGTCTATTGCAGTTCTTTCTTTAGGCCTGAAATGTTATCTTAATTATTAATTATATATTTTATTTGAAAAATCAAAAGTTTCTGAACAATTTGTATTCGATTTTGAAGATTTCACCGACTATCACCCTTAATTTATCTAGTTTCTTTTAACAAGTTTCAGTTTTGACAGATACTTTTATAATAGTCATTTTTTGCACCACGTAATTGAACATAGCTGTATATGAGCCGGTCTGGGAATAACGATTTTAGATGTACCTGATGTGTGAACATATGATGATGTACCACGCCTAACACCCATAATATTACAAAGCAAATGTGGGAGGCTCAAGAGATTTGTAAAATACACAAGGGGTCAGCGAGTGAGTGGAAACAGGGAACCATTGGTCTAGAATGTCTTAAAATACTTGAAACTGTTAATCGTTAAATTTTTCACTTACATCATCGACTGTGTGTTGTTCCTCTTTAGGTAAAATATCTTTTCGCATGGAGAGATTGAGAGCTCGAGAGATACGAAATGTTCTCTGATTATATAAATCGGCTGGTAAACGATTTACAGCCTCTTTCACCTCAGGTGTTTCATATAGACAATCATCTATCATCAAACCTTTTAAAATAAAATAGGTTATATTCAATAAATAGGATATAATCAATAAAAAGGTTATAATCAATAGATAGGTTGTAGTCAATAAATAGGTTATATTCAATAGATAGGTTATAATCAATTAATAGGTTATAATCAATATAATAGGTTGTAGTCAATAAATAGGTTGTAATCTGGCCTGGGAATAACCGTTTTACATGTAGGTGTCAGATGTACCAGACAAAATGTTAGGCACTAATGAAATAGTTCCTGACATTTCAACTTAGTGCCGGTCATGTATTTTTAATATAAACAAAAAAGAATAGTCAGTGTAGAACAAATTAACAGGCACCAGAGGTTTAGTACCTGACAAAGCCTAAATCTGTGCCTGACATTATTTTCAGGCTTGGTTGTAATCAATAAATAGATAGTTTTATGATCAACCCTTAAGTCAAGTTTTTCGCCTCATGTCAGGACCTTGGTCCCCCACCACTGAAAAGGGCAAACCAAGCTGGAAATCCATGGGAACTTTCTCAGCGAACACAGGAAGCCTACCGAGGACCTCCTAGTCAACGTCTTGGCATTTAAGTCATTGCTCCTCTCTCTATTTGACTAAAGTTGTCTTGAAAATTGCATTTATAATATCAAAGGGTCATTACAATAGTTAAAAAATAGATAACATACCTAGAATATGCTGAAAATTTAAGTCAAATTGCTCCAACAATTACTGGATTTGAAAACATTTTGTGATGGATGAATTAGCCTCATATTTCATAACAAAGACTTTGTGTTACATGGTACCGACCTTGTAATGATGATCGAGGCTACGCCTAAACTTCAATCGCTAGTAACTTGGTTCAGAGTGGAGCAATTCGACTGAAATTTTCAGCATATTCCCATTACATTATCTAGTTTTTAACTATTATAATAAGAACTTCTATCTCTTTATCTAATCTACCTTAATGCATCTTTAATAACTTAATTTGGCACATAAAAATAATAAATTTCGTATGTTAAAGGGGACATACATTTAGTGCTAAAATTGTTCTTACCCAGTTTTCCAAAATTAGATTTATGGTAGGCCCAGCGTTGAAGAGCCTTTCTCCAGGCTGGCACTGAAAAAAAATAACAACACTGTTAAAAATAATAGCAACACTGTTGAAAATAGTAGCAACATTGTTGAAAATAGTAGCAACATTGTTAAAAATAATAGCAACTAAAAATAATAGCAACATTATTAAAAATAATAACAACATTGTTAAAAATAATAACAACATTGTTAAAAATAATAGCAACATTGTTAAAAATAATAGGATTGTTAAAAAATAAAACAACATTGTGAAAAATAATAACAACACTTTAACAGCACTTTTAAAAGTACATGTAATTGTACTAAATGAAATGGGGTTTAACAGCCTACTGCTCTACTTAGAACTTGCCTAATGAAGATATTAAGTGATTTTGTACTTAAGAAGCTATATGTATTGACCATAAATAATACACTGAAAGATGGTTACGAGTGTCGGCCATAACATCCGGGCACTTGTGCGCAAAAATTAGGTTACAACCATTCTACGTCTGAATGACAGGCCGGGATAATGATTCAAGACATTTTTTTTACGAAACATAACAGAAAAAAAATGAGGGAGATTTTGCCCGGGCAGCGGCGCTACGGACTACTCTTTTATCTAATTCAAACTGCCGAGGGATCTTTTACATGTACGCCAATGTGTACATGGGACCTTGTTTTTTGGTACCATCTGAACAACTAGACAGCTGTCCTTGTCAGGCCCTCTATCCTGCATCAATGACAAGGGGAATCAACACTGGAAAATCTGGATGAACTTTCATGGCCAATGCAGGGATCGAACACCCGACCTCCAGGCTAGCAAGCCAGCGTCCTACCCACTTAGCCACACGAAACATAACAGAAAGCTTGAACAAGAAATTGACTTTAGAAACACACTTTAGGCAACTTAAAAATTGTTTTAAGAACCTTGTAAAAGTAAAAGTAAAATACTGCAAGTATCATATTCATGCCTAACCCGAGTGTTTGTACTCAACCAAAACTTGCCGCTCCTACCGGTACAGTTAATGATAAAGCAATTTCTGAAGCTGTAATAACTGAAAACAAAAATATTTCTGCTTTTCAGAATCGTCAACAATAGATTTTTTACGGCTGTAATAATTGATAGATGTACAGAGAATTGCACATGCACATTGCACATAAGTATTATCGTACTGCATGGTTAGCCAGAAATCACTTCTTGACAAACAACTGAAGCGTGCACATTCACAGTGTCGAGAACCAACTTTCTGAAGGGAAAATTTTCACTGTAGAACTGTATGGGTCCTACCTATCTATCTATGTTCATATGATGGAGTTAATTTCTTAAAAGTCTAAATTAGTACTTTATGTTTCTGCCAACATCTCTCTGAAAAGAGTATGTTCTAACTAGTCAACATTAAAGGAGCTAAGTCTCTAACTTAATACTGTACCGTATCATCCAAAATCTTAAACATTGAAAACACAATTTATTTGTCAAATTAAATCAACATTGATGTTGTGATATTACTGGAAACAGATGGGCTTCTGATATCCAATATTTAAGACAAAATAGACATTTTACCATTGGTACTCAAATCGTGTACCGGTACCATAATATAATGCGCTTCGGTACCGGTACCATAATATAATGCGCTTCGGCCCCAGTAACCAGTTGTAACAAGGGACTCAAAGGACGAGGCTAGACACATTGCACCAAATCCAACAGTGTGCGTATGTAGACTGGAATACCCAGACGCTAGAAATTTGCATTCGATTAAGACTGCTGGCTTATTTTGCAGAACATAACTGATTTGAACTTAGAAGTTAGAGTAAATTGAATGTAAAACAGTTTATATACCGGTACATTCATATAACAACTTATAAAAAGTTATAGGCGTTGCGACCCACTTTTGTCAATTTTTAGGTCCCAAATGTTAGCGATTTAGCTCCTTTAATGCAGAGTGTATAGTCAGCATGATGTTAAATAAGGGAATAACTCAATTCAATAAGGCTATTTTGAGATTACAAAACCATTTTTTGAAGG
This sequence comes from Patella pellucida, assembly GCA_917208275.1. Taxonomy (NCBI): domain Eukaryota; kingdom Metazoa; phylum Mollusca; class Gastropoda; family Patellidae; genus Patella; species Patella pellucida. The sequence goes on from OU795038.1 coordinate 72,612,160, forward strand.
TTGTTGCTAGGACGCCATAAATAATTCTTATTGTAGCGAAAACACAGCTTAGGGATAGACATTTATTTGTGAAATATACAAGCTAAAATTGGTTATTATTCTACTAATCAGATGAATGAATGGAAAACGGTAAATTAACCATTTATTCCGAGCTATCTTACTTTCTGCTACAGCACGTCTTATAGGAGCTGCCATCTTGCTATTTCCGTCCTTGAAAGGTCAAGGGTCATGCTCCAACTTAAAAAAAAAGTTATGTATTTCTATTTATTTATTTTTTTAAATGTTATTATTCCCATCTATACTTAATTTCTTAGCGAAATTTGAAAGGAATCTCAAAATGTGTAATAAAATTTATTGATACCAGCAGCTGTACAGCGATAACTGTAAGTCACGTGAGATTTCAAAATGTCTGCGCCCACGATGAAAACAAAAAAGGGGGCGTTGTCTTTTTATTATCCGTTTTATTGAAATTCTTTATATTTATTACTTTTTATCGGAGAGAAGACATCCAATCATTTTCATTATGCCAACTGCAACTGTAACGATAAGGTAGGTTTACTACCAGGATTATTTATGACCCGTGTTATTGCGTTGATCTAAATTGTCAATTTTGACTCAGAATGTAGCCTACTGACTGTTGTTCCCATAGAACCGTCGCGACACAGTATTTTTTTTCTTCAAAATGACACATCAATCAATCCATCTAGCTAGAGGGCCATGATATAAATCAAAATAAAGTAATTAATGCCGCCGAATAATTATCATTGGAGGAGACTTGAATTAATGCAACCTATATATTATATATCATGCAGTCTCCCAAAAGTTTTCCAGGGAGGTGGATGGCTGAATGGTTAGCATGTGCACACTGTATCATAAAGCCTGCCATTGAGTCAGCCGGCTTGGATTCAAAACCTTGGTTCTACGTGACAAGGAGTAGGGTCGCCTATCCAACCTCATGGGTTTTCTCTGGGTCCTCCGGTTTCCTCGACCCCCTGCTATAATTTTCTTTATTTAGGCTATTTATTCCCCGTTTTCATTAGCCCAGTCAGAGCAGATCGACGTAAAACCCCACTTCATTTCGTTTCTTTTTTATTTAGAGAATTGAAGAATAGAAAGTCTGGAATAGATTTGAGTGTACCTAACTATGAAGAAACAGCTGGTTTACTTGGTTCTACCGTTGTATATAATGTAGTTGTTGTTACCAATCTTGATGTATTTAAATCACCCAAACATAAGCTAACAGACACAGTACAGTTTATGGTATGTTGGGGATCACGGTGGCAAAGTGGGTAAGGCGGTGGCTTACTAGCCTGGGGGTCGGGTGTTCGATCCCTGCATTCGCCGAGAAAGATCATCCGTTCGGATGGGACGGAAAACCGAGGTCCCGTGTACACATTGGCATGCACGTAAATGATCCCTTGGCAGTTGTAATTCGATATAAGAGTAGGTAGTAGCGCCGCTGCTCAGTCAAAATTTCTCTCATATCACACTGTATGGCGTATGCCCATCCTCATTAGCCCAGTTTAGGAGCAGAACAGTAGGACGTTAAACCCCATTTCATCTCATAGTGGTGTGTCAAAGTAGATCAAAAGGTCTGCCTTAGAGTAAAGTTGTGTAGTTAGAGTGTGCACGCTGTATCATAAAAACTGTCATTGAATCAACTGGTGTGGTTTCGAATCCCCGGTTGTACGTGACAAGGAGTATGGTCGCCTGTCCAACCTCATGGCTTTTTTCCGGGTCCTCCCACTGCTAAAGACACCTACGAGCAAGCTATTTATTTAAATAAAATTAAACCATATTTTAGTCCCTAAATGACCTAGTTGTGTCGAATAGACGTTAAACCCCATTTCTCTCTCTCATGGGGGTAGGGGAGTAGATCAAAAGGTCTGCCTGAGAGTAAAGTTGTATAGTTTCGATTTATTCTTGTACATTACAAAGCAAAAGGCCAGTTGTAGAACTTGAGGGGTTTGCTCCAGTGCTGTTTAGGGAATGTTCATGTTGTCTGAGGGAGGGGTGATTAAATGGTTTAATGAGTGCACTTTAGATCAAAAGGTCCTGTGTATACATTGGTGTGCCCATTAGAGATCCCTTGGCAGTTGGAAGTTGATATATATAGAGTAGTCCACTTCTCTCTCTCTTTCTTCATAAGTCTTAAATATTGTTCTATGTTTTACAGATTGGTAAAAAGTTTGATGATTTTAATGATCTACATAAGAAATTAAACGAGAAGTTTTCTGGAACCGCTCTTCCACCGTTACCACGAAAAGTATTAATGAAATCAGATGCCATAGTAAAAGAAAGAAGAAATGGCTTGGAACATTTTATGAAATTTATTGCTGTCATCCCAAAGATTGTTACATCCCCAGCCTTCCTGGAATTTTTAGGTACTAGTATGCCCTGATTCAATTTGGGGGGACTAGGGCCCAAAATGGTCAGAAATGGCATTTACAGCGTTCCTTTTTTTTCAAATTCTGCCCCTCTTAATTTGTATTCAGAAACAAGAGGACCCAAAGAAAACCCATGAGGTTTGACAGGCGACTCTACCCCTTTTCATGTACAACTGGGGAATCGAAACCACGCCAGTTGACTCAATGACAGACTTTATTATACAGCGCGCACGGGCTAACCATTCGGCCTCCAACTCCCCTTATCATGTAGTGAATATCCTTATAGTGTGCTATGGTTTATAATTATATTGTGCTGCAGCTTATAGTGCAAGGTTATCTCGAGATATGGTTGTGAAGGTAAACAATGCGGCTAAGACTAAAGCTACAATCAAGGGTAGATAATTTAAATTCTTGAATACCCCATAGATTAACTCACGGTATAGTGGAGTAGCACGGAATCAGACCACTGAGGATACCAAGCATGGTACATGTAAGTGCAGAGAAGTAGGAGGCTAAACCCAATTTCATTTAACTTGTTTAGGTGTGAGTTCATCCAAAGCTAGTAAATTCCAACCAGAAGATGAGAAAGTAGAGGAAGACAAGGACAAAGATGATAAGGAAACAAAGGAAGAAGAAGAAGAAAAGTAAGTTATTATATGTGAAATGGCGTTTAACATCCTACTGTTCTGTTCCGAACTATTATATGTGAGGGAGCAAAACATCTGTAACAACATGACTTTTACTTTGTTGAGTTTCTGAATGTAATCGTTTCTCATTTCTTTAAAAATAATTAACTACCAATAACTTTTAGAAATAATTAATTACCAATAACTTTTAACAATAATTAATTACCAATAACTTTTAGAAATAATTAATTACCAATAACTTTAAAAAAACCCAAAAACATTACCAATAATTTATCATTAATTACCATTACTTTTAAAACTAAGTAATAATTATTACTTTACCTTTAAAAATAACATTTTAAAATAATTAATTATCAATAATTGATCATTATTTACAGTAACTCACTACTTTAAAATTAAATACCATTAATTTTTAAAATAATTAATTACCATTACTTTACCTTTAACAATAACTTTTACAAATAATTAATTACCATCACTATAAAATTATAATCATTACTCACTACTTTAAAATTAATTAACATTACCCACAACATTTACCAATTGCTTTTGAAAATAATTAATTACCATTCCATTACCCACTACTATAAATTAATTACCATTACCCATGACTTTTATCAATTACTTTTAAATTAATTAAATAACATTACTTACTTTAAAATTAATTAACATTACCCACAACATTTACCAATTGCTTTTGAAAATAATTAATTACTATTCCATTACCCACTACTATAAATTAATTACCATTACCCATGACTTTTATCAATTACTTTTAAATTAATTAAATAACATTACTTACTTTAAAATTAATTAAATAACATTACTTACTTTAAAATAAATAAAATAACATTACTTACTTTAAAATTAAATAAATGACATTACTTTCAAATTAATTACCACTACTTTCAAATCAATTACCATTGCTTTCAAATTAATAACCATTACTTTTAAAGATAATTATTTGCCATTACCATTACTTTAAAGATAATTATTGAGGCCTACCCTTAATTACTGTAACCTATTACTTAAAAATTAATTACCGCTTCAACATAATTAAGCACACATTATACAAGAGGTTAATCTGCTTGTTGCAGGTTTTTCTTTAGGCCTGAAATGTTATAATATAAACTATTAATAAATATAGGAGGGCCTGACAAGGAGGGCCTGACAAGGACAGCTGCCTAGTCGTTCGGATGGGACGAAAAACCGAGGTTCCGTGTACAAATTGGAGTGCAAGTAAAAGATCCCTTGGCAGTTGGAATTCGATATAAGAGTAGGCCGTAGCGCCGCTGCCCGGGCAAAATTTCCCTCATAGCACACTGTTGGCGTATGCCCGTCTTCAATTGGCCCAGGTTAGGTGCTTAAGCGTAGGACGTTAAACCCCATTTCATTCATTCATTAATAAATATTATCATTATTATTATTATTAAGAGAATCTGCTGATGTATTTGATGAAGATGAAGATGATAATGAATTATTTATAGAAGAAGAAGGTGAAAAAGATGACAAACTCGATGATTTATTCAACAGTCCAACATCTAAAACAGGTATAGCCTATTCTCTATAGCAGGATTGTCCAGTCTATTCTCTATATCAGGATTGTCCAGTCTATTCTCTAGAGCAGGATCGTCCAGTCTTTTCTCTATAGGGGGGTTGGATGGCCGATTGGTTAGCATGTGCATTGTCCAGTCTATTCTCCAGAGCAGGATTGTCCAATACGGGGGTTGGATAGCCGAATGGTTAGCAAGTGCATGCTCTATCATAAAGCCTGTCATTGAGTCAACTGGCGTGGTTTCGAATCCCTTGTTGCACTTGTCAAGGAGGAGTAGGGTGACCTGTCCACCCTCATGGGTTTCCTCCTGGTCCAACCACTGTTTATGACCCCTAAGCGCATGCGAATTATTGAAATAAAAATTGAACCATGTTAGACCTAGTTTGTGTCGAGTGGATGTTGAACCCCATTTCTCTCTCTCTCCCCCATAATGTATCTGTAATGTCTAATTAATATATTTCATTACATTTATAGAGGGTGTAGGGATGTTTGAAGAACCTGATCTCGGTGGTGGAGTTGAGGCTGATGAAGCAGAAGATCTGTTTTTGCCCTCTGCCATGGTAGACAAAAAAACATCAACAAGAGAAGAAACACCAGAGGATAGAGAAAACTCAGAATTACTCAAGTATGTCCTTAAAATAACACTTGGTATTACTCAAGTGTGTGTTTGAAATAACACATGGAATTACTCAAGTATGTCCTTAAAATAACACTTGGAATTACTCAAGTATGTCCTTAAAATAACACTTGGAATTACTCAAGTATGTCCTTGAAATAACTTTGGACATCCAAATAAGAGTTGGTCTAAGTGCTGCGGTCTCTGTGGGAGCCATGGTGGTTAAGGGGGTAAGGTGCTGGTTCGCTAGCCTGGAGGGCGACAGGTATGCTGTACCGTATTTGGCCAAGAGAGTTCATCAGGATTTCCAGCTTGCAGAACCAAGGTCCTGTGTACACATTGACAGTTAGAATTTGGTATAAGAGTGGGCCGTAGTGCCTCTGTCCGGGCATAAAGTCTGTAATAACACTGTATGGTGAATGCCAGTCCTTCATTAGCCCAATCGGAGCAGAACAGTAGGACCTTAAACCCCATTCTATTTCATTTTTGCTGTCCCAGGAAAAATATCTCTTATAATAGATTGCATGGTGTAAGTCTGTTTTCTTTAGCATGGTCTGCTATGCAGCAGAGTATTTTCTTAATAAGATTGGGCATCTTTACTTTCCATTTATACCAAAAAAGCCATATTTTCATTGGAAATAACCACCCTATAATTACTTTTATAAGGGGGTCGTCTGTTCAACATCATGGGTTTTCTCTGGGTCCTCCGGTTTCCTCTCACTACTAAAGACCCCCACAGGAAAGCGAATTATTGAAATAAAATTAAGCAATATTATTATGTTAGTCCCGAAATGACCTGTGAGGATGTGTAGAACTTCTGTGATATATGTGTAGTATGATACAAGTACATATACCCCAAGTACCTGCATGCACCCAGATGAGAATAACCTTTGTGTTAAATTTCTACCTATTTGTTTTTACAGAATAGATGATGATTTAGATGAATTGTTGTCTCTTAAAGCCAAGAAGACGAAAGATCCAGAAGTCGAAACAGAAACCAAGGAAGAAACTCCAAAATTTAGACCCGTTCCTGCCCCAAGAAAATTAAAACCAGAAGTTCCGCCAAAATCAAAACAAATTTCAAATAAACCAGACCTGCCTGTCAAACCGAAACCATTGATGACCAAACCCAAGCCACCATTGCCCTCAAAACCAAATGTAAAGGAAGATAACTCCCATGATGCGAAATCTTCAGAATCGAAAACAAAAGGTTCAGAAACTGTTGACCTGTCAAATGATGATATTATGAAATATATCACTGATAATACATCGGCAGATGCAGACTTGGACTTGTTTTAACTTTCATAAGGCCACACCAATTTTAATTTTTGTTCATTGAGAACACCTCATTCTCAGTATCCCCAGTTTCGTTCTGGCCCCGAATTCACAAAGCATTCTCAGACTTAAGTTGAGAATTTGCTCAACTTTCAATCATTGTTTATGAGAAATATCTTTGATGCAGACACAAAACTTTGAACATAGTTTCTTATTGATGTATTGGATACGCTAAAACCACAAAAGATTTATAAAGGTCTATATTTTAGTTACAATAAGGTGAACAGATTTGAGTAAATTCTCAACTTAAGTCTGAGAATGCTTTTTGGACTCTGGGCCTGTTCTACTGCAGGGTCTATTCGCAGGGGAGACACATAGTCAAATTATCTGCCCTTGATAATTGTGCCATTTTTATCAACCAATCACAAAATTCCCTGAGTAGGCAAAGGGAAGTCACTTTATTGTGGTGAACAATGGTGCTAAGACTGGTATGTAAACTGTTTTTGATTGGTTTGTAGAATCAACCTATAGCTACGTGGCCAATGAATTCATCAAGGGGTTAATGAAGTAGAATGTAAAGATGCCACTGGGGATGCCAAGAATTGGAATTTTTTAATTTTTGAAATTTTAATTAAGACATTGTTCATGAGACTCAAAAAGGCTATACTTATGTTTATCTATTCTCTGAAGAACGAAAAATCAAACTGGATTGGCTTAAGGTAAAATTTATTGAAGAGGCATTATATAAGATTATATAAAGAGCTGACAGTTCTTGCTATAATAGCTGAAAAATAGATAACCAAAAGGGAATATATTGAAAATTTAACTGACAAATTACTCTACTCTGATTGCTGTTGTTATATAATAAACAAAGTCTCGATTATCCATTTTTACATCATCAACTGCAAAATGTATTTAAATCTACTTGAAAGAAAAGTGCCTTAACCCAAACAATAAAAAATCTACGAATTTGAAATCCAATTAATTCTATGTTGTTGACATAAATAACAAGATGAAATATAAGGAGAGAACAACAGTTTTATTTTGGAACGATACTACTAGACTTTATATTACTATAAATTTTTTGGTGTTTATACGCTGTTGTGCAAAATTTTTCAAGAATTAAGTAAAAAATGGTTGGTGTTGGTAGAACTGTTTTAGAGCAAGAGTACACAGTGGTTTACTTATTTCGTCTAATTTGTAAAATGATATGTATCTGATCAGAAATAATAATTGTGTAGCAATAATATTTTTGAGTAAACTGATAGTAAAAACCTCAATCAGTCAGGAGGTTTAAATATTGTTAGCTAGATGTGATGTGGGCGTGGCCTGCCTCTGTTTTTAATTAATTATTTCTATAAGTTAGAATATCTGTTAATGGGCGAACAGCCTTCCCAGATTTCTCTTACAGTGACTAGTTTCGTTCTTGTTTGAACTCATCAGACTGGTGATAGGAGTGTGAGATCGCCCTCTATATATACTGTCGGTGGGCACCGGAGCACATGTGACGTCACAGATGGACCGGAGTCGAAAATTTGCACCGGAGTCGATTATTCCGAAAAGTGTGCAAATGTATTCGGCTAAATTTTGCCGTGGTTTTTATGCGATTTTTGCATTGACTCAAGGCTCCTGACCCTATTGATCTATGAGTCTAGCATTTTTTAGACTATTTAGGGCTTAAAAATAACTATTGGGTTAAGGGTGTGTATGCACTAATTTTTTATTAGTTTTCGCCGTGGGCTTGCCACGGCTAAAATAAGTTGGGAACTCGTCCCTGTTTCCTATATTCTGCCTTGTGTTAGGCTAAGAATAATACTACTTTTACGCATACTTTCAAACGTAGCTCGAGGGAAATCTTTTTTGAATTCGGCAAGGAGCTCACGTAATTGATTTTGCGTTTCTCGGTCGAAACGTTGTAAAAAAACCCAGTCTTCTACTTTATTGTTTACTCTAATTATTTCTATAGTTTTGTAATCGAAGTTCAGCTTTAATGTCTAATTAATAATTTATAATAATATAACATTTAAGTTTAAGGCCTAATGAAAGACCTGCAATAGGCAGATTTAGCTTTTGTATAATGCATAAAAGAAGTAATGCCAGTATGAAATGAAATGAAATGAGGTTTAACATAAAAACAGAAATGCCAGTATGAATGAGTTTTGTTAAAGAATAAGATATATTTTTATAGAGTGAAATAGTTTGTGAATAAATATTGTTAAGTTTTCAGTTGTTTTTTTATATGCCCATATGTGGATACAGGGGCGCCGGAACCCGGGTACCAGGATATACAAATGGTACCCTTCCCTTTTCTGGGGTATACATGTATACCCATGCCCTAGCGATGAAAGTTTTCAACCTTTTTACTAGTCTATTCATTTTTAAATGATAGATATGTAATTGCTCTCTGGTGGGTTGCGAACCGGCTCTCGCACTCATGATACTAACATTGTGAATAATCTGGTATTTGTCTCTTTCATTATCGTGTATTTTAATGGGTTTAAGGTTGGAATTTGGAATGCTAGAGGCGCTCTAAACAGCGTTCTCGGAATGACAAATTTCAAAATTTTTTAGAGGCCGAGGGGTGCGCTCTATCATGAAGCCTGTCATTGAGTCAACTGGCATGGCTTGGAATCCCCGGTTGTACGTGACAAGGAGTAGGGTTGCCTGTCCAACCTCGTAAGTTTTCTCCGGTTTCCTTACACTGCAAAAGACCCCTACGCACAAGCAAATTATTGAAATAAAATTAAACCATATGTTAGTCCCGAAATGACCTAGTTTGTGTCGAATGGATGTTAAACCCCATCTATCGCTCTCTCTCCCAAACATTTTGTTTGAACTGTTTCTTGTATCAACATCCAATTTCCTTGTCTGTATTTAAGGGGGGTTGGAGGGAAATGAAATGAAATGGGGTTTAACGTCTACTGTTCTGCTCCTAAATTGGAGTAATGTAGATGGGCATGTGCCATACAGTGTGCTATGAGGGAAATTTTTCCCAGGCAGGGGCGCTACGACCTACTCATATATCAAATTCCAACTGCTAAGGGATCTTTTATGTGCACGGCAATGGGTACACGGATGTTTGTATTTCATCCCATCCTTGTTTGGCCCTCCGTCCTGTATCACTGACAAGGGAAAACCACGCCGGAAAATCCTGATGAACTTTCTCGGCCAATGCAGGGATTGAAGACCCAACCTCCAGGCTAACGAGCCAGCGTCTTACCCACTTATTTAGTCACATGATCCCCCCCCCCCCTTGAAGTGAGGAGCTAGCTCACTCTTAAGGATTTCCCAGGGGATGATCTTCAGGGATTTTTTCAGTCTGGCAATGCTGTTTTTATAACAAAATAGAAAAATGATAAAAAAAAACCAAAACACAAATTAAAGTTCAATTTATATTAATCTAGATTAAATAAGCACCTATACATAAAGTTATAAAAAAATACATTAAATAAATTGTTAATAATAAAATAAAAACTTTAATGAATAAATATAGGTTTCCATTCAACTTAACAGATATTTTAGCTATTGGGGGAGAGGAGCACATATTACAATTTGTAACATAACAAATATTTTAGGACAGGTGAGAGGTGCGTACTTCATAACAAAGACTTAAAGATACATTATGGTAGATTAGATAAAGAGTTGGCAGTTTTCACTACAAGCCCGTATCTAGACACCATTAAGCAGGGGGGGGGGGGCATTAGATAATGTAAAGGGAATTTCTAATTTCTAATTTAGATAACATTTCAGGCCTAAAGAAAGGCCTGCAATAGGCAGATTTAGCTCTTGCATAATGTATTTTTAATATTAATGTCTCATTACAATTTACATTATATCATGGCTTGATCAAGGCAAGAAAACCATAATCAAAATATTGCTCACGGTCAGTAATTGTTACTATCACCCTGATAATGTCTACTACATCGTTAAGACAGTTCGTCACGTGCATTTTGCATACTATAGTTCATTGGCCAATCACGCTATTTGACTGACATTTCGCCTAATAGATTGGATTGGGCTATGGCGGGTGTGGCGCCAGGCAGGGTAAGCTTACTCTTCCGGACACCTGTTACCACTGCTTGTCGTGTATTTTTGTACACGAGGAGCAGTCCATTTGCTGATTACACTATTTTGCTTGAATACACTATTTTGCCTATAATGTTTTTAGGACTTCGAATTCTGTCTTATGATTTGGATTGTTCGTACTTGGTTTTTATTTTATTTTTATAGAATATTTATCTATTTCCAGTTTAAATACTAAATACCATTGAAATAATTTGCTGATAGAAATACTAGATTTACTAATAGATAAGGCCTTCCCATTAAACTAAGACTTGCGATTATTAAAGATACATTATGGGAGATTAGATAAAGAGCTGACAGTTCTCACTATAATAGTTAAAAACTAGATAATGTAAAAGCAATTATGCTGAAAATATCAGTCAAATTGATTCACCCTGAACCGAGAATTCAGGGATTAATTTTGCACCTTGCCTTGATCATAATACATAATCTCTATTATCCATTTCTTGATTTAATCATGAATGAAAGTTGAGCAGCAAATAGGATAATAATAGGGTAAATATTGCAGGCTAGCGATGACATTATGAGTTGATTATGGTCCAAATAAGTTAATTAATGTCTAATTTATAATTTATATAACATTTCAGTCCTAAAGAAAGACCTGCAATAGACAGATTAAGCTCTTGCATAATGTATGTTTAATAATGTTCATTAATAATGTCTCATCACAATTTAATTGTATTCCATAGAATGGTGTCCTGTGTATTGTCTGGGAGACTATTTAACGAATTGCTGATAGAAATATTAGATCTTCCAAAATAGAACCAATGTAACAATAAAACACACAACTGAGCCAAAATAACCGAATGACGGAAAACCGTACGCGGACAACATATATCCTCCTATAGTTGGTGAGACAGTCCGTACTAACGAATTGACAGCCATATTTAAACCAATCATAGCACCTGAAACAAACCAACAAAACGTTATTAGATTCTTTATTTATGTGTGAGTAGACCTGAAGATTTTGATATAATGCACGAGGAGAATAGAAACTTATCATCAATAAATTAATGTAGCTTAATTCCCGTCTGGATGACCAAGGTAAGGGTTGTCAGGGTTATCAAGTCGGTTATACAATTGAACAATGAAATGTCTTAACCCACACTTTTTGACTTCTAACTCATGCCTTCAATTGGCAGACTATCACCTTCAAGAAATGGTATACAGCCAATGCAGAGACGACAGCACTTTTATTAACAATTTGCTGAAATTCCTGTGGATTAAAACAACAATATAATTCACCTAGTTGGCACACTATTTATAACAGCAGTCTTCATAGTTAAAACAACAATTTTCACTAACGGTTCTAGTTTTAGTGCACATAACAACATTCTGTGAAGTTAAAACAACAATATAACTCACCTGTATCAGCTTCACTCACTGTTCTGGTTAGTGCACTAGTTATAACAACATTCTGTGTAGTTAAACCAATAACTAGTGGTAAACAAACCAAACATAGCTGCCATATATTACTAACAAAAGACTGAAATTATACATATTATATAATTATACATCCATGGCCGCAGATCCGGGTGGGGGGGATGGTGGGAACGTGCCCCCTGGATTTTCACGGGGGGATTTTATATGCCTAGTTCCCCCTTCATGCATCGATAAAATTTCAAAAGGTTTCAGCTCGGGAAATGTAGCCTATATTTCGAAACATGCCGATGTACAATGCCCAGAAATTATCTCAGATAGCATTTTCAGGCATCCTGTCGTGATATTGACATCCAGAACAAATCTATTGAATTCGAAGCCCATAAGAAACTGTGGAAACAGTGTTTATTAAAATACTTATATTATTAGTAAATAAAATTATTTGGAACGTGTTTAGCCAGTTCTATCACATATGTGATAATGACTGACACCAATATTGTCCCTTAAGCCAGGGATTAACATAAACTGGGAGAGGGGTTTAACATAGGCTAAGCCTGTTCCCCAATCTCATTCAGACAACTTAAATAAAATATTGTTTAACAGCCACCCCCCCCAACATAAACTGAAATGATATACTTACCAGTAGAGAATAGGAAAAGACTAAAATCATGGTTGATGCTTTTAATATGGAATTTTCACTAAATTTCTTTGTTAAAATACCAACCCCTACACCTTGTACAATCTATAAATAAAGAATAATATTTTCCTCAAGTAATATGAAATGAAATGGGGTTTAACGTCCTACTGTTAACCTGGGCTAATGGAAGATGGGCATATGCCATACAGTGTGTTATGAGGGAAATTTTTGCCCAGAGCAGCAGCGCTACAGCCTACTCTTATATCGAATTCCAACTGCCAAGGGATCTTTTATTTGCACAATGTGGACACAGGACCTAGGTTTTTCATCCCATCCAAATGACTAGACAGCTGTCCTTGTCAGACCCTCTGTTCTGCATCACTGGCAAGGGGAAAACACATCTAAAACCGTCATTTCCAGGCCTGGTGACACAACCTTTGGGTTATTTGTCACTAGTTCTCATAACGTTTACATCATTAATAAGAATACGAAGAGAGAGAAATAGTCCACTCGACACAAACTAGGTTATTTCAGGACTAACATATGTTTTAAATTTAATTCAATAATTCGCTTGACCGTGGGCGTCTGTAGCAGTGGGAGGAAACTGGAGGATCTCGAGAAAACTCATGAGGTTGGACAGGCCACCCTACTCAATGACAGGCTTTATGATACAGCATGCACGTGCTAACCATTCGGTCATCCACCCTCCCCCCCTTAAAAAATAAGAATATGGTTGTTAAAACATAATTGTTGTTTCACCCCAAGACATATGTATGACTAAACCCAACAGCATGGGTTTCTTTTTGGAGGGTCACTGGTGGCCTCACCTAGTATGAGCATATAAAAAGACAAGGTGTTTTTTCTAGGAACATACCATTGACATAACACCAATATATGACATTAAATAACCATTCTGATCAGGAGCTAAATGAAAAGCATCTAATGCTACACGACTAAACATACTCTGAAATATTCCAATTGGTAAACCTAAAAAAAAGAAGAAAAAAATTCCATATAAAATCTTAATCTCATTGTTACATGATAAATTATGTAACTAAATTGTTTGAATGGCATTTAGTAATTGACCTGGAATATACAGGTCACAATTCTATGGAATACAATTACTGCTTATTGAGTGATCGAGAAGCCTAGTCGTAACATCATCCAGTAATAAACAGTAATGGTATTCCTTAGAATTGGGGGGGTTGGGATGGCCTAGTGGTCTAGAGTGCCGCGCTTCGACCCCCATCTGGCCGGCCACCTCTGGCTTGCAGCTGTGGTTTTGAGCCCTGGTGTGAGCATATGAGGCATGGAGATATGGGGCGCCTTCTCAACCTCGTTGGTTTCCTCCTGGCACCGATTTCCTCCCACTGCTAAAGACTCCTACGCGCAAGCGAATTATTGAAATAAAAATTAATAAACCATATGTTAGTCCCGAAATGACCTAGATGTATTGAGTGGACGTTAAACCCTATTTCTCTCCCTCTCTCCTTAGAATTGTGACTGATATGTAACTACATATATGTGGTCAAATCTACTGATTTGTTACATCATTTGTTTCTCCTGCATTTATAACACAGACACAAATAGACATGCAAAGCTTTACTGACGTTTTGGTGTCTCTCTACTCTAATTATGCATGTAAAATCTGATTAAAACACAGATCCTATATCGTTTTGCTTTATAGTTCAAAATTTCCTTTTACCTGTGTTTACTACACTAAGATCTGAGGGATTAGCCAATGAAACGGTCTGTTACGACGAGTTCTTGGCCTTTTGATTCACGGAACTGTGGGTAAACCACTAGAAACAACAATGCTGATTGATTAATCAATATTTGACAACATAGGGTCAAAAGCCTGACGTGAACCCCTACTATAACTTGTCAGTTTTCATGTAGTTTAGGCAACCGAAGTGTAAAAAACGCCGCCAAGACCCCTGCCACTCAAAATCCTGCACACGCCCACTGCTCATATTTCTGATAATATAATATTCTCTTACCTGTCCCCATTCTAACCAATAATAAAAACAAAGCACCAGGCATAAATATCAAATGCATAAATTTCTTTAAACTAAATACATCACTGGCTTGCGCTGAAATATACATTTATAATTGTTTTTAGTAAATTAAGTACGGTATTTTGTGTTGTGGACTGTTACCAATTCCCTAAGATTTATGTGTGGATTAATGGTAGAGAGCAAGACATTAAGTAATATATTGAGTAATTGACAAATTCTGTGACAGGTGCCTTCTGTCAAGACATAAACGAAAGTCCTTGTACTGTACATCATACTGTCAAGGAATCTTTTATGTCCCACTCGAAGGACTAGACAGCTCTCTTTGTCAGGGCCTGTGTCCTGAATCACTAACAAGTGGGATCCATGGCAGAAAATCCTGACGAACATTCATACATACCTGAAACATTATTTTGTTGTATATATAATACACTGGGGGGTTGGATGGACGAATGGTTAGCACATGCGTGCTAACGTGCTATATCATAAAGCCTGTCAGTGAGTCAACTGGCGTGATTTCAAATCCCCCATTGTACGTGGCAAGGAGTAAGGTCTCCTGTCCAACTTTGTGGGTTTTCTCCGGGTCCTCCGGTTTCCTCTCACTGCTAAAGGCTCCTACGCGCAAGCGAAATATTGAAATAAAATTAAAACCAGTTGGTGTTGAGTGGATGTTAAACCCCATTTCTCTCCCTCTCACATAATACACTGTATATAAAACATACCTGTATCTGCATTTTGTCGTATATGTTGTTTTTTTGTATGAGCTGGTATCAATGTTTGTACCATCAATAAACTAGCTAATGAACCAGCACAGGCAACAAAAGCTGCTGATTCCTCACTATAACAAGAGAAAATATCTTTAAACCTACATTATGCAAGAGCTAAATCTGTCCATTGTAGGTCTTTCTTTAGGACTGAAATGTTTTCTTAATTATTAATTAGACATTGATTAAGTGATCCAGGCCATAATCAACTCTCAATGGCATTGGATTTTTCTGATATTAAATAGATTGGAACGGTCCTAAAAATTGATGAGTGGAACATACCTTCCAACAACCAGTACGGTGGTTTGAACTATTGCACATGTTTTGTCAAACCTCTCTGCTTCCCCTCTCTTCTCCTGCTTCCCCTCTCTTCTCTCTCTGCTTCCTCCCCCCTCTCTCTCTCTCTACTTCCCCTCTCTTGCTCTCCCAGCTTCTGTTCTCTCTCTCTGCTTTCTCCCCCTCTCTCTCTCAACTACAGATTACAATTGACAAGAAAACAACTTTACCTAAATGTTTTGATAATAATTCCTCCTATTAATGGTCCAACTACCATACCAACACCGTAGGATAGACCAAGTTTACCCATAGCATCAGCTCTTTGATGGGAATCACCTAAATCAGTGACTATCATCTGACCACCTAAAATAACAAATGAATTCAGATTTAATATTATTTGATTTCGACTGTGTACAATATATAATGCGAAAATTGAAGTTTAGCAGTTCTTTTAGGATCACAGATAATGATGTAAATCAGAAACTTGGTGGGACAGAAGGAGAAAGGGTTGGGGGAGGAGGGAGGGGGTTTGTCAAATTTTTAAAAGTTTAAAGTGTTGATACTACCAGGTAAATACAGATCTGGCTGTTGGACCTATGGAGGCTTCGCGGTTCTCCTCCCCTTTTCCATCCCTTTTGTCAAAAATTGAAATATTTGTTTCTTACTTTTGCAACCTTCATTTAATTTTGTACACTGAGTATCCAACAAAATTTTACGGAAATTAAAATACATTCAGCTGTATTCAGTTGATTAATGATTATGTCTGTTAATGGCAATAAAAAACATCAACAACTTCTGTTTTCATACATGACTTAAGAGGGGGAGTCTAATGTTCTAATGTGTGTGCTTTAAAACATAAGGTTTGTGATTGAGTCAAGACGCATGGTTTCCATTCCCAGTTTGTATGTGACAAGCAGTCGGGTCCCCTGTCCAACCATGTGGGTTTTCTTTGAATCCTCCCACTGCTATAGATATAAACCCTACGAGCAAGTGATTTATTGAAAAAAAATTGAAACACATGTTAGTTCAGAAATGACATAGTCTGTTTAAAGTGCATGTTAAATTCCATTTCTCTCTTTTCCATGATTGTATACCAAACATTTCATAATTTACTGCTTACCTTGCATACAGTGCATGAATAAGGACGGTAATCTTGATATAAATAGTAGCGGAATGCTAGTAGCAAATCCTAATAATAAATAGTTCAAAGCACAGGCTATGAACGCAAGACTCATGGCTGCTCGACTACCATACAAATCACCAAATCTTCCAAATAACGGTCCCCCTGCCAGCTGCACCACGGCAAATACGGTTTGTAAATAACCGAATGTTACTTGATCTACGCCAAGTTTCACTGATAAATACTGAAATCAAAAAAAAATATACTTCATATTATGAATATTCATTTTCTCAATATTTTCACTTCTCAAAATGTTTTTTAAAAAGTCCAAAAATTAACAGCCAAATGTGAGTAGAAACTTGAAGTGGAATCTCCTAAGACTAGAAAATGAACCTGATTCAGTGCAACTGTAAGGGTTCCTGTGTTAACACATGAGAAATGAAATGAAATGAAATGGGGATTAACGTCCTACAGTTCTACTCTGAACTGGCATACCGTAATGAAGATGGGAATACACCATACACTGTGCTACGAGGGACGTTTTGCCAATACAGCATACTCTTAAATATCGAATTCCAACTGTCAAGGGATCTTTTACATGCATGCCAATGTGCACACAGGACCTCAGTTTTTTGTCCCATTCAAATGACTAGACAGTTGTCCTGCATCACTGACAAGGGGGAAACATGTACTACACATGAGTTATTGGCCATGCGCTACCCTATCAGTCATCAGTAGCATTATGCACAGGCCAATCATGTACAACCATAAGGCTAATAATTGGTTCGAGTTTGCATTTATAAGTATAAGTAACCTTTTTCTGACATATTTAATGTATATCTATAGATTACACCGTGACACCTACAATAAATATCATTGTAGTAAAGGAACTCGTTGGGGCATGGACCTTATGCATGGGGTAGCAATGTTGAATATCAAAATATAGGTCTTACAACAATGACCCAATTACTAATTATAGACTACCGGTACTTTCAATTTATCATATTTGTTATAGGCTTGGATTAGCCCAGTTAAGCTCTGAATGTAAAATTGACGAGAATTCAAAAGGGTGGTTCCTGAACGTACAGGCGATGAATGTCAGCTGTAATGAGACCTGCATTCAGAGCTGAACTAGCATAGGCTAAACCTTATCTTATCCCTGTAGATCAGTAGCTTCATTTTATTGGATACTATGTACATCCCTTTGTTGTTGGCTACCTTGATTTTGGGTCCTTTTTGAAACATATAATAAAAAAAATATATGAGAATTATAAAACTTACTGGAACGACACCCTGCTGTATCCAAAAACATGTTGCATACAGAAAAACATTAAAGTGTGTCACTAAAATAACTTTGTGAAATTTTCTACCAGCAATGTTAATCATATGTTTCTCATGCATGTTGTCATTGGTGTCATTGGTAACATCTGGTCCCTTGTCCTTGGCAGAATTAACAACACTTGAATCTTCCATGTCTTTTCGTCTGCTTGTAATGTCTTTGTTTTTGTCCAAACTTCTAGATCGCGTTTCCATTTTGATAAAATAAGTCACTATT
The DNA here is from genome assembly GCA_917208275.1 of Patella pellucida. NCBI lineage: Eukaryota > Metazoa > Mollusca > Gastropoda > Patellidae > Patella > Patella pellucida. The sequence goes on from OU795038.1 coordinate 72,630,470, forward strand.
GACACTAACAACACTTTGAAGCGTTTGAAGAGCAGTAGTGTAGCTTTGTGCTGATGTTTCAGTATCTAAATGATGTCTATATCCGTTATCACACGTCGATTTATTCACAGTCCCGATTCTTACACCATTTAAACATCCACGTGACATTGCAGATTACAAGTGGTCCAGAAAAACTGATGACACTGACTGACACCGTCCCCGGCTTTCTGTCGGCTGAAATAGAACGAACAGCAACAGCAATGTCTTCACTGTATAGTATGCTTTCATAAGGACAAAAATGGCAATGTTTTAAAATATATTCGCCAATTCACCCGGATCCATGACAACGGTTCTTATTCTTACATTTTAATATGTTATGTTTGGAAAAATTATTTTATTTTCCTGCCATTTTGAGTCACGTGGCAAAATATTGATATCCCAAATTGGTCGTTAATTTTACGACATTCAATACTGCTTGAGAATGTTGACAAATGTTGATTGACACTGCAATTTATTAAAAGATGGAACTAATTAAAATCAGTTTAACATTAGCATCTAAAAAAACCTTTTTATTATTATTAGTTTAAGTTATTATACTTTTAAGCATGCATGTCGTAATAAATATTTTGTAGCCGCCATCCAAAAGCAAACTAATAAGTTTTCAGCATAAAGGCCAAAATGTTATCCGTAATGCAAAAATGAAATGGTGTTAGGCATATATTACTTTTTATTCTCCAATATGGAAATGAATAGTGTCTGGTCATTGCCATGCGCTGCAATGGGAGACATCGTTTTTTGTCCCATCCAAACGACTAGTCGTTTTCCCTGTCGGAGCACGCGATTCGGTGAAATGGAAGGAAAACTCGAAGATCGAACCGATACCTGCTGGTTATCAAGGCAGTGTTACACTCACCGAGACAGTGCACAGGCCTATAGTGGTTCCAAACTAGTAAAAGAAATAAAATATACAAACGAAAACCTCATAAAAATTAAAAGCGAAAATTTTATGGAAGAAGTTGGTCTAATGAAACTAAAATTCAACAGGTAAAAAAAGGTAAATAAAGCCCTTTTTTTTTTCTTTTGTTAAAAAAATATAGCCTACCCAGGATTTATTCCAGGGGGTGGGGGTGGACTAAATATTTATTATTAACCTTACTTTAAATACTACATTTAATATGATTTCCATTTTTGTGTCTATATGTATGTATACGTATTTAACTTAATTATTTAATAAAAACAAATTTTTAAAAAAAAACTTGTCCGATTTTGCGTTTTTTAAATCTCTCAGGGGGGTCGAAAAGTCATCTTAGTCCCCCCCCCCCCGGATTCGCCACTGACATACAGCTGGCCTCTATTGATCACTTGCTTTGATATTTTACATACCCATTAATTTTACCTATATATGTACTTTAAACATCTTTATTTATTTTTCTAATGATTAAAAAAAAATATTCTAAAATTTAATTTGCAGATGGAAAAGAGTTAATATTAGTGGCTCATTAAGTCGCACCGATGTCATCAGGAACGAAGCCAGAAACCAAAACAAAGATAAAATTCCAACAACAAAAAATTCATGAACAAAGGTCATCGCCGACTGCCGTAAACAGGAGGGGGAAAGCACGAAAAATAGAAGCTCGTTAGTCATCGGCACCATGCTGTTCTGTGCTTCAGTGAATGGATGCGTGTCTGTGGTATCTTGGATTTTTTTTCCGATGCAGACAGAAAAATTCCTATAGGAACGACCATGTGAGGACGGGGGGTCGAATCCCCAGTTGTACGTGGCAAGGAATTGGGTCGCCTGCCCAACCTCGTTGGTTTTCACTATTTCCTCAGGTTTCCTGCCACTGCTAAAAAAACCTACGTGCAAGCGAATTTTTGAAATAAAAATTAAACCATACGTTAGTCCCGAAATGACCTAATTTGTGTTGAGTGGATGTTAAACCTCATTTCTCTATCACTTATTTTATATTGATAGATTTTACAAGGTGTAGGGGTTGGTATTTCAACAAAGAAATTTAGTGAAAATTCCATATTTAAAGCATCAACCATGATTTTAGTCTTTTATTGAAATAAAATTAAACCATGTGTTAGTGCCGAAATGACCTAGTTTTGGTCGAGTGTAGGTTAAACCCCATTTCTCTCTCTCTCTCTCTCTGCTTGTATGTGAGAAGAGTGGAAGCCTGTCCAACCCCATGGGTCTTCTCCAGGTCCTCAAGTTTCGAACCACTGCTAATGACCCCTATGTGCAAAGGAAGTATTGAAAATAAATTGAACCATAGCCTATGTTAGTCCTTAAATGACCTAGTTTATGTTGAGCTGACATTAAACCTCTCTCTCTCTCAAAACTAGACCAAAGTTTTGCTGTGTTTTTTTTTATGACTCAGCTGCATAAAAGACTATATATATATTTAAAAGTACACGATTTTGTTATTAATAAATCATACTGTATAATTATTTACTTGTCCAGTTCATACACCCGGATTTCTTTATGCTGGGGAAAGAAAGACTAAAGAAAATAACACTAGGAAAACGAAAAACCGAGGCTGATAGGAGTATGATGTGGCAATTTAAAATATGTATGTATGGTTGGTTATACTTCAATACCAAACCAATAATGGTGTATTCAGGTATGTAAGTAAATATATGTAAATAGTTTTATAAAGATGTGGAAAGTAACAGAGGAAGATATTGTGTAATAATAATAATAAAGACTTGATAATGAGTGTTTGATATTCGGTACTTAAATGTCATGCTAACAAAGGTTTTTTTGTTGTTTTTTTTTACAGAAGTAGGGTCTTTCAGTAAATATGTCAGTAACAGAGATTATATAGAGACCCATTATAGATGTGGATGGTGAAAGAGGAAGCTGTTTTATTAGGACTAGATAAGGCCACATCATTTTGGTTTTCTGCTGTTCAGGAACATCTCAACCCTCTCGTTAAAAGTCAAAGCCTAGTAACTCACTTTTTTTTTGAGTTAGGACCAAATTGGTTGTAACTAGGGTATGTGCTTCCTGTTGTTGTAATAGATGGGCCTGAAATGTTATCTAAATTATTAATCAGCCATTAATTAACTTATCCAGACCATAATGAACTCTCGATGTCAAATCTAATCTGCGTATTTGACTGGATTAGAATCATATATGCTGCTTATCGCTCATTGATAATAAAATCAAAAAATTGATAATCAAGACTTATTTACTTTTTATTGTACTGACTTTAGTAATAAAGATCGAGGCTAGGCAGAAATTTCCAAAGCTAATATCTCGGTTCATAGTGGATAAATTTGACTGAAATTTTCAGCAAATTCCCTTTACATTATCAAATTTTTAACTATTATAGTGAGAACTGGCAACCAGGGGCGGATTGGGCCATTTTCCAGGGGGGGAGGGAGTCCCCGGAACCCCTGTCCAGGCTCTCCGGTCAATAAAAGGGGCCACCCGACACAGGAGCCCAGACAAGTTCCCTGATCTAATCTTCCATAATGTATCTTTAAATATCAACATCAAAGTATGAGACAAGGATGTTGCTATGTAAACAAGTGATGTTAGTTTTTGCATTTAATAGATTGAATGGATTGAACTAGAAAATTATTTGTATGAATACTATCCAAGTTTCAACAAGTGAGTTAGAAGGCTATATCTAGGATGGTAGGCTAGAAGTAGTCTTGATTCAGGTGGACTATAGCTGTAGGTAAGTTAGAAATCTTAATACAGATAGGGGGTTGGATGGCCGAATTGTTGACATGTGTGTGCTGTATCATGAAGTCTGTCATTGAGTCAACTGGCGTGGTTTCGATTCCCTGGTTGTAGGTGACAAGAAGTAGGATCCCCTGTTCAGCCTCATGGGTTTTCTCCGGGTCCTCCGGTTTTCTCCTACTGCTAAAGACCCCTATCTATATCTTTGATATTTTTCTCTACTCGGGTAAGAATAAAATCAGTACATCAAAATCGAATCATAGAAAAGTAATTTCAAAACTTGTGAAAGGGTACCCTGATTCAAAAGGTCATATCTCAGTCAATAATTTTGCAATTTTACATAGGATTGTATGTACTATAACATATACTATTTTCATAATATTCTGAGGGGGTCACCTGACAAGCAGTGGTTCATTTGAGATGAAATGATCCTATTTCCAGGCCTGAAGAAATTAAAGGACAATATTGGTAGCAATGATATCTGTGTTAAAATTACATTTGGAATGTGTTTAACCAGTTTTATCACATATGTTATAATGACTGACACCAATATTGTCCTTTAAGATATCTAAGTTGCCTAGGTTTGTATGTACTATAACATATATTTTTTTAATAATATTCTGAGGGGGTCACCTGACAATTTTCTGAGAATTTATTCCACTTGACATGGAATGACCCAATAACATTTTAGTACGCTTGAACTACCTGCGAACTTTGAATAGCTGTGGCATGCACAAAAGCTCCTCAAATATCTCTGACAATTGGAACAGTACAATAGTTTTGGGCTGTCCTCACTTTACTCTATAATTTTCTTCTAGGAAACGAAAGAGTCAATATTTACATGTACCAAGTGATAAAGGGTTAAGTATATTATAATAAGAGAGGTTTTGCAACTTAACAGTTACACTTACATTTACATTAAGATAAGCGAAAGTGTCACAGTTACATTTACACTAAGTAAGTGGTGACACAGATTTGGTCCACAATCTTAAAAGGCCTTCATCACGGATAGATTTTTGAAGATGAGATTGGTAGAGCACGCACAAGTTTTGTCTTGGCCTTTTCTTATTTTTATCTACATGAAGGAGAGGGTCTTCTCTGCACAGTAGCCGAGAAAGTTCATCCAGTGATCTAGTTGTTCAGATGGGAGGGAAAACCAAGGTCCTTTGTACACATTGGTGTGCTCATAAAAGATCCCTTGGCAAGTTGGAAATTGATATAAGACTGGGCCAAATTACCCTCATAGCACACTGTATGGCGTATGCCCGTCTTCATTAGCCCAGGTTAGAAACAGAACCGTAGGACGTTAAACCCCATTTCAATTCATTTCATTGCAGACTTAAAGTACCTGAAAAGACAAGAGTTTCTAATCTATCGAATTAAAGTAGAAACTAGAAGTTTCGTTTATTAATGAAAACGTCACCATGATATAAAGAGACAAGACTTGCTCGTCGTATAAGTAAACTCGATCAGATAGTATATAAACTTAACACAAGAGCAAAATGGCAGCCGTATTTTCAAGGATACATGGAGATAATGTCAACGTGAGTGATGACCTGAAGACCGCCACCTGGACAGTTAATAAACATAACGGTATTTGTGTCATAGACAAAACATTAATGAAAGGTGATAGCATAGAACTCATTATAGACGGTACAGGTGGTGGCGGCCATGTTTTATTAGGCTTGACAAATTTCAAAGATAAAGATTTTAAAGGATGCAAGGATCATGGTAAGTAGGTTGGGTTTTTTAGGGGAAGGGGTGGGGTGTGGAGTTATAGTTGAATGAAGGCCCTGTCCCCGGCCCGAAAATCAGAGAAGTTTGGATACTGTAGAGGATGATTCCCCACTTATACATGAAAAGGACTAGGGTCTTCTGTCCAACATCGTGGGTTTTCTCCGGGTCCTCTGGTTTCCTCCCACTGCTAAAGACCCCTATGCGTAAACAAATTATAGACATAAAATTTAATCGTATGTTAGTCCCGAAATTACCATGTTTGTGTTAAGTGGACATTAAACCCCATGTTTCTCTCTATCTCTCCCCACCTGGCGTAGAATGTTGTTGTATATGTCAATGTCGCCAATTTTGAGATTGAGGCATGAGACAACTCTCACTGTTGTTGGTTTGTTTTTCAGGAACCAAAGTTGGTGGAAAACCAGGAAAGGTTCAACGGGTCATGGTGAAAGGCGATAAGGACTACTTTAAATTAGAGGGAAGGTCAGAAGGTCAGGTGGTACAAACCTTACGGGGTGAAGAAACTGTGATTGATATAGACAGGGGAGATAATTACAGACTTTGTGCGGACATTTTGTTTGGACAACTGACTTTAACTATAAATGATGGTAGGCCTACAGTTATATTATTAATAATAAAATATGGGAGGCATGTTATAACATCTAGACAGTGCTAGATTACCAAACATATAGTTACTATGTTATCTCGCCGTGGCGATAGAGAGGCGGCTTCTCACCAATGCATCGAGGGTTCAAACCTAGCTGAGGGCATGAACTTTATCGTTGTAAGTGAGAGGGATATTCGGTCCCCCGTCCAATCAGGCAGGTTTCCCCCCGAGTTCTTCAGTTTCTTCCTGCAGTAATGATCGAAATCTTTCGCACGATCTGTGCCAAGGGCCAAATTTGAAAAAGGCCTCAGGCCTAATTTGCTACCCTTGTAAAATGACGCGATTATTATTATTATTATTACTGCGCACACATGAACAGTAGCATCCAATCAGAAGTTGTGACACAAACACGCCCAAATCAAATATATGATCTCCAAAGAAACCTTGACATTGAACGAACCTTGAACTTTGCAACTCAAATTGTCATAGACTAAGATAATAGATAGACATTTTAGTTGGAAAGCACAGTGAGACTTGGTATTCACGATGATCAAGGAATATAGTAGGCTATCAGTTGTAATTAGTGGCGAAATATCCAGAACAGTAGAATGTTAAACCCCATTTCACACAGTTTTCATAATATGCTTCATTAATTTTATCTCATATTTTTCAGGAACAAACTCAAAAAAATTGACCTGGAATCGTAAATTATCGGGACAAAATGTGCAGATATCCAAAGATTGTAAAATGGTCTCATTGATTGATACAAACCCTCACTGTAGTCTCGCGATACAGAACCCACTGGAGGAACATCAGCCAATCAAAATAAACCTGGCTCCCAAGGATGGGGCTCAGTGGCACTATATGAAGCTGTTTGCAAGTCAACTTCCTCCACGTCTGTCTCAAATAAACTCATCTAATTTTTCCTTTGAAGGTAATTTTATTTTTAAGCATTTGAGGGGAGGTGGGGTGTTGGATTCAACTGGCATGGTTTCGAATCATCGGTTGTACATGACTAGGAGTAGGGTGGCCTGTCCAACCTCATGGGTTATCTCCCATGCTGATTAACCAATCAGCATTGATGTTTCTAGTGGATTACCAACAGTTCCGTGAAACTCACACCAAAACCTCGCCGTAACAGACTGTTTCATTGGCTAATCCCTCACATCATCCATAGTGTACTTAGACAGTAAAACAAAATTTTGAACTATAAAAAAATGAAACGAAATAAGATCTGTGTAATCAGATTGATATTAAACATTAGCAGTTCGATGGGTAAGACGCTGGCTCACTAGTCTAGAGATTGTGTCTTTGATCCCTGCATTGGCCGAGAAATTTCATCAGGATTTTCTGACATTGTTTCCCCTTGTCAGTGGTGCAAGACGGATTGGATGAAAAACTGAGGTCCAGTGTATACACTCGCGTTGGAATTCAATATAAAAACAGTTTTCAACAATATGAAAGTTACTTCCCTTCTCCAATTCATTTGCAATTAACAACTTATGGGATTGGTCGATATAAATACCACAATCATCAAGGGAAGTGGGATTGGTGGATATAAATACCACAATCATCAAGGGAAGATAACTTGAATATGTGTCTCCCACCATGGATTAACCCAGGCTATAGTGGAGTGGACCGGAATGAGACCACTGGGGATACCGAGGGAGGATGCTTTTTAAAGTTGAATAAATGACTATGCTCAAACACAAAGACACAAGCTGGTCGGATAGCCATGGCGATAGAGAGGCGGCTTCTCACCAATGCAACGAGGGTTCAATCCCAGCTCAGGGCAAGAAATTTATCGTTGTAAGTGAGAGGGATATTCGGTCTCCCGTCTGATCAGGCAGGTTTCCCCCGAGTTCTTTGGTTTCTTCCGTCAGTAATGATCCAAATTATTCACACGATCTGTACCAAGGGCCAATTGGAAAAAGGCCTCAGGCCTCATTTGCTACCCTTGTAAAATGACGCGATTATTATTATTATTATAATGTAATTAATGTTGACAAATTATTTTATAGATTCACATTTTTAATTTAAAAAAATTGTATTTACTGTGTTACAGAAAATGACAGCTTCGTGCCCCTTATTAGGATAAAGAATCCAAAAGATGAGCTAATCATGTGGTTAAATGGGAATACAATAACGTGTAAAGTTGGATTACGTTCAGCCAGTTATCTCCAGTTGTCTGTTCAAGCCAATAATTCTATCTATATATATGCAGAGATATGTCGTCTTGTGCTAAACATGGGTGAAAGCAAAGGTAATCAAATGAAATAAAATTGGGTTTTACAGAAATGGAGTTTAACGTCCTACTGTTCTGCCCCGAACTGGACTAATGAAGACGGGCATATGCCATACAGTGTGCTATGAGAGAAATTTTGCCCGGAACTCCGGCACTAAGACCTACTTGAAATTAAATAAAATGGGGTTTAATTTCCTACTGTTCTGTTCCTAAATTGTGCCAATTAAGACGGGCATATGTCATACAGTGTGCTATGGGTGAAATTGTGCCCGGACAGCGGCACTACAACTTCCAACTGTCAAGGGATCTTTTACGTGCACACCAATGTGTACACAGGACCTCAGTTTTTCGTACCATTCGAATGACTAGACAGCTGTCCTTGTCAGTCCTCCGTCCTGCATCACTGATAAAGAGGAACCACACTGGAAAATCTGGATGAACTTTCTCGGCAAATGCAGGGATCGAACACCAAACCTCCAGACTAGCGAGCCAGCGCCCTACCCACTTAGCCACCATGACCCTCAAACTGTGTTTTACGTTTGGTGGTCTAGTGGTTTAACATGCAAAACCTCAAGGTCTGTCATTAAGCCAAGTGGCCTGGTTTCGATTCCCCCCTTTTACGAGACAAGGAGGAGGTTGCTTGTCCAACCTCGTGGGTTTTCTTTGGGTCCTCTTGTTTCTTCCGACTGCTAAAAACCCCTACATGCAAGCAAATTATTGAAATAAAACGGAACCTCATGTTAGTCCTGAATTAATCTAGTTTGTTAAAATTTAATTAATTTTGGCTACAGATGAGAAGTTTACTTGGCCTAAAGAGGATGATGGGTCTGTACACTATCTGAATGCTGAACCAGAATCAATTTATGATGAAGTTTACGATGAAGTTTACGATGAAGTTTACGATGAAGTTTACAATGATATACCATTAGTAAGATCATTTTTTATTTTTATTAAATTTCTGCCTCTTTGGTTTATTTCTTTTTCTTTGGTTTATTTCTGCTTCATTGTTTTAATTCTGTCTCTTTGTTTTATTTCTGTCTCTTGTTTTGTTTTATTTCTGTCTCTTTGTTTTGTTTTAGTTCTGTCTCTTATTATTATTTTTGTTTCTTTGGTTTATTTCTGTCTCTTTATTTTAGTTCTGTCTCTTGTTTTATTTCTGCTTGATTGTTTTATTTCTGTCTCTTTGTTTTATTTCTGTCTCTTTGTTTTATTTCTGTCTCTTTGTTTTGTTTTAGTTCTGTCTCTTTGGTTTATTTCTGCCTCTTTGTTTTAGTTCTGTCTCTTGTTTTATTTCTCCTTGATTGTTTTATTTCTGCTTGATTGTTTTGTTTCTGCTTTTTGTCTCTTTGTTTAAGTTCTGTATCTTAGTTATATTTCTGTCCTTTGTGGTTTTTTTTCTCTTTGTTTTAGTTCTGTCTCTTTGTATTATTTCTGTCTCTTTGGTTTATTTCTGCCTCTTTGTTTTAGTTCTGTCTCTTGTTTTATTTCTGCTTCATTGTTTTATTTCTGTCTCTTTGTTTTATTTCTGTCTCTTTGTTTTAGTTCTGTCTCTTTGTTTTAGTTCTGTATCTTAGTTTTATTTTGGTCTCTTTGTTTTTTTTTTGGCTATCTGTTTTATATCTGTCGCTTTGTTTTATTTCTGTCTTATTTTTATATTTCTGTCCTATTGTTATATTTCTGTCTCTTTGTTTTATTTTAGTCTCTTTGTTTTAATTCTGTCTGTGTTTAAGTTCTGTATCTTAGGTTTTTTTTCTGTCTCTTTGTTTAAGTTCTCTATCTTAGTTTAATTTCTGTCTCTTTGTGTTATTTTTGTCTCTTTGTTTTTTTTTCTCTCTCTTTGGTTTATTTCTGCCTCTTTGTTTTAGTTAAATCTCTTTGTTTTATTTCTTTTCTTTGGTTTATTTCTGCCTCTTTGTTTTAGTTAAGTCTCTTTGTTTTAGTTCTGTATCTTAGTTTTATTTCTGTCTCTTTGTATTTCTTAGTTTTATTTCTGCTTCTTTGTTTTATTTCTGCCTCTTTGTTTCATTTCTGTATCTTTGTTTTAGTTCTGCCCCTTTGTTTTAGTTCTGTATTTTAGTTCTATTTTGCTTTATTTGTTTTATTTCTGTCTTTTTGGTTTATTAATCTGCCTCTTTGTTTTAGTTCTGTCTCTTTGTTTTAGTTCTGTCTCTATGTTTTAGTTCTGTACCTTAGTTTTATTTCTGTAACTTTGTTTTATTTCTGTAACTTTGTTTTATTTCTGTATCTTTGTTTTAGTTCTGCCCCTTTGTTTTATTTCTGTCTCTTTGTTTTATTTCTGTCCCTTTGTTTTAGTTCTGTCTCTTTGTTTTAATTCTTTCACTTTGTTTTAGTTCTGTGTCTTAGTTTTGTTGCCGCACTCTTTGTTTTAGTTCTGTACCATAGTTTTATTTCTGTATCTTTGTTTTATTTCCGCCTCTTTGTTTCATTTCTGTATCTTTGTTTTAGTTTTGCCCCTTTGTTTTATTTCTGTCTCTTTGGTTTTTTTCTGTCTCTTTGTTTTATTTCTGTCTCTTTGTTTTAATTCTTTCATTTTGTTTTAGTTCTGTGTCTTAGTTTTATTGCTGCACTCTTTGTTTTATTTTTGTCGCTTTGTTTAAGTTCTGTATCTTAGTTTCATTTCTGTCTCTTTGTGTTATTTTTGTCTCTTTGTTTTATTTCTGCTTCATAGTTTTTTTTCTGTCTCTTTGTTTTATTTCTCTCTCTTTGGTTTATTTCTGCCTCTTTGGTTTATTTCTGCCTCTTTGTTTTAGTTAAGTCTCTTTGTTTTAGTTCTGTATCTTAGTTTCATTTCAGTCTCTTTGTTTTATTTCTGTCTCTTTGTTTTATTTCTGTCTCTTTGTTTTATTTCTGTCTCTTGATTTTAGGAATTAGTGATGAGGGACAAAAAAGAACCGGTTGAAAATGAAGAAAAAGATCCTAAAGATTTACTGAAAACACTGGAGAAAAAACTAAAGAGCGTCAAATCCAACCGCAAAGATACATCATATAAAAGAGATCAAATTTACAAATTCATTCATAGGTTTGATGAAGAGTTGAAAATGTTTGACAAGCCGCCATCTTCCAAAGATAGAACCCCAGCCCCTGTTCCCCGACAACCCTATTATACCACTTTGTGTTCAGCATCATCCCAGAGCGGATCGCCTTCATCATGTATTTACACTAAGTTGGGTAGTGATACGTATATAAGAAAAAAAGTTCCAGTTAACCTGACCAATGACAATGTTGATGAGCTTGAGAAGATGATAAAAGACTTGAAAAAACGCGTGGCCATTTTGGAGGATAAGACGAAAAGGATTAGCATAAAGACCTCCTTTAATTTTGATTAAACTTTATATGACAAAATTTTCTGGTTCGCCGATACTCCTGCGTTACTTAAAAACGGCCACACGACTTTATTTTTTCAAATAAACCTTATCTCATTGATTGCCATATGTAAATATTTTCCCTTAGTTACAGGAGGCTAAGGGGGGGGGGGGCGATGGCCAAATGGTTATCGTGTGCATGCTCCATCATAAGGTCCGTGTCATTGAGTCAACTGGCATGGTTTCGATTCCCCGGTTATTCATGACAAGGAGTAGAATCGCCTGTCCAACCTTGTGGGTTTTCTCAGGGTCCACCGGTTTCCTTCCACTGCTAAAGACCTCTTTGCACAAGCGAATTATTCAGTGTGACATAGTACTCACAGTCTTTCAAACATACAGAAGCTTGTAATTTTGTTAATAACTACACTTTTTTTTTCCTGTCTCTGTTGAAAAGTCTGGTGGACTTGAATTCTTTTTACCTGGATATATTTATTATTTATGTATACATATGCATACATACATATTTAAAAAAACACAATTTTTAACTATTAACTATTTTTATCACCCAATAATGTACATATCGCTTGTGTGATAAATTCATAACCTATCTCTTAGAAGATATCGCTTCACATGAAGGAACTACTTTTTTTTATTTTCAAAAAACAGTTAATTTTTTTTAATTAAAAATAACTTTTTTCTTATTAAAAAGGAACTATTTTTATTTAATAAATATACAACCTGTTATAAATGTATATACAATCACATTCATCACTTAATAATAATAATGTATATTTATAATGCACTTAATAATCCAGCCATTTAAGCATACTCATGACCCCACATTTGATGAGTCTCTCGACAATTAAAACTCACATAATAACCCGTTACCCCTTGGACCATCCTGCACCACATAAACACGCTTTAATAACCTGTTAGCCCTTGGGACCATCCTGCACCACATAAACACGCTTTAATAACCTGTTAGCCCTTGGGACCATCCTGCACCACATAAACACGCTTTAATAACCTGTTAGCCCTTGGGACCATCCTGCACCACATAAACACGCTTTAATAACCCGTTAGCCCTTGGGACCATCCTGCACCACATAAACACGCTTTAATAACCCGTTAGCCCGTTGACCATCCTGCACCACGTAAACACGCTTTAATAACCCGTTAGCCCTTGGGACCATCCTGCACCACATAAACACGCTTTAATAACCCGTTAGCCCGTGGACCATCCTGCACCACGTAAACACGCTTTGATAACCCGTTAGCCCTTGGACCATCCTGCACCACCTAAATACGCTTTAATAACCCGTTAGCCCGTGGACCATCCTGCACCACGTAAACACGCTTTAGTAGCCCTTGGACCATCCTGCACCACCTAAATACGCTTTAATAACCGGTTAGCCCTTGGACCATCCTGCACCTTGTAAACTTGCTTTAATAACCTGTTAGCGCTTAGACCATCCTGCACCTTGTAAACATGCTTTAATAACCCGTTCGCCCATGGACCATCCTGCACCACGTAAACACGCTTTAACAACCTGTTAGCCCTTGGACCATTCTACAGCTTAAATCACCCGACATAAATAGCTATGAAATGTATAAACAGACATTATGCAGGTGCTAAATCTGCCTATTGCAATGATAGTTAAAAACTAGATAACGTAAATTGAAAATGCTGGATATTTCACTAAAATTACTTTATTATGAACCAAGATGTTAGCGATTGAATTTTCGACCTAACCTTGATCATCATTACTAAAGTCAGGAGGCCTACATTAAAAAAACAAAGTCTTGACTATCTATTTTGATGTTAAATCTTTCATCCAAAAGTGGATTTAAATCCAGTAAATATCCCAGGCAGGGATGACATCTTGAGTTGATTATGATCTGGATAAGTTAATTAATAACTTAGATAACCTTTCAGTTAATAAATGCATCATTTAGTTAATAAATGTCTCATTAATACTTAAGATAACATTTCAGGCCTTAAGAAAGACCTGCAATAGACAGATTTAAGAAGATTATCAACTATTTCAATTATTTACTGAACTTATGGTGTTTAATCACGCAAACATTTTTACAAATAATAAAGAGTAACAATCTGATCTACATTTAATTTGTTCTTTGTTTTTACGGCCTACTCTTACATGGAAATGAAATGGGGTTTAACGTTCTACTCCGAATGGGGTAATGAAGACGGGCATACAGCATGCAGTGTGTTATGAGGGAAATTTTACCCGAACAGCAGTGTTACAGCCTACTCTTATATTTACCAAGGGATCTTTTACGTGCACGCCAACATTTACACAGGACTTCATTTTTTCATCCCATCCAAATAACTAAGCACTGTTTCTTGTAAGAGACCCTTCATATTTCACCACACTGGGATATCCCTGAGTGCTTTGTCAGCTAGCACAGGTCTAACCCTGGACCTCCTGGTTTGTGAACCAGCACCTTTACTACCCTGCCAAAGCTCGTTTTATGTCCAATCTGAACAACAATGTTCCTTGTCAGTACCTCAGTCCTACAACACTGACAAGGGAAAACCACGCATGGAGATCACAGGAAATTTTTCTGCCAACACTGGGATCGAACACGGACTACCTGGTTAGTGAACAAGCATGTTACTTAGCCGAGTTGCAGCAGCTTCCCCCCCCCCCCCCACAGTAGAAAAACAAAGAAGGTTTATGAATATTTTATTTATTACTGGTATATATATATATATATGAAATAAAAGTGATATGTAACATTAATACTATGTTTATAAAAGGAACATAAATATCAGTATAACATGAATTTTATATTAATAATGTTAAAACCTATATAAGTTATTGTTAGGGTAACCTTAACTCAGAATTAAGGTCTGAACACACTGATGGTTAATGGTTAGCAACACAAAGAAGAGAGAGAGAGAGAGAAATGGGGTTTAACGTCCACTCAACACAACTAGGTCATTTCGGGACTAACACATGGTTTAATTTTATTTCAATAATCCGCTTGCACGTAGGGGTCTTTAGCCGTGGGAGGAAACCGGAGTGCCCGGAGGAAACCCACGAGGTTGAGAAGGCGCCCCTATCTCCATGTAACATACGCTCACACCAGGGCTCGAAACCACAGCCGCAAGCCAGAGGTGACCGGCCAGCTAAAGATCGAAGCGCGACACTCTAGACCATTTGGCCATCCCAACCCCCCTAACACAAAGAAATATTTCCTTTTCAACCATGTTTGGGAATACAATTTGAAAGTGTTATTCAGATCGTGGGGGGACTTGGGGAGGATAAATTGTTCCGTCTCTATTTCAACTACATACATAATAACACAACTGTATAGATTTACTACTTCTTAGTTTATTACATACTATGTTTCAATAAGCAATTTTGACAGAGATACATGTAAGAGTTTATTACATGCAATGTTTCATTAAGCAGTTTTGATAAAGATACCTGTAAGAGTATTGATACATTGCATGTAATAAACAAAGAAGTAATAAGATATCATTAAAGGATATTAATAAAAAGTATTTATAATATTAAATATATATAAAAAAATTAATCAAAACCAGAAAAAACATGAAAAGTTAAATGAAGAGACAGAAATGATAAATGTATATGTGATTTGTATAAATATTAAATGAATAAGCTGGAAGAAAAAGAGAGAGAGAAGGTTTAATTTCCACTCAATGCCAACTAGGTATTTTCGTCACTAAGCCTAGGGTAGAGAGAGAGGGCACAGAGAGAGAGTTTAATTTCCACTCAATGCCAACTTTAGTCACTAACATATGGTTCAATTTTATTGTAATAATTTACTTGGGATCTATAGCAGTGGGGGAGGACCAAGAGAAAACCCACCAAACTGGACAGACGACCCTACTTCTTGTCAAGGGCAGATAGAGAATAAAAACCACTCAATTACAAACCTTATGATCTAAAGAGCATGCATCAAACCATTAGGCCACCTAATCCCCTAGTTTTCAGGGCATTCCTATAGTGCTAAATGATGCATCGAACTTTTAATATTTGTGGAAATATAAGACATAAAAATAATTAACAAAACGAAAAATCAACAATAATTTAATCTTACACAACAACATGGACTGGAGGCAAGATAAGGCAAGAACGATATGCTCTGAGTCATATGTACTGAAGCAATCTAATTAAAATACAGATCTATATTTAGACTCAATGTTTTATACATTCAATGGCTTTTATTACATAAAGATCTGACAAGTTGTACTGGGAGTTCATGTCAGGGGTCAAACAAGCAGCTTTTGACCCTATGATGTCAGACACTGATTGACGTTTCTAGGGGTTTACCCAGAGTTTCGCACAGAGAACAGCATTTTATCAGCTGATTCCTCGTATCAACAAGAATGCCTATTCCAGATCCTAATGTAGTAAAGACAAGTAAATGGAATTTTGAACTATAATAAACGAAACGAAATAGGATCTGTTTTTTAATCAGATTGGTACTGATATTGACTACCGTTTAATTTATAAGACAAAACAATTATACATATATTAACAGTAAAAATACAAGTACGCATGGATTATTTTGTGGATTTTAGCATTATTTGTACATAGATAATAAAAATATAACCTGATTAAATAATAACACGAGATTCAAATAAATGAGTGTAAATATTTGGTTGAAACCAACAATTTATAAAAGGGAGAGAGAGAGGGGGTTTAACCTCCACTAAACACATTATAAGTCATTTCGGGACTAACAGTGTTTAATTTGATTTCATGTAGTGGTCTTTAGCAGTGGGAAGTGGGAAGAAACTGGAGAAAACCGATGAGGTTGGACAGGTGACTCTACTCCTTGTCACGTACAACCTGGAAATTGAAAACATGCAAGTTGACTCAATGACAGACCTTATGATACAGCATGAACATGCTAAGCATTCGGCCATCCAAACCTTCATTATCAGAAGAAGAAATGCGCTATTTTTTCCCACTATTCCTGATCTTTTGGCAGTCAATTCATTTTATAAATTGTTAGTTTCAAATGTTTATAAATAAACAATCAATTACATATATATCTTTAAGTAAGCTTAAATCATTTAATGGATTTTTGTGTTATTGGTCAGTAAAATCATAGTAACGTGAGATTTGAAAAAAATAACATATAAAAATAATATATAATTCACTAAATAATAAATATATATATTGGATTTCTTAGATCCTAGTTAAAATACAATTATATATTGTAAAGCAAATATTTTGGGCATACCACGTACATTTCGAGATTTTGTTGGGGATTTATTCTGCTTTAATTTAATGAAATTAAAAAGGCTTATTTAGTCTGAGTATGTCAGATGTGAAATGGAATAGAATGGCATTACAAAACAATATATAAAATTTTGGCCATTCAGTACAGAGATTAATTCTGGAAGTATGAAGTAAATGGGTCTCAGATTGAAGAAATCATAATATGTCATACATATATTAGTAGTAAATATGCATTATGTAAGATTTACATAAAGAGCTGGTCCTAAGTTCACAAAGCATTCATAGACTTAAGAATTTACTCATCTTTAAACCACTGTTTATGATGATAAACATCTATGATCCAGAAGCATAAAACTTTTCACATAGTTTCTTATTGATGTATTTGATACATTAAAACAATATAAGTTCTATAAATGGTGATATTTTAGTTAAATATGGCAAACAATTTTGAGTAATCTCTTAACTTAAGTCTGAGAATGTTTAGGGAACTCAGGATTGAGAATTAAAAATGAATATGTTGACAATTTCATTCAAATTACTTTATTCTGTGCCAAGTTGTAAGAGTAGGATGCAGTAGAGTTTATTGTTAAATTTAAATCCATTTAAATATCTGCCATCCGATGTACTAGTGAGTAGATTATAGGCTTGTTATAATAGTTTATATAACATCTGAAGCCAAAATAAGACATGCAATACACAGATTTAGCTGTTGCATAATGTATGTTTAAGAAGAATTAAAAAAAAAAAACTCTACATATCAACAAATGGAAACTAAATTTTGGGTGTCCTGAAACTAATTTTAGGGTGTCCTGTAACTAAGTTTGGGGTGTCCTGTAACTAAGTTTTGGATGTCCTGTAACTAAGTTTGGGGTGTCCTGAAACTATTGGGTGCCCCTAGCTAGTCGATTTTCTGCCCAGTCAGCAACTCCCTACCTTATATCTCTCATTTCTATTTTTTACAATTGTACACTTGATTAGCTTTGATAATATATGAATATATACATAAATGTATATTGTCTATGACAATATTGTTTTTTTTTTATGTCTACAAACAATGTAATATTTTTTGTCTATGGACAATATGATGATGTTTTTTTGTCTATAGATGCTCAATACTGAAACGTAGTGGAGATCAAGCCTTTTCTGCTTCCACTCCGAAATTATGGAATGTGCTACCAGAAACCATTAAATCAAGCAAGA
The DNA here is from genome assembly GCA_917208275.1 of Patella pellucida. Lineage (NCBI taxonomy): Eukaryota > Metazoa > Mollusca > Gastropoda > Patellidae > Patella > Patella pellucida. The sequence continues at coordinate 72,648,498 of OU795038.1, forward strand.
CCATAGACATCTTTAAAACCAATTTAAAAACTCATTTATACTACCAAGCTTATCAGTAATTAAATGTATATATATATTATAATTTGACATATGTGGGGCAATGTGATATCATAATTATAAAGTGCTTACAGCGTCTAAGTACGATTAGGTGCTATATAAATATCTTATACTTATTATTATTATTACTATCAATGTCATGCTTTTTTTTAAAGTCTATACACATTGTCATTGACATTTTTTATTTTATGTCTGTAGTAAATTTCATGATATTTTGATGTCTATACACAATGTCATGATATTTTGATATCTATAGACAATGTCATGACTTTTTTATTCCTTTAGTCTATGTCATGACTTTTTTTATGCCTCTAGTCATTGTCATGATATTTGATGTCTATAGACGTCACAGTGTCATGATTTTCATAAATTATATACACAACAAATTTTGGAATTCTAAAAGGATTTGATAAAACATCTTATTGAAACTAAACCCTGAGGAATAATCAGTTTTTCTTATTAAGTTACTGATATATTCCTAGCTACCCAAAAAAAGAAACGAACAAGGTTTCCAGCCACTAATCTATAGGTCACAGAAGTTAATAGATGGTAACTATAAGTTACTAAACTGTTCCTGCCTGACAAATCGGTGGCTGAAATGCTGCACATACCTGAGGTTTCAGCTACAACAGTAAAGAAAACCTCTGTGGCCCAAATGTTACACATTCCTGAGGTTTCGTCCGCCCAAGGTTTTAAATTGTTGGTAATTGTTTAGTTAAAAACCTATGTGGGCGAAACGTTTCACATTCCAGAATAAAATACAGGCCAAGATATTCCTGCAATAAATCTTAAATAAGTTCAAGAGTTTGTGAATATATTATAATACAAGCTTTAGTATTCACAATAGTTAATAAAATCATCAATTATAACAGAATCAAAAAGAAAGTCAGAATTTTAGCAATCAGGCTTTTCAGTAAAAGCATGTTATCGATTTGGGATGATTCTAGCCACTATGTCAATAGTGTGACATAGATAAGTGTGAGATACTTCTGAGCAAGACAGGTTTTTGATTTTTCTTAATTCGATGAGTGTTCAATTCTGCACAGATCTTGGATCCGATTTGGACCTATATTCAGTGTGGAACTAACTCAAGAGTCATTCAAATTTTTTGCTTTGAGTTCATTTCAGCAAGTGCCAATCAAATGAGATATCATTCACGGTATTCCCAGTGATATCGATCCTTCCTCCTCCTCTAACCCCTGGGTCCATCCATGGGGGTTTCACAAATTCAAATTATCTGCCCTTGATCGTAGCTTGATTAAACGAACCAATCAAAAAAACAGTTTACATACCAGTTTTAGCATCACTGTTTACAGTCACTACATGCTTAGTTGCAATAAAAGGTAAGTTACTTCCCTTTGTCCACTTGATTGGTCGATAAAATAGCAGAAGTATCGAGGGCAGATAATTTGACTATGTGTCTCCCCCTTTGATGGACCCAGGGGTTAGTAGTGTGTATCATATCAATACCACTAGGGATATTGAGAATGAAGAAATATCTAATGGATATGATATTATAAATCTTGAAAGTAAAAGGCAGACTCAGCTGATCGAAACTGGTATTTCAAATTTTCAATCCATGTGGTTTGATTTTCATTATCACATAAAGCACATCTTTAAAACAAATTTTTCAAAACCAGTCTTTTGATGTGCGTAAATTGTTAGTTTTTCGTTGTTATAATAAAAAAAAGTTGTCAATTTGGTCCCCGTTTAAAATAGGGTTGGTTAAGTTACCATAAACACATTATTTCTAGATTGGCCTTATTACAAAATTACTTTGATCTTATGATATGTTGATTCCACTTGTTTAATTAATTAAATTGACCAGCAATTTCAAGAGACTTTCATCAAAAATTCCACTTGCTCCAAATCTTTAAATAAGGGACCGTCTCAAAAAGTTCAAAACTTGCTTCCAAATGAATAACTCATGGACAGATCTCTTCGTTATTCACTTGGAAGTAAGTGTTGAAATTTGTTGACAGCCTAAATTGTAAAGTTATAATCAAGGGAAGCTTGGAATGACGTAAGCAGCTAATTCACATCCAATTTACGAAATGATCCTGTCACACTATTAGTGATGGCATCTTGGTTTTTCGTTTCTGTGGTAACAGTCTGTACGTCGTAGAAACCATATTTAAGATCGTCCCTGAATTCATCTTCAAATGTCTTCAAGTGGTCTGTCCATTTCTGTTGACATAAATGGAAACAAAATCATAAAGATAACAGCTATCCTTCATACTCTAAACATAAGACAGCCCTCCTATCCCTGCCCTTTTTTTAATGATTAAATCCTGCCATTGTATCAACGGGGGTTTTCCCTCATACTCTAAATGTATCACAAACCCAAATCGAATCGTCACTTTGATTAAACCCTACCCTCATACTCTGTACGACAACCATCCTACCACTGCTCCTGTTTAAAAAAATTAAATCCTACCTTGGCATCATTGATGGGAATCCTTCCCTCATACTTTGAATGTACATGTAAGACAACTCTCCAATCAGTGCCCCCTTTTTTTGATTAAATCCTACCTTAGAGTCAAATATAGGAACCCTTCCCTCATTCTCTGAACATAAGACAACCGTCCACTCACCGCCACCTTTTTTTGATTAAATCCTACCTTGGTATCAAAGGTGGGAGCCTGTCCTTCAAACTCTTCTGGTAAATACTGTACATCAATATATTCATGTAATTCCTTCACTCTATTACCATGGAAATGTAACTGTAAACAAACCAAAAAGGGGGTTTAACATCCACTCGACAGAAACTAGGTGGTTTCTGGACTAACATATGTGACCCCCCATGGCATACTGAGTCTTAATGAGGGAATTTTGAAAATTGAGTTATTGCTATTTTCATATTCTGCGACTCAATACCTTCAATTTGATGTATAGTTTGTTTAAATCGGGCATAAATTGACTGAGTTGTGGCGGCTTGAAGCCATCCAACACACCAAAGTAAGCTTTGGGAAAAATCAAGTTAAAGAATTGGTATGTTTCAAAACAAAATACCATAGCAACCAGGCCATTTATTTGCTTTTTTGTCGTGGAATATTGTTTACTGGGGGTTTTCAGGGGTGCTGAAGAAGAAAATTATAATAAAAATTTCATCCGATAATTTCCGCCATCTTTTTTTTCAAAATGGACGCCAAAATGACATAAGTAACGTGTTTATTAATGTCATTGGTCGGGTTTTGGGGGTTACTGCATTAAAAATTGCAGTATAAGAGTCGATCAGATAATATCTGCCATTTTGTTTTTCATAATGGCGGCCTAAATAATAAAATTAATCCGACAATATCGGCCATTTTGTTTTATCAAAATGTCGACCAAAATGACAATTCTGATTTTGTCACCGTATATTTGTAACCGCATGGTGCCATGTCATTTTAAATGTGTTATTAGGCACACAAATGTTGTAGTATCAAAGGGTCAACCGGACTGTATCCTCCATCTTGTTTTTCAAAATGGCCACCAAACCAATTATTGGAGATCTTATACTTGGTACTCGTGTGATATATCATTTTAGGGGTTTTCAGGGTCGCTAAAGACGACAAACATGGTTTTGGGTCGATGAAACAAATATTTATCATTTTACATATTCGATGATTTTATGGTCACACCTTAAGGGTAGGGTATGCTATCAAGTATAAGAAAGGGGAACATTTTTCAAAAAACAACAGTATACTAAAAACTCTCATAAATTTAATAGAACATAATAACAAATTATTTTATAATGCAACAGAAAATATTGGTCTGACTATTGTATACATCTTAATTAATTGGGTACTGATTGGTCTACTGTTTTGACTGCCGAGTTCTTATTAAAAGACGTGTCACTAGGTGTTATGATCATAGATGCAGTATTAACATGGTTTGACAAAACACCTTAATTGAAACTAGTTATTATAGCCATTGTAAAGTAGTTATACTATGGAGTTTTACGTATGGCACATTTACGATACCAGTGTACAGATTAGGCTACAATAGATAGCATTGCTTTACGAGAATTTAATTTATTAATTCATAGGGCATCGGTAACGTTCGAGAATGGAAAAGGCGGTCATGAGAGCTCTTGGTTAGTTGAAAATTAAGTGAATTCACTGAAATCTGCAGTTTTTAGAAAATGCAAGGTAAAGGTATCGGTATGGTCTGTGTAAGATAAAGCACGAGACTGAGGTTATGCAGGGGAAGAAAGACTGAAGAAAATAGCCGGTAAGCCGAGGGTTTTTTCTGAAGTCTTTCTTCCCCAGCATAATCGAAGTCGATGACTTTATCTTGCTTATAAACCGTCTATGTTTAAAAGTACTTAAAATGAGAATTCTAGTAAGAATTCACGTAAGAAAAACCTTATGCCAGTATATCATGTTTTCTAATGGACAAACAAACCTACCCTGGAACAATAACCTGATACAGGTTTAAAGAACTTTATATAAATATATTTAGACAGCAGGATATACCGGGCATAGGACATACCCAAAAGATCAGAGATTTAACGTTACAGGTTTATAAAAAAAACAATATCACACAGCAATCATGCCATTAAATCATTCGTTATTTTGTCGTTTAATATTTATATTTTCTTCTATAAGTTCTCAAGGGTGCTGAAGACGAATATTGTTGTAAAATCATATTTCTTGTTATAACGTGTAATTTTGAACAATGTGTACATTAGTAGTCTAAGTTTGTATATTATAACTTTGGTGAGTTTAACTTCAGATAATCTCCTTAATTAATTAGCACCTTGGTGCTAGTGTTCGGAAGATTAAGGTTGTTGATTGGGTAATCAAGTTTAGTAGTTTATTTTAATCTTCTAATCATCAAAGAAGCCGCCACAGCATTACAATTGAAATTAAGATTCTGGGTGTACAAAAAGTCTAAGGTTAATTTAATTTGAACAATATTTTATTCAAATAAGATACATGTTATACGTTATAAACTGTCAAAAGTTAAGGATTCAAAAACTAACCAAAGGCTTATATTTTTTCGTCTCCTTATTTAATAAATATACTAAAATAGACGTATGATATATACACTGCACATACAAATACATTAACAGTGCTGTATTTTGTATTCACTATTAATCGTGCATGCAAGTAATTTAATAGTTAGTGACATTTACAGTGCCTTACCATTTCATAATACATTTAGAGGCCGTCAGATGTATAATAACCGAGAATTCAGTTAGTATGCTACGATGATTATTGTAGTCTTTTAGATAAAATATGTATAAATTTGTGGAATGTATTAAAAATGTACATGCAAGGTAGTATTTCTATCGCCGTTTGAATTCTAACATTGGTAATCTTTGGACAATGTAACACATAATGTTCCGTGTCCTCTATTGTTATTTTCAGCCTTCGATACCGTAACGATACCCCAAAAATTATGATTCCCTAATAGAATCATTTGCATGAAATGCTTAGGTTTAGTTTCGTGCATTTTGGAAGCGGTGTAATTAAACAATGGCATATATTTCCCACTTGATAATCGTCGGATTTCGACACATTGGTCGTTCTTATTATCCTGATCCATTATGATAATAGAATAATATCCAATATGCATTCTTTACTTTGCATGCCGTATGAAGCGACAGTAAACGGAATTCACCTATAAAGTTCTCTTCAGAAATAGGTTATTGGCTATTTTGTTTATTTCCATTTAAGGGCTATAAATTATTTTCTAACAGACCAAACGAGATAATTATAAAATCATCACCGCTTTGATTAGTTATTCAGTGTAAATAATGGATTATAGGCGGCCTTATCATTGTCAGTTATCAATCAATTAATCCCTAATACCGTACCATTACTCACGACACGAACAGCGTGTTGATTATTTTACGATGTTTTTGATTAACACTCCATGGCTATCTATATTAGGTTTATTATACGATCAGAATTATGTTGCTTTATGTAATGTATTGGACGTTTAATCTTTAATAAACATACATCAAACAACAAAAATTGCTTCTGCCATTTTTCATAGAAAATCGCATGTAGATAGTCCATAACATTGCTCAAATCTAATTTCTATCAATCGCTTGAGCCTCGATCCGGCCACGGAACCACAATGCTTTGCACGCGTTGTCTGGGCCAATCAGCAAGTGAGTCGTGTTGGCAGCATAGCAACAAGCCAAGGTTGTTTACAGTTTTAGGGGTATTAAAACCCCTTTGTATTCCTTCAAAATGAATTCATCGGTAATTCTTTGGTCATATTTATAAACTAGAGATTCTCCGCTTTGCAACAATGCCAATTAATATGCAAGAGCAACGAGCGATCGCCCGCTGCTAGCGAAGAAACATAACTATTTTTACCGATAATTTTAAGAAATATGACAGACTTATGAATGCGGTACTCGTACAAAACGTTCAAATAAAGGCGTTCTAAAATCCTTTATTGATGTTTTGATCTTTTGTATCGATAGATAGTATATTTATAGACTCATTTTTGTTAAAATCTCAAATTCAATCAAAATCAATTATTTCACTTATTTTGTCTGTAGTCCAAAATTATATTTTCCGCATTCCGACTCAAGATGCCCTGGGCTTACACATATGGTTCAATAATTCGTTTGTCTTTAGCAGTGGGAGGAAACTGGAGGACCCGAAGAAAATACACAAGATTGGACAGACAACTATACTCCTTGTGTGAGAATGATAACTATGATTGTATAATAGTGAGTTTATAACATATTGAGCAAAAGACATAGAAATAATTGTGTTTTGACTTTCTTAGAAAATTTGAAATTCTCGCTTTTTAAACAGCCAATATGTAAGAACTAAATCTGTCTATTGAAGGGATTTCTTTAAGACTTAAATGTTATATAAATTATTAATTAGACATTTATTAATATGACAAGATTATAATCAACTCTTGATGTCATCAGATGACATTAATTTTAGTTGCCTGTCCAACCTCATGAGTTTTCTCCGGGTCCTTTGGTTTCCTCCCACTGCTTAAGACCCTTATGTACTAGCAAATTATTGAAATAAAAAATTTAACCATGTGTTAGTCTCAAAATGACCTAGACTCTGTCGGGTGGATGTTAAACTCCATTTCTCTCAGTACAAATGTATATATATGCTTATAATTTTAATATTGAAAAATCTGACTTACTCGTTTGACAATCTTCTCCTTTAAAAATTGTTTTATTATCATAAAAACATAATCAAAAAAACTTGGTTCGTTGATATAGTGGATCGATTTAAAACGAGCAGGAAAAGCTTCCTGAAAAGTACATATCAACTAAATGAGACATTTATTAACCAAATGAGACATTTATTAACTAAACGAGACATTTGTTAACTAAATGAGACAGTTATTAACTAAATGGGACAGTTATTAGCTAAATGGGACAGTTATTAACCAAATGGGACATTTATTAACTGAATGAGACATTTATTAACTAAATGAGACATTTATTAACTAAATGAGACATTTATTAACTAAATGAGACATTTATTAACTAAATGAGACATTTATTAACTAAATGGGACATTTATTAACTAAATGGGACAGTTATTAACCAAATGGGACATTTATTAACTAAATGAGACATTTATTAACTAAATGAGACATTTATTAACTAAATGAGACATTTATTAACTAAATGAGACATTTATTAACTAAATGAGACATTTATTAACTAAATGAGACATTTATTAACTAAATGAGACATTTATTAACTAAATGAGACATTTATTAACTAAATGAGACATTTATTAACTAAATGAGACATTTATTAACTAAATGAGACATTTATTAACTAAATGAGACATTTATTAACTAAATGAGACATTTATTAACTAAATGAGACATTTATTAACTAAATGAGACCATAATCAACACTTGATGACATTGGATACTCAAGATTTTAACTAGAACGTTTCGCCATTTAAAAATCCAATTTTAAAATGGGAAAGCGAGATGAAGTTTTGAATATACCAGTACTCTGGTCACCACAGTGCACACATCTTGTCAAAACTACAAACAGTTATAACTTGGCTTAGAATGAAGTAATTTTATATTATCTATTTTTGAGCTATTATAGAAAGAATGGTCAGTTCTTTGTCTAAATTTTATAAATTGTATCTTTAAATGTATTTTTGAAGAATAAAACTTCAATGTAATATGGAGGTACTTAATATTGTGAATATGCTTTGGAAAAATTTGAAAATAACCTGTAAGAGTGCCGACAATCTCTTGGCATAAAATGGTGAAATGGCCTTGGCATGAGTCCAAGTAATTTCACTTAATTCAACCATTAGAATCACTCCATTTACTTGTGTCTCTTCATCCTAAAATAAAAACATAAGAAACTAAGAAATAAAATGAAATGAAATGGGGTTTAACATCCTACTGTTCTTTTCCGCCTGGGCTAAAAAGATAGGCATGTGCCGTACAGTGTGATATAAGGGAAATTTTGCCCTGGCAGTGGCACTATGGCCTGCCCTTATATCAAGTTCCTAGTTTCCAGGAATCTTTTACGTGCATAACAAATTATACATGGGACTGTAGTTATTCATCCCATCCGAACAACTAGACAGCTATCCTGTCCTTGTGAATAGGTAAAACGTAAAATTTTACCCGGTCAAAATGTTTGATATAGTGATGGGTCGATAAGCGGTTTTAATATCGGTAATTGGCCGATAAGTGTCCTATTTAAAGAAATCGGTATCGACCGATATGAGCCAATTTTGAATGACGTGAAGTAATGTCTGATTGATACATTTCCCTTTTTAACCCTACTCCTTGTCACGTAAAACCAGGGATTCGACACTTACCTCAATAAGCTTACTTAATGTTAAATAGTTTAGTTTAAATATATCGTTTAACGGGCATTGGTTTGGATCCCATTTACCTAAAATAAACATAACCAAAAATTAAAATAAACAAAAACACTTATAGCTGGTCCCCAGATCCATTCATTGATTTTATATTTGATGTTTATTTCTTGCAATATATGAGTAGTTTGTATTGTCCGCAGGTTTATCTTGTCGGTTTTCTTTTGTGTGTAGTGTGGTACTCCTGCATTTACTATTTCAGGAGAGAGAGAGAGAGGGTTTTACTTTCCACTTGACACAAACCAGAGTAGCAGTGGGAGAAAACTGGAGGACCAGGAGAAAACCCAAGAGGTTAGATAGGCAACGCTACTCCTTGTCACATAAAGCTGGGAATCGAAACCACTCCACTTGAGTAAATGACAGATATTCTGATCCAACGCTTACACATTAACAATTTGGCCATTAAACCCCTAAATATTTAAGGAAAGAGTCCAATTTATCCAAAACAACACTAAAGTCTAAATCTATACACTCACTCTTTAAAAAAAGATCAATTGTAATAATTTATGATTAATACCAAAATCAAACATATACATGTACATGTAACAGTGTCTCGTATCCTACTACAGTTTTGGTAATAAAAAAACAATAATTTATGATTAAAGGACAATATTCGTGTCAACCATTACCACTGGCTCAACACGTTCCAAATGTAATTCTCAAACAGACATCATTGCTATGATAGATAATGCCTAATGAAGATTTTGGGGGTTGGATGGCCGATTGAAATAAAAATAAAACCATATGTTAGTCCCGAAATGACCTTGTTTGTGTCAATTGGACGTTAAACTTCATTTCCCTTTGTCTCTCTCTAATGATGATTTCAAGAAAGGGGAAAGGGGAACGCAGAAGGATAACACGAGCTATCCTTCTATATAACTGGATGATACACTGCCAAATTTCTGCTTCGAAGACTAAAGGTTGTTATATGAGACTGTGGGAAGGTATCTGCCAATTTATAAAAAGAATTAACTGTCACTAGACAAGAGAAAAACTAAAAAACTAAATAAGTCTGTGCATTACCATGTCTTTATCAGAAGCCGGATATGGCAGTGAGAGAGAAAGGAGGTTTAACGTCCACACGACACAAACTAGGTCATATTGGGACTAACACAGGGTTCAATTTTATTTCCATAATTCGCTTGCGCATAGGGGTCTTTAGCAGTTGGAGAAAACCAGAGGTCCGGGAGAAATCCACGAGGTTTGACAGGCGACACAACCCCTTGTCACGTACAACCGGGGATTCAACGAATATGACAGAAGAATAATAAATTCTAACCTGGTCTGACAATCATAACTTTCCGCCCATGTTTATCTGTATGATCTAATACTCCTGTTACTTTTGATTCCATAACACCATCAACAGATGATGGCACCATATCTTTAAACATTTCAGGGTTATCTTTCCTGATTTTATAATAACTTTTAACCAAATCGAAGGCTCGCTCCTGGTCAAACTTTTTCGCTCTCAAAAAACGTATGAGAAATTCAGAATCCAGTCGGGACTTTAACCCTTAAAAAGACAAAAAAACATGTTATAAACACACAATACATGTAATTCAATGAATATTTGTCTGTTGAAAAGCAGAAAATATTTGTGATCGAACTTAGTCACTGTTTTGATGTCGTATGGGAACCACAGCGGCCCAGTGAGTATGGAGTATGGAGCTGAGTCACCGACTAGGAGGGTCCAAGTTTGATCTCAGTATTGGCAAAGAGAGTTCCTCTGGATTTGGGAGCCATGGTAATGACGTTGGCTTGCTAATCAGGAGGTTCTGAGTTTTCGATGTCGACGACTTTTGATGATATTGAGTTAGAGACTTAGCTACTTTATTTACATGTACCAGTACTGACTGATTTCATAAATCACAATTTACTATATTATCATTGTTTTCAATGTCGAAGACTTTGGATGGTATTGAGTTAGAGACTAAGCTACTTTATTTACATTTGTACATGTACTTACTGATTTCATAAAGCACAATTTACTATATAATTGGTTGGCTTATTGAAAAAATTGGGATAACGGTGGCTAAGTGGGTAAAATGCTGGCTCGTTAGCCAGGAAGTCGAGTGTACGGTCCCTGCATTGGCCGAGAAAGTTCATTGACATTTTCTGATTTGGTTCCCCCTTATTAGTGACGCAGGATGGAGGGCCCGACAAGGACAGTTTCTAGTCATTCGGATGAAAATCTGAGGTCCCGTGTACACACTGGTATGCATGTAAAAGATCCCTTGAGTAAGCCGTGGTGCAGCTGTCCATACTGTATGGCAGATGCCCGTCTTCATTAGCCCGGTTCCGAGCAGAACAGTACTAGTAGGACGTTAAACCCCATTTCATTCCATTTTCATTTCATTTATCCAAAAGACACTAACCCAGGCAAGACTGTATTCTCGTCCTTAAAGTATTTATTTCTACATTTCGTGTTTCTGGATCTTCATTAAGTTCAATTTTTGCTTTTTCAAGTAGTTCAGCAGATAAAGTTGATTTAAAGGGAGGGTAGGTTTCCATTTTGTTTCAATAATATTCCTGTAAGAAACAAAATAATAATAATAATTTAATGTACGGTATTTATAAACTTAACACACCCGAGTTAAGTTTTAAGATTCTTTTTAAATAGTCCATATTTTTAGTTACATTTTGTTTTATGCGAAAGTTTGCTCTGTACATAATCTGAGTAAAGGTACTATTAATATCATTTATTTTTCAGTAAGTTTTGTCCATAACTTTCTCTAACAATGTCATGGGGTTTTTGTCAAACCAAAATAATCCTGGGGGGTGGGGTTATCGGTTGGGGACAGAAGTTCTAACAGTAACATTAATAATACATTGACTATCACAATCTGATTAAACACAGATCCTCATTTCGTTTTACTTGTCTTTACTACACTAGGATTTGGAAGAGTTGTTATTTCACTCATGGTCTGCTTGAAATGAGGGGTCAGTCCCGGTCAGCCAATCAAATGGTCTGTCGAATCGTGTTCTTGACTTTTTTGCGCGGAACTGTGTGTAGACATTGGCAGCAGCGAAAATCAAAACAAAACAAAGTATTGCCACTTGCAACATCGATTCTTATTGGTAAATCGAGTGACTGACGTTATAAGGTCATGTGTTGCTTACTTGACACCTGACGTGAACTCCCACTTTAACTGGTTAGATCTACATAATGTAGTCATAGATAATACCGTATTATCTATGTATAGGCCATCGAAAGTATAAAAAAAACCAACTGAAATATAGATCTAATTAGATTGTGACTATACATTTGTCAATACACCCTCACATAGATAACAAATACTTATCTCTCCACCCTCTGTTTTTCGAGATAAGGTTTCGACCCATTCTCTCCAACGTTGCACATCCCATCCTAGATCACTCCCATTAAGATCACACAAAATTGACAGTATTTTTCATAGAAACAATGATTGATTATTGTTATTTATAATATTTCAGCCACACCCAACTACAATTAAGACTTTATCCTACCTGAAACGGGTACAAATCGTCGTATTTAAAATCGAGGCGTTAAGACGTTACTAAGACCGCCATCTTTTTTAAACGGCATATTTTGACTGTTATCATTATGAACGCAGTCTAAATATGAGGCTTTTATAACAGCCAATCAAAAAGGCAATTTTGGACATCGTATCCGCCGGGATATGTTAAAAGGGGCATGAAATACAGGGGCGTGCATTACTGGCGCATGTGCAAAACTGGGTTTGCAAAGTCCAACTGAATGGTGCCAATCGTAGCTACATGTAAAAACAAACACATCAGTAGGCCTATATCTCAACGTTTTTAACTACGTTCTCGTAGCTACCCCTCCCACTCTCACATAATCACTATTTATTCTACCTCAGTATGAGTATGCATTAAAAAAATTATCATAAAAACACGGTAATACTTTTTTTTTTTTGTAATTGTTGATATCGATTACTTTACTGATTCAATTTTCAGTGTCGCCAACACCAACCAACTTTGATTAATTGACTTCCTACAAATCTTTAAAAACGTCAAATCGACAAATTAAGTACTTGACCCTTAAATTTATTAACACTTTTAAACGTAGCCGAAAATTGTACGGCACTGCAGTGGTCATGACACTTACCAATTTAGTTCAATTCTCAATAATTGCAACAATAATCAATAACTAACGTTACATCGGTTTTGTTTTGGTGTTTTTTCACACCCTGCAACGAGAGTTATTTCCCTTTCCCAATTGATCGGAAATTTAAAATTATGAAATGAAGTGATTATAATATATACGAAACGAAATTCTATAGCGTAATAAGGCTCTTTCGGTATTTGTACAAAAAAATGTTAAAATAAGCCATTCATATATTTTACAAAAATCTCGAAGTTGATTGATATATGTTGTCCCTGCAAAAAATGAAATGAAATGGTGATTAACGTCCTACTGTTCTGCTCCTAAACTGGGCTAATGAAGACGTAGGTCCTTTAGGAACTGTCTCTGAGCGGTACCCTGCAAAGAGCCACACCCTTATTTATATTCAAAGATGTTATATCAAATTATCATGGGTATTTCCCACCAGTTACTGAAGGAGGTTCCAACCTCGTGAGTTTTCTCCGAGTTTACCGGTTTCTTTCCACTGCCAAAAGACCCCTACGCGCAAGCGAATTATTAAAATAATAAGTTAGTTATGAAATGACCTAATTAGTGTCGAGTGGACGTTAAACCCCATGGAGCTATCTCTCTCTCTCTGTTTTATTGCTCCCCCCTCTCTCTCTCTCTCCCTTCCCTCCCCCCTTCCCTCACCCCCTCTCTCTCTCTCTCTTTCTCTCTCTCTCTCCCTGAAGGAGGTACGTGTACGTCGATGGCCAAACGCTGAATGTAATGTAATGTAATGGGGTTTAACTTCCTGCTATAATGCACCTAACCTGGGCTAATTGAAGACGGGCATATGCCATACGTACAGTGTGTTATGAGGGAAATTTTTCCCGGGCAGCGGCGCTACGGCCTACTCTTATATCGAATTCCAACTGCCAAGGGATCTTTTACGTGCACTTCAATTTGTACACGGGACCTCGATTTTTCGTCCCATCCGAACGACTAGACAGCTGTCCTTGTCAGGCCTTCACGCCGGAAAATCGAGGTGAACTTTCTCGGCCAATGCAGGGATCGAACACCCGACCTCCAGGCTAGCGAACCAGCTGAATGACGGACGATTGACCAGTGAGCCAGGATGTTTTCGGGAGGGCCAACTAGCATGGGCATCTGTATGAATTTTGCAGTAAAGGCCATTTTTCTTGTAATATTGGGGGGGGGGGCAAGACTCAGTATTGGGAGGGCAGTTGCCCCCCCGTGCCACCCCCTGGCTACGGGCCTGCAGTGAGCAGCGGGCCGATTCGTATTTCAATACATTAATTGTCAGAATATGAAAGCGAGTGAAATTTCATCACAGATACGCTTGCGGTTAACTTCGACTCGCGCGTGTAGCGGACCACCACCAATAGGTGCATCGAGACAGAGGGAATGGAATTGGGGTTTAACAATCACTCGACACAAACTAGGTCAATTCGGGACTAACATATGGTTTTTAATTCTATTTCAATAATTCGCTTGCGCGTAGGAGTCTTTACCAGTGGAAGGAAACTAGAGGACCCGGAGAAAACCCACGAGGTTGGACAGGCGACCCTACTTCTTGCCACGTACAACAGGGGATTCGAAACCACGCCAGTTGACTCATGTCAGGATTTATGATACAGCTTAAGACCCCTACGCGCAAGCGAATTATTGAAATAAAATTGAACCATATGTTAGTCCCGAAATAACATACATGTAGTGTGTGTCGTGTGTACGTTAAATTACACTTCACTCTCTCACTTTAGCTGTTATAACTATGTGCGAAACAATTTTTTTCGAATATCTTCATTATCTGTTGTTTTTCGGGAAGTAAAAATTCTGCTGTACGGTAAATGCAACTGCAACAGTCTGATAGATTAGTTCATTGGAATTCAGGTGGGCATAGAGACGACAGCGGTGCGTGTCGCTCGCGGACGACTGGATTCGCCGACTGAAGCTCTGAGAAAAATCTAAACGGGAATGTTTTCGCGGTCATTTCATGTTTGCCCCTCCCCACTTTGAAAATCTGGAATTCAGGTGGATACAGAGTGGGATTTCGTTTGCAAAACCATAGAAATAAGGCTCTATTGCGTCTCTTTCTTGTTGCAGGAAGGACAAGAAAGCGTGTTTGCGGTCTTCTAATTTTCACAAAATTTTTGGAGGCTGTTAAATTTTGAAAAGTCTCTCAGGGAGACCCCATTTCTGCCAGAATCTTGAATCCAGGTGGGCACAGAGTGAAATTCGCGAGTTAGGATATACTGTATTGCACATCTCTCTAGTTGTTTTAACCGCGGACAGAAAGGGCTACAGAATAACGAGTTTGCGGACGTCTAAGTTTCTAAAAAAAAGAACCGGGGAATTTCATTTCTGCCCCACCCCCACACCTTTAGCTCATCGGGCTCGTCCGCCTTTGACCACCGAATTGTAATGAAGGTGAGTGTGGGATGTCTATATAATATTTAATATGACATTAAATTAAGAAATAATTCTAATTTTAGGAAATGAATTAAATCTAATTCTAAATAACGTAACGTCTTATAAACACAAAACCCAATAGTCCAAATGCTGCTATTCAGTGTTTGACTAGTAAATTGCATCAAGTCTTTCGGATTGGACGAAAAATTGAAGTTCCCCCTGTGAAGTTCACCTATATGTAGGCTACTCGTTGGCGATAGTCCCCTAACGGTTGGAATTCAATGGACAATTCCGATTCGCTTTTAAAACACCACATGGCATATACTCGTCTTCAGTACCCCCTCTGGTTCAGAAAAGTAGGAAGTCAAACACCGTTTCTTTTTTTTCCAACGAACATTTCAGTCAAATTATATTTAGTGACCTGGCTCGTTCGTATTTTATTTTATTTATCTTTATTTAACATAAGTCTTTATATAGTTTCTCCCTCGCACTGTACATGAAGCCATAAAAAACAAAGGCCTAATAACTAGAGTTTTTTTTAAAAAATAAATTGTGTTGGTTTTGTTTTGTTTTGTTTTTTTACACGTAGGGGACATAAAATCAACCCATTTCTAAACCCGTGCTATACACGAAACAATAGAAACACAAATAAATACAGCAATTGATAATATCGACACGACAAAAATTTCTGACTTAGTTAATAATCATATGTCTTCTAAAGCTCAATTTCATATCCCAGGTATATAAATAACAGTAGCAAATAAGTCGTTAAAAGCTATAGATATCTCAAAAGCCGTTGGATTAGACTCTGTTAATGCCCTTTTTTCTTGAAAAAGGAGCACACATATTCTCTGGAATCCTAACTTATATTTATAATATTTGTATTGATAAGAATGTTTTCCCAACTGTTTTAAAATCTGCTAAAGTTTTGCCATTATACAAAAATGAACCCAAAAATGATCCAAACAACTATCGACCAATTTCTATATTACCAAGTTTATCAAAAGTATTAGAAAAACATTTCCATTCACATCTTTCCGAATATCTTAATAATATAATTTATTGTATTCTAACCAGTCAGCGTTCAGATCTAATAGCTCCTGTTTGACTGCTTTAACTAATATTACTAAAAATATGTATGACCCCCTAAATAATAATCTTCTATGTGGGGCTATTTTCTTTGATTTTAGGAAAGCCTTTGACCTTGTAAATCATGAACTGTTGCTACAAAAATTGCAATTGTATCAATTGTCCAAGGCATCTGGAAACGGGTGGTTTTATCTACGGTTATCTAACGTCCTTACTCGAGGATACCTTGATAATTCGTTGGAGATAATAAGCCTCAGGAAGATTGTATAGCCTAGGGGCGTCTTCCGATAATGCGCAACTGGAAACCCTTGTCCCACGGCAATACTAAACATAAGATGATTCGTTATCGTTAGGGGGTGACCGTGATACTGGAGCGTCTACAAACTAGAGAAAATTAATACTTTAAGCTGACGTTTATTACGGGTGCTGGTATATACAGTGTGATCGAGTCATATATAATAATATTACATGCACAATAATAAATGAAGAAATACATATTAATATAACAATAAGAAATATAAATTGTCGACAGATATATTCATAATAATATGCTTTATGTAATAAAGCTAAATTACTCTATATAATATAATGAACGTAAACTGATATACGATAATCAGCGCATGTGCATGCAATGTCCTTTATATGGAGCCTGCATGCGTGCGCGTAATATTAGAATAATATTTATAATAATATTAATTATAAATGTAATTTAAATAATTCAATAGAGCTGGCTGAGATCTAGAGTTCTACTTGGAACATTGTCATCATTTAAATATGTCACCCAATACGCTCGTGGATATTATTAATGAAACTACGATTTCATTATTAACGTTTATATATGTATATATATCATACATATAATATACTAACTGTGTGGTCTTTTAAATGTACCGACATTGTAAGCTCACTATTATAGACCATTCTATTTGCCTCTCAAATATAAAATAACATTCATAATATATAAAACAATTAAAATATTACAATAAGACAATAACGTACTAAAATAAACATAATGAAGTTTAGACTTACCTAGAGAAAAATAATACTTTAAGTTGACGTTTATTACGGGTGCTGGTATATACAGTGTGAGTGAGTAAAGATAGACGGGACTCACTCCCATATATACCCCAACAGCGATAACCCTTATCGTCAGTGTTAAGTAACATTTAATCCTCTTACACGTAGTTTTTAAACTTGGTCTGAACCTTTAATTGTAGGAAACCACAATTAATGTTTCGACACTAACTATATAAAAGTTAAATAGCAGATCATTAAAGTTTTAGATAATAATAATGAACATGCACTGTGCAGGAGATGTGATAAGACATGTATGACTAAAGATATAAACGGCTTATCTGTATACTATAACACATCTATAATGTTTCTCAATTCCTACCTGCTTGATAGACAACAAAGGGCCTTTGTAAATGGTAATTTGTCTTCTTGTAAACCAATAGTTCATGGCGTACCACAGGGTTCAGTCTTGGGCCCTTTGTTATTTAATATTTTTAAAAATGATTTACCTTTGTATTAAAATTCTAAATGCGATCTTTTTGCTGATGTTTCAACCATTTATACTAGTGCAAAAACTGTTCCTGATCTGAAAACAATCTTCAAATTGATACAGATATGGTGATTAATTAGTGTAGACATAATAAATAGCATGATAATCAATAAAATCAAAACAAAATCCTTGTTAATTACAACTAGACAGAAGCGTAAATATTTATCGTCTGAACTTAGTATCAAAATCAATGACTCTGTCATCGAAATTGTCCCCAGATTCAAACGCTTGGGAATCATTTTAGACCACTGTTTACAGTGGACTGATCATGTACATTATGTAACCAAAATTGTAAACTAAAAGATTTTACAACTTCGCAAAATCAATCAGCTACTACCACTTCAATGCCAGTCTCTATTCTACAAAGCGTATATTCAAACATATCTAGATTATTGTTTGGGATCAGGCTGACTCAACTGCCTTGAGTACACTTTTAATTGACCCTAGGTGTCAAACATACAAAGGATTTGGCTCCAGGCCTTGCCCAAATCAAACTCTTAAATGTTAAATAGCACCACTTAGTGAACAAATATGCATTTATTTACAAAATTATTAATCAACAATGCCCTTCATATTCAACCCACATCCTCTGCTAGTACAAAACTCCATTAGTATCAAAAATAAAATTGTCATTCTTCGGCCTAATCTGTCTGTTGTTAAAAATAGTATTAGATTCACTGGTGCCCATTTATGGAACTCATTACCCGATTGTTAAAAATATTGTAACTCATATTATTCATTTCGAAGGCGATTATTTCAATTTGTAAATGCGTAGAGACCTAGTATAGTCTTCTAATATGTGTAGTAGGGGCCTACTTATATACATTGGGAACTACCAGAAGAAATACATGTATATTATGGACATTTTCACTTTCATTAATTAATCCGTTTTATTATATACTTGCATGATTCATATGTTATATGTACAACTTTATTATATTGTGATTTAAAATTATTATTTTCAGTTGTGATTTTGTTAATATGTTTTTGTAAATATTGCTCTTCTGTCTTCAAATGTATTAAACTCTGTTTCAAAGGGCAAAATGTAAGACAAGCCTCCTG
Organism: Patella pellucida; assembly: GCA_917208275.1. Classification (NCBI taxonomy): domain Eukaryota; kingdom Metazoa; phylum Mollusca; class Gastropoda; family Patellidae; genus Patella; species Patella pellucida. The sequence continues at coordinate 72,667,615 of OU795038.1, forward strand.
GCCTAATTTTCAACCCTATTTTCTGTCTTGTCCTTTGTATATTTTTGTTTTGCGTGTAGTGCAGTCCTCCTGCACTTACTATTAGTCTCAAAACCATGCAAATTTGTGTGCACGTATGCCGGACCTTGAAATCCACTAATTGAAAAAGGTCTGGACAATCTTTTTTTGTCACACCTGTATGGTAGCCCATGAGTGTAATGTTGGATTTTCTACTGATGTTTTCGTTTTTATTCATTTAATATTATTCCACTTTCGTTTTCAATTCATTTAAGATATCATATTTAGTGCACTTTTTTTTCTAAATTTCGTTTGATTTGGGCCTATTACATGACTTTTAAGGTGAAATCAAAAAAACTATTGAAAACACCAAATCATCATTGTACCTATGGGCCACCATACATATTGATAGTCTTGGGTACTGGTCTTGAATACCTGTGTTACGAAGATTATGTAGGTCAGATTCATGGAAATGTCGTCTGACAGTAACAGAAAGAGATTATTATTAGGTTTAATCTGATAAAGAATTGAGGATGTGGATTGTAAGGGCCTAATCTTGTAGAAGAAATATTCCTGAAGCCTCGCCGCCATCAATCAAGATGAAGACAATCTGTAATAATATAGTCGGCCTATATTATTTGTGTATATTAACCAGTTGGAAATGCGTCCTATCTATAGGTAATGTCAAATTATGACTAATACTGAATAATGACATAGCATGTTTTAAATTGCATAATGCACTCATCAAATCATGGGAATGGCAAATAATATGTATAGCCTACATGTTAATTAGGAGATATTCGCCTGGGCACTGGCATTATTTCACAGCCAATTTCTGGAAGCAGTTAAAGGATTCTTTTACGTGCATTGGTCTCCAAAGGCAAAGGGTTTTGTCATTTCAAAACAAACAAATGTAGGGTTTATTAAAGGCCCTGCACATCATTAAATGTGAGGGATGTTGAATCACTTATAGGTCTTATAAAAACAACATTGTAAAAGTTGAGTCTCTAAAATCAAGGATCTTTTTATTATAATCAGTTAGTAGGATAGGCCCAGGGCCTATTTTAACGTGCCTACAGGCACGGACGTGCCTCGGGATGAAAAATCCGTGCTTTGAAAATCTAAAATCCGTGCTTTGAAAATCTAATATCCGTGCTTTTTAAAAAAAAAGGTGTTTATATCTTTGTGAATCTGAGTGTGTACTTGTAGTACGATCATACAATGAGCAAGTGCGACATCAGCAGTCATTGTGATCATCGATCACGTCATTTGACTTGGTATCCAGTCTCATTATTTTTGTTCACTTTCGCTTTCTGTTTCAGAAGCATGGTTCACTGGTTGTTTCTTTCGCGGTGGTCCTTCGCATTGACTTGCGTTTTTGAAAATCTCTTCGAAAATACGGACCCAAGGCTGATTCTTTGAATACCCAAAGACGGACAGTAACAAAGAGATTTTTGAAGCGATTTCAAAAATTCAAGTCGTCATAACGCCTCTTCTGATAGTGATTTTGATCTTGTACTGTTACCGCCCATTTTCATTATGCGATATATAACAGTATGTTTTATCCATATCAGAAGAGAAGTTACAGACCCTTCTTTTCTCCAAAATAGCATCGAAAATACGGGCCCTAGGCTGATTCTTTGAATAGACTTTGGACTTTTCTTTGAACATCCGATGCCCTGACAAGCGGTCGGATATTCATACATCTGTCAGTCAATTCTTTGTTATTAAAAGTGTAATAGAGTGATAATAATTCTGGAATTAAAAAGTTTACTTCTGGTGAGTTTTATCCGATTGTTTTGTTCATAGTTCATGGTCCGTTTGGTCACAATTTTTGAAAGCTGAGGAGCTACATTTAACTGATCACTTTCTACTCGGAAGTGGTGGTTCCGGCGTTCTATGGCGGTCGAATTTTGAAAATTTTCTCGGAGCCGGGGGGAGCGACCCCCCCCCCGAACATTGACATGGAGACCGTGCTTCGTCAAATAATCCTTAAAATAGGCCCTGGATAGGCCTACTAAAAAAGATAAGATTTTATTGTATCTAAACACCCCATTAGAGACAGCATACAAGCAAGACAGTAAATACGTGGTCATACAGTAATATGAACATTATATATATACCGGTACAATGTAGGCACATATGTTATGAAATTTTGCATCATTGGTCATGATCTTGGCTAGAAAAACAATCCAGAGGCACCTATAATAAGATTTTGCCTGGTCAACGCTGTTTCCTGCTATTTTTCTTTAAACTTTACATTTCAGGGGTTGGTTTATGTACATGCCAACATGGTTTAATTCCGACCCATTTGCACCACTAGGCATATTTACATTGTCAGCTCACACACGCCACACTGAGATCGAATCCTGTATCTCCTGAACGAGGAGTAGGGTTGCCTGTCCAACCACATGGGTTTTCTCCGGAGTCCTCCAGTTTCCTCCCGCTGTCAAACTCCTACTGCTAAAAACCCCAAGTGAATTATTGAAAAAATTAAACCATATGTTAGTCCCAAAATGACCTAGTTTGTGTCAAGTGGATGTTAAACACCATTTCTCTCTCTCTCCCCCACTGCTGGAGACCTCGGCACACAGGCGAAATATTGAAATAGAATAGAACGATATGTTAGTTCTCTCATAAACTTTGTATTTTTCAGAATGTACAAATGGAAAAGTTTATGAATTATTTGCACCATATGATCAGGTAGATGACCCCATGTACATTACATCTCCAGATTATCCCAACTATTATCCTCCGTAAGTAACAACAATAACTTAGATATAATGTAGTTGTGATGTTTGTGTATTGAAACAGGCATTACATAAGAGCTAAACCATTTAGTTGTACATGACAAGGAGTAGGGCATCTTCAATAGAAGGCTTGATATAGCTTTAACTACGTATATCTTATCAAACCCATTATGACGTAATACCCTGCATATTGCGGCATTAAGTTTGATTGGATACAATTCCAGCTTGTGAACCTGGAAGAATGCTTGGTCATCCTGATGCCAAGTCTCACACTTTTAAGCTATGTTCAAGGTTCGTCCAATGTCAAGATTTCCCTGGCATTCACTATGTCACAACTTTTGATTGGATGCCACTGTTCATATGTCTGCAGATAGGGGGATCACGGTGGCTGAGTGGATAAGGCGCTGGTTCGCTAGCCTGGAGGTCGGGTGTTCGATCCCTGCATCTGCCGAGAAAGTTCATCTCGATTTTCCGGCGTGATTTCCCCTTCTCAGTGATGCAGAAGGAGGGCCTGAAAAGGATGCTGCCTAGTCATTAGAATGGGCCGAAAAACCATTGTCCCGTGTACACATTGGAGTGCACGTGAAAGATCCCTTGGCAGTTGGAATTCGATATAAGAGTAGGACGTAACACCGCTGCCTAGGCAAAAATATCCCTCATAGCACACTGTATGGCGTATGCCCGTCTACCATTAGCCCAGGTTAGGTGCATAATAGTAGGATGTTAAACCCCATTTCATTCATTGTCTGCAGATAACGTAGCTATAAGTTCAGGAATTGTGAAGTAAACCAGCAATGGCGAGAGGTTGTTAAACTAGCATTGTTGCTTCAGGAACATGGGAGTGGGTAGGGTGGCCTGTCCAACCTTATGGGATTTCTCCCAAGTCCTCCAGTTTCTTCCCACTGCTGAGACCCCAATGCACATTTAAATTATTAAAATAAGATTAGATCATGTTAGTTCCAAAAAGACCTAGTTTTGGACGTTTAACCCCATTTCTCTCTCTCTTTGTGGGTTCTCTCCAAGCTGTACAGTTTCACCCCACTGCTACAGACCCTAATGTGCATGCAAATTATTGAAATAAAATTAACCACATGCTAGCCCCGAAGTAACATATTCTGTGTTGCGTGGATATTGAACCCCATTTCTCTCTCTCAATATATATATATGATTTTGTTATTTTTAGGAATGTTATGTGTGGATTCTATTTTAAAACTGAGGAGAAAAATCAGATAGTTTCTGTGTTGGTAACCGATATAGCTATTGGGAATCCAGGCTCATGTGACTATGACAAGTTACTAGCATTTGATGGTGAGATTCTTTATAACATTAAAGGAGCTAAATCTTTCTAACTCAATCGGGGCGGTGGATGGCCGAATGGTTAGCATGCATGCTGTATCATAAAGCCTGTCATTGAGTCAACTGGCGTGGTTTGGAATCCAAGGTTGTAAGTGATTAGTAGTAGGGTCGCCTGTAGAACCTCGTGGGTTATATCTGGGTCCTCCAGTTTCCTCCAACTTTTAAAGACCCTTACGTGCAAGCGACTTATTGAAATAAAATTAAATCATATGTTAGTCCCAAAATGACCTGGTTTGTGTCAACTGGAGGTTAAACCCCATTTCTTTCTCTCTCTCTCTCTGTTCTACTGCTGTGGGAGCTGCTGCAACTTGGGTGAGTAAGTTGCTTGCTCACTAACCAGGATGTCCGTCTCCTTTGTCAGTGGTGTAGGATGTAGGTACTGAAAAGGAACATTGTCGTTCAGACAGGACATAAAAAAAAACCTTCGCAGGCTAATAAAGGCGCTGGTTCACAAACCAGGACGTCCAGGGTTCAACCCTAGTGTTGGTCGACAAAGCTCTCAGGGATTTCCCAGTGTGGTTTCCCCTTGTCAGTGGTACAGTATGGAGGGTCTCTTGCAAGAAACAGTGCCTAGTTGTTTGGATAGGATAAAAAACTGAAGTCCTGTGTAAATGTTGGCGTGCACTTAAAAGATCCCTTGGTAAATATAAGAGTAGGCGGTAACGCTGCTGTTCGGGCAAAATTTCCCTCATACCACACTGCACGCAATCGACATTGAAAACACAAATTATTTTTCAATTTAAATCAACATTGATGTTGTGATCTTACCAGCAAAAGATAGGCTTCTGATATCCAATATTTAAGACAAAAAAAACATTTTACCATCTTACCATTGCTATTTCAGCAACATTTGTAACAAGGGTCTCGAAGAATGAGGCTAGACATATTTATTATTCAATAATGCGATATTCTTATCATGAGATCATGCGCAATAATTACTATCTGTGTAGGATGGAATAACCAGACGCTAGAGATTGCCATTCAATTGAGACTTCTGGCGTATTTCACCAAAATTACAGTTAAATGTAAATCAGTTTATATACATTTTTATTTTATGATCAGTAGTGGAAAACAGCGTTTTATCAGTGAAATAAAAGTGTTATTCCACTGCTAGCGGTTTTACCCCCTGCGTTGTCCAAGCGGACAAAGGAGTCCATGTTGTTTTTACCTAAATAACATATTTTATTTCATCTCTACCAAGAAAACGTTTTCTTGCTTCTCGTTGAAATAAAATATGTTATTCACTCTAAAAGTTGAGACTGCAGGTGAAGCGCTCATGGCTGCTCCTTGTTAGCTCTACAGTTTTTCTGCAATTTACTTGTTTCATAGTCTTTTTTCAATCATAATTTTTAACTTGTGCATCAGTGTAGTTATAGTGAATCTGTAGCTGAAGTTTTTTGTGGTATTATATTTTAATTTTATGAAAATATCACCAATTTAAATCTACTTTCATCCAAAGTCATCTGTCTAATAGTGGTCATTGGAGCATGACACTGTTCAAATTAGCCAGGTCTGTCCAACTTGTATTGTATTGCTGTCAAATTATGCTCACTAGCAGTAGTGATCACACCTCAACGTCTTGCCCTGAGACTTATACTTTCACTAAATATCAGCTGATTTCAAAACAAAATACTAGTATTTTATCAGAAGATGATCTTAAATATTTGGAAAATATAACTAAACACATTGTGAAACGGATAACTACAAGACGGGGCTGTTCTGCTGGAAAACATCGGCGAAAGAAAATTTAAGTAAGAATTAGTGATAGACCTCAAAGTCAGTATAAAACTTATAATCAAAAAATTAACTTTGATAATTTAGCAAAACTACCTAAACAGCACACCCAGGTCATCCGACCAAATACAAATCTACAAGTATGTCTTATCAACGCCCGCTCATTGAAAAATAAAACTACTCTCATAAACGATTACATATATGAAAATGATTTAGATATATGTGCAATCACTGAGACTTGGCTTAGTTCCGATGGTGATTCTTCAACGATCTCTGCCCTTTTACCAAGCGGCTATTCTATACAACATGTTTCAAGATCCTCGCGTGGAGGAGGTGTTGCCCTTGTATTTAAATCATCATTAAATGTTACCCTTAAAAATCATGTCAGTTTCCAATCGTTCGAATATATTGATTGTATTTTTAGTACTCAGACTAATAAAATCAGAATTATTGTTTTATATCGAGCACCAAACGAGAAAAAATTTCCATGTTTTCTTGATGAGTTCGCGTCTTTATTAAATAATCTTGCCTCATCCGGTCCAGAATTATTAATTGTTGGCGACTTTAACTGTCACGTTGACGACCCTAAGAACGTTTCTGCGAACCGTTTTAGTAATCTGCTACAGCTGTATTCTCTACGTCAACATATTGTTGATCCTACCCATAAACGTGGCCATATTCTAGATCTAGTTATAACAAGAGAGAATGAGTTCTCGCCTTCAAATATCACTGTCTCTGATAAGTAGATATCAGACCATTATTGCATAACCCTTGATCTCGAAATCAGTAAACCTTTGCCCATTCGCAGAAATATATGTTTTAGAAGATTCAAAACTTTGGACAAAGATAAACTGAAACATGAAATCACGAATTCAGAATTATCCAAAATATGTGAAATAAATGAAACTAATGATAAAGCTATCCATTATAACACTGTTCTTCAAAACATTATAGATACTGTACTCCCATTACAAACCAAATCAGTTACGGTTCGTGCTGGAACTGAATGGTATAATGAGGACGTCCATCTCTCAAAGATCGAACGAAACAAGGCAGAGCGGACATGGCGAAAATCTGGTCTACATGTTCATCGGGAAATATTCAAAAAAGCAAAACTCGTAGTGGTTAGAACAATTGAATCAGCAAAAAGATATTTCTATTCAGACAAAATAGAATCCAGTGAAAATAAACAGAAAGAACTTTATAAAGTTGTTAACTCACTACTCGATCACAATAAAGGTGTCATAAAACTTCCAACTAATGATGTAACTGATTTACCTAATAAATTTGCTAACTTCTTTTCTTCCAAAATTACAAAAATCAGAAATGATTTGAACAAATCATCTTCATCAGACAACACTACAACTAAAGCTGCCCTGTCTAACATAAACTGTAATCTAGACACGTTTTCACCTGTTGCAGATCATGATATTGAAAAGTTAATCTGTTCTTCAAATTCAAAGTCTTGCACCCTTGATCCGTTACCTACTTGGCTTCTAAAAGAATGCCTCGACTGTATACTCCCTTCAGTAACTCACTTGATCAACTGTGCAATTGAATGTGCTATATTCCCAGATGTTTTCAAGACTGCAATCGTTGTTCCATTAATTAAAAAAACAACTCTGGATCCGAACCATTACAGGAACTATCGACCAGTTTCCAATCTTAGCTTTATTTCTAAAATCCTTGAGAAATGCATAGCTTACCAATTAAAAACTTACATTTCTGACAACAACCTTCTTGAAGTATTTCAAAGTGCATATCGCAAGCATCACAGCACAGAGACTGCTCTTGTTAGAGTTCAAAATGACATTTTAAATTCACTTGACAATCATAATTGTGTTCTCCTTATATTGTTAGACCTGTCGGCAGCCTTTGATACCGTGGATCATAGAATTCTAATTTCTCGTTTAATATCTGATTTTGGTATATCAGGCTCTGCAATCGACCTTCTCAGATCCTATTTAACTAATAGAAAACAGTCTATTGTTGTCAGTGGCAAATCATCTGAAGATGTTGGTCTTTTATACGGTGTCCCACAAGGCTCGGTTTTGGGTCCAATTCTGTTCAGCTTGTACACTTCGCCCTTGGGTAAAATAATAAAAAAGTATAATATTCAGTACCATCTTTATGCAGATGATACGCAATTGTATATCTCGTTAAAACAAATGGTTAAAGATGGCTTTGTTTTAACTAAGTATATTTTAGAATCTTGTATTAATGAAATACGACATTGGATGTCAACAAATTTTTTAAAGCTAAACGATGATAAAACCGAGTATCTTTTAATTAGCTCACCAACAATTCAAGCAAAAATTTCAGATAACATTGGCATTTCTATCGGCGACGTTTCGGTGGAGCCAGTAAAAACCGCTAGAAACATTGGTGTAATGTTTGATAGTCACCTGAACTTAGAGTCTCATGTAAATAATGTAAATAATAAATTATCGTATTATCATCTACGTAACATTAGTAAAATTCGCAATAACCTCTCCACGGACGCAATACAAACACTTATAAGTACCTTAATTACCTCCAGACTTGACAGTTGCAACTCCCTATTGATTGGTCTTCCATGTCGCATTATTAATAAACTCCAGAAAGTACAGAATTCAGCAGCCAGACTGATTACACGCACAAAATATAATGAGCATATAACCCCAGTTTTATTTCAACTGCACTGGTTGCCTATTGTTTTTAGAATTAAATATAAAATACTTTTATTGACTTTTAAGTGTCTTAATGATATGGCACCCATTTACCTGTCCTGTCTTTTAGATATTTATAAACCCACTCGAACGTTACGGTCATCTAAAGACAACTTTTTATTAACGGAAAAAAGAGCCAACCTCTCAAGTTATGGAGAGCGATCGTTTTCGTTTCAAGCCCCAAAGCAGTGGAATGTCTTACCCTTTAGTATTCGCAGTTGTACCTCTTTAACAACTTTTAAATCTAAACTTAAAACTTTTATATTTCAAGAGGCTTTTAATTGTTGAATCAATTTTAAATCTTCACCATAATATGTATTTTATAGATATTTAATTTTGTACTGATTTTATAGATGATTATTTATGTATTTTTGTACTGATTTTATAGATATTTAGTTTCCTAATGTTTCTATAATTATTATTTTTTACTGATTTTATACTTTCTATACACATATTTATTGTAAAGCGCACCTGAGCACGTATGTGGAAGATAGCGCTATATAAGTGATGTATAATAATAATAATAATAATAAAACGACAAATATCCTATTTGTGTCAATTTCTTAGTCCCAAATATTAGCCATTCAGCTCGCTAGCCTGCAGATCGGATGTTTGATCCCTGCATTGGCCGAGAAGGTTAATCAGGATTATCCGACATCATTTCCCCTTGTCAGTGATGTAGGATGGAGGGCCTACCAAGGTCAGTTGTCTAGTCATTTGGATTAAATGAAAAACTGATGTCCCATGTACACATTGACGTGCAAGTAAAAGATCCCTTTCCAGTTGGAATTCAATAGAACATTAGGCGGTAGCAACGCTGTCCGGGCAAAATTTTCCCTCATGGCAGACTGTAGGTCATAGGATGTTAAACCCCATTTCTTTTTATTTAGAGGACGTTGGGTGGCCGCATGTGCGCTTTGTATCATAACGCCTGTCATTGAGTCAACTGGCGGGGTTTCGAATCCACGTTTGTACGTCACAAAGGGTAGGGTCGCCTGTCCAACCTCGTGGGTTTTCTCTGGTTTCTTCCCACTGCTAAAGACCCCTACGCGCAAGCAAATTATTGAAATAAAATTAAAACCATGTTAGTCCCGAAATTACCTAGTTTGTGTCAAGTGGCCGTTAAACCCTATTTCTCTCTCTATCTCATTTTATTTTTATATTTTACAGGACCAACGAATGAGTCTAAGTTGTTGGGAAGTTCTTGTTTTAATGAAGTCAGGTTTGAGAGTTCTGGTAATTATATGTATGTCCAGTTTCAGTCCGATGGATTTGTATCATCCCAAGGGTTTAAAGCCAGATATTATGCACTTCTTCATGACGATAATTGTAAGTTCCATGTATATAGACCATAAGCTATATAAAAACATGCTTCTTTAAAAGCCATTTAATGAAAAAGATATGGATAACATTCACTAGGTTTATTAACTGCAATGTTGCTTGATAATTATAATAATGAGTACATTTATAATGTGCTACATCCACAAACCAAGTTTATGCTCAAAGCGCGACACAATTACTATCCCGGTCTCAAGAATTCAGGTAAGCCTGATTGGCTCCATTTACAACCCTTAGAAAGAGCTCCAACATATGCAGCTTTAACTTGAAGTTTCAAGGAGCGCAACAGTTTTTTGTGTAATACAAACACCATCCTACCGGTACTCATTTACAGCTGGGTAGACTGGAATGCAGGGATGAAGTGTCTTATTCAAGGACACAAGAACTCGGCGCACAATTCGGGTCTCGAACCTGCAACCGCTAGGTTACAAATCCTACTCTCTAACCGTTGGGCCAAATCCCTCCCCAATTAAAAGGTTGCAGTTAATAAACCTAGTGAATGTTATCCATAAATGGGGGGGTGGGTGGATGGCCGAATGGTTAACTAGTGCACGCTTTATCATAAAGCCTGTCATTGAGTGAACTGGCATGGTTTTGAATCCTCAGTTGTACGTGACAAGGAGTAGGGTCGCCTAAAAACCTTGTGGGTTTTCTCTGGGTCGTCCGGTTTCCTCCCACTGCTAAAGACCCCTACTCGCAAGTGAATTATTGAAATAAAATTAAACCATATGTTTGTCCCAAAATGATCTATGTTATCCATAAAGCTAACACATACCTATGGAAGAAACTATAACACCCTCTTCAATAGACTTGATCTCGCTTTAACTACGTACACCTTATCAAGGCCTTCTCATGATACCCTGCATATTTCGGCATTAATTTCGATTGGGTACAAACGCGAATATCAATGTCTCGCGCTTTCAAGCTAAAATTCCTAATAATCGAGTTGCAAAGTTCAAGGTTCATTCAATGTCAACGTTCATTCAATGTCAAGGTTTCTGTCCAATGTGGTGGGTTTTCTCCAGGTCCTCCAGTTTCCTCCTACTGCTAAAGACCCATGCGCGCAACAGAATTATTGAAATAAAATTTAACCATAATTTAGTCCTGAAATGACGTCGAGTGGACGTTAGGACATTAAACCCCATTTCTCTCTCTCTCAATCATATGTTAGTCCCGAAATGACCTAGTTTGTGTGGCGTGGACTTAAACCCCATCTCTCTCTCTCTCTCTTTCTATCTCACTCTCTCTGTCTCGCTCTCTAGGATTGCTATATGTGATATTTTTTTTCTTTCAGTCAAACTTTCAGGAGGTGCTATAGCTGGAATAGTTCTTGCAGTGATTGTTTTCGTGATTTGTGCTATTGTGTTTACTTTCTGGGGTAGTGTAAAGAGATTGTATAAAAGATGTTGCAGGAAAAATGAGTCCAGCAATGATCAGCCCCCTTCACGAACTTTCTCATCATTTCATACGCTGGAGGATAACAGGAGGAATGACCTACGACCACCCGGTTTCTCGACTAGCCAATTATCAAACCACCAACCGACTCTTGCCCCACCGCCTTACGAGTCAGTGGACTATTCAGCAGACCTGCCCCCTCCTCCTAGTTATGATGAAGTTATGTTTGACAGCTATAGTTATTCAACGGCTGAACATCCTCCAGCAGCTTCCCCTGGTCCCATTTATAAATAGACAATGTTTCCAGTGGCGGACACAAGAAAATTGTAAATATAAACCAAGCGATTTCCCTACCTTTTATTCTTTGGTCCTTGGCGTTTCCAAAAGTCTGATTTCTTTATAATCAATGTTTCCAGCGACGGACCGTATGAATATCTGTTTCGGGAAATTTAGAGGATTTCGCTACCCCAGTGGTTCTCTTCTGATAAAATTTGTAAATTTGTAAACCAAAGGATTTTCCTGTCCCCACCTCATCTTGAGAAATTTAGTAAAAGCGGGGTGTCAATATTTCCAAAAGACCAGAAAGGGTACAATATGTAAATACATGTATATGGAAAGTTATAAATAATTTTATTATAATTTATTTCAATGCATATTAGGTCAATACACTTATGATAATGATAATATAAAAATTGATACCCTAGGGCTGCCCCAAGGCTCAAATTTGGTGTATAAGGGTAACTCGGACCAGGGAGTAACATAGGCTTGGTTCCATCGGACTACTTTCCGTTTCATGCACAACCTGTGCAGCACCAGGTCATCCGCTAGTAATGATATGAATAATAATACACTCAATACATGTTAGCTGATGATATGAATGATAATACACTCAATTCATGTTAACTTATGATGATATAAATAATAATACACTCAATACATGTTAGCTGATGATATGAATGATATTACACTCAATTCATGCTAGCTCATGATGATATGAATAATACACTCAATACATGTTAACTGATGATATGAATAATATTACACTCAATTCATGCTAGCTCATGATGATATGAATAATACACTCAATACATGTTAGCTGATGATATGAATGATATTACACTCAATTCATGCTAGCTCATGATGATATGAATAATACACTCAATACATGTTAACTGATGATATGAATAATAATACACTCAATACATGTTAGCTGATGATATGAATGATATTACACTCAATACATGTTAACTGATGATATGAATAATAATACACTCAATACATGTTAGCTGATGATATGAATGATATTACACTCAATACATGTTAGCTCATGATGATATGAATGATAATACACTCAATACATGTTAGCTGATGATATGAATGATAATACACTCAATACATGTTAGCTGATGATATGAATAATATTACACTCAATTCATGTTAGCTTATGATATGAATAATATTACACTCAATTCATGTTAGCTGATGATATGAATGATAATACACTCAATACATGTTAGCTGATGATATGAATGATAATACACTCAATTCATGTTAGCTTATGATATGAATGATAATACACTCAATTCATGTTAGCTTATGATATGAATAATATTACACTCAATTCATGTTAGCTGATGATATGAATGATAATACACTCAATACATGTTAGCTGATGATATGAATGATAATACACTCAATTCATGTTAGCTGATGATATGAATGATAATACACTCAATACATGTTAGCTGATGATATGAATGATAATACACTCAATACATGTTAGCTGATGATATGAATGATAATACACTCAATACATGTTAGCTTATGATATGAATAATATTACACTCAATTCATGTTAGCTTATGATATGAATAATATTACACTCAATTCATGTTAGCTTATGATATGAATAATATTACACTCAATTCATGTTAGCTGATGATATGAATAATAATACACTCAATTCATGTTAGCTGATGATATGAATGATAATACACTCAATACATGTTAGCTGATGATATGAATGATAATACACTCAATTCATGTTAGCTGATGATATGAATGATAATACACTCAATACATGTTAGCTGATGATGATATGAATGATAATACACTCAATACATGTTAGCTGATGATATAAATGATAATACACTCGATACATGTTAGCTCATAATGATATAAAGGGATTTTATCATACACAATTACATTATTCAATTTATCATAGCAGTTTCATTATTCAATTTATCATTATTCAATTTATTATACACACTTTCATCATTCAAATTAACACACACAATGCCGTTATTCAGTGACATGATTTCCGTACTTAATTTATCATACTATATGCTGTACGATGTACAAACTGGCGTGCACATAAAAGATCCCTTGAAATTGGAATTCGATATAAGAGTAGGCAGTAGTACTGCTGTCCTGACAAAATTTCCCTCTTAGCACATATATGACCTAGTCTCTCTGACTCTCTCTCTCTCTCTCTCTTTTGATAAACAATTTACAAAATGGTTTAAATTATAAAAACGTTATAAACGCTTACAAAGCGGTCATCGGTCACTACTTTAGTTATAAATGTAACAAACCTTTGGCCAATAAAAGGCCATTGTTGATACCATTGTATATATTGTTTTTGTAAATAATACAATCTATTGTTTATTAGGTATTGTGGTTTAAATGTACATAATAGCATGTTGTATCATCGTAATTTATAGTCTATCATTGCTTGGTAAAGTCTGGAGAAACTAGTCCACACCATTTTGATTTTCCGTTTTTCAGCGTCTTGAAGCCACTTGAATCAAATGAAAGATGTCTTGTTTAAGATTTCAAGAATTATAAATTTGGTACAGTAGGGGTCAGGTATTTAAGATACCGGGTGAAAATTTTGTATGTGCAGGATCACAACTGCGATCTTTTACGGTGCCGAACACACGCAAGTAACGTGTAAGTGTTACGCACGGGTTTACTCGAATTTTCCCCGTCGACTGCCCATAATAGCACGCACGGCAGGTGAACATTTTGTATGTGAAGGACCAAAAGTCTCTAGACCAAGCTTTGATCTTCTTCGGTGCCGAACACACGCAAGTAGCGTGTAAGTGTTAGTCTCACACACGGGGTTACTCAAATTTCTGCAGTTTACTTCACAGGTTGTGAGCTAGGCTTTAATTGTAACATTCATTGCCCGATACCCCCCCCCCCCCCCCTAGAGAATCTTAGTCAAAACTTAGCCAAATCATGAATTTTTTTACCATTACTTGATAAAGACTAATCAGAAATCGTGTATCATATTTATAATTTGATTTGTGTCTTTGTAGCATTGCTTATTTGCTTGATAAAGACCCCGTAGATTTGTGCTCTGTCTTTGTACCATTGCTTGATAAAGACTCTGTATTGTACCCTGTGTGTTTGTACCATTGCTTGACAAAGACTCCGTAAAATTGTGCCCTATGTATTTGTGCCATTGCTTGATAAAGACCCCATAGACAATTGTGCTCTGTGTATTTGTACCACTGCTTGACAAAGAATAAGCAGTTATTGTATACCATATCTAGAATTTTGCTTTGTGTCTTTGTACCATTGCTTGATAAAGGCTCTGTAGAATTGTGCTCTGTGGCTTTGTACCATTGCTTGATAAAGACTAATCAGCAATTGTATACCATATCTAGAATTGATCTCTGCTAATATCTGTACCATTGCTTTTGAAAGACTAATTAGAAATTGTATACCACATAATTGTACCCTGTTTGTTCGTACCATTGCTTGATATAGACTCCATAAAATTGTGCCCAGTGTATTTGTACCATTGCTTGATAAAGACTAATCGGTAATGGTATTCCGTAGAACTGTGCCCTGTGTTAATTTAGCACGTTAAATTATATATTTTTTTTATATGGCGGTATATTAGATTCTAACTTCTATCCATGTAGTTTCTAAACTAAGATAATGTATAATCCAGTTTCTTTATTTGTTCAGAGTTAATTTTAATTCTTTTTCATCTTATTTCTACTATTAAGACGACAAAAGTCTTCTGCATTGACGCTTTGATATGTTTAGCATGACTATCGAACAAATTTAGAATTTTGACATTTGTACCTAACAACTGTCGTTATGAAATTGAATTATACATTGTCTTAGTCTAGAATTAGAAATTAGACGATAGCACGACATTAAAAAAATATCGAATTTTGAATCTAACATACCGCCATAGTTTTATGTTTGCATGTTATTGTATTGTAGTCTCGGAGCCGGCGGAAGCAATTCTTGTTTGTTTTTTTTGGGGGGGGGGGGTGGGCTTCCATTAAAGGTCCTTATAGGCGAGGATCCAGGGGCCGCAATAACCTAAAGAAAAGAGTACTTGCGGCCAAATTATCCGCCGAGCCTGAGTCCATGTTATATCCTTGTAGAAGCGTCACCGTGCAGTCAAACTGTCTGAATGTTCAGTGTTCTAGAAAATTATTATTTATTATATTATTAAATTGCTTGTCGCATTGTTAAGATTCATCCAGTCTCGCGATTTTCATAGATATACTATATATGTATATATATATATAATATGGCGATGTTATGTGATTGATGGAGGAATTTATAATATTTGTATTATAGGACATTTGTATAAAATAAATCATGTATATTTATATATAGCTTTGTTGTTGATGATTTAATAAATAGCTAAATAGCCCAGCAAATGAAATTAAATCGGGTTTAACCTACAAAATTTTTCTGGAGGTTGGATAGTTGAATGGTTAGCGTGCGCGTGCTGTATCGTAAAGACTGTCATTGAGTCAACTGGCGTGGTTTCGAATCCCCGGTTTTGCGTGGCAAGGGGTGGGGTTGTCTGTCCAACCTCGTGGGTTTTCTCCGGGTCCTCCGGTTTCCTCCCACTGCTAAGGAGTCACACGCGCAAGCGAATTATTGAAATAATTTTTTTTAAAAATGTGTTAGTCCCGAAATGACCTTGTTTGTGTCGAGTGGACGTTAAACCCCATTTATCCCGCTCTCTCCGACTTTTCTGCTTCGACTGGGCTAATGAAGACCGATATAAACGGTATTGTGTGTATTGCGCGAATGTTTGCCCCTGCAGCGGCATTGCGGAATTATGTTATATCGAATTCTGACTTTCAAGGGGGGTTGGGATGGCCTAGTGGTCTAGAGTGCCGCGCTTAGACCTCTAGCTGGCCGGCCACCTCTGGCGTGCGGCTGTGTTTTCGAGCCCTGGTATGAGCGTATGTGGCATGGAGATAGGGGCGCCTTCTCAACCTCGTGGGTTTCCTCCGGGCACTTCGGTTTTCTCTTACTACTAAAGACCCTACGCGCAAGCGAATTATTGAAGAAAATTAAACCATGTGTTAGTCCCGAAATGACCTAGTTGTGTTGAGTGGACGTTAAACCCCATTCTCTCTCTGACTGTCAAGGGTTCTTTTATGTGTACACGGGACTTCGATTTTTGGTCACAGCCGGCCAACTGGACACTTTTCATAGACCCAGTCCCGCACCACTGAAAACTACGTCTGTAAATCCCGAATAACTTCCTTGATCCACACCTGGAGTGATCCCGGACTTCCTAGATAGCGAGCCAGTGTCTTCCTCGTCAACACACAGCTACCTGACAGTGTAAATGGGTTAGTTTTATGCAGCAGCTCGGGAATCGAGTAGTCACGAATGACTTAGTTTGTGTATGTGTGTGTGTGTGTCTCTCTCTCTCCCTCTCTCTCTCTCTCAAGTGGGCGTATGAACGGGGGGATCTATAGTCGTGCTAATTGGACGATAAACAGAATTCCTGTTTACCCATTGAATTGAACGGAAAAGAACCATTTACAGTAAGAATTCGATGTTCGGCAAAATCCCCCGCGTAGGCCTATGTTTATCTGCTGGTACGGACAACTAGTGGGAGGTTCAACTCTGATGCATTTCTTACCAATAATTTTTTTCCAACTTTTACTATTTATAAATTATAAAACGTCTAGTCCTATAGATGAGACGAAAATGCGCTAATCAAGTGATAAACAAGTCATAAATTGTAAAATACTTCAAATTTATTTTAAGAATATGTTATATCAGTGTTTAATCAAAGCCAAGCTCATAACCCACCGTATGTGTTTCGAGTTTCGACACGCCGAATGTGTTTTGAAACGTAGAGTTTGGTAGTTTGCAGACCAGCCACAAGCAATCTGATTGAAATACAGATCTATATTTAGTTTCGTTTTTTTATACATTCGATGGCCTCCACCTAGTTTAGCAAAGACAATAAAATAAAAAATTTAACTATAAAAAACGAAATGAAATAGGTCCGTGTATTAATCAGATTAAGCCACAAGAAACAGGATGTAAATTTTGTTTGTGCGATCTTTGCATGAATCATCACACAGGGGTTTACTCAAATTCCCCGCCCGTACGACGGGTTGTGAGTTAGGCCTTAGATTACCATTCGTTTAACAATGTAAATGACTTATATTAATCGTCCTGTTCTTCAGGGTCCGACAAAAGATTTTCGACCTCTTCAAATAATTCATCGACTTCTTCAGAAGCATTTTCCGAAGATTCCCCAGACGCTTCACTGCGTTTTCTTCTGTCACCATCTTTGCCTTCTTCAGAAACATTTTCCGAAGCGTCACGGCGTTTTCTAACGGCGACAGAATTGCGCAGATTTTTGGCTTCCTCAAATAACGTAACTAATCCGGGACTTGGTTGAAGTGGATCCGTAATCAATCGCTCCAATAAAGCTTGCAGATTATTTAAAGTGAATTCGTAAAGTTCCGCTCGTTCTCTAAAGAAATTGTTCAATGAAGGATCTGCATCGTCACTCGTTCTGATGATTTCTTGTTGAATTGTCTCGAGATTTCTCAACAAAGCTTTGCGAAAGGCACCAGTTTCAAAGGTTATTCTAATCTGTAGCGCGCTTTGCGTTGTAGTTTCCATTGGTTGCATCGTAGTTTCCATTGGTTGCATCGTGGTTTCCATTGGTTGCATCGTGGTTTCCATTGGTTGCATCGTAGTTGCCGTTGGATCTAGCGTTATTTCAGAAGCGAATATTATAGCCGCTTGTCGCAACACAAACAGGCGAATGAAGGGTTGATCTGAACTGGTTATCAATTCGGCTACTAACGTGGCCAAATTCTCCAAAGCAATTGAATAAATCTCAGCTGCTAACTGAAGTCTGGCGAGAAGCGCATTTGCCCTGTTGATTCTCCGTTGAATAAGGGCTGCTCTTGCGTCTAATATTCGTTTGAGACTGGAAACTTCTAAATTAATTCTTCGCTGTATTCGAACAGACCTTGGTAAAGCGAACCTGAACCTTCCACGACCGCGACGATAAGCGGCGGATTCTTCTGATGATGACTCAGCAGATCGGCGTGATCTGTCACCTTTAAGAGTTTTGGTAGCTTCGAAAAGCTGTCGTAATTTCAGTCGACGTTGGAAAGGACTTTTAATCAAATCTGCTACTAGATCTGGTAAGACAGTGATCACTTCGTTGATGTCCATTAAGTCCTGTTGGAGATTGACCAGCAAATTTCCTAATCTACTTTTGCTTCTCGTGATCAAGAGTAACCGTCTTGGTAAGATCCTCTGGAGTCTTGTTATCTCCGCTTCTATCCTGGCCTGCAGTAGCGGATCAACTGGGGCCATGGTGGTGACTGCCGGGTCAACAGCATCCGAATACATAATAGTACAGCACAAAGCCAGCGCAACCGCTATAGAATACCACGCCATGGTATAGCTAACTTCAACTACAGACCTTCAATGTATGTAAAATAAATAGCAGTAAGTAGTAGTTGCAGTAGTGGTACCTAGTTCGTTAACGTTTGCTTCCACAAAGATTCCACCAGTAAGCCTAGTAGTAGTAGTATCTTATTTCTGTAACGTCTGCTTCCAGAATGATTCTATACCACTCTGGCGTTCCTTTTTATAGAAAAAAACAAACCGACCGTCTATTACTGGTCATTTCTTTCAAACAATGAAGAAAAAGGTTTAAAATTTGACACACCCAAAGATAATTTCTAAACAGGATTACGATTTTCATTATGATTTTTATTTGATGCGTGTTGAAGGCACGATTGTCTTTATTTAAGATGTAACACAACTGAAAATAATAAAAACGACTTTCTAGGTGTGTATCGCACCTGCTGGTGGCTAATCAAGTTGAAAATTCGATTGTCTACGATTATAACATAAATGTTAATATGTTTTTTTATTTGGGTTTGGGTCCTGATCACCTCTACAGGCGGTTTATATTATGTCGTTGACAGGCTAATGAGGTGGAAAAACTCCAACTGTTTGACGAGTGTCATAAAATAAAAACCAACTCTGTCCAGTCCATCCTTTTACCGTCTTGAATAATATCTAGGTCAATGTATGACAGTGCTAAAGTTCTTGTGGATGTATTCAAAGATAGAGAGAGAAATGGGGTTTAACGTCCACTGGACACAAACTAGGTCATTTCGGGACTAACACGTTGTTTAGTTTTACTTTAAAAATATCGCTTGCGCGCAGGGGTCTCTAGTCGTTGGGGCGGGGGGAACCGAAGGACCAGGAGAAAACCCACGAGGTTAGACAGACGACCCTACCCCTTGTCACGTACAACCGGGAAATCCAAACTACTAAGCCATTCACCCCTCCCCCCCCCCCCGTGTTTATTACATGTAGTTTATTACGATTAATTGGCAAATACGATCTGTCCAAATTCCACTTCATGTATCGGAGCCACGATGGCTCGCTGACCTGGAGGTCGGGTGTTCGATCCCTGCATTGGCCGGAAAAGTCCATCCGGATTTTGCGGCATGGTTCCCGCTTGTCAGTGAAGCAAAAAAGAGGGTCTGGTAAGGGACAACGTATGGTCGTTCGGATGGGACTAAAAACCGAGGTCCCGTGTACACATTGGTGTGTACGTAAAAGGACCCCTTAGCAGTTTGAATTCGATATAAGAGTCGGCCTTAGTGCCACCGTCCGGGCAAACTTTTCCTCATAGCACAACGTGAAGTGTATGGCGTATGTCGTCTTCATTAGCCCGTTAAACCCCATGTCATACTGTTTCCAAATATCAAATAGCTGGCTGGCTAGTCTGGAGGTCGGGTGTTGTGACAAAGTAATACATACATAGAACTTTTCTCGATTTTACATTATATTATATTGGACATTTTCAACTATAAACAACTTCTGCTAATGTGTTCAATATGTTATTTACGGGCAACACACAAATGACCTCTCTTAGTTTTGACAATACGCACGATCTCATTAAATATCTTAATTATCCATATGTTATTTATAATCTACACATGTTCTATGTGTTGAACACTCAGCAGAACTTCGCGCCTAAAATGGAAAGACGAGGTGTGGTTATAGAAACTATAATCTCAATTCCAAATAAGTTAATCTGTCATGTATCATTATTTTCAATTACTGTATGCTTTATAAAGCCAGAATCAACTGACAGTAAGTCAGACTTGAATAGAGCTCCTTCCGATCTATGTCTATTCTATGTTCTCAATAAAGATCTACCAACTATGCTGACCGTCTCTTATCTGTAGTGTAACAGATATAAGAAATGGTGCACGTGAGCCAGACATAGCGTGTACAAGTCCTAGCCGCAGGAAATTTTGTTAGTTGCAGAAGTTAGATTTCAAGACGATCATGGGCCACTGATTACAGATATTAGAAATGATGCCGTGCACCAGCGCACCTGACACAGCGTGAACCAGTTCCAGTAATGGCGGCCGCACCTGTAAACTTGGACGTGAATCGCCATAACAGCGGGACGTCGTTCCAGATGATCATGGGCCACTGATTGAAGACAGCAGAATGGTATCTATAACTTCTGAATGGGATCCTGGGGAAAACCTTGGAAAAGATGAAGTTTCCAGACGTTTTTTTAAGGTAGGTGCATATTTCCTAATAAATTGACCATGGAAATCCAAATAGACCAAGGGATAATTATATTCAATTTTTAAGGTTAGGGATACGCTAAATATAAAGTTTTAAAATTAATGTCAAACTAGTAAAATAATTAAGTTAGGGAATAAGTTAAGGAACAAAGTTAAGTTTTAAAACAAATGGACGATCGCAAGGTAATCATAATATAATCGCAACGAAGAGGCGTGTGCCACACGTTAGATGTGGGGTTATGGGTGATTTCCACATCTAGCCAGTGTCACAAAGAACTGCATAATGCCACGTAGCAGATACTATACATTGTTAAGTAACTAATAGTTAGGTTTAAACATATACCAATTTTATATAACCGAAAGAATAAATAAGTATCGTAAAATTGAAAAGGTAAAACTAAGCTAAAAGAAATAAATTATGTCTCTGAACTATAAATCTAGATTGTAATAATGTAATGTTGTGTTATGTCCAATTAATGTATATGTGTTTAACTGGGTATTTTTCCGGTATGGATCTGTGTAAAATTTATGTTTATGGGTAATATGCCCAAGGAAAATTTGAACCTGACTGGCCCTTTGTAAATTCGCGAGTAGCGAGTGGGTCGGTATTGGGATTTAAATACTGGTTTAAAGTGAATCAGGGTGCATTGCAATATATAGCGAATAGCTTATGCAATATAACTGTTTCTGGATTATTCGTGTAGTTTTGTTTTGTTTGAAAAGTATAATTTGTGTTAAAAACGTGAAAATATACCATGGTAAAATGGGTTATTTAAATTTAATTGTTTGGATGTGCGATGATATAGCATGACGAATAAATTTTGAATTTCCTCATATATCATGCGTAGCGTATACGTAAAACCATACTATGGTATTGGGAACCTATTTGTAAATTGTTGTTTGTTATAATTATGTGTTTATAGGGAATATAATACATTCAGGTCTTGAAATAAATACTGATCACATTTGTTTAAAGAAATGAATTAACAATAAGATTTAAAATGTTCATAGGGAGATCTATATGGAAATTTGCAAACAGGACGTGTCTGTCTTATCTGATCTCAGTGTGTTAATTAGCACACATGCTGCTACAAGCTTGTGTTATACACGCAGGTTCGTTCGTATGCGCCATGTTACAAGGTGTACCTTTCTGTCCTATACGCTCTGTGTTAACTGTTAGTGTATAGCGTTATACAGTAACCGATACGGTTAAGATAATTAATTAAAGATGATTTGTTAATTATGAGATAAAACTGTTCACTGTCAGTAAGTAAGGAGAATACTAATGAGGTCGGATATTCTTAATTACTGTAGGTGATGAGTACTAATTAATGCTAATAATTGTTATTAAGGGGACAGATTGAGTTGTATTTGTTGATAGTTTATTCAATTAAAAGTAACTCGAATTAAGGATTAATACAAGTGTGTTCCTACTGCAGCAAATACAATTTTAATGTTAAGTAAACTTAAAGGAAAGCATATGATTAAGTTAGATATAATCGTATCAAATTAATTTTAAAATAAATGATATAAATTAAGGGTAATGTGATTGTAATAACTGGTCTAATTGGGTAAGTACACTGGTCATTTTAAAGGGATTTATTGTACCATATCTTAACGCGAAACAACAACGAACATCACATGGCAATTCCAGAATGAATCTGAAGCGAAGATTGCAGCAGTGTTTACCATCATCCAATTAGCTGTGCAAGAATCAGAACTGTGAATAGACCACCTAATTATGAAGTGTTAAAATCAGTGACCATATTGACATTGAAACAGTGTTTTTTTGTGTGTTTTTTTTAAATGTTTTATAGTATAACCACATAGTCATATTTTATATCATATTGTAGCATGTTTATCAGTGTATGTAGATTTTAGTATTGTAATTGCCATATTTAGAGTTTTACAGTGTAGATATTGTAATATATTGTATTTAATGTATGTCGGAACAACGTATTCTGCTCATAAGGAGATTGGTGTCGGCTGAGACCGAGGACGAGAATACGCTCCATGGAACAGATGATTCCACATCAACATTAAGACATAATCAAATGACACTAACTTTGTCATCATTTAGTCAAGAAGAATGGCAGAATTTAATGGTGTAGCGAGAGGTGTAGACCCAATAAATGGTATTGTTCTACATGAAATCTAGAACCACTGTTGCTCCAGTGCAATATAAATCGCGGGTTTTTTTGTGTTTTTTTGGTTTTTTTTCATTATATACTCAGTACTTTTTATATCGTGTTAGATGTCTTAATCGTGTGTGTTGTTTTATTCCGTGTGTAATATACTTTTATTAATGTGGTATCCTGAGTACTCTTTTTACATCGTGTTAGCTATCGTCTATCATATGTACTGTTATTATTTCATGTTTGCTGTGTTATATCGCGTGTGCTCTTCCTAATTCGTGTGTAATGTAATTTTATTGTGTGAAACATCAATGTATACAGATGAAGACAATGTCCGACATGTGAGAATTGTGTTTGTTATGTCCTTTTGGTACATAACTCGTGGGTGATGAAGGAATGTGACAAAGTAATACATACATAGAACTTTTCTAGATTTTACATTATATTATATTGGACATTTTCAACTATAAACAACTTCTGCTAATGTGTTCAATATGTTATTTACGGGCAACACACAAATGACCCCTCTTAGTTTTGACAATACGCACGATCTCATTAAATATCTTAATTATCCATATGTTATTTATAATCTACACATGTTCTATGTGTTGAACACTCAGCAGAACTTCGCGCCTAAAATGGAAAGACGAGGTGTGGTTATAGAAACTATAATCTCAATTCCAAATAAGTTAATCTGTCATGTATCATTATTTTCAATTACTGTATGCTTTATAAAGCCAGAATCAACTGACAGTAAGTCAGACTTGAATAGAGCTCCTTCCGATCTATGTCTATTCTATGTTCTCAATAAAGATCTACCAACTATGCTGACCGTCTCTTATCTGTAGTGTAACAGTGTTCAATCCTTGCATTGGCCGAGAAAGTCCATCTTGATTTGTCAGTGATGCCGAACGGAGGGCCTGACAAGGTCAGTTGCCTTGTCGTTCGGGTGGGACGAGCACCGAGGTTCCGTGTACACATTGGCGTGCACGTAAAAGATCCCTTGGCAGTTGGAATTCGATATAAGAGTAGGCCGTGGTGCCGCTGCCCGGGAAAAATTTCCTTCATAGCACACTGTATGGCGTAAGCCCGTCTTCAATTAGCCCAGAGTAGGTGCAGAAGAGCAGGACGTTAAACCCCATTTCATTTCATTTCTTTTCCTTGACAAAAACGATCTGCTCAAATTCTAAAATTTTCATTATTCAGACCAAATATCAAATAGTTGTTCCAATTCACCGAGTTCTCAAAGTCTGTTTGAACTTGTTTTTTTGACTGATCATGTACATAAAAAACTCATTCTTAATCCCTCAGTGCACATTAAAACCATAAATATGTGTGTTTAAAACATAGATATGACGTCAACCTTTGATGTTTTCAACCAGTGTCTAGGAGAATGTACGCCTTTCTTAAACAATCGTCTATTATTTATAAAACTACCCATTTTTTCAGTAAATAATGAACAGTTTTATAATTAAAAGACAATTGTTTAAGAAAATACCAATAATAGACACTTATCTGAAAAATGAAAATGTTTTTTGGGACAATTTATTCTCTGAACAAATTACATTACAGAACATGAAATTACTTTAAAACCCCGTAGCTACCGAAATGTCCGTGACTGATGAATGTTGATTTCACGTGTTTGTCTACATAAAGATATCCACCTAAATCCGTCCGTTATGTCACTTGCCCGTTTTAAAGTACGTCCGGAACTAGGTCGATGATACGTTTTTATACGCCCACATTTTCAGACCTTCTTTGTAGAAACTCTACAGGTCATAACTTGAAATATAGGTATACATCCAAAACATCTCGGTCACTTTCAAAATTGGCTTGTATGCGACCGTTACTTCAGGGATTATGGCCCCTGATTGTACACATTCGAGGTCACATATTAGCCCATTTTGATGGAACTGAACGGGTGTGTTTATAACCCAAAGATCTCGATTCCTCGCATAATTGGCGCATATCGGAACGTCACTTCCTGGATTAGGCCCCTGATTAAACCAAAAAACGTGTTTTGAGCCTGTGGAACCTATACAGGGAACAATCTTTATCTCATTTTAAAAAACGTTCAAATATATCACCGTTACATCATAATGAGAGTTGAGGTTGAATTTCGTGAATTGGTTTGTGCCTTTGATCCTGAGTCCTGTCACTTATATCACAATCTGGTTAAAACACAGATTGAAAGGTTTTCTTTAAACCTGTAATGGGCTATTCTTCCAGGGTAGTTTTTTTTCCATAAGAAGACATGATATGAGGTTTTTCTTACGGGGATTCTTGGATATTCTCATTTTTGCGTTCAGAAAAAAACCTCGACAGAAAAACCTCGGCCTACAGGCCTCGGCTTTTCATTTTGTCGGGTGATATTTTCGGGTCTTACTTTCCCCAACATAACCTAAACTGTGGAACAAGCTCCCACTTACTCTTAGAAGTTCTACCTCTTTATTGAGTTTTAAATCGCAATTGAAGACACTTTTATTTAAACAAGCTTTTGATTTATAGATTTTATTTTTTACTGCTATGGTTTATACAATTATTATAGATTTTTAAATGTATGTTTTAATTTAATTTCAAAGTTCTACCTCTTTATTGAGTTTTAAATCGCAATTGAAGACATTTTTTATATTATTTAAACAAGTTTTTGATTTATAGATTTTATTTGTTTACTGCTATAGTTTATACAATTATTATATATTTTTAATGTATGTTTTAATTCCTTTTATGTAAAGCGCATCTGAACACATTTTGTGAAAGCGTGCGCTATATAAATAATGATTAAAAGGACAGTCCCGTATTATACAGAGGCTAAAAAATAAAAGTCTGAGAATGTATGAAAATAAAACGCCAAAATATAGGGGAATGGTGTATATACCTTGTCTCAAAATTTCAACTCAAAATATTGAGTCATTTGGACGTGAACGCCAAAATTGCTTATCCGGACACGTAACCCTTTTAAGATTGATGGTCATTTTTTTCATTTGGTGACCTTATAATCGATTAACGTTTCTTGAGAGGTCTATACAGTGAATGACCCATGTACTGTACTTGATAACAAAAGGTAAATTTTACCTACATATTATTTTTATAGAAAATAGTCTGGTTTTATCCAGATACTGTATGATACAAAGGTCTCCATTTCCAGATGCAGACTGTCAGGTTTAAGTTATTTACAAGCGTATCACAAAAATCGGGTTAGTTGATCGGCCTTAGATAATGGGTTTTAAATGATTTTAACACAAAATTAAGCAGTTTTATTCCCCAAAAAGTTATCGGGATTGGCCCTTTAATAATAATAATAATAAATAAATTAATAATAACCTATAACCCCAGTTTTGTGCCTTATCCTACACATATTATATATTCATTTGTAATATGTTACTGTATTTTACAGCACAACATATCCTCGGTTGTACGTGGCAAGGAGTAGGGTCGCCTGTCCAACCTCGTGTGTTTTCTCCAGGCCCTCTGGTTTCCTCCTACTGCTAAAGACTCCTACGCGCAAGCGAATTATTAAAATAAAACTAAATCATATGCTAGTCCCGAAATGACCTAGTTGTGTCGAGTAGACGTTAAACCCCATTTTCCCCTCCCCCCCCTCTCTCTCTCTCTCCCTCACAACATATCCTCGGTTGTAATATGGTACTGTGTATCACAGTTCGATATATCCCCGGTTGTAATATGTTACTATAATTTACTCGGGTGTAACGTCCTAATAGAGATAACCATACTCCATGCAGTGTGCGGTGGGGATGATTTACGGCCTACTCCATTTCGAATTACAACCGTCAAAGGTTTTTTTACGTGCACGCTAACGTGTAAACCTGATTTCGATTTTCCATCCCTTCCAAACGACTGGGCACGGTTCCGTTTTAGGCCCTCCATCTTGCACCACTGACAAGGAGAAACAGAGACCGTACTGTACCACTAACAAGTTGAAACCATGACTGTCATTCGATTGAGACCTGTAGCGTATTTCAGGCGAATATAACTGATTTGTAATTAGTGTAAGAACAGAAACGATTAAATGTAAATCAGTTTATATACATTCATAATACATTATTATATGTGTTGTGACCCATTTGTGTCAATTTCTAGCGATTTAGCTCCTTTAAAAACAACCACACCAAGTGCTTCAGGCATTAACTATCAATGTGACATTTATGTTTTCTTGTGTCATCAGATCGTGTTACCTCAATCAGCTACTTGGCTTCGTGACATCTACTGTTATTTAAGATTCCGAATCCCATTCACATCGAAATTCAGTTATTAAAACCAGTTGAGGGGCTGAAATGGAGTTTAACGCCCTTCTGTTCGGACTAGGCAGCTCTCCTGCACATATGACAGGGGTAACCACGCTGGACAGAGAGAGAGAGAGAGAGAGAGAGAGGGGGGGGGGGTAACGTCCACTCGACAAGCAGTATGGTCGCTGGTCCAACCTCGTGGGTTTTCTCCGGGTACTTCGGTTTACTCCCACTACTAAAATCCCCTACGCGCAAGCGAATTAATGAAATAAAATTAAACCATGTGTTAGGACACCGGACCCGTAGCCAGCTTATAAAATTGGGGGAGGGGGGCTACACAATGTTTTGTAGAGGCTGAGGATGTGGCCAGTTAAGAACACCCCTACGATACGGGGGGCTTATTCGATTGTTTTTTTTGGGGGGGGGGGGTACACTGCTTCGCGTATGCCCATCTTCCATGAGGTCTATGTTACACACTGATCAGCAAATCATATTGATCGCGAGGCGGTTACAATCATTATAGGGGTGACATCGGTGCAAATTTAATTCTACCACTTTTTTTGGAAGTATTTGAAAAATAAATAAAGGCGTTTGAAGTATTTGTAGGTAAAAAATATTTCGTATGCGTATTAATATGAGTAAAAGGCACCATTCTGTCTCGGTCGTAACGTCTTAAGTAAACAAATGCACGCACCATTCAGCCAGTGATTGACGCCTCGTGCAATATGATTAAAACACAGATCCTATTTCGTTTTTTGTGTTAGAGAGAGAAATGGGGATTAATGTCCACTCGACACAAACTAGGTTATTTTGGGAGTAACGAATGGTTTTCAAATATTTTTTTATTTCAAAAATTCGCTTGCGCGTCGGGGGTCTTTAGTAGTCTCGAAACGAAATATAGATCTGTATTTAAAGTAGAGAGAGAGAGAGAGAGAGAGAGAGAGAGAAAGAGAGAGAGAGACAGAGAGAGTGTTTATAGTCCACGCGACGGGACTAACATATGGTTTAATTTTATTTCAATAATTCGGTTGCGCGTAGGGGTCTTTAGCAGTGGGAGGAAACCGGAGGACCCGGAGAAAACCCACGAGGTTGGACAGGCGACCGTACTATTTTAAAGAGGTGGTCCACCGATTGTCAACAAGGTTACCGCAGAAGACTTTCGTAATACCTCTATTAAACAGATTGGGTAGGTTAGTGCAGGAAAGTGGGACGCTAAACCCCATTTCATTAATAAACGTGGTTTCGTGAGTTAGGTATGCAAGGTTCTATTTGTAGTAGGTTAAACGTCATAAAACATGTTCCCATTTGTTTATTCTGTCACGGTCATGGTTGAGGACACACACGCTTGTTCCCGGATCTTCCGTGTTTAGATACAATTGTGCAAATATTTGATTTTATGATTATGACAATGTCATTCATATAAAGACGAAACTGCTATGGACACCGGACACTTCATTGAGGATCGCCAGAAGCTATTCGCTCGGGGTTGGGGCTATTTATATCCGATCCAGTAAACCAGGTTAGGGCCTATTTTTGGAAACAATCTATTGACCCGGCTGAATATGAAATTGGGTTTAACGTCCTACTGTCCTGCTCCAAAACTAGGCTAATGAAGATGGACATACGTTGTACAGTGTGCTATGACTATGAGGGAAAATTTGCCCGGGCAGCGGCGCTACGGCCTACTCTTATGTCGAGTTCCAACTGCCAAGGGATCTTTTACGTGCACGCCAATATGTACACGGGACCTCGGTTTTTACCCCCAGCCAAATGATTAGACAGCCGTCCTGGCCAGGCCCGCTGAAAATGAACTGCATTCGACACTATATAACCTTAGTTTTATATCAACATTTGACAAAAATCTTAAATGAAATAGGGTTTAACGTCCTACTGTTCTGTTCCGGCGTGATTTCCCCTGCCCTTGTCAGTGATACAGAAGGAGGGCCTGACAAAGACAGCTGCCTAGTCGTTCGGATGGGACAAAAAACCGAGGTCCCGTGTACACATTGGCGTGCACGTAAAAGAACCCTTGGCAGTTGGAATTCAGTTGCTGCCCGGGCAAAAATTCCCTCATAGCACACTGTATGGCGTATGCCCGTTTTCAATAAGCCAAGGTTAGGAGCTTAAGCGTAGGACGTTAAACCCCATGCCATTCATTCATTCCTACTGTTCTGCTCCGAACTGGGCTAATGAAGACGGGCATACGCCATACAGTGTGTTATAAGAGAAATTTTGGCACCTCGGTTTTTTGTCCCATGCAAACGACTAGACAGCTGTCCATATCTTATCTTAAATAGTTAGAGCAGGGGGACTGCGCCACATATGGTTTACATAAAGGACAAATATAACGACAAGACACCATACTCCAAAACAGCAAACAAAACAAACAAAACCAAAAAAAAAAAAAAAAGTTTCAAAAGTGCTTAAATTTCATTCTATTTTCATAAGGGTTGAATGACCGAATGACGTGCGCTTTGGATTTTAAGGTCGGTCACTGAATCAAGTAGCATGGTTTCGATTCCCCGCTCATACGTGACTAGCAGTAGGATGACTTGTCAGCTTCGTGGGTTTTCTCTGGTCCCACCCTTTCTTCATACTGCTAAAGACCCCTAAGCGAAAGTGAATTATTGACATAAATAAAGGATGTTAGTCCCACAATGACGTAGTTTATGTCCAGTTCATGTTAAACCCCTCACTCTCTCTCTTTCTCTCTCTTTAATTGTTTATGTGTATTGTTATTCTGAAAGGAGAAAAACGGCGGTATACACATTGAAAAGAACAATTGTCAGCTAGAATTCGTAGTAGAGGAGGCGAAAACGCCGGTTGCCGGACAAAATTCGCCTAATCGCGTAACCATTCTGACAGTTTGTACTAGGTTCTCACTATCACGATTCTTGCTGCGATTGAAATCGTGGTTTTCATCGTAGAGTATAATCGTATTGAAACGTATACGTTTAGCGCCTTCGGCAATTAGTTAAGCAGTTATCTAACCTAGACCCCCCCCCCCCTGCAAAAAACCTGGATCCGCCCCTGTATCCGAACGTATCTGCTCCTGCCAGATCGTGGACCCCAGGCCTGGATGATCGGAACCAGGAGATTTTTGAGGGCATACATTGTAACAAATGGTAATCATTAGAGTGCATTAGTGGTTTGGTGCAGCCCCGAAGCCAGAAACCAAAATTTAGCCGACATAGGGGGGCGAGGATGATAAATTTCCGACAACAAAAAATCAATGAACGAAGGTAATCGCCGACTGCCGTAAGCAGGAGGAGGGGGGGGAGCACGAAAATTAGAAGCTGTGAGAGTGAATTAAGGCCTCTATGACATGCAGGTGGCGATTGTGTCGGAAAATTAAGAGTTTCCAGCCGACATTAACTATCTCTCGGCCGAATTTGAGAGGATATGTCGCACTAAAACTTTCTCCCTGCTAAAATGCGAGCATAGCTAACCATCGATTTTTTCCGACGCAGACAGAAACATTCCGATAGGAACGGCCATGGGGGAGGGGGTCGCCCCCCAGCCCCCCCCCCCCCCCCCCACACACACACTAGCCTCGGGCCTGGTTTGGTTTAATCCCCAGAGCCTTCGTCGCATAGCATGGGCAGAGGCAATGCGAAAATCAGTTTATATCATCAATTAAAAAGCAAATACACCAGTCTTGTTGGGGCTGAGGGGGGGGGGGTGGGTGGGTGGGGGGGGGGACCCAATAGGGACATCGCATGACACTGGAAACCTAGCATTAATTAGTCGTTATCAGTCGTGCATTTTCGATATAATTTTACGTTTATTCAATGGTGGATTTCCTCTAACAAACAATACTAGTATATACAAAGGCTGACTTAAAGATACATTATGTAAGATAAAGAGCTGACAGTTATTGCTATAATAGTCCAAAAATAGATAATTAAAAATGAATACTTAAAAAATCTTATTCAAATTACTTCCTCTAAGCCAAGTTATATTATAGCGCATGTTCAATCAACGGTATTTTATCGTAAAATTTTTGAAAAAATCTCGCGGAGGTTTAAATATCGACCACGAAATAGTTGATTATAGTCGTATTATGTTAATAAATGTCTAAGTAATAACGTATGTAACATTTAAAATCAAAAGCTTTTCTTGTAGTAGGCAGGTTTACTTCTTACATAATGCGTCTTTAATGCCTAAAATCAACTACAGACAACCACAACAAGTAAAACCTAAAACAAAACAAAAACAACAACAGAAGAGTTTAACTGACATCACTGTAAACACTGTCCTGAATATTAAAGGAACTACACTTCAATTTTTCCCAATATTTCAAAATTAAAAAAACGAATACTTATTCAATATTGGTCCATTTCAATCAATGTTGATGTTGTTATCTTGCCATGAGAATATAGGAACCAAATATCCAATAAAAAAGACACAGTCAACATTTTAAAATCTCTTACGGTTTCGGGTGCCATTTGTAATGTACAAAGAAAAACGTTCCCTGCAAGACAATGCAGAAGTAATAATAATTCCCAAACGACACAATAATTATAAAATAAACCCGTCTAGAATGGGTTAACCAAGTGTCAACTACTGCTGTCAGTTCAATTTGGACAGTATACGTATTTCACTGAACATAGTTCATTAGAATTTACAGGATGAATTGATCACTTATCTACATTCATATTACATTAATATGTGCTTTTAGTCCCATTTTCGTGGATTTTAATGTTCCAAAGAATAGTGATATACGCCCTTTAACCATCTTTTTAAAAATAATTGATGCCACTGCGAATTCAGAGTAAGGCACCGGCACCCGTGTTGACTGCTGCGACGGAGGCTAAAGCATTGGCAACCGAGACGTCTGGTGCGATTGGAGTAGACTGCGACGCCAGAGTAGCATTTGCTTGCATTAAGATATCCGAAAGCTTAACTTTCTGTCTTGGTTTCTTGATCATTCCTGCGAGTATTTGTGGTAAATTCTTAATCGCCACTTCCATTATTTCCTTTCTTTCCCTAATGTCCTTTAGGAGATCTTCGATTTTTGTCAGACTCCTTGTATAGAAATCGACACTGATCTGTAACTTAGATCCAACCTCTAAAACGCCCTGGTCAATTCTTTTTTGAACAATTGGATCTATTGGGAATGGGGTAGTCACTGGGTCCACTGCTGTGACATTGAATCCGGTTGAAGAAGCGTTTGCATTAACAGAAGAGTTTACTAATGCACCTGTTGTGTTCAGTGGGTTTACTGATGAGACTTCCATATTTATTCCAGGTAATGAAGCATTTGCGTTAGCAGAGGAGTTTCCTAATACATTTCCTTGAGTTGTGTTTGTTTCTGGACTGAGAACGCTGATCGCAGGTGCCAGTATTGCACTTATGAGTGACGGGGTTTCTGTTGCATTTGCTGGGTTTACTGATATTGGTACAGTGTTTGTTGCTGGAGCAACAGTTTCTTGAGTTATTCCCGCTGATGATAGTATCGCACTTATGAGTGTCGGGGTTTCTGTTGCTGTTGCTAAGTTTACTGATATTGGCACGCTGTTTGCTGCTGGAGTAACAGATGCTAGAATCGGACTAATGGGTACCGATGTCTCGGTTGCCGTAGCTGGGTTTACGAATGGTTGGATGTCTGTTGCTGGAACTGAGTTAGTTGCTATAGCTGCCGATGTTACGCCTAGGACCTCTGGGTTTACTGGTATGGGTACCGAGTTAGCAGCTGCAGACGCTGGGTTTGTTACTGCAGATGCTGGTTGTGCTGCCTGTGTAAGGGCCGTGTTCAGTGCAGATAACGGGTTTGTTAATGCGGATGCTGGTTTGGCGGCTTCTGTAGGAGCCATGTTTAATCCTACAGGTAACGGATTGTTTAAGGCAGTTGGTTCTGTGGGACCTGAAGATGCAGATACTTGGTTTACAACCGGAGATCCTGAAGTAGCTACTTCGTTAAGAGCCGCATTTAGTCTTGTTGGCCCAGTAGGTGGGTTAGTTATTAAAGATAAAGGGTTAGATGGCATTGTTACAGATGTTACCGCATTAGTTGCTGCTGGCGCTAACAGTATTGGGTTTATCGCTGGTAGTTGTTCTCCGGTATTGACAGCGGTATTTGCCGGTTCTGCTGGTCGTTCTAAAGTACCGACGGGTATTTGGTTTACTGCAACAGGTGATTGGGTTACCTCTGGTGCGATGGGTCCTGTATTGATAACTTGTCTTATTGGCACTGGTTGTGGCGCAGTTTCCAATGGTTGATTCACTGATGCTGCTGGATCAGATATTGGTGTTAATACAGGGTTCGACCCTGTTATAGCCACTGGTGGTTGTCCATTGGCAACTGCTTCTAGTTGATGAGCTAGTATGTTAACTGCTGGTCCTTGAAAAGTACCGACGGGTATTTGGTTTACTGCAGCAGGTGATTGGGTTACCTCTGGTGCCATGGGTTCTGTATTGATAACTTGTCTGGTTGGCACTAGTGGTGGCGCAGTTTCCAATGCTTGATTTACGGGTGCTACTGGATTAGATACTGGGTTTAATACAGGGTTCGACCCTGTTATAGCCACTGGTGGTTGTCCATTGGCAACTGCTTCTAGTTGATGAGCTAGTATGTTAACTGCTGGTCCTTGAAAAGTACCACCGGGTATTTGGTTTACTGCAACAGGTGATTGGGTTACCTCTGGTGCGATGGGTCCTGTATTGATAACTTGTCTTATTGGCACTAGTGGTGGCGCAGTTTCCAATGGTTGATTCACTGATGCTGCTGGATCAGATATTGGTGTTAATACAGGGTTCGACCCTGTTATGGCCACTGGTGGTTGTCCATTGGCAACTACTTCTAGTTGTTGAGCTAGTGTGTTAACTGTTGGTCGTTCTAAAGTACCAGCGGGTATTTGGCTTACTGCAACAGGTGATTGGGTTACCTCTGGTGCGATGGGTCCTGTATTGATAACTTGTCTGGTTGGCACTAGTGGTGGCGCAGTTTCCAATGGTTGATTCACTGATGCTGCTGGATCAGATATTGGTGTTAATACAGGGTTCGACCCTGTTATGGCCACTGGGGGTTGTCCATTGGCAACTGCTTCTAGTTGTTGAGCTAGTATGTTAACTGGCTCCAGGGCCGGGTTTTGTACAGTCGCATCGGCTAGTCTTGCGGTGTTCAAGTCTGGGTTTGGTGGTGTTACTGCTATCGGTGCTCGGGTATTCCCGGCATTGAATTCCAGAACATGGTTTAGCGTTTCACTATTACTTGGTGATTGCACAATTCCAACGGGGAGGTTTAAATTGCTTGCTACCGTAAAAACGGTTCCTTGGGAATGGACATACGAAATACCGAAAACACCTGTCCAAACGAGAAACGCCCAAAGCCCCACCATCATAGCAACAAAATAAAAGACGGTTACCTTTTAACGTTCGTATTCCACAATATTATCACAACTGGTAATATAATGAAAAGTTTCGTGAGGTGTTATGTTTTATATAGTTTATAGTTTATGGCCGGGCTGACGAATGACATCTGCATCATCCGTCATGACAATGGATGGATTCGTGTCATTTTAGAATAAAAGACAGACTAATGGTCCCGCCCATTTTATACGTCATCAATATCTATGTTTTATAACTAAGTCGGCCGATGATTGTTGCATTTTATATATCAAATTTAGGCCTATTTTTATATTTGTCATGTTTACTTTCGTAGTTTTGGAGGGTTGGTTGGGTGGCCGAATGGTTTTAACGCATACGCTTTAGATCATAAGGTCTGTCGTTGAGCCAAGTGCATGGCTTCGACTCCCTGCTCTTTTCTTTACCAGACTAACAACAGGTTCGCCGGTCCCATTTCCTGGGGTTTCTCCAGATCGCCCGGGTCTTCCGGGTTTTTACCACAGCTGAGGATCCCCTACGCCCAACCGAATTATTGAAATAAAATTTGATCATATGTTAGTCCCTAAATGAGCTAATTCATATCGAGTGCTCTCTCTCTCTCTCTCTCTCTCTCTCTCTCTCGTGTCTATTTGTGAAGACATCGTGATAGATCCCTATCAAACTAATTCTATGTATAGACACGCGTGAATTTTAATAAATATCCACGTACGTCATATCAAAATAACTCTCGTGACAGCTGTCTGTAAAATCTAACATCTACGTAAAAAAATAACTCATCCGAATTAAATTTTAAGAGATACCGTGGTTAATTGGTCTCTATAACTAAAAGAAATGAAATGAAATGGGGTTTAACGTTCTCGGTACTGTGAGGGAAATTTTGCACGTACAGTTTCGCTAGAACCCACTCATATCGAATTCCAACTGCCAAGGGTTATTTTACATGCACGCCAATGCACCACTGACAAATAACCAGAAGACGGGACTCTAGTACCCTTAACAATGATAAAACCGTGGTGGTTCAGATAGTAAGACGCTGGATGGGGTCCCGGTTTCCATGCTGGTGTTGGCCGTGGTTTCCCTTGTCAGTGGGGCAGGACAAGACGTTCTGGCAAGATTAGACATGGACCGTAGCGCAGCTGTCTCGGCACAGTGAATCTCATGGCACGTCACTGTGCACATCAAAGAATTATTAAAGGAGCTAAATCGCTAATACTTGGGACCTGGAAATTGACCCTAATGGGTCGCAACGCATATAATAATATAATCTGATTGTATATACACTGGTTTACATTAAATTGTTTCCGTTTTGACTCTAATTTCAAATCCGTTATGTCAAGCGAAATACGGCATGGGTCTCAACCGTATTAAGTATTTGTAGTGTCTGGTTATTCTAGTCTACTGGGCATGCCCACCAGATAAAATATAGTCTCATCGTTTGACAGGAGTTGTGGAATGAGTCTAGCCTCGTTCTTTCTAGTCACTTGTTACAAGTGACGCCGAAACGCTCTATGGTACACGATTCGTGTACCAATGATAAACTGTTTATTTTGTTTTAAATATTGGATATCAGAGGCCTACCGTTTCCAGGTAAGATCACAACATCAATGTTGATTTGAATTGACCAATAATTCGTGTTTTCGATGTCGAAGATTTTGGAGGATTTTGAGTTACGGACTTAGGTCCTTTAACAATTGGAATTCGAAATGAAAGTAGACCGTACTGCCGCTTTCTAGGCAAATTATAAATGAGTTATGTGGTGCTTTTACTTCCCTGTATCATAAAGCCTGTCATTCAGTCAACTGGCGTGGTTTCGAATCTCCGGTTGCACGTGACAAGGAGTAGGGTCGCCTATCGCACATCGTAGGTTTTCTCCGGGTCCTCCGGTCTCCTCCCGCTGCTAAAGACCCCTACCCGCAAGCGAAATAAAATTGAACCATAATGTTAGTCCCGAAATAACCTTGTTTGTGTCCAAAGGACGTTAAACCCCATTTACCTGTCCCTCTCTCTCTCTCTCTGCGAACACTGTATCATAAAGTCTGTCATTGAGTCAACTGGCGCGGTTTCGATTCCCTGGTTGTATGTGGCAAGGAGTACGGTTGTCTGTCGAACCTCGTGGGTTTTCTAGAGATCCTCCGGTCTCCTCCCACTGCTAAAGACCCCTACGCGCAAGCGAATTATTGAAATAAAATTGAACCAATTAAACCTGAAATTACCTAGTTTGTGTCGAGTGGACGTTAAACCCCATTTATCTCGCTCTCTCTCTCTCCCTCTCGCTTTCACTTCCTTGTGTTGTTTGTATTTGGATACTGTTGTATTTTAATGTTCCTCTCTAAATAATAGCGGTCGACTTTTATTACTCCAAATTTCAGTCTTACGTCAACAGTTGGATTTAAATATGTAGATCTTCTGCACATTCCCCCTTTCTAATAATCTAGTGTTATTTTAATCCAAACGTACATAACAAAAAGGGAAAACAATAATAATATGCTTATGGGAACAGGGGTATAATTGAAACAATGGCGTGTATCGACCCGTCTCATTAATTGGGTGGCAAAATGGTTAACGTGTGCGCGTTGGAATCAGAAGGTCTAATGTGTCCGTCTCATTAATTGGATGACAAAATGGTTAACGTGTGCGCGTTGAATCAGAAGGCCTGTGTGCCCGTCTCATTAATTGGATGACAAAATGGTTAACGTGAAGGGGTGTCTACGAGTCAAGTGGCGTGGTTTAGATTCCCCCATTGTACGTGACAAAGACTATGGTCGCCTGTCCAACCCCTTCGGTTTTCTTCGGGTCCTCTTCCCCCTCACTGCTAAAGTCCTGTACGCGCAAACGAAGTTTTGAAATAAAAATTAACTATGTCTTAGTCCTGAAATAAATAGGGAGACCCCTCTCGCTGTCTCCCTATTGATTTTCACCGATTTCCGATAATTGCTGCAAGAGTTATGGCCCTTGATCACTTCACTTTAAATTTATACACAGTGTTTAAGGTCATGAGATAATTACTGCCAGAATTATGGCCCTTGATAGCTTCAAAAACTCTAGTGGATACTCTAGAGGCCAAATTTTATATCTGATTGACTTTAAATTGATACCAGAGTTTAAGGTCTTGAGACAAACAAGTATATTGATTTGTATACGCCCACATTAGAAATGTGGTCGTATATTGGCGTCGCCAAATCCGTCCGTCCGTACGTCCGTCCGTCCGTACGTCCGTCCGTCCGTACGTACGTCCGTCCGTCGTCCACAATTTCTTGTGAACGCTCTAGTTTATTTCTAATTGACTTTAAATTCGTCACGAGACGAAGAAGCCTTTTGATTTTCAGCGGTTTCAGATAATTGCTGTCAGAGTTATGGCCCTTGATCACTTCAAAAAATCTTGTGAACGCTCTAGAGGCTAAAGTTTATTTCTAATTGACTTTGAATTCATACACGGTGTTTAAGGTCACTAGACGAAGAAGCCTATTGATTTTCAGCGATTTTCAATAATTGCTGTCAGAGTTATAGCCCTTGATCACTTCAAAAAATCTTGTGGTCGCTCTGGAGGCGTAAGTTAATATCCAATTGACTTTAAATTCATACACAGTGTTTAAGGTCATGAGACGAAGAAGCTTATTGATTTTCAGCTATTTCCGATAATTACTGTCAGAGTTATGGCCCTTGATCACTTGAAAAAATCTTGTGGACGCTCTAGAGGCTAAAGTTAATAACCGATTGACTTTATTTATACACAGTGTTTATGGTCATGAAACAAAGAAGCCTATTGATTTTCATCGATTTCCGATAATTACTGTCAGGGTTATGGCCCTTGATCACTTCAAAAAACCTTGTGGACGCTCTAGAGGCTAAAGTTAATATCTGATTGACTTTAAATTTATACACAGTGTTGAAGGTCATGAAACAAACAAGCATATTGAGTTTCAATGAATTTTGATAACTTGAACAGCTAAATCCAGAATATTAAATGTTTCGTATACTAAACGTTAGCATGGAGGAGAACTTTATCAAAGCCAAACAAATTCTAATTATTTTCTGATAACTACTTAATGAGTTGTTAATCTTAATAAGACTTTAGTGTATTATAAATGTTTAATTACCGAAAAAAAGTAAAAGTATGCGACAATTCTTGTTGACTGCCTGGACGATTTAGCTGCTGTGGGCGTATGTTTCATTGCCCGGCAACCTATCTTTAAATTAAACCATTAAATGCCCGATAGCCCAATTAATAATTTACATATCTTTTACGGCCCAAATATAGTCCTGAAATAGACAATAATGCATCGTTAAACCCTGTTTTATTTTATGTTCAGGTATATGAAGACAACGATACACCGAGTTACGACAATACGCCACTGCACTTGACATTTTATGGGCCTATCATATAGAAGTGAGGGTTAGTTGCCCTTGTTTAACACGACCTCCTCGGGTTCAGCAAGAATGATGTATGGTTCGCATATTATTATTGAAAGTTATTCGATTCTAAACTTAAAGGAGCTATATCGCTAACATACGGGACATAGAAATTGACAAAAGTGGGTCGCAACGCATATAATACTGTAATATGAATGTATATAAACTGATTTACATTCAATGGTTTCCGTTTTTACTCTTATTTCAAATCTGTTATGTTCGGCGAAATAAGCCAGCAGTCTCAATCGAATGCGAATTTCTAGCGTTTGGTTATTCCAGTCTATATACGCCGTTTTATTTGGAGCAATGTGTCTAACTCGTCCCTCGAGTCTCTTGTTACAAGTGGGGCTGAGGCGCATTATGGTACACGATTCGTGTACCAATGGTAAAATGTTTTTTTTGTCTTAAATATTGAATATCAGAAGCCCATCTTTTCCCGGCAAGATCACAACATGAAAGTTGATTTAATTTGACAAATAAATCGTGTTTTCAATATTGAAGATTTTGGATGATATTGAGTTAAGAGATTTAGCTACTTTAAAATTAAATTTTTAAATGGCGTACCGTTCTAGTCTAGTTGAAATGCCATCGAGAGTTGATTATGGTTTTGTTAATAAATCGGACCCACGAGATAGCACCATAGGTGTACGGGACCGAACTTGTTTGGGGGGGGGGGGCAGCATATTTTCCCGACAAATACATTTCTTAAGAGTCCACGGAGCCGCGAGCGCCGGGGGTGCGAAGCGGCCGACGGGGGGTATTGGGGGCCTCTTCCGGAAAATTTTGAAAAACAGATGGCCGTAGACGCGATTTTTTGGCATTTCGAATACTTACCAGTAATTTGGAGTGGGTAGTAAATTATGTCAGTAGCAGCATTAAAACTTGTAGAAAGTTATCTTTAAAATACAAGCTCTATTAACACGAAAACAAGAACAAGTCGAACGATTTACTTTTGGCACATTTTTTATTTTATAATACTTCACATTTTTTATCCAGATATCAGATGTATAGAAGACATGTATATACTTTATCTACTCTTAATACATGAAAGACCAATTTAAAAGAGTTCAATCTACATATTCCGTACTATGATTTACTTTTGCCACGTTTTTTCATTATATGACAGTTTACATTTTTTATCCATATCTAAGATAGATAGATCTAGAATCAAGATAGAAGACTTTTTGAACTTGTAAAATTTATATACTTTTAATATATAAATTACCATTTTAGTTCAAGTTTATTTACATCTAGTGCACTATATTATACCAAAAGAAGAACAAGTCAAACGATTATTACTTAGTTCACATTTGATGCACGATGATGCAGCATCAGTAGAATCGTTATGCGGATTTTGCTGTTTCGTAGCAAAAAAGGATGATGATAATGTTTTCTGATTACTCTCTGATACCTTGATCAGAGGTGCTGTAACCATGCTTTCTCTCGCAATGCAATTTCGGTTATTTGACTATGACTCCATAGGCCTATTATAGTAGATACGTTTCCTTCAATTTTCAAATCTTCAATACTAATTTCAGTACTGCTAAAGCATTAGTAATCTTGTATGCTAGCAGTATTTAAATCAGTACTGAACAAAATTGAAATTGAAATTAAATATCAGCAATAGAAAGTGTATACTCATATCATTCGAGTTATATTAAATATATAAGTGGTGCATCCGCCCTGACATCAAATTAAGTGTGGACTTCAATTCAATCCCTACAGTTTTGGCAACAAACAATTTTTACAAATTTTGACAGTTTTCTCACCAAGTGTTCCTTAATTGTATAAATATGGTACCACTCACAACTAACTTGACAAAAAGCGCGTGAGAACTTAATTCATATAAATTGATTAGTTTAACAAAGTCATATAAAATTGAAAATGAGATTAATAAGTTACTATAAGACGGTGGGCAAAATTTACAGTTATCTTGTACTGTAACCGGATCCATTAATCAATCGATGACACTTTTTAAGTTCTTCATCCATTACACAGGAACACAGTACTGAAGAACTGAGAAAGGTCATATGTACGTGCTAGTTCTATTCAGATGGCGTACGTGTTCATCACTGACTGGACTGCTTTCTTTTCGCTTCCATATTATTAAAAATATTCAAAACCCGACAGACAGCTCGACGCTTCCCGACAAACTGAGCATTCATTCCCGACAAGACCATGGATAGCATCGAGAGTTGATAATGGTCATGTTAATAAATGTCTAATTAATAGCAATCTAATTGAAATATAGATCTATATTTAGTTTCGTTTTTTATACTTCCGATGGGAGTTCTTAGTATTTTATGACCTCATATGTGGATTGTGGGTTAGGATAAGGCTTATGCTAAGGGCTAGGACCTGCAGATTTCGCCAGTCTCCCGAGAGGCAGAAAAGTTAGCCCTAACCCTAACCCTGGACCAAGCCTTACTCTTTCCCTAACCCGTAATCCACATAAGACGTCATAAAAATGCGTTCTCCCTACACTAACAAGTTATAGTGGGAGTTCCACTGATCTATATAATAACTGAATAGCTCATTGGCTGGGAAGTGTGAAGTCACCGGAAGTACCGATTCCGCCATGTTACCCCCCCCCCCTCCATCCCCCTAAAAAGAAAAACAACATCGGTTTCTACCTTTGACGTAGTTGTATTAACCCCAAGGTAAACTTCAATAATTAATACCGTTAGGCTATAAGTTTTTAAAATAATCATAAATTTTCAAAATTAATTAAAAGTTGTCCTCAATGAAATGTTCGACAGATTATGAAAATAAAAAAAAATAAAACGTGAAAATCGTAAATAGGCGTAAATCAGGCCTATTATTTTAATGAAACTTTTCACATCATAGAGGAGGGAAGGAAAAATTAATTCACAGGTAAAAAGGGAAGCAAATAAAAACAGATCGGCTTTATAGATTAAACATTAAGGCCAAACATGCAGCTATTTATAGGCCTACCATAAGGCTAACTGTACAACAGTCATGTTTATGTATTTTTAAAAATAAAATTCTTAAAGTTTTCTTTTCTTATTTTTTTGTTTTGTTTTGTTATATTTCTTCTTTTATATGTATTATTTGCCATAGACTTTCATTTAAAAAAAGAAAGAAAGAAATTGGACACATATTTAGGCCTATATATAATAGCCTTTTTAAAACAATAATCACTGCATCCTGGACATTCTTCCTCTAGGATTAACTGTGAAATTACTGAATAGTAAAAAACCCCAATGAGTTAAGGCTTAGCCTATAATAATATAGGCCTATATGTATTTTTAAAGAATAAATTTGGACAAATAAATTAGTGCTTTTATTCTTTCTGAAATTAGCATTGAAAAACAACATTGTAAATAGTAAAGAAGAAATGTGATATGCGCCTATACTATAAGTAGTTATTTGTTTTTTTCAAAAAAGTATATAGGCCAATACTATAAGTATTTTGAAAACAAAATAAAATTATGATATAGGTCTATAATATAAGTAGGCCTA
The DNA here is from genome assembly GCA_917208275.1 of Patella pellucida. NCBI lineage: Eukaryota > Metazoa > Mollusca > Gastropoda > Patellidae > Patella > Patella pellucida. Next base: position 72,710,399 of record OU795038.1, read on the forward strand.
TTTTTTTTTTTTAAAGAAAATGGATATAGGCCTATGCAATGACATATGTTTATTACTATAAACCCCCACAAAAATATAACTTATATATAGGCCTATATATCTTTGAACTTTCCTAAAATAGCTAGAAATCGGACGCAACTATAGGCCTATGTTAATAGCATTTTAAAAAAAATAAGATCTCTAAAATTACAGATTATACTGACCACAAGGGGAAAGAAAAAACAACTAACTGAACAAATACATCATGAGTTTTTTTCCTCTAAAATGAACTGTGAAAGTACATGAAAAGTAAAATGAGAAAATGGTGTAATGCCTATATATTTCTAAAGAAAATTTTTGGATTGTTTCGTATTTAATTAACATTGAAATACCGATTTTTAAATTGTAAATAAAAATATGGGATACAGGTTTGTAAAATATAGTTATTTATATTCCAAAAAAAGACGAATTTCTTCTATTTTCTTTGAAATTAACACTGAAAACTTAGAATTGTCAATTGTAAAGAAGATAATGGGATATAAGTCTATAATGAAAGTAGTGTTTTTAAAGAATATGATATAGGGTTATAACATAAGTAGGTTTTTTTAAAGAGGAACATAAAAAATAGGCTCGTGCAGTGAAATGTTTTTTTAATCAATATACAGTTTCAATAATTACAGTAGAGTAGACTATGAAGAAAATATATGCCCCCCCCCCCTGAAAAAATTGTATGTATAAAAAAGCTATAAAATTGCATATTAGGGTTAAGAAGAGTACACAAAAAATTAGCTAAACAGTATTTAAAGCCCCGATACCACTCTTGTTGTAACTGAATAATATGCCCTAATCATTATTCTGGTCAACAAATTGTACTATCTTGCAATATTCCAATTAATTGATGATACAAATTTCATCTTAACACACCGAATTTAAAAAATTGGAAAAATTCAACTACATGGTAACAACATGGTTTGAAAAGCTATTCGCAACTTGGATTTAAACATATTTTCGAACCCCCTGGACAAGTAAATTAGGATGTAATGGATAATTTAAACAACAGGTAGGACACTTAAACATCTAGTAGTTAGAATAAGGCTAAAAATAATTTCTGGACCTGTCATGCCAACAATAGTGGTATTGTCCCTTTAAGTTTGAATATTGTAATGTGCCATTGCAAAGACAAATTGGTAGTGTAAATACTGCTTAATATTTTATCATGGACGCTTTATTATGCCAATAGATATTATGTACTTTTTTTTTACCAAAGGACATGATACAATTTTGGTATTCATAAATATTTGAAAAATATAGTAGAAAATTTTGGACGAATACAACTGGCTGATTTCCAAACATTTTTAAAATCCAAAATCAAAACGATAATTAAAGTGGTGGCATCTTTATATTTTCCAAACAATAACTGATTTAGTAGGTATTATCAATATCAATAGGAATGTCAATGGTACAAAAGCCCAAGCCTTACTTTATAATTTAGTATTTATTATTTTCAATTGTAGGCCTATATAGAAATTGATAAATTCAACGTTATAATCGGATTTACGGCAAAATGTTTGGTTCGTTTCAAAAGATTTATGGCGTCAGCCGATATATAATATAGAAAATGTGCACTTTTTAACAATTTAAGAATAAAATCAAAGTCGTATCCTTGAGAATTTATTTTATATTAAAACGCCAACAGTGGAAATACGAGACTATAAGCGCTTCTGGGTGTAGCAAGATGGCGGACGTTTGCTTCAAGCCAAGTCATTTGTTGATTGCGTCATGAGCCATTCAGTTCATAGAAATCTGAGACACGCTACCTGCGGATTTTCGTCACGTTAGTTACGTATGTTATATAATATAGACCATATGGAGTTCACGTTCTATGACGTCAGGTAGGCCTACCAAGCAAGCCACATTTGACCCGATAACGGAAGTCATTCGATTAAAATACCGCCATGCTTCTTTAGACCTCCCTTTACTTTGTTTTGATTTCTATCGCTGGTAAAGTCTACCCACAGTTCCGGGCAAAAAAGGTCAAACGCTCTATTCGACAGACAATTTGATTGGCTGACCCCTGCCTCATTTCAAGCAGACCACGAGTTAAATAACAAGTCTTCCAGGTCCAAGTGTAGTAAAGACAAGGAAACACGACATTTTAAACTATATAAAAAACGAAACGAAATTGGATCTGTGCTTTAATCAGATTGAATTAATAGTTCATTTAACACTTCGGGCCTAAAGAAAGACCTGCAATAGGCAGATGTAGCTCCTACATAATGTAGGCCTATGTATTGCGTATCTAATTGGGGGTCCCGGTGGCTCAGTGAGTAGTAAGACGTTGGATCGCTAAACTGAAGGTCCTGTGCTCGACTTCTGCGTTTACCGAGGAAGTCCATTGGGAAATCTCGGCGTGTTTTTCCCGTGGTAGAGGTGCGGGATTGAGCGTCTGGCAAGGCACAACTTACTATCGCTCGGAAATGACGAAAACCGAGGTCCTATTTACACGTTGGCGTTGGAATTCGATATTATAAGAGTAGGCCCTTGCGCCCGCATCTTCAATAGAAGGCTTGATCTCGCCTCTTAACTACATACAGCTTATCAAGATGTTGTTAAACTCGCGGTCGTTGCTTCAGGAAGATGTCGCGCCCGTGGGAGCAGTTGAACGTAAAACCCTATTTCATTTCGTACCTAATTATTGTTCCTTTTAAATGTCAATAGGTTCAGAAGAGTATGACGCAGTATGACGTTAAACTCCATTTCATTTCATTTCTAAATTCTAAATGTCAATTTAATGACAGATCTGTAAAGTGTGATTGGGTTATGGTTTTAAAATGAAGCTGCCACGGTTTTTGTTGATTGTGAAAGTTTCGTATGATCGACGAGCAAAAGGTAAGTTAAAAACCAAAACAGACATCTTTATACAATTTTTATTTGTCACTTACGATAACGTATTGATGTAATTAGTCACTGTTTTAGAAAAGGAAGGAATTTGAATTAAGTATAATATGAGTATGAATTTAATTTACGACCTATTGTAAAACCATATATCATATCTTCGTTAAAATTACAATTTCATATTGTTTAAGTTATATTTTTAAAATGTATTAAAATAATTAAAGCCCTAAAATAGATGGTATTTATAAAACAGTCCCACCTTGTTAAAGAATATTCCTATTAATCCTATAATTCACTATAGCCAGCTGAGAAATTGGCAAAAATATCATTTTCAACTTCAAAACTAGATAATTTCAAGGTAATTTGCTGAAAATTGCAGTCAAATAGATACACTATTGAAATTTTCACCTAGCCTCGATCATTAGTACTTAAGTCAGTACGATAAAAAGCAATTGTCTCCACTATCCACTTTTTTTCCCATTTAATTATAAAATAGCGTTAAGTAGCATTTATGATTGTAATCCAGTGTATATCGAAGACTAGCGTTGACATCGATTGTTCATTATGGTCTGGATAAGTTAATTAATGTCTAATCAATAATTTAGATCAAATTTCAGGCCTAAAGAACGACCTGTAATAAGAAGATTTAGCTGTTACACAATGGATGATTAAGTGTTATTTACTACACTATTTATGGAATAACAATTACTGGTTTATTGACATGCAACGTGTCGACGATGATGATAAAGAAGAGAGTGTCATCGTCGATACGGTGTATGTTAATAAACCAGTAATTGTTATTCAATAAGCTAGTGTGACATTTCATTTTATTTAATACATTTATTACATTTCATTTCATTTCATTTTATTTCATTTACTTCCATTTAACGAAAGGATATAGGCTATCACGAAGTAAAAAGCGTTAAAATTGAAATGGGGGTTTAACGTCGTACTGTTCTTCTCCGACGACTGATTTAACGATGACGGGGCTGTACCATACAACGTGCTATGAAGGACATTTTGACATGCCAGTGGCACTACGGCCTACTCTTATTAAGAATTAAAATTGTCAGGGGTTCTTTCACGTGCATTTTACGTTGTCTAGTCCTTCGGATAAGACGAAAAACCGAGATCCCGTGTTCACATTGGCATGCACGTAAAAGACCCCTTGGCAGATGGAATTCGATATAAGAGTAGGCGATAATGCCGCTGTTCGGGTCAAATTTCCCTCTTAGCACACTGTGTGGCGTATGCCCGTCTTCTTTAGCCCAGTATAGGAGCAGAACAGTAGGACGTTAAAATCCATTTTATTTCACGTGCATGCCAATGTCCGATCAGAAAGACTAGATACTGTTTCTTGCAAGCCCCTTTACCCTGCACCACTTACTATTAGGACACCAAACCGAAATTGAAAGCAAATCATTTAATAAAAATATATGTTTTTAGACCCATTTCCGTCTTTATCTTAAGGTTCCAAAGCATAGAGTTATAGGAGAAACGCTACATCGGACACGACCTTGCGCGTTTTATGACGTCCTATGTGGATTGTGGGTTAGGATAAGGGCTAGGACCTACACATTTCGTCAGAGTCTCGAGATGTAGACAGGGCTAGCCCCAACCATCACCGTGGTTCAAGACTCACCCTTACCCTAACGCATAATCCACACGTGATGTGTCCGATCTAGCGATCTCCAGAATTATAAGCCCTTTAAACATCTTTTTCTTAAAACTGATAAAGCTCGGAATTTACTGGCGCGATTGGTGTATGCCGCACCCGCACCCCGCTTAGAGCCATTGCTTTCCTGAAGACATCTGCTAGCTTAACTTTCTTTGTTGATCTGGTGATTATTTCTGTAAGTATTCGTCGTAAATTCTTCATCGCCACATCCGTTATTTCATATCTGAAATTAAGTTCTTTTAACAGACCGTTGAGGATTATCCGGCTCTCGGCATAGAAATCCATGTTGCTCCGTAACTTAGCTCTAACCTCTAAAACGCTCCGGTTAATCCTTTTTTGAAGTTGAATAAGTCGTCGATCTATACGGGGTGTTTTGACTGGCGCACGTAGAGCAAATGCTACTCTGAAGACTTCTGATAGCTTGATCTTCTTTGTTGATCTGGTGATTATTTCTGCCAGTATTCGTCGTAAATTCATTATCGCCAGCTCCGCTATTTCATGTCTTAAATTAACGTCTTTTAGGAGACCTTCGAGTTTTTTCCGACTCTCGGCATAGAAATCTATGTTGCTCCGTAACTTAGCCCCAACCTCTAAAACGGCCTGGTTAATCCTCTTTTGACGTCGGATAAGTCGTCGATTTATACGGCGTGTTTCGTATGACGTAGCCCGATGCGCACGTAGAGCAATTGCTTTCCTGAAGATTTCTGCTAGCTTAACTTTCTTTGTTGATCTGGTGATTATTTCTGTTAGTATTCGTCGTAAATTCTTCATCGCCACTTCCGTTATTTCATATCTATAATTAACTTCTTTTAGGAGACCGTTGATCCTTCTCCCACTCTTGGCATAAAAATCTATTTTGCTCTGTAATTTAGCTCCAACCGCTAAAACGCCCTGGTTAATCCTCTTTTGAAGTTGAGTAAGTGAATATATAGACGGGGTGTTAATCCGTCGGTCCACTGCTGTGACTTTGAATCCTGTTGGCGAACCATCGTCATCGGTTGTGCTCAGAGCGTTTGCAATAGCAGAAGACTTTACTAATGCACCCGACTGTCCCGTGGCAGTGCTTACGGGTCCTATGTTTACTCCGCTGAGTTCCGGGGTTTCCATTGCTGGGAAAACTGTTCCTGCGCTCCCCCCTCTGACCGTAGATACTTCTATCTCCCTTGTCGGAGTTTCTGTAGTCGTTAAACTTTGGACACCTGGGTTTACTTCTATGGGTACAGAGTTTGCAGCTACAGATGTTGGTTTTGTTTCCGCAGATGTTTGCTTTACTATCTGTGCAAGGGCCGTGTGTAGGGCTGTAGATAACGGGTTTGTTACTGTGGGTTCTGGTTTCGCTGATACCTTCTCTACGGTATTGGCATCGGCATTTATAGCTACTTCTGCACTTCCTTTGTTACGGATCAATTTTAGTCCTGTAGATGACGGTGTTGTTGACGACCCAGTAGACGGGGTAGTTACTGAAGATGCAGGATTAGACGGGATGGTTACAGCTTCTACCGCATTAGTTTCTATGGCATTGAGATCGGTATGTATAGGTACTTCTGCACTTCCTTTGTTAAGGGCCAATTTTAATTCTGGTTGTTGAACTAGTGGCTTAACTGGCTCAAGGCCCGAGCTTTGTACCGTTACTTGTACGGTGTTCAAGCCTTGGTTTGGTGATGATACTGCTTTCATAACTTGAATATACCCGGCATTTAATTCCGTAAGATGTTTTTCCGTTTCTACGGTATTGGCATCGGTATTTACAAGTACTTCTGCGCTTCCTTTGTTAATGGTCAATTTTAATCCTGTAGACCCAGTAGACGGGGTAGTTACTGAAGATGCAGGATAAGACGGGATGGTTACAGCTTCTACCGCATTAGTTTCTAAGGTATTGGCATCGGTATGTATATATACTTCTGCACTTCCTTTGTTAAGGGTCAATTTTAATCCTGTAGATGACGGCGTAGTTACTGAAGATGCAGGATCAGACGGGACGGTTACAGCTTCTACCGCATTAGTTTCTACGGTATTGGCATCGGTATGTACAGATACTTCTGCACTTCCTTTGTTAAGGGCCAATTTTAATCCTGTAGATGACGGGGTAGTTAATGAAGATGCAGGATCAGACGGGATGGTTACAGCTTCTACCACATTAGTTTCTACGGTATTGGCATCAGTATTTATAGGTACTTCTGCACTTCCTTTGTTAAAGGTCAATTTTAATCCTGTAGATGACGGGGTAGTTACTGAAGTTGCAGAATCAGACGGGATGGTTACAGCTTCTACCGCATTAGTTTCTAGGGTATTGGCATCGGTATTTATAGGTACTTCTGCACTTCCTTTGTTAAGGGTCAATTTTAATCCTGTAGATGACGGGGTAGTTACTGAAGATGCAGGATCAGACGGGATGGTTACAGCTTCTACCGCATTAGTTTCTACGGTATAGGCATCGGTATGCATTGGCACTTCTGCACTTCCTTTGTTAAGGGTCAATTTAACTTTTGGTTGTTGAGCTAGTCGCTTAACTGACTCAAAGCCCGAGCTTTGTACCGTTGCTTCAGTTACTTGTATGGTGTTCAAGCCTTGGTTTGGTGATGTTACTGCTTTCGGAACTTGAATATTCCCGGCATTTAATTCCAAAAGATTTTTTTCCATTTCTACGGTATTGGCATCGTTATTTATAAGTACTTCTGCGCTTCCTTTGTTCAGAGTCAATTTTAATCCTGTAGATGACGGGGTAGTTACTGAAGATTCATGATCAGACGGGATGGTTACAGCTTCTACCGCATTAGTTTCTACGGTATTGGCATCGGTATTGATAGGTACTTCTGCACTTCCTTTGTTAAGGGTCAATTTTAATCCCGTAGATGACGGGGTAGTTACTGAAGATGCGAGATCATACGGGATGGTTACAGCTTTTACAGCATTAGTTTCTACGGTATTGGCATCGGTATGTACAAGTACTTCTGCACTTCCTTTGTTAAGTGCCAATTTTAAGCCTGTAGATGACGGGGTAGTCACTGAAGATGCAGGATCAGACGGGATGGTTACATCTTCAACTGCATTAGTTTCTACGGTATTGGCATCAGTATTTATAGGTACTTCTGCACTTCCTTTGTTAAGGGTCAATTTTAATCCTATAGATGACGGGGTAGTTACTGAAGATGCAGGATCAGACGGGATGGTTACAGCTTCTACGGTATTGGCATCAGTATGTATAGGTACTTCTGCACTTCCTTTGTTAAGGGGCAATTTTAATCCTGTAGATGACTGGGTAGTTACAACTTCTACTGCATTAGTTTCTACGGTATTGGCATCAGTATTTATAGGTACTTCTGCACTTCCTTTGTTAAGTGTCAATTTTAATCCTGTAGATGACGGGGTAGTTACTGAAGATGCAGAATCAGACGGGATGGTTACAGCTTCTACGGTATTGGCATCGGTATGTATAGGTACTTCTGCACTTCCTTTGTTAAAGGTCAATTTTAATCCTGTAGATGACGGGGTAGTTACTGAAGATGCAGGATCAGACGGGATGGTTACAGCTTCTACCGCATTAGTTTCTACAGTATTGGCATCGGTATGAACATGTACTTCTGCACTTCCTTTGTTAAGGGCCAATTTTAATCCTGTAGATGACTGGGTAGTTACTGAAGATGTGGGATCAGACGAGATGGTTTCAGCTTCTACTGCATTAGTTTCTACGGTATTGGCATCAGTATTTATAGTTACCTCTGCACTTCCTCTGTTAAGGGTCAATTTTAATCCTGTAGATGACGGGGTAGTTACTGAAGATGCAGGATCAGACGGGGTGGTATCAGCTTCTACGGTATTGGCGTCGGTATGTATAGGTACTTCTGCACTTCCTTTGTTAAGTGTCAATTTTAATCCCGTAGACGACGGGGTAGTTACTGAAGATGGAGGATCAGGCAGGATGGTTACAGCTTCCACCGCATTAATTTCTACGGTATTGGCATCGGTATGTACAGGTACTTCTGCACTTCCCTTGTTAAGGGCCAATTTTAATCCTGTAGATGACTGGGTAGTTACTGAAGATGCAGGAACAGACGGGATGGTTACAGCTTCTACCGCATTAGTTTCTACAATATTGGCATCGGTATGCATAGGCACTTCTGCACTTCCTTTGTTAAGGGTCAGTTTTACTTCTGGTTGTTGAGCTAGTTGCTTAACTGACTCAAAGCCAGAGCTTTGAACCGTTGCTTCAGTTACTTGTACGGTGTTCAAGCCTTGGTTTGGTGATGTTACTGCTTTGGGAACTTGAATATTCCCGGCATTTAATTTCAAAAGATGTTTTTCCGTTTCTACGGTATTGGAATCGTTATTTATAAGTACTTCTGCGCTTCCTTTGTTTAGCGTCAATTTTAATCCTGTAGATGACTGGGTAGTTACTGAAGATGCAGGATCAGACGGGATGGTTACAGCTTCTACCGCATTAGTTTCCACAGGATTGGCATCGGTATTTAATGGTACTTCTGCACTTCCTTTGTTAAGGGTCAATTTTAATCCTGTAGATGACGGGGTAGTTACTGCAGATGCAGGATCAGACGAGATGGTTACAGTTTCTACCGCATTAGTTTCCACAGGATTGGCATCGGTATTTATAGGTACTTCTGCACTTCCTTTGTTAAGGGTCAATTTAAATCCTATAGATGACGGGGTAGTAACTGAAGATGCAGGATCAGACGGGATGGTTACAGCTTCTACCGCGTTAGTTTCTACGGTATTGGCATCGGTATTTATAGGTACTTCTGCACTTCCTTTGTTAAAGGTCAAATTTAATTCTATAGGTGACGGGGTAGTTACTGAAGATGCAGGATCAGACGGGATGGTTACAGCTTCTACAGTATTGACATCGGTATGTATAGGTACTTCTGCACTTCCTTTGTGTCGGGTCACTTTTAATCCTGTAGATGACGGGGTAGTTACTGAAGATGTGGGATCAGACGGTTTGGTTACAGCTTCTACTGCATTAGTTTCTACAGTATTGGCATCGGTATTTATAGGTACTTCTGCACTTCCTTTGTTAAGGGTAAATTTTAAACCTGTAGATGACGGGGTAGTTACTGAAGATGCAGGATCAGACGGGATGGTTACAGCTTCTACGGTATTGGCATCGGTATGTATAGATACTTCTGCATTTCCTTTGTTAAGGGTCAATTTTTCTTCTGGTTGCTCAGCTAGTGGCTTAACTGACTCAAAGCCCGAGCTTTGTACCGTCGCTTCAGTTACTCGTACGGTGTTCAAGCCTGAGTTTGGTGGTGTTACTGCTTTCGGGACTTGGATATTCCGGGCATTTAATTCCAAAAGATGGTTTTCAGTTTCTACGGTATTGGCATCGGTATTGATAGGTACTTCTCCACTTCCTTTGTTACGGATCAATTTGAGTCCTGTAGATGGCGGGGTCGTTGACGACCTAGTAGACGGGGTAGTTACTGAAGATGCAGGGTAAGACGGGATGGTTACATCTTCTACCGCATTATTTTCTGCTAGAGCAAGTAGTATTGGGTTTACCCCTGCTAATTTATCCATGGAATTGGCAGCTGTTTTGATAGGTTCTGCTGGTCGTTCTAATGTAGCGACGGGTAGTTGATTCACGGCGGCAGGTGATTGGGTTGCCACTGGTGCTGTCTTGGCAACTCGTGCCGGGTTAACTTCTGTAGCTGGCGCAGGATAAGACGGGATGGTTACAGCTTCTACCGCATTAGTTTCTACGGTATTGGCATCGGTATGTATAGGTACTTCTGCACTTCCTTTGTTACGGATCAATTTTAGTCCTGTATATGACGGGGTTGTTGACCCAGTAGAGTGGGTAGTTACTGAAGATGCAGGGTTAGACGGCATGGTTACAGCTTCTACCGCATTATTTGCTGTACGAGAAAGTAGTATTGAGTTTACCTTTTCCATGGAATTGGCAGCTGGTTGTTCTAAGGTAGCGGCGGGTAGTTGATTGTAGTCGGCAACTGATTCGGTTACCACTGGTTCCAAGAGCGCCGTCTTGGTAACTGGTGCCGGGTTAACTTCTGTAGCTGGTGTCTCAGTTTTGGATGCTTGATTGACCGATGCTGAATTTTCTTCTGGTTGTTGAGCTAGTGACTTAACTGGGTCCAAGCCCGAGCTTTGTACCTTTGCTTTAGTTACTCGTACGGTGTTCAAGCCTGGCTTTGGTGATGTTACTGCTTTCGGAACTTGAATATTCCCGGCATTAAATTCCAAAAGATTGTTTTTGGTTTCTACGGTATTGGCATCGGTATTTATAGGTACCTCTGCACTTCCTTTGTTACGGATTAATTTTAGTCCTGTAGATGACGGTGTTGTTGACCCAGATGACGGGGTAGTTACTGAAGATGCAGGATTAGACGGGATGGTTACAGCTTCTACCGCATTATTTGCTGCTAGAGCAAGTAGTATTGGGTTTACCCCTGCTACCTTTCCCATTGAATAGGCAGCTGTGTTAATAGGTTCTGCTGGTCGTTCTAATGTAGCGGCGGGTATCTGCTTCACGGCGGCAGGTGATAGGGTTATCACTGATGCAGGATTAGGCGGGATGGTTACAGCTTCTACCGCATTCTTTGCTGCTAGAGCAAGTAGTATTGGGTTTACCCCTGCTACCCTTCCCATGGAATTGACAGCTGTGTTGATAGGTTTTGCTGGTCTTTCTAATGTAGCGGCGGGTATCTGCTTCACGGCGACAGGCGATAGAGTTACCACTGATGCAGGATTAGACGGGGTGGTTACAGCTTCTACCACATTCTTTGCTGCTAGAGCAAGTAGTATTGGGTTTACCTCTGCAACCCTTCCCATGGAATTGACAGCTGTGTTGATAAGTTCTGCTGGTCGTTCTAATGTAGCGGCGGGTATCTGCTTGACGGCGGCAGGTGATAGGGTTACCAATGATGCAGGATTAGGCGGGATGGTTACAGCTTCTACCGCATTCTTTGCTGCTAGAGCAAGTAGTATGGGGTTTAACTCTGCTACCCTTCCCATGGAATTGGCAGCGGCGTTGAAAGGTTCTGCTGGTCGTTCTAATGTAGCGGTGGGTATCTGATTCACGAGAGCAGGTGATAGGGTTACCACTGATGCAGGATTAGGCGGGATGGTTACAGCTTCTACCGCATTCTTTGCTGCTAGAGCAAGTAGTATGGGGTTTAACTCTGCTTCCCTTCCCATGGAATTGGCAGCGGTGTTGATAGGTTCTGTTGCTCGTTCTAATGTAGCGGCGGGTATCATATTTAAGGCGGCAGGTGATAGAGGTGCCACTATTGCCATAGGCGCCGTCTTGATAACTGGTGCCCGGTTAACCTCTGTATATTTTTTCTCAGTTTTGAAAGCTTGATTGAACGATGCTGCATTGTATTCTGGAATTTGAGCTAGTGGCATAAATGACTCCAAGCCCGAGCTTTGTACCGTCGCTTCAGTTACTCGTACGGTGTTCAAGCCTGGGCTTGGTGATGTTACTTCTTTCGGAACTTGAATATTCTTGGCATTTAATTCCAAAAGATGGTTTTCAGTTTCACTACTGTTTGGTGAATTCGCAATTTGAGCGGAAGGATTTGATTTGCTTCCATTTGTAAAAACCGGTTCATCAGAATTGACATACGAACTGCCGAGAACACATGTCCAAACGAGAAACGCTAAAAGCCGCACCATCATAGCAATAAATAAAAGACGGTTACCTTTTAACGTTCGTTTTCCTCAAGATGTTTTCCACAACTGAATAGATCTGTGAACTGATTTTATATAGGTAATTTCCTTTTATGACCGGATTGACGAGTGACACTTGCATGTCATTTTAGCATAAAAGACAAACTAATGCCCCGCCTCTTTTTCTGTTTGTCATACTTCCTTTTGTTGGAGAGTTGGGTGGCCAAATAGTTTTAACGCATACGCTTTGTTTCCATCCTAAGCTTTGTACGTGACAGGTAGAAGGGTCGTCTGTCAAGCCTTATGGGCTTTCTCCGGGCCCCGAGTTCGCAAAGCATTCTCAGCCTTAAGTTAAGAATTTACTCAGATTCCAATCACTGTTTATAAGAAATATCTTTTATCCAGAAACACACAAATTTGTGCACATGTTTTTTTATAACGCTATATTTTAGTTAAAATAAGGCGAATAATTTTGAGTAAACTCTTAATTTACGTCCTCGGCTTTCCTCCCACAACTATTTTAAGAGTTGAAGGCCGTTGTATGGCAAAATTACTCTCACTAATGTCAATCAGCGCGGTTTCGATTTTACCGCTTGTACGTGACTAGAAGTAGGGTCGCCTGTCTAACTTCGTGTATTTTCTCCGGTCCTACCGCTTCCCCCTACTGCTGGGTTTAACGTCCTCGGCTTTCCTCCCACAACTATTTTAAGAGTTGAAGGCCGTTGTATGGCAAAATGACTCTCACTAATGTCAATCAGCGCGGTTTCGATTTTACCGCTTGTACGTGACTAGAAGTAGGGTCGCCTGTCTAACTTCGTGTATTTTCTCCGGTCCTACCGCTTCCCCCTACTGCTGGGTTTAACGTCCAACAGACTCAGACTAGGTTATTTCGGAACAAGCATATGGGTCAAATTATGTTATGAATTCGCTTGCGCGTAGGGGTCTTTAGCAGTGGGAGCAAACCAGAAGATCCGGAGAAACCCCCCTTTTTTAATAAGAAATATTTTATTCCCTATAAATGAGGGAACAGGCAAAATGCCCATGTCAGATCCATATCCCTAGGAGAAACACATGTGGTCTGACAGGCGACATACTCCTAGCGCACGCGTTAACCATTCGGCCACCCAAACGTTTTGTGATGACCATTTAACGCAAATATGGCTAATCAAGACTTTGTTAACGGCAGTAATGACGATCGAGGCTAGCCTAAACTTTAATCTCTAATATCTCGGTTCAGAGTGAAGCAATTTGACTGAAATTTTCAACACATTCTGTTTAATTGATCGAGAACTGCCAGCTCTTTATCCAATCTTATCTTATGTCCCTTAAAATGTTAAATAATCAACCTGGACTTTTCTTGAGAAATTTGATATTTTAGAGACAAAGTGTCAATGGCCGTTACTTTAAAGTAGCTAAGTCTCTAACTCAATATCATCCAAATTCTTCGACATTGAAAACACGAATAATTTGTCAATCTCAATCATCATTGACGTTGTGATCTGACCTGGAAAAGATGCGCTTCTGACATCCAACATTCAATATAGATTAACATTGTATCCTTGGCACACGAATCGTGTACCATAATGCGTTTCAGTGCTATTTGCAACACGGTTCAAGGAGAAGGAGACTATATATATTCCATAATTCATGTCAAACAGTGACCACATATTCTTTTTTTGGAGAGCATGCGCAATACATACTGTCTGTGTAGACAGAAATAACCAGACGCTAGAAATTACTATTCGATTGAGACTTCACCGAACATAACTGATTAGTATCTACGGTAAAAACAGGGACGATTTCATGTAAATCAGTTTATATACATTATTATATGCGTTACAACCCATTTGTGTTAATTTATAGGTCCCGAATATTAGCGATTTTGCTCCTTTAAGCAACCATGCACAAGGACAGGCAGATAATTAGACTTTATATAAATAAAAATTGTCAAATCTGTTCAATATTTAAATTTCTGGATTATGTGGTATTTATATTAATAGTCGTGTCAAATATTTAAATTTCTGGTTTTTGTGGTAATTATGCAGTTTTTAGTTTTTATATTGTTTGATTTATCTGCATTCAAAAGATTTTATATTTTTGTAAACAGTGTCATCTGTTGGTATCTTTCCCACCTCGACCTACAATTATAAAAAGTTCTTATTTTGAGAAGAAATAACACACAAAAGAAGAGAGCAGATCACGACTTGCAGTCATAACTACGGTTAACGATAGGGAGTTGGGTGCACAATCTGATTAAAACACAGATCATATTTAGTTTCGCTTTTTATGGTTCAAATTTTCGTTTTACTTGTCTTTTACTACACTAGGATCTGGAACAGTTGATATACAGCCCGCGTTCTGGGTGATGTAAGGGAATAGCCAATGAAACGGCCTGTTACGATGAGATTTTGGCGCGAGGTGCACGGAATTGTGGGTTACCACTAGAAAACAGCAACGTTTATTGTTAATCAAATGTCAGGTGTCATAGAGTTAAAAGCCACTCGTATGACACCTCTGACACGAGCTTCCAATACAACCGGTCAGATCTCCATGCGGTGTAGGCCGTCGAAAGGAACGAAATATAGATCTGTATTTTCAGATTGTTGGTTTTTGGGCCCTCGCAAGCCTAAATTGCGCCCCATGTCATAAGTTTCACTGCGCCCCAACCCATACATTATCTACTCTGTTCAGTACCTACGCTGAGTTGATTTGTTATGATAGTCTTTAGAGATAAAAAGTTTAGAAGTAAATTTCCTAATTCAGGCGAAAGGTTGTTCTGTTTTTTTTTCTTTTCCCTTTTCCTTCTTTTACAACTAAGGGATTATCATTGAGTCAACTGGCGTTGTTTCGAATCCCCTGTGGAACTTGACAAGGGGTAGGGTTGCCTGTCCAGCCTCGTGGTTTTTTTTTTAGGGTCCTCCGGTTTCCTCCCACTGCTCAAGACCCCTACGCGCAAGTGAATTATTGAAACAAAATTGAACCATGAGCTAGTCCCGAAATGACCCGCAACTTCATTCTGAGCGGGGAGGTTGGATGGACAAATGGTTAGCACGTGCGTGCTGTATCATAAAGCCTGTCATTGGGTCAAGTGACGTGGTTTGGAATCACCGGTTGTACGCGACAAGGAGTAGGGTCGCCTGTCCAACCTCCTGGGTTTCCTCCCACTGTTAAAGACCTCTACGCGCAAGCGAATTATTGAAGTAAAATTAAACCATATGTCAGTCCCGAAATGACCTAGTTTGTGTCCAATGCACGTTAAAACCCATCTTACGATAGTACAAAAAGTCTCGATTATCCAAAAAAGCAAAAAAGTTTCAACTATTGCGGCCATCTCAATTTGGTTTTCTGTTCTGTAATAATTTTCCTCCTAAGTTCGTCAGGAAAGATACCAGTTTGAAGGCAAAAAGAACTTGGTTGCACGGTTCAAAAGCTTTTACATGTAGTTTCAGATTTTTAAATAAAACACCCTTCACTTGATTCAGGCGGCTATTTATTTATCATTTAGCAATCTGATTAAAATATTTCGTTTCGTTTTTTTTATACATTCAAACTATAGAAAACAAAACGAAATATGTTCTATGTTTTAATCAGAGAAAATTAAATCGGGTTGGCCTGAATGAATATTAATAATTATATAAACTAAACATAGCATTAAGAGACACGACTAGAACACATTAATTTGTAAAAATCTGCGGAGTTTGAATAAAATATTCAATAAACAGTCACAAATCACAATAAACTGATTTCATTTTTAAGGTGTGACAAGAAGGGGGGAATTTTAGGGGGAAGAATCACATATATAGTCTATAAATTAACTTTCCATGACGCCAATACAAATTATTGCTTACTTGCCAAAAAACATGTGTTTGTTTGTCTGCGAATACCACAATAAAACCCATAGCTCTCACAATTGGCACAACATCTTATGTCTTAAAGCAGCTGAGTCTTTATCTTAGTATTGAAACTAAAAATAAACACGAATAATTTGTCAATTAATATCACCATTGAGGTTATGATTTAACCAGGACGAGATGGGCGTCTGATTTCCAATATTTAAGACAAAATAAACATTTTACCATTGGTACACGAACCGTGTACCATAATGCGTTCCAACGCCATTTGTAACAAGGGTTCGAAGAACGAGGCTAGACATATTACACAAGTGACTCCATATACCTATTTTGAGAGCATGCACAATAAATACGGTCGGTGTAGACTGCAATAACCAGACGCTAGAGATTGCCATTCGATTGAGACCTCTGCCGTATTTCGCCGAAAATAACTGATTTAAAATAGGGGTAAAATTAGTTATATAAATTCATTTAACATTAGTATATGCTGCTGCGACCCATATGTGTCAATTTCAGATCCCAAATATTAGCGATTAAGCTGTTTTTATTAAAGCTTATATCATCCAGATCTTCTAAGACACAAGCACCAAAAGCCTGGGGGTCGGGTGTTCGATCCCTGCAATGGCCGAGAAAGTTCATCCAGATTTTCCGGCGTGCCAGTGAGGCTGGACGGGGTGGGGGGTGACGGGGAGTGGGCCGTGGTGCCACTATCCGGGTAAAATGCCCCTCATAGCACACTGTATGGCGTATACCTGTCTTCATTAGCCCAGTTCGGACCAGAACAGTAGGACGTTAAACCCCATTTCATTTCATTTCATTTCAAGCACCAGCGATATGGAAAAACCTACTGGGAGAGAACGTGTTATTTATCAATCTGAATAAAACACAGATCTATACTTCGTTTCGCTTTTTTTATACGCCCACTTTTTATATACATAAACAAATTGTGAAAAAAAAACACTTTATAAGAAAAGTGTGAAAGTCGTGTGCTTTATCCTTTTTCACAGATGGTGGGTTGATGTTAGCATTCAATTTTAGTAGGGTTCGAACTCCCAGATCCGTGACTAATTCCGGGGAGGAAGGTTAGACAATTGATTTTGGTAGGGGGGACTGTTCTGAGGATTTGTGCAGTTTGCAACCTCTGGAAAGTGTGGGCAACATCCAAGATGGCTGCCGAAATAGCACATAGACTTATAGTTGGGGGAAAATGTCATCAAACCGCCCTTGTAATATGTCATTTTTATAGTTTTCAGGGTCGCTGAATCCATTAAGAACACTCCCAAGACATTTTGATGCACCCATATTCCAATATGGCGGAAATGGTGAAAACAAAAGGAAAACAAGGTCATGTATTCTGGTACGGCAAAAATGAGCTTGTAATATATCGTTTTTAGGGTTTTCATGGATGCTTAGTACATTTTTGATTGTCTCATGTCAATGAAATCTACATTAGATGTTAAATATGAAACTAAAGTCAGTGCACAGAAGATACAAACATACAGAAAATATCATTATATACGCAATACGTCATTCATATAGCACTAACCCTAATATCATAATTTCTAAACAGTCATAGGCATACTAGTATACCTTTCACACGAATCTTTCAATACGACAGCCTTAAACTAGAGTCTGCGTCAGAAAATTCTGAATCTCATGCACTGTCTGACTAAGATGTGTCACTAACAGAGGTTTTAATTACCCTCCTCATAATCACCATCATCAATGTCTAAAAGGCAAGGCGGGTTTATATACCGTACAGGAACACACATTCCCTCATTCAACTCCCATCCATGTCCAAGTGGATCAGCTACGTTACTGACATTGTAACTTAGCATGATATATGCTTGATAGTTCGCTCTTTTTATGTGATGTTCCAGACTATCTTGATCAAGTTGGATACGGTGTGTTCATTTGTTTTTCATCTTTAGCCATTTGCTAGCTCTACCACAAGCAGATGAATTTTTTGGCATTATAGATGCATCTCAGCACAAATTATCCATTGAGGCTAACAGGTTATCGGATACAGTTAATGCGACACCTAAACCATCTAACAATGATGCATCTGACCTAAACGTGGACTTACACAGAGTCTTTTTCAAATGCCCAAAAAATCCCGACACTGTATCACAACTGGTTATCGAGTGGAACAGGGCGATACGTAGCACCACACCACGTGTCAGTGATCTTTGTGCACCAAAAATGCCCCTTTCGCCTAACTGCTAGAGACCCTGGCTCCATAGGAGAAACATCGCTTGATAAAACCAAAACATCAGTATCTTCTGCGTCTATAACTGCAAGTTTATCATTTCCACTCGATCTCAGTTTTTCATAAATGTAAAACAAAATAGTGCCCGGCTCTAATTGGCCATATTCGAAAAGTTGAAACCTGCAGTTGTCGGCTGTTAGATCATAACAGTTCTTTCGGATATAGTAAATGAACTGAATACCTGGGTGTGTTTTCACGAATTTTTCGAACTCTTTTTGTAGAAACACTTGTAGTCTCACTTTATTAACATCGTTTGAAAGGAAATTGGAGAATCATCGAGCGTTCAGAAATTTACTAGTCCAACATGACTGTATATTTCACTGTTCCTACTAACCCGTTCTATTTCACTGTGAAGATTACCAACCTCCTGTATTGATTATTGACCAGGAATACTGTATTTGTGGGTAACGGTTTGGATATCTGGATGGTTCTTCAAGAATAATTTTATGGCTGTTGAAATAATTATGTTCTTGTTTTGTGGAACACAGAAGTCACTCCAAAGAATACTGTTCTATATTCTCGGATCTGAAGAATTATTCTCATAAACAGCTTCTAAAATTTGAACAACCGAATCTGCAATATCATTACAAGAACGACCGCCTTGACCTTCATGTAGAAAAAAATTGATGCATCAGCTGTTGGAAGAGGAAATGTGTTCTGAAGGTCAAAGCATATTGATAAACAACAAACTCTCTGAGCAGAAGGACCTTCATTATGGAGTGCCCCAAGGCTCAATTTTAGGGCCGATTCTTTTTACACTTTATAAACCCCTCTTGGAGACATAGCTCAAAAATATGGTGTAGACTTTCACTTGTACGCGGACAATACTCAACTCTCTATATCGCTTTTAATCCTGCCTCTTTTAATTATTCAAAGAAACAAATTGAAATGTGTATATCAGAAATTAAAACATTGATGTCTGTTAACTTTTTAAAATTAAACGACGATAAAACAGAGTACATTCTTTTTGGATCCAAATCGTCAGTGTTTAAATTGAAAAGTGATGTTAACATTTTATAGGGTCACACAATATCAACCCTGTTGACTCCACCAGAATTATTGGTGTATTTTTTGACAGTAATATGACCACGAGCAATCAAATCAATAATATTTGTAAAGTGTGTTACTTTCATCTCAGAAAAATAAGTAAAATTCGTACAAATTTAGCCCCTGGTGTTATAAAAACCATCGAATATTCACTTTAAACTTCTAGACTGGACAGCTGTAATTGTCTCTTCGCTGGTATCCCTGATAATTTAATTCACAAACTCCAAATGGTTCAGAACTCAGCTGCTAGGCTTATGTAACACTATATGTTACAAATAATAGAAGGAAGGCATGGTGTAAATGAAACCTTTATTGAGTACATGAAAAAAAAGATATACATTGGAAGGCAATCCTATTTCAAGTCTTATTTAGTCTCGGTGAACTCCTGCTTATAATGCCTTCAACAATTAGCTGATATGATAATCATATATGATATTGTTTATTATTTAATTATGGTGTTTGTAATTGCATTGCATATTTCTCTGAATGTCACTGCCGGGTCATGGTATACATCAACACGTTCTCTTTGAAGTTATATCAAGTGTTCATATGTAGCTTATTAATACTAATTGGATAATTAGAAGTTTATTAAAATCGTGTCTTCATGGAAGTTTTCAGGAGTGTATACGTCAACATCACTTAACTTCAATTCATAGGAGTTATCAAGAGTTTATACGTCAACATTACTTAACTTCACTTTTGTCATACTTATCACTAAATCTAAACATACCGATCATGTTACCCCTATATCAATCAAATTACACTGGCTACCCATTTTAGAATCGCATTTAAATTGCTTCTCTTAGTTTTTAAATGCCTCAATGGTTCTGCGCCTCCATACTTAAGCGACTTCAAATTTACACACTTTGAGGTCCTCATCCGATTGTTTACTGATTTTACACATCATATCATTTTTACATTGTCTTTTAACTTTTTATTTTTTAAAAACGTCTTTTTATTTTAGATTTGTTTTTTTAGGAACTTTTTTTTTTGTAAATTGTATTTTTAGGAACTTTTTTTTTGTAAATTGTATTTTTAGGAACTTTTTTTTTATTATAAATTATATTTTTAGGAACTTCATTTTATCATAAATTGTATTTTTACTTTTTTATTGTTAAGCGCATCTGAACACTTCGGTGAAAGATGCGCTATATTAATGTATCAACTAATGATAATTAAATTATAATAGTTAGTGCAGGGGGACTGCGCCACATATGATTTACATAAAGGATAAATATAACGACAATACATCATACTCCGAAACAGCAAACGAAACAAACAATAAAACAACAATTCAAAAAAAAAATTCAAAAAAGAGTGAATGGATCCGGGGGCTAGCCGTAAGCGTCCACTGCGCTGTACAGTCCCGGGTCTGAAGCAACTCAGACTTCACTCAAGATTAAACATATTGACTCGTACAAGAAAACGCACAAACAGCCCAACACAATGAAGCAAAGAAAATGTAGACCGCCTCGGGAGGCAGTCGTCTGCTAACTGAATGGTGTGACGTAAATACGTCGTAATGTTATCAATGACGTCAATAGAATTTCTTAACAAAAAGGGCGATAATCAAGATTTAATAATGCTAAAAGCTATGAGTTTAAACAACCAATTAGAATTTTTAAGTTGTATAATTGCACAAAACATAATACTAAATACCCTATACAAGCAATGCAAAACAGGAATGTAGAAGAAAGCATACAATGTAAGTGTATTTATGAAGTAATAAAATAATAACAATAAGGGCGATAATCCAAACATGGCTACGTAACTATACAAATTAAACTAAAAATTAAATTGGATAATTATCCAATATGTACTCGGTTATATACTTATAAGAAATGTTAAACTTGGTATATTGATGAAACGGAAGTTTCAAAATTTCTTTAAATATGCGTAACTGTGTACCACCTTTGGCAGTGCATTTAATAAACAGGGATTTTATTCGGGAAAGAAACAGTTCTTTGTTGTTACATACGGTCAAAAATCGTAATGCCTGTGAATAGAAAACATTATATAGTGTTGTATCTGGTATGTTGCTATAAATTGACGGATATTTTACTACTTCAAAAATAATACAATAATTTCAAAAGCGACCAAGATTAAAAACAATAGGTGATAGAGCATTCAGTATTCATGCACCATAAGATTGGAATTCATTACCTTTTAACAACAGAAATTCTACAACTATTACAATTTTAAAGAAAAATATTAAAACTCGTTTATTTAAAGAAACTTTCAATTTATAACTAACGTTTCTTTTTTTTTTTTAAAAGAAAGTGAATTTTTAAATCCAGATCGTGATATTTAAATAGTCTTATTTTTCTATTCAATAGTTTTCTTATATTATATTATTTACAGTTTTATGTATAAGTTTATTAAAATTTATGTTAGTTTATTTAATTTCTGAATAATTATATTGTACTTTGTTTTATATTGTTTTTACTACTTTCTCTCTTAAGCGCATTTGAGCAATATGTGAATTATGCGCTATATAAATGTTTTTAATAATAATGATAAAATGTCACTAGCCATGGTTCCGCCCATGTATTGATTGTTTCGAGATCTTTGTTTAGAGTAACTGCGCATGCCCCTGGGTACAGAGAGGTGTCATCAGCAAAAGGTTGGATGTTTGATTTTATATTATTCACAATGTCGTTGATTTATAATAACAATAATAATGGCCCCAATACACTGCCCTGTTGGACACCAGCGGTAATATCTAAGAAGTCCAAGGAGATTCCGTTTATCACAACATATTTTAAGATTTTTTTGGCTTACTTCTTTTGATGTATCTTGGTTATTAATTACGCCCTTAACTTATAAACGGGTTAGTACAATCGTGTCTAGGCTATTAACATTCATTTGTTAGTACTTAGCAGTTTGTAATATAAAATAGTTGCCAAGGGCATTTCCTTATCAAATTTACATTTTTTACGGAAGTTTTGCCATTTTATTTATTTATTTATTCTTCCAAGAGAATGAATAAATGAAATGGGGTTTAGACATATCAAACATGACAATAGAGGTAATAATATCAAGTTACATGATAATAAGATGAGAAATTTTTGATAAGAGAAATAGTAATGATGCCACGAATGACCAGCCTCGTGAGAATAAACCATAAAAACATGCTGAAATTAAAACTAGGTTTATTTCCAATGAGGATTAGGTTATGTCATCATAGAGGGAAAGATTCATTTATGAAAAATGAAGCATGGAATATGGCAAAAAATAGTGAAATGTGTGTGTACCATAAGGGATGTGAAGTACAAAGAGATATGAAAGACATTGGAGTTTACATACCGCCTAAACAAACTAAAACCTTTTTTTATTTTTTAGCTAGCAAGTGTTATTTAACATTTTCCTTAAAAGTGACATTGTTCTCTATTGATTTAAGTTGGTTTGGAAGTTCATTCCAGGACTGAATACTTGAATGATAAAAAGTTGATTAGTGGGTATTATTTTTGCATTTTGGTACAACATAATTATAAATGCTTGATCTAGTACTATGTAGATGCACATCCTTGACTAAGCGAAAATTGGCTTACATGTACACCAGAGACCAACTATGAAAGGTTTTGTGAACATGGTTCAATTTCAGTTGTTTGACTCTATTATCAAGATTTAAAATATTTAAATATTTATACAAATTTGGGGCAATTGAATCTCTGAGACCCAAGCCGTTTATGAATCGGATAACTTTGTTGTGAATAATTTGCAGTTTGTTCTTCAGCTCCTTGTGTAAGCCTGAGAACCAAGTAGAACATGCATAGTCTAGGTGACATTGTATAAGAGCATTGGTTAATAATCTGGTATTGACCTTTTTAGTATTAACTACTCATTCACCAGAGAGATAATGATCAATATATAGACCCAAATATTTTACACTATCTGTTGCTTGAATGACATGATCATTACACACTATTTCAAAACTACTAGTTTTCTTTAGTTTTCTACTTGGGGCCTTGGGCCAAATAACATTCGTTCAGTTTTACCTAATTGTAGGGGTAATTTATTGTCTACTAACCAATCTAAACAAGCCTTTAAGGCTTCGCTAAGTTTTACAGATACTATTGCAGGAGAAAACAGGATTGCGCTGTCGTCAGCATATAAGATTGATTTTCAGGGGGTCGTGTATGTTAATGATCATGTCATTCACATAACAGAGAAACAACAAGGGACCCAGAAAGCTTCCCTGTGGTACACCGCAAGAAATGTCCAAGGGGCCTGAGAGAGTTTTACCAACGTTGACAACTTGTTTCCGGTTTGAAAGATATGAAAGAAACCATCCTATGGATCGGACACCGATCATTTTAAGTTTTTTTTACACAAGATATCATGTTCGACTGTGTCAAACGCTTTTGGCAGGTCCAATAGGACCATACCGAAATTCCAAATTTCGTTTTACTGCTCTTTTATGTAATCTATTGTTTTCACTTTTATTCTTCTATTGCTGTTCTGCATCCGAAGTTTGTCGTTTGCCGTGAATAAAATTAGTTGCTTTTTATAATCAATATATATATAAAAAAAAATCAAGCATTGTTTTGATCAAAATTGATACGGATATCCATCATTACGATGTATTAGTCCTGCGCAACTCGTATCAGGTTAATTCTTTGTTTGGCTGCTGTAACGTAAATTTTAATATGTCAAATTTTAAATGCCGGGGAAAGCAAGCTATTATCGCTTAAATTTAAAAGAGATGGTTTGTATCCATGTCAGGTAGGAATGTGAGCTTTACTATTGTTAGACATGGCAAAAATATTATAAATAACGATAATCAATCGTTTTTTTGAAAAAAAATTGCCTGCTTTTCTTTTTTGTATCCCGATTAGGTTAGCATCGGGAATTTGCCAAGTGGATTATTTATATAGTACTATCTCTAATCTCGACACAAACTATGTCATTTCGGGACTAACATATGGTTTAATTTTATTTCAATAATTCGCTTGTGCGGAGTGGTCTTTAGCAGTAGGGGGAAACCGCAGGAACCGGAGAAAACCCACGAGGTTAGACATGCACCCTACTCCTTGTCCCGTACAACCGGGGATTCGAAACCACGCCAGTTGACTCGATGACAGGCTTTATGATACAGCACGCATGTGCTAACTATTCGAATACCCCCCCCCCTCGAAACACGGAGGGTAGAGAGATCAGATTTCTTATCTAACCGGGCAGCTGCATATGTCCGTTTCCATTAGGCCCGTTTGGGATCCGCGGTAGCTCATTGGGTTAGCTGGTCTCGGGATTACTCTCGGTGTTGGCCGAGGATCTTCGGGATTTTCCGGTATGATTCCCATTTGTCTGTTGTGCGGGACCGTGGGGGGGGGGTGACAAGAACGTATGTTCGGATAGGGCGAAAAACACAGGGTCCATGTACACATGGCGAGCACGTAAAAGAGCCCATGGAAGTTTGAATTCGATATCTCGGAGTCGGGCCTAGGTAGAGGGCCACAATCAATTAAAATCCCATAAGGTGCTCTTTGAATGGTGCTCTGTCTGTTTAATATATTGAAGGCGCTAAACAAATGGGTGACAGATAGATTTAGGTTAATTAGGGGCCTTGCATTACTCTGCTTCTTTCTTAGACTAACTCACTGATAGTTCTGCGAAAATCCATTTCTGGAAGTGGGTTACTGTTGTCCAGCCATTGGTGCACAGATTTGTTAGTCAAATAGGGGGTTCAGTGGCCGCAATATTTTAATAAGTTTAGGATGACGTGGAAGGGTGCCCAAATATAGTAATTTTTTATATTTTGCTCCAGACATCATTCGGTCGGGTTTGGGACATCATGCGGAGTTCTTAGAAGGATGTACCCACAGCCTCTGGTTCGGGGCTGGGTTAAGACATCGTGTCTGTGACTTTCGCCACCTTTGGGACGTTTAATTCAGACATCATTCAGGGTGTTCTTAGAGAGACATACCTATAGCCGCCTCTGGCTCGAGGTTGGGATAGAGATCATCATCATGTAGACTTATCTAGGTAAATTATATTTAGCTTATATTTATTTAATGTTCTAGCTGTGTGTGTTGTTTCCTGTATATAAACCTTTGTATTGTGGGTGCTATACAGTTATATAGACACAGTTCCAGAGTTAATTGATCCATTAAAAGAAAAAGCACACAATGTGGAAGTCCTGATTTGATAATTGTCATCATAGTGTCACAGTCCGTTTTCTGGGGATCTATGGCGGGGATATTGTCACATCTATCTGTATTTTCAGTGCTGTGACGCAGTGTTTAGTGCCACATTGCGCGTTTTTGTGCCGTTGACATCAGGATGTTGACCCTGGAAGAAGAGGATTTTCCAGATGCAAATGGAGAAAGAGGCTGTTTCCGGGTGGATGGAATACCCTTGGAAATGTTCATGGTTAAGTAGTTACATAGTGCCTAGTTAACTGACCATGGAAAACAAAATAGACCAAGCGTAAATTTAATTTATAATATAAACCTTAGGGATTACCTTAATCAGAAAGGAAGTTAAAATATTAAACAAATTAATTAAGAAATGATTTAGGTGTAACATATACATGTGGGTAATTTTCTATGAACGTTGGAAAATAATAATAAGAAAGCTAATGAAACGAACGATTCCTAGATGGAAACGAAAAAACTAAGGTAAGGAAAAATAAATGAAAATGTGTGGTCTAGGTGGGAAGAAAGTTTGGAAATAGAGATTTGGGGCGGTTGACACAACACTCCACGAGAATTGTTCTAATGTTCTACACTACCCCAGAAAGTAAACACAATAGCACAAATCACGAAAACAATCACTGCAAGAACTATTCCAGCTATAGCACCTCCTGAAAGTTTGACTGAAAGAAGAAAAATATCACATATTATAGCAATCCTGTAGAGAGAGAGAGAGAGAGAGAGAGAGAGGGGGGTTAAGTCCACTTAACACAAATTAGGTCATTTCGGGACTAACATATGGTTTAATTTTATTTCAATAATTCGCTTGCGCGTAGGGTCTATAGCAGTGGGAGGAAACCGGAGGACCCAGAGAAAACCCACGAGGTTGGACAGGCGACCCTACTCCGTTAACAATATGGAGCATCAATATGGTATTTAGAAAAAAAGGGTTGTACCTGTCTAATTTGATTTATTAACTGTGATCAGAATGTCTCGTGCGTCCTGGGCTAGTTTCTACACGTTGAAAAGCTATATCTGTTATACGGTAAGTTAAGATTATGATTTCAGTTCTCCACATTTCACAATTTGTAACATAATTATTTCCATGCAAACTGTAGGAGCTGATAGAGGACATTTTCAAACCCTTTCGCTCCACCGGATTCGACAAGGAATGCTCACCAGTACGCGGTTTCGTTAGTCCCCCGACATCTATTATTAGGGTTAGTGTTGCAGCTTGAGCGATATTTTTCGAATACACCGTTTAATTAAAGCAAGTACAACCAGTAAGAGTTACTTGCCCGTGTGGGAGAGTGACTTCCCTTGACCTTGAGCACATGGAAGAAGACGGAGGGAAAAATATGTACACAGATCCACTCAAAACACCGAGAAAAACTTTTTAATATTTAAACTCAGTTGTGAATAATATGTGAAACTAACTACTTGAGTGCACAGTTCGCGAATATCCTCAAGCTACAACTGAAACCAGTCTTTCCCGGTAGAAATATTAAACTTCAAATCAGTACACATTAGTCCTCTTTATTATTCATGCATAAACATTCGGCTTTTATCCACTATCTCAACATATTCTCCCCTCCCCAATCCTCATACGCATAATATAAGTTTGGTCCACAATGCTCAACCAATCTACGACTTCTGTCCCGTGAGACGGAAACAGTGTTTTTCTCGTTGATCGACAGTGTTTTCCCGTATTTCCACTATATATACGCAAAGTTTTTGAATACACAATCCCCTGTCCACAAAGTTTGTTCAATACAAATATATACACAATACACATATGCCTAGTTCTCAATTCATTATTATTAGCTATAGAATTTTATAATTTAAACAATGTCAAACCCACCTTCACAAATCCATTCAGATCATTATGCATGGTCAGACCCACCAAATTTATATTTAGAACAATTGTTCAATAATAGCCAACACAATTCTCAAAGCCAAGGATCAGGTAGAAGTCTAAGTAGCAATCAAAAACTCATGTTAAAAACAGAATTAGCCTTATTAAAGGTACAACAATTAGAACAAGAATATGATATATCACAACAAGAATTTGATATATCACAGCGTTTGGCAGAAATTGAAACTAAAAGAAAAACTCTTGCAGCTAAACACATGGTGGAACAGGCCAGATTAACTGCACAACTTTTACAAAAATGCACAAATGACGTCATGCCTAATGATAAACCACCACCAGTATTGACTCCACAAAATCCACAGGCTACAAATACCAGAGTAAATGAATGGATATCACAAAATCTATTTTTAGACGCACAACAAAATACTAATATTGAGAATAATAATCAACCACCTAATTTAATTCCACAACAAAATGTAACCAATACTTCAAGCCATGTACACACTAATCCACAAATCACAATGGCAAATCCACAAAGCAATGTAAATCCACATGCCACCATGAACCATCCACAAAACACAAGTACAAGTACCGTACACACTAACTCACGAATCGCAATGGCAAATCCACAAAGCAATGTAAATCCACATGCCACCATGAACCATCCACAAAACACAAGTACAAGTCCCGTACACACTAACTCACAAATCGCAATGGCAAATCCACAAAGCAATGTAAATCCACATGCCACCATGAACAATCCACAAAACACAAGTACAAGTCCCATTATAATTACACATGGGCCTACCCTCAATCCACAAGCTCCCGAGCTCACACAGACTAATTATCCACTACTAGAATACAACTATTCACCACTGATACAGCCTAACTCTACACAGCCTAATGCACGTATTTCTTTAGTTGGATCCGTTAAATCTCATAAAACAGACATTTCTATAAATAAATCCATGGATGCATGGATTTCAGAATTAATTGAAGGCCAAGAAACCTGTTTACCCACTACACAAAAAATTGATACCAATAACCAATTATTAAAAACATTAGTCAAATTAGAGTCTGAAAGGGATCTCCCTAAAATTGAAATTCCTATATTTAGTGGTTCCGCTCTTATGTGGCCCCGATTTATTGAACAATATTATTGGCAGGTGCATACACGGCCTGAAATAAATGACGCAAGGCGATTAGACCTCTTGATGTCTCATTTAAGGGGTGAAGCCAGAATTCTTGTCCAGGGTTTAAGCTATACTGGTAGAAACTATGCATTAATATTAAAGGAGCTTAAAGCAGCCTTTGGTCATAAAATTAAAGTATCCCGCCTACACATTGATAAATTGACCATAGGCCCAATTATTCCCAGTCGAGATAGTCATGCACTTAGAAATTTTTACATTGTTGTTAGAGACACTGTCAATAGTCTACAGCAATTAGGCTACACCACTGAACTATATAGTAGTGATGCAGTTATTAGGACTTCAAAACGCTTACCTTCAGACAAATTAGGTAAATGGAACGAATTTACACGCAAAATTATGCAAGACAGGGAACCCAATTTACTTGATTTGTTATCATGGTTGAAAAAACTGGTTGAAACTGATATGAACCCATATGCTATTGAGCGGTCAATGCCTAAATATGACAGACATTCTCAATCTCAACCTTCTCCAAGGCCCAGAACTATTTCAAATACTCGTAAAGCCCCAGATACACATTCTAACAATCAACCAAGCCTATCTAGTCCACCCAAAGCCCCATGTCCTCTTTGTAATGAAGCGCACTATATATATCGCTGTACATACTATCTAAACAAGCCTGTCTCAGAGCGTAGGCAAATAGTCACAGACCATAAATTATGTAATAATTGTCTAAAGCCATATCACACCCCAGATAGTTGCTATTCGGCTATTAGATGTAGGGAACCTGGTTGTGAACTAAAGCATCATTCCACTTTACACCAAACACACCATAAGGCCCCGTTTCCACAACACACACAATATCCCCATTCCACTAATCCACGAACACAAAGTCAACATCGTAATGAAGCTCAATCCACATTAAATCCTCAAGCACAATCATTTTCGCATACTCGACCTAAAGCCCCATTCACACCAAACTTCCAATCGCAAAGTACACCAAACTTCCAGTCGCAAGGTACTAATCAAACTCAACCTCAAGCCTCGTTCACACACAATACAAGATATCAATCACAACCATCCACTAGTCAACACCAAACGCAATTAACGTCTCATACTCAAGCCCCAAACCAACCACAGAACTCTGGTACAATTAACGCAATATATAACAAGAGCAATAATGTTTACTTCCAAATTGCTAAAGTGAACGTTTACGGACCAAATGGTGTCTACACTACTACATATGCAATGCTCGATACCGCAAGTGAACTAACCTTAATACAAGACTCTTTAGCCAATCAACTTGGTATTAAAGGTAAAAGCAAACCATTAACTCTATGCACTGTAGTAGGCACAAAGTCATACCCCTCATCAATGGTAAATATGTCTTTGAAATCAGCTGATCAACAGAATTCTACTCATCTAAATGTGACTGGTGCATGGATAGTTTCACTTGGCGCATTTCAATGTCCTCCTCAATACGTTGATCCTGAATGGAAACATACACAAGACCTCCACCTTTCGAACATTGACCCAGATCAAGTTCAGATATTAATTGGTGCCAATTTCCCTCAAGCACATGTACAACTGGAAATACGACATGGTTTACAAGGTCAACCAATGGCTGTGCGCACTCCACTAGGCTGGACCCTCATGGGGGTGGCTAACTCAAATCCAGAAGATCATTCATACTCCTTGAACCTAATTACACAGCCGATTATTAGTTTAGATACCCAGTTAGAATCTTTTTGGAAAACAGAAAGTTTCGGAACTATGTTTCATGATCAAACCTCTCTGTCTGTCGAAGACAGGAAATCTCTGCGCATGTTAGAAGACAGTACTCATCTTTTAAAGGGACACTACAGCATTGGTATGTTATGGAGAAATGATCCAGTCTTACCCAATAACCACAGCATGGCGCAACGCAGATTTAATCATCTTTGCAAAAAGCTTGGCAA
Organism: Patella pellucida; assembly: GCA_917208275.1. Lineage (NCBI taxonomy): Eukaryota > Metazoa > Mollusca > Gastropoda > Patellidae > Patella > Patella pellucida. The sequence goes on from OU795038.1 coordinate 72,740,881, forward strand.
AGATAAAACTTTATCCGATCTTTATTCAGAAACAATGAATGGTTACATAAATAAAGGCTATGCTAGAAAACTCACTCCTATTGAAGCTAGCAATACTTCTAAACGCACTTGGACAATTCCTCACCATGGTGTAATTAATCCTCACAAACCTGGAAAGATCCGACCTGTTTTCGATGCAGCAGCTACCTACTCAAACACATCACTCAATGATAATCTCATGACAGGCCCTGACCTACTAAATAATCTCTTTGGTGTGTTACAACGTTTTCGCCTATTCTCAGTAGCACTAGTAGCCGACGTAGAAGCTATGTTTCACCAAGTGCGCGTTTCCCCCGATGACACTGACTCGTTACGCTTCTTATGGAAAGAAAACCTCTCATCACCTGGCCCACCACAAATCTACAAAATGCTCGTTCACATATTTGGTGCGGCTGATTCGCCCGCTTGTGCACATTACGCACTGAAACGCACTGCTCTTGATAATGAAGACAAATTTAATGTATCAACTATAAACACTATTCTCTCAAACTTCTATGTAGATGACCTACTAAAATCAGTCGAATCGCCTGCCGAAGCTTTACACCTATACTCAGAGTTGACAGAACTACTTCAATGTGGTGGTTTTCACTTACATAAATTTATGTCTAATAAAGTAGAAGTTTTAAGTGGAATTCCTGAAACAGAAAGAGTAATACACACGTCTGATCTTAATTTAGACGACTTACCTATTCAACGAACGCTCGGTCTACGATGGAATGTCTTGGAGGATACATTTATATATAATCCACAGTTTGAACCCAATTCGCCTACAAAAAGAAACATCGTGAGCACAATTTCTTCTATATTTGACCCATTAGGATTCTTAAGTCCTGTTATTATTCAAGCAAAATGCTTGGTTCAAGACATTTGGAGATCTAAAACCGATTGGGACGAAATTCTACCTACTGATCTTATCAAAAGATGGAACTCGTGGTTGGCGCAATTAGAAGATTTAAAACACTTCAAACTTCCTCGTCATCATGCTGAATTCTCAACAAACTGCACGGATGTACAAATCCACATATTCTCTGATGCGTCTGAAAAGGCCTTTGGAGCTGTTGCCTATCTACGTTATCATACAGGTTTCAAAATCACATGCTCTCTACTTGCATCTAAAACAAGAGTTTCACCAATAAAGCCAAGTTTGTCTATACCGCGACTTGAATTACAAGCTGCAGTGATAGCGATACGATTATGGAATCTTCTCAAAAACGAACTACACGTTCCCCTTAATGGTGTCTACTTTTGGACAGATTCAACCACGGTACTCCAATATATTAATAATTCAACAAAAAGATTTAAACCTTTCGTCAGCAATAGAATAGCTGAAATCCACGAATCAACATTACCTTCACAATGGTACTATGTAGAAACTTCGCACAACCCAGCAGACATCTGTTCCCGAGGATTACCCGCATCATCTCTTACTCTCGATCATCTTTGGTTCACAGGTCCATCATACCTACACAGAACTGAAGATCTTTGGCCATGTCATAACATTCCTACAGTGGAAATACCTCTTACCGATCCAGAAATCAAAGGTTCTCAACAATCAACTGTAAATAATACCAGAAGACTCGATTATCCTCATTTAATCGACAGTAATCAACATATTCAAACCTTTAAAATCGGGCAATTACTAGAACTCAACCCTTTAAACTTTTCAACCTGGAAACGACTTTCAACAAAATCAGCATGGGTTCTTAGAGCCGTACGAAATTTCCTTGCACCAATTAAAAGATTTAATATTCAACCTATGCGCACAAAGGAAATTACGTCTGAAGAACTAACCGATGTGTCAATTTGCTGGTCACGATATGCTCAACTAGAGTCTTACTCAGATGAAATCAACGCCCTTCGAAGAAATGAAACCATAGATGAAAAAAGTACGCTTCTACCACTTACTCCCTTTTATGATGGCGTATGTTTGAGAGTTGGTGGTCGTCTTCGCAAAGCTAATATACCTCATAACGCAAAACACCAGATTATATTACCGCCTAAACATCATATCACCCACCTACTAGTTGAAGATAGTCACCGTAGTATTGCACATCGTGGACCTGATCACATAATAACTAAAGTTCGTCAAGAATATTGGCCGGTTAACCTTGGAAGATTAGCAAAGAATACTTTCCAGAAATGTCTCTACTGTCGTAAACAACGAATAAAACCTCAAGTTCCCCTTATGGCCGATTTACCCTCTGCTCGAACTGATATTTCCTCTGGTGCTTTCTACCATACAGGATTAGATTACTTTGGTCCCCTTAACACAAAATATCGCCGCAGCACAGTAAAACGCTGGGGATGTATCTTTACGTGTATGACTACACGTGCTGTCCACCTAGAACTTGCTGACTCATTAGAAACTGACGATTTCCTACTGGTACTAAGAAGATTCATCGGTCGTCGCGGTCAACCTCAACACATTTATAGCGACAATGGAACGAATTTCATTGGAGCGGACAATGAACTGAAAGCTGCTCTGAAGAATCTACAACAAAGTCAAATCCACAACTTTTTAGCCCCACAAGCTATACACTGGCACTTTAATCCACCAAGCGCTCCACATTTTGGAGGAGTCTGGGAACGACTCGTTAGATCTACAAAAACTGCTCTCAAAGCAGTCCTCACAAATCAGACTGTTACAGATTCCGTCCTCAGAACAACTTTAGTAGAAGTTGAGTCTATCCTAAACAGCCGTCCTCTTACCCACAACAGCTCTTCTCCTGATGATTATGAAGCACTAACCCCTAACCACTTTCTCATTGGCCGTACACAGTTTAACCTCTCTCCAGATATTATCCACGAAAAAGAAGTTAATAGCAGAAAACTCTGGAGACAAGTCCAGGCTTGGACAAATCTAGTTACCCAAAGATTTCTTAAGGAATATCTCCCAACTTTAAACCTTCGAAACAAATGGAAGGTTGATAATCCTCCTTTGAAAGTTGGAGATCTAGTCCTTCTACAAGAAGACAAGACACCAAGAGGTTCCTGGCCTCTAGCTCGAGTCCAAGAATTGATTGTTGGAGATGATGGCAGAATAAGAATGGTAAAAATCAAAACCGCTACATCGGAATACACAAGGCCAGCAAGCAAAATATGTGTACTAGAACAATGCTCAAAATGAATCTATAATTAATGTGTTTTCTCAATATATCTTTATTAGGACACTGAAGTGAAATATAGTGAACTTTAATGTGTTTAATCTCGTAACTCTTGTGTTAATATGTTCTTTTGATATGTTTCAGATTGTATTTGACTCTGTCAGGGGGGTGGCGATGTTGCAGCTTGAGCGATATTTTTCGAATACACCGTTTAATTAAAGCAAGTACAACCAGTAAGAGTTACTTGCCCGTGTGGGAGAGTGACTTCCCTTGACCTTGAGCACATGGAAGAAGACGGAGGGAAAAATATGTACACAGATCCACTCAAAACACCGAGAAAAACTTTTTAATATTTAAACTCAGTTGTGAATAATATGTGAAACTAACTACTTGAGTGCACAGTTCGCGAATATCCTCAAGCTACAACTGAAACCAGTCTTTCCCGGTAGAAATATTAAACTTCAAATCAGTACACATTAGTCCTCTTTATTATTCATGCATAAACATTCGGCTTTTATCCACTATCTCAACATATTCTCCCCTCCCCAATCCTCATACGCATAATATAAGTTTGGTCCACAATGCTCAACCAATCTACGACTTCTGTCCCGTGAGACGGAAACAGTTAGGGTTAGTCTTAGGGTTCGTTAGTCCACCGATATCTATTTTTGGGGTTAGGTTAGGGTTAGATTTATTGATACCCATATTTATAGTATTTCTTATAGCGGCGGACTTGTGAAACCCCCTTTCCTGGATTCGACAAGGAATGACCGATGTACACTTTATAGGTTTTGTAGCTCACAGTCTGTTTCACAGACGTATTCCGAATGTCTTCTAATAACTCTGTATAAGAAAACTGACCTCTATCAGTTCAACATGTGACGTCAGATCACGAGGCGTCAATCAGTTCAGTTCAGTTCTTTATTTACTTTGAGTATCAAACTCATCAGTATACATATAATTACAATATTTACATAATCTACAATATGTACAATATAACAAAGTTAATATGTCGAGAGTGGACATTTAAGTTACATACCAACTATATTGTCATCAAAAATAATAATCTAATATTACAGTTAATTATACTAGTATACTAAACAACATTTAGGTTATGATCATTTAGGCATTCTACATCTTTAAATTACAATTTTATTTATTTATCTATATTTTTAATAATTCTGATCGACGTTTATCAGCATAAGACAAATAATTACCAAGTGAGTACAAGTCTTTTACATTACTGGTACTTAGTAACTGAAAAAATTTAAAAACGTTAGGTCTAGTATAATAATACGGCTTGATAAACTTAATGCGTATATCACCAAATGACGGGCAAATTAAAACATGGTGAAATTCATCTTCCAGTTCATCAAGCTGACAAAATGTACATACACGTTGATCACGTGGCACTTTAGTATATCGACCAGATTCTATATATAATTGATGGGATGATAAGCGTAGACGAGTTAAGTGTTTTAATAATATAGGCTTTATAGGCTTTAAAAGATAAGGTTGGAGTGTAAAATTTGATACAAGATGTTGATAATAGATACCTTTAGGAGACTGGCAGATATTGCTATAACAAGACTGTTTAAAAATATCAAAAATTCTCTGTTTAAAAATGGACACGGAATGTTTGTCAACATTTTGCCACATATGCCCCAATCCTAAACAATCTAATTCCTTTTTAAGGTTACAAATCCACGTATCATTATTATTATACATTTCAATTAAACAACATCTAAGTAAGTCATTTTCGGTAAAAAAAAGTTTAGTATAATATTTAAAAATTCTAATTTTCCTTAAAATCTGTAAAGGATATCTACCCAATTCAAATAATAGCATGTCATGATTCGTGGATTGTTTAACGCCTAAAATTAATTTAAGATAATAAAAATGAAGTTTATCAATCTCAGGTGCTTTATGAAACCCCCAGATTTCAGCACCATAATTAAGTATACTACACACATAAGTATCAAAGGCATACAATGAAGTTTTAACATTAAAATAATTATCCCTGCAAGTTTTTATAACTGAGAACATTGCCTTTCTTCCTTGCAATGCTAAATTTTTCTGTGTGGTCAGAAATTTACCGTTAAAATTAAGTAAAATACCTAGATAATTAAATTCATTTACAACCTCTAATTCAGTACCATTAAATTTCCAGTTTTCTTTACTCGTTATTTTGCCGCCATTTCTAAAAATAATAACTTTAGTTTTACTAATATTTACCGTTAAATCCCATTTATTAGTATATACAGCAAGTGAATCTAACAGCTCCTGCAAACCCTTTGGCGTTTCAGAAAATAAAACTTTATCATCGGCATACATTATTAAAAATATATTAATGTAAGATAATGTAAGAGGCAGACAATTACTAGATTTAAAATGAGATTCAACATCACTAATATATAATGAAAATAATAAAGGTGATAATATTTCACCTTGAAACAAACCAGCACTACATGAAAATAGTTCGGATAAACTACCATTCAATTTTACACAACATTTCACTTTACTGTATAGCGAACGAACCAATTTTAAAAGCTTGCCATCAATACCAGATTTAATTAATTTGTACCATAAATATGATCGATTGATTAAATCAAAAGCTTTACTATAGTCAATAAAGCAGCAATACAGACGTTTTTTCTTTTTTAGTGTTCTATTTATTAATGATTGAAAGATAAAAATAGCATCAGTCGTACTCAAACCTTTTCTAAAACCAAATTGCGAGTGTGGTATTAAGTTATTTATATTGTCGAAAGCCAGAAGTCTATTATTTAAAATTGTAGTGAAGAGCTTCCCCATACAACTAACTAAAGTGATTCCTCTGTAACAATCTGGGTTATTGACATTTCCACGTTTAAATACGGGAACAATATTTCCTATACACCATGACGTTGGGTATATGCCAGACTCTAGAATATTATTAAATAGTATTAGCAAACATGGAATTAGTTTTGATGAATATAGTATAAACACCTCATTAAAGATCTGATCAAACCCACAAGCCTTTTTTGCTTTAAGTTTTTTTATAGCCTTAAAAATTTCATCAGCGTTGATTGGGAAATCTAAGTCCTCATTATAGTGACGGGGGAAATAAATATCATGAGTATTTAAAAATTCGTTAATTTCCTCGTTATGTTCCGAGTCATGTGAAGATAGTTTAGCAAAATGCTCAAAAAATTCCTTTAATTCAATATTACAAGGTTTGGTCCTTTTTTTGTTAAACAGCTGATGAAATCTCTTTGGGTTATTTTTACTTAATAGGTCCATCATATTTCCTTGATGAGTTTTGTAAATATTCTTTACTTTAATTTCATATTTTTTATAATCAAGTCGACATTGTGAGAGATATATTCGATTCGTAACCGATTTATTTTTGTTAAATGATTTTAAGGCTAATTTATATGATTTGTATTTATCTTTACAGAGATCATTAAACCAAGGTTTATCTGGGCTCTTAATGCGAATTGAATTCACCTTATGTGTATAAATTGATTTCTTGTAATACGGTGAGATTATCTCATTAAGAGATTTTGCAAAGTTATCAACAGCCAGGTCAATACCATTTTGAGTTTGCTCAGTGACATGACACATAGATGAAATATGGTTCAGGGACGCTTCAAGTTCATTCTGGATTTTGTCATTCATCATATCGTCCCACTTAAAATTTACACAATTTCGATCCTTCGCTTCATTTTCCTCGTGATTTCTATGTATTGTTACATTAATGTTAAAGCACAGTGGTGAATGGTCAGAAAACTCAGTAAATATTCCAGAACAAAAATAACTCAAAAGCTCGAAATTGTCACCGCGTAGTAGGAGATAATCAATTAAACTTGAGCCTTTTGAACTAGTGAAAGTAAAATTACCCTCTTCATCATCCCCAAATCTACCGTTTACAATTCGAAAACCTGTCATAACACATAAGTATATGAGTTGTCTCCCATAACAGTTGACCGTTTCGTCCATATTATTTCTAGTTTGTAAGTTTTCATAATTATCATATAAGTAATGGGACAGCGGTAATAGATTCGACTCAATATCCGGGTTTAATTTATCGTATCTAATAAAATCAGGAGTAGTCGAAGTTCTGCTATTAAAATCTCCGGTTAATACCAATACATTTTCATCAATGGAGTATTTAAGTATTAAGTCTTGGAGTTCAGCGAAGGGGTCAAAATCAAGGACTGACGAATAAAAGACACTATTCTGCGGGGGGAAATAACAAGCGATTACATATATAACTTGAGTATTTTGATCTGATGGAGAGATTTTGATAACTATTATACAATCGTAAATATTACATTCTATGCTACATATATTTACAATTTTATTCTTAATAAAGATAACTGATCCTCCGCCTTTGACTAGATTTCTAGGAAAACTAAAAGACGTATAGTTATCTAATTCTATTTCATCATTATTACTGATCCAACATTCATATAAACACACTATGTCAAAATCACATAAATTCTTCACAAAGTCTTTGTTCTTGAGTTTTGAGCAGAGACCCTTACCGACATTCCAGGAAATTATTCTTATACCACTCTCAGCTTCGTCCTATACTGTTGTCTGTCTATTCGGTGGACTGCGCTCGGATTCCGAGCTAAAAAGGGCCTGTCTCTTTGCTGGGGGCCTGCGGTGATCCCTGTTTTCCCATGGTCTACTGACAGGTCGGGGTTTATTAGAGTCGTCTCCAATGTGTTGGCTTTGTATATTTCTGGGTACATTTATTTGTTCTGTTGGGCCTGTATATAGAGTATCATTTACATAGAGCTTCTCACGTACCATTTTTACTTTGTGACCGCTGGCCTTCAAATTTTTCATGATTGGATATAATTTTCTGCGAATTAATTCAATGGCTTGTGGATATTGTTCATTAATTCCGTATGGCTTACCTTTAAGCAAATATGAATTACTTTTGACTAATGACAAGTCTGAATAGTAAATAAAACGTGCGACTATAGGTCGTTGTCTACCAGCACGATGACTGCCAAATCGATGAACATTGCCGAATTCTATTCTGTGATTTATGTTTAATTCATTGTGAATAAAGTCTCTTAACTTACTCTCTGTATCCTCGTTATTTTCTTCACGTAATCCTTGGAAAATTAGGTTCTGCTTCATTGATCGACACTGTAAATCTGTCAACGTTTCACCATGGCGTGTGCATTGTTTACATAAGACGTTGTCGTGTTAACTGGTCCGGGGACTCCGGGCAGAGAGTGTTTTTATTTTAAATTCATCTTAAGCCCAGCTTATGTCGCCCAACGACGAGATAAAACTGTTGGCGACTAGCGGCAACTGACAGCTTATACGACTGAATTCATCAGCGAATATTCACTACTGATTAGTGTGATATTTATCCTCCCTGGAAAAGAAAATGAAATTGAGTAGAATTTATTACCAAAGAAATTCATTATAAAACTGACTTTCATATTTCATTTGTGCCGGACAAGAACATAGAAATGGCCATCTACAATAATTATAATCAATCCGATTAAAATACAGATCTATATTTCGTTTCGTTTTTTTTATACTTTCGATGGCCTACACTTCATGGAGATCTTACAAGTTGTACTAGAAGAGGAGAACGCTAGATTGAAGACGGTCCTTAGCATTTTCTGATGTCATATGGGGATTATGCGTTAGAGTTAGTCTTGGCCCAGGGTTAGGTTAGCCCTGTCTACATCTCGAGACTCAGACGAAATCTGCAGGTCCTAGCCCTTACCCTAACCCCTATCCTAACCCACAATTCACATATGAGATCATAAAATGCTAAGGACCACCTTCGACCGTACGAGCAGCTTTTGATCATGACGTCAGATATTGATTAATAAATCAGCGTTGACGTTTCTAGTAGTTTACCGACAGTATTTCCGTGCATGGCTCGCGAAGACGTCGTCGTAACAGATCGTTATAAAACAACCCTTCCAGATACTAGTGTAGTAAAGACAAGTAAAACGAAATTTTGAACTATAAAAAACGAAACAAATAGGATCTGTTTGTAATCAGATTGAGTGATTTTCGAACAAATTTGTACCAATGTCAACACAATTTCATTCAATTTAAAATTCAACAATATTGAATAATTCAACAATATACAGTCTTAATTTGATACCTGTCAACTATAAAAATATCAAATAAAACTCAAATATCGTAATTAATTCAATAAAAAGTTTAGGTGTACGTGTCAAACTTCAGGACACGCGCCCCTGGTTTTCTCATCTTGTCTTATTGTGGACAATTTTACACGATGCTCACTGGAAACCACAGGGTTGTTCTAGACCAGTGAGCCATGAGATCTTCCTAAGTGTGCCGCGAAATTTGGAACGGAACACTAAGAAAATCTCTCAGTAAAGAAGACATCCATTTGACTGATGAAATTCGAAGGACTGCAATAAAGTGAGTTCATAGTTGTGTTGAAGGTTGTATACGGTCAAAATTCAAATATTTTTCATACCTATTTAGCCAGATGTGCCACTATTTGTTCATGTAATTCAAGATGTGCCGTTAGCATAAGAAGGTTGAGAACCACTGCTCTAGACAGACTCGATCTTTCTTTTCAATAAATTACTACATTCAGAGGGTTGGGGCGGGTATACAATTTCTTTGGGCGCTCACTTTAAATGTCCAACAGCGAGAGAGAGAAATGGGGTTTAACGTCCACTCAACACAACTAGGTCATTTCGGGACTAACATATGGTTTAATTTTATTTCAGTAATTCGCTTGCGTGTAGGGGTCTTTAGCAGTGGGAGGAAACTGGAGTGCCCGGAGGAAACCCACGAGGTTGAGAAGGCGCCCCTATCTCCATGCCACATATGCTAACACCAGGGCTTGAAAAACTGTCCAACAAAGTAAGGTAACAATGATAATAATGAAAACAAAATAAAATAATATTAATATACAGTAAACAGTCGATTGGACTACGATTAATGTTTATTACTGAGCAACGTTTTGACTAGGCTTCTTTCTAGCCATTATCAATTATTCAAATACAGATGTGATGTCATCCTTTGATCCTTTGATATTGGCTTATCATTATTTTTTTTAGATAATGGTTCGGACAATGTGCCAAGCATTCAATATTTATACTAGTATTGGACCCGTGTGAAATATTTTATTGCAAAGCATGTGCTAGTGTCTGTATTTTAAGTTGTTTAATGGTCTTGAGATTAAAGGAGCTAAGTCTGTAACTCAAAATCATCCAAAATCTTTGACATTGAAAACACAATCTTTTTTGCAATTCAATTCAACATAGTTGTTGTGATCTTACCTGGAAAAGATCGGCTTCTGATATTTAAGACAAAATAAACATTTTACCATAGGTACACGAATCTCATACCAACACAGTGCTCAAAGAATGAGGCTAGACATATTCCATAAGTCATGTCAACTGGTGATGAAATATTTTTATTTGGAGAATGTGCAAAATAAATACTATCGATGTAGACTGGAATAACCACTCTGGAAACTGCCTTTCTGTTGAAACTTCTGGCATATTTTGGCAAACATAACTGATGATAATTCACAGTAAAACGAAAAAACGATTGAATGTAAAACAGTTTATATAAATTCATATTACATTATTATATGTGTTGCGATCTATTTGTGCCAATTTCTAGGTCCAAAATATTAGCGATTTAGTTCCTTTAAGCCATTGTGAAATCTTGTTCTCGACCATTCAACCTCATATATCGATACATAACTCAGTAATAAGCAGTAATAATATTCAACAGAATTTTGACATTGACATGTACATGTATATTCTAGTTCAATTACTAAACTCCATTCAAACGACTTAATAGTAATGATGTTTAGCAGAAATGGGAACAAACAGGACCCCGTTTGAGTCGAGTCCCAAGTCGGTGACTTTAGTACTACTGAGTTGAGTCTTTACGAAGCCTAAGTATCTGAATTTATTCGAGTTCCATGTCTTCACAAAGCCTGTGTCCCGTTCAAGTCACCAGTTTATCAAATGAGTCAGCAATTCATGGCGATTGAGGTAAGTTGGAATTATGCACCCTCACTGCAACTTGAGTCCTAACCTCTTTCAAGTCTTGACTACTGAGTCCAAGTTGCAATAAATAATTTCAAGCCAAGTTGCAAGTGAGATCATTAATGTAACTTAAGTCGGACTCCGGTCGACTCGAGTTCCCATCTCTGATGTTTAGGTTTCACAGTATATAAATATTATGAATATATCGACTTGGGATTGAGTTCCCATCTCTGATGTTTATCACACACAGTATATAAAACGACTTGGGCTCGAGTTCCCATCTCTGATGTTTAGTACACACAGTATATAAATATTATGAATATATTTTGGTTATAAAAATAACAATATAAAAACAAGGATAATATCATGGGCAATATATAAAGGTAACAAACAGGCACACTCAAGCAACAATTCACATGGGAAGCAATTGACATGTAATAATAAGGAAGAGGATATTGGGCCAGACCAGGCCCCAAGTTCACAAGCATTCTCAGAATTTACTCAACTTTCAATCAATGTGCATGAGAAATATCTTTGATCTAAAAACACAAAACTTTGCGCATAGTATCTTATTAGTGTATTTGATACATTAAAACAACAAAAGTTTTACAAAAGACTATACTCTTGTTAAAATAAGGTGACCTATTTTGAGCAAATTCTTTACTGAAGTCTGAGAATGCTTTGTGAACTCAGGGCCAGGTTCCTGTATCACAACAAACTAAAAAGAGATAAATGACAACTCTACTTGTCACATGAAAGTTTGGGATCGAAAACCAAGTCACGTGACTCAATGGTAGACCTTATGGTCTAAAGGAACCAGATCTAGTTCAATATCCACTTCCCAATAATAATAATAATAATGCATAAATTTTCAACAAATTCAACAATGATAAATAACTAATAATGGAAGCATCTAAGATTAAGCAAACACAAATAAAATTGCAGCAACTTGGTTAGCAGATTCTATTCAGGTGTTTCATATGAAAAATGGGTTAAATCAGTCTTTTCATAAGACAAAATAGACTCAATCAGGCTTTTCATAAAACAAAATGGCCTCGATCAGACGTTTCATATGACAAAATGGCCTCGATCTGGCTTTTCATACGACAAAATGTCCTCAATCTAGCTTTCACAGGACAAAATGTCATAAGACAAAATAAGATTAACAAAGCTGTTCAGAAGACAAAGATCACGATGACTAAGATAACAGTTTTCTATAATTTATAGATATAATATTTGTAAAGTATATGTGGAGATCTATTTCCTCAATAATATGTGTATGTAAACGTAAACACAGATGCCCTTAGAGAAAATCATTTATATGTCTATACAGATTATGCCCTTACATAAATTACTTTAAGGTTGTCTGTTAAAATTTTGACAGTTCACGCCTTCTTTGTCCTGAATTAAAGACACCTACTTTTAAAGTAAGGCCATGTCAATTTTATTTTCTGTACTATTTATAAATAATAGCTAGTTGTGGAACAGAGTGAGTTTAACGTCCACTTGACACAAACTAGGTCATTTCCTGGACTAACATATGGTTTAATTTTATTTCAATAATTTGCTTGTGTGTAGGGGTCTTTAGCAGTGGAAGGAAACCTGATGAGCCATAGAAAACCCACAAGGTTAGACAGGTGACCCAACTCCTTGACATGTACAACCGGGGATTCGAAACAATCCAGTTGACTCACTGACTGGGAACTAAAACACTTTTGAACAGTGCAACTAAGTACTCTTTGTTTTCCCGGAGAAATAAAAAGAAAAATTTAAACAGGTGCTCCCGAAGTACAGAAAATCAAATTGATGTGGCCTAAAGAAAGACTGAAATAACAATCAACATACAACAAAATGGTGGGTTTTCTCTGGGTCCTCTCGTTTACTCCCACTGTCAAAGACCCCTACAAGCAAGTGAATTAATGAAATAAAATTGAACCATATGTTAATCAAGAAATGATCTAGTTTGTTTCGAGTGTAGTTAAACCCCATTTCTCTCTCTCTCACAACGAAATATCGAAAAACATTAGATCAAATGTCATCAAAGCAAGGACCTCAATCAGCTGACTAACTAGTTGGTTACAGTTGTTTTAAAAAGCTGATTGATAAAACAATAAAATGGGCAATTAACTGGTATCTTAAATCAATCTGCTTTTAGCTCAGTCACAAAGGCTACCTTCACAATATACATAACCAAAGGGAGAGAGAGAGAGATGGGATCATTTCAGGATTAACATATGGTTCAATTGTATTTTATAATTGGTATGTACTTTAGGGGTATCATGACCAAAGGAGAATCACCATACCATACATGACCAAGGGATCATCTTTTTACACCATACACGACTAAAGGATAATCTCTTTACACCATGCATTACTAAAGGATAATCTCTTCACACCATACAGTTTAAAGGATAATCTCTTCACATGATATATGAATAAAGGATCATCTCTTCAAACCATACATGACTAAAGGATAATCTCTTCACATGATATATGAATAAAGGATCATCTCTTCAAACCATACATGACTAAAGGATAATCTCTTCACATGATATATGAATAAAGGATCATCTCTTCAAACCATACATGACTAAAGGATCATTCCTTCACATGATATATGAACAAAGGATCATCTCTTCAGACCATACATGACTAAAGGATAATCTCTTTACCTCATATATATAAATAAAGGACAATCTCTTCACTTTATACATGTACATAACTGAAAGATAATCTCTTCACATGATATATAAGAATAAAGGATAATCTCTTTACACCATACATGAATAATTTAAGGATCATCTCTTCACACCATACATGACTTAATGAGAATCCCTTTAAATAAGGAAAAAGCTTGAATAAAACATAAAATTGGATGTATTATCAGTAGTTAATAGAAATTATAATTTCTTTTGATAAAGTCTAACCATATGTAAAGCAAGCATATATAACAACATTTTGCTAGAATATCTGGTCTAAAAACAAGTTTTGTTATCGATAAATCATATTGCACTAAAATATATACACAGATATTATAACATAATATTACATATCTTTACATAAAATAACATATAATTACATATCGATCAGAGATCTTAATTTAATAACGATCAAGGATCTTGATTACATATCAGTCCAAGTTCAAGTTCAAGTTCTTTATTCCCTTGGGTCAAAAACCCATCGGGTAAAACACACATACAATACATACAAAGATATGGATTACAGATCTTAATTACATATCAATCAGGGATCTTAATTAAATATCGATCACAGATCTTAATTAAATATCGATCACATATCTTAATTACATATCGATCACAGATCTTAATTACATATCGATCAGGGATTTTAATTGGTTGGTTCCAGTTGCTTGATGTTTCAAAAAGCAGATTGATAAACCAACAAACCAGCCACTATTGTATCATGGATCAATCCACTTTTGACCCAATTGTGGCAGGTTCCTTTTAAAAAGGATTATACACCCTGTTATCAGTAACATTAATCAAACATATAATCTCGAAAATATGATGTAATACATTACAAACAAGATTTGAGACCTCATGAGATTCTATATATAAATAATGGATCTTATTTTTTTTTTATCAAAGTGTGGAAATAGAAATTTTTATATAAAAATCAAATTAATAAATATGTAAATAGTCACAAATGGTACTTAAATAATTGATAAAAATATGGTACTCAATTATTTTTTTGATTTGCATATTTGATGGTCACACCCAACCACAACCATATGATGTATATAATTGTTACTATGGAGATCAACACAATAATTAGAAACTTAGAAACACTCATGTGTAATGAAGCGGTGTATAAATCGAATCATAATAATAATTAAAGCTCAATATTTTTTATGATATCAATAATTATAGTAATCAATATCTATATGAATCAATATTTATATATTAATCAATGTGTATATTAACCAATATTTATATTAGTATATATTTTTATTAACAAATATGTATATTAATCAGTATCATTTATATCAATTTAAATGCATATTTTGGTCTAATTCTACTAAGTTTTACAAATCAAAAGTTATATATTAAATTATATTCAATTTTATTAACACTGTTTCAGGCTTGATAAACACGAGAGAATCCTCGCTGAAACTTCGCTTAGTATCAAACTTAGTAATTGTTTATCCATAAGATTGTACCTTGTGTTATTATAGGCCAGTTGAAGCAGACATTCCATAACAATTACCCTTATCACCCTTGTGCATTTTTTGATAGTACATGTTTAACGGTAGAATTCACATCCTTAACCAATACCTAAGAATCGAAATGAAATCAAATGGGGTTTAACGGCCTATTGTTCTGCTCTGAAGATGGCCAATAGTAAGAGAACATATCAAATTTTGTTTTTCAGATGATTTGGCTCAAAACGTTACTGGTAGTATGAAGAATAGAACTAGTTTTCATAAAGATCTAACCACTGTCATCCAGCTTTCATTTAATCTTGTGTATTTAGCATTAAATTCTTTAACATTCATTCAATATCAAAACTTTGTTTGAAAAATTAGTTAAAAGCATTTAAAATGGATAAGTATCATCTAATTTGCACTTGTGTTCAGTTTAAAGCTAACTGTTCAGTTTTGATTATGAGCGTCAAATTTACAAGTGTTTAATTTCTCAATCACTGTTCAACATTAAGATCTATAAAAATGAATTTTTCAAACAGTAAAGCAGGACTTACATTAAACCCCATTTCTTTCTCTCTCTCATTAAAGCACAGATCTATATTTTGTTTCGTTTTTGGATACTTTTGATGGCCTCAACTACAAGAAGTTCTGTCCGATTGTAGTAGAGGGTCGCGTCAGGGGTCATACAAGCGGCTTTTGGCATTTGACATCAGGCATTAATTAATTAGTGTTTATGTTTTTAGTGGGTTATCCACAGTTCCGTGCATCTCACGCCAGAACTCACTGTGGTGAAAACAAGTAAACCAAATTTTAAACTATAAAAAACGAAACGAAAAAGGCTCTGTATTTTAATTAAATTGAGTTTGCAAAATCAGCAGCTTTATGGTAAATGACAAACGCAGACTTAGATTTACACATTTGATTGGACATCCAGCAACCAAAATTATATTTAATACTGATGATTTGACTCACTTGACACAACATATTATCCAATCAGAAGTTAGCTAAGAGAGTTGGATCTATGGAAGCTAGTTTAGCAGAAAGGAAGGCATGAATACAGTACATCAAGGTTCGAAGATCTGTACATTCGATTTCCTGTAATATAAAATAATCATTCATATTATGATAATCCTGTAAAATATCATTTTATTAAGGAGCCACTTTGGCTATGGGAGGATGATGCTAGCTCACTTTTTATATTGCATCATAGTGTTGCGAGAAAAACGGCCTTGGGTTGGCAAACACTGAAATGGAAGCTAAGCTTTCTGGCAACACTACATGTAAGATGCAACATAGTAAGTCAGCTAGTAGTGTTGAGAAACTTCCTCAGGGTTTTTCCAGTCTGGACAGATGATTTGATGAAGTAAAGAAACAGCAAGTAGTCATTCAGACGGGAAAAAACCCCTGAGGTCCCATGAGCACATTGGCGTGTACTTTAAATAACCCTTGACTCTAGCACCGCAGCCTTCAATAGCCCAGTTTGTGTGAAACAATAGGATATTTAATCCCATTTCACCATTTCTGTTACATAATGCGAGAGAGAGAGAGAGAGTTTAACGGCCACTCAACATAAACTAGGTCATTTCGGGACTAACATATGGTTTAATTTTATTTCAATAATGACTTAATTTTATTTCAGTAGGAGGAAACCGGAGTACCCGGAGAAAACCCACGTACACCCGGGGATTCGAAACCACGACAGTTTTCTCAATGACGGGCCTTATGATACAACGCGCACATACTTATCATTCGGCCATCCAACCCAACTTATCAGATCTAAGTGCAACTTGTAGAAATATAAAAATTAATTCTAACCCTGGTTTCAGTTTCTTTACAGGTTTCGTTATTAAAAGTTAAAACCAGTTTTTTATTACCATCATCTGACGAAGATTTTAGTTGTGAAAATTTGTACGTCCACATAAAACTCTAAAACATAAAAACACACTGATAAAAAAAAAAGATTAAAAACATACAATTAATTAATTTTCTTTTAGATTAGACACAGATTATTTATTTATGATACAATATAACCTATACATGAAATGAAATTGAGTTTAATGTCCTACTGTTATGCTCCAACTGGGCTAATGAAAACGGGCAAAACGATACAGTGTGCTGCAAGGGCAATTTTGTCCAGACAGGGAACTACGACCTACTCTTATATCAAATTCCAGCTACATAGGGGTCTTTTACATGCACTCCAATGTGTACATGGGATCTTGGTTTATCATCCAGTTCCTGTCCTGCATGATTGAAAAGGGGAAACCACGCCAGAACTTTCTCGTTTAGCACCGATATAAAGTAGCATTATGTTAATGCATGTTTTTCTAAAACATCAAATTTCTCACAACCCAATTCAACGCTAAATATGTACACAGATCGATAATTGAACATTTATTCATAAGACAACAAACAAGGTCATTTCTGGACTAACATATGGTTCAATTTAATTTCAATAATTTACTTGAGCTTGTAGGGGTCTTTAACGGTGGAAGGAAACCTGAGAAACCCATGAGGTTGTCACGTACATGTGGGGAATCAAAACTTTATGATGCAACATGCACGCATTGACTATCCTGTACATAACCCCTGTTTTTAACAACAATATTTTACCTTTGTTTGATGATCGTAAAGAGAAAAGCCATAGTTTAAATCTATGGTGAGACCTGATAAAGCACCCCGCCAAGTACAACCAAATGTTTTACTCTGTAAATATAAAGCATTTTATAATAAATAACATAGTTGTTGGAGCATTCCATGACTGATTACATGTACCTTTTCTACTTGACTAGCTTGTCAAGTATGTGACACGCCTCCCATATGTCATAATCACAATGCAAACTGGGTATCATTTAATCGTGTTTACGTCTTTAAAATTAATTTCTTTTAACATTCAGTCAATTTCAAAACTTTATTTGAAATTAGTAAAAAATAATTTACGTTTTGCAGTGGATGCGGTTACCGTAAAATCAAGACTCTGTTTATTATTGTGACAGAGGTAGTAACAACAACAAAGGCTAGACTATAATTATATTGATGACAAAGTGAAGTAATTTGCCTAAAGCAGTCTTACAAAAAATAATATCTATCGGGTTTGTGAAATAAATTGAAATATTTTGTTGTTGTCCAAGGGACAGTTGTCCTTGACATGGTTTTGGTCAAATTCCAAATGAAAGTTCAACAATGTCAAACTGATCATCAGTGAAGTCATCGATGCGACTCATATATGTATATTAAAGGGATAATAACACTCTTGCTGACTTAACAGGTCCAGAAAAAAAAAAAGCCTTATTCTAACTACTATAGGTTTAAGTGTCCTATCCTTTGTGTAAATTATCCATTACATCCTATTTTACTTGCCCAGAGGGTTCGAAAATATGTTTAAATCCAAGTTGAATTTGAAAGTGTTAAATTAAAGCATTTCAAACCATGTAGTTGAATTTTCCAATCTTAAAATTAGGTGTGTTAAGATGAAATTTGTATCATTTATTAGTTGAAATATTGTAAAATAGTACAATTTGTTGACCAGAATAAAGATTGGGACATATTATTCAGTTACAACAAGAGTGGTATTGGGGCTTTAAGTAATTCACAATCTGATAATTGATATTTCATAGTTGTATATTAAATAAGTAAAACCTGTCCATGTATACACTAAAGGTGTGTTTATAGAGTGTAATATTTACTTACAACAAGACGTTTAACAGCTAATGTATTAGTTCTATGCCAGGCTTTTTCTAGTTGTAATAATTCTGATCTACATTCTGTAGTAAGTATAATATCATCACCACAACCTGTTTGTATTCTACAACAATACTGACGATCATCTGGTAATTCACTATCCTATAATATAAACAACATTTATAATACAAACAACATTTATAATAAAAACAACAATATATTTCTAATATAAACAACAATATATTTATAATATAAACAACAATATATTTATAATTCAAACAACATTTCTAATATAAACAACATTTCTAATAGAAACAACATTTCTAATAGAAACAACATTTCTAATAGAAACAACATTTCTAATAGAAACAACATTTCTAATAGAAACAACATTTCTAATACAAACAACACTTATAATACAAACAACACTTATAATATAAACAACATTTACAATATAAACAACATTTATAATATAAACAACATTTATAATATAAACAACATTTATAATATTAACAACATTTGTAATAGAAACAACATTTACAATACAAACAACATTTATAATAGAAACAACACTTATAATATAAATAACACTTATAATATAAACAGGATTTATAATTTAAAAAAAAACATTTTGGGACTAACATATGGTTTAATTTTATTTCAATAATTTGCTTGTGAGTAGGGGTCTTTAGCAGTAGGAGGAAACCGGAAATAAACCATGAGGTTAGACAGGCGACCCTACTCCTTGTCATGTACAACTGGGAAATTGAAACCACACCAGTTTTATCATACAGCACGCAAACGCATACCATTCAACCCCTAAGGGCACTCTAGTGTGAATGTGTGAATGAATTTCCTTGGCAACAAAAACCTTAACTTGATCCTACTCACTGTCACGTACAAGCTAAGGGATTAAAACCACACTACTTGACTCAATGAGAGAGAGAGAGAGAGAGAGAGAGAGAGAGAGAGAGAGAGAGAGAAATGGGGTTTAACGTCCACTCGACACAAACCAGGTCATTTCTGGACATATGTTTTAATTGTATTTCAATTATTCGCTTACGCATAGGGGAATTTTGCAGTGGGAGGAAACCAGATAATTGACAGAGCTTATGATTTAAAGCACATGCATTAGACTACTCGACCATCCACCACCACCCCACCAGGCAATGAAACGTGTAAGGACCTGACTGTCAAAGGTTTAAACAAATACAGCAAGATTACAGGTTTCACAAAACATTCACAGGCTTAAGAATTTATTCAAAATAAAGCCCTTCACAAAATTATTAATACATCAATAAGAGACTATGTGCAAAGTTTTGTGTTTCTGGATCAGTGATTGACTGTAGTCTGAGAATGCTTTGTGAACTCAAGACCATTTTGATATAAATGAAGAATTGGCTTACCTCTAAAAACTTAAACATACATTCATAAACTTTATATTTCATCTCACAAGTAACCCAATCTCTGGCATGCATCTACAAAATAGACATGAACATCTTTATACATCTTTACTTTAAAATCACTACGTATCATCAATATATTGGTTCATTTAAACTATATAATGTAAGATTTAGATAAAGAGCTGGCCGTTTTTGCTTAAATATTTCACAAAAAATAATGCAAACTGAATATGTTGAAAATTTCATTAAAATTACTTTATTTCAATAGTTGTAGTTTAGACGAGATGTTTGCATTGATTGTAACTATCGTACTGATCATTAGAGCCATAGTCTCAAGTCACCATTTTTAAATCAAATCAATTAATAGCCAAACCGTTCTAATCTACCTAATATCGGAGCGATCCAATGGAATGAAGAGAGTTGATTATGGTCGTGTCATTTTAATAAATGTATATATAATAATTTATATAACATTTAAAGCCCAAAGGAAGACCTAATAAGCTAAAAAGCTGCTTTTGCGCGTCCTTTACAATTTAATACAATACTTACAGGAGGTATGTCAAATAATAAAACATCAGCAGATTTTAATGATAGAAATTTGGGTTTCCACGCTTGACAGTGACGATCAGCTGACATTTTTTCTGATGCCCACATCATGAGAAATATCTGAAAAACAGGATATGATACAAATGTATTTAAAGTACAGAGTGACACACCAATATCACCATAGTGTCATGACTGACTTGACAATACTGGTACCATGGTGTGAGAGAGAGAGAAATGGAGTTTAACATCCAACTCACACCACCTAGGTCATTTCAATACTTCGCTTGCACCTAGGGGTCTTTAGCAGTTGGAGGAAACCGGAGATAACCCACGAGGTTGGACAGGAGTGAGAGAGAGAGAAATAGGTTTAACATCAACTCACACCACTTAGGTCATTTCAATAATTCGCTTGCACCTAGGGGTCTTTAGCAGTGGGAGGAAACTGGAGAAAACCCAAGAGGTTGGACAGGAGACCCTACTCCTTGTTACATACAACCAGGGAATTAAAACATCACCATTTGACACAATGACAGACCTTATGACTATTGGCATGCTTCCCGAATTATTTAGCATGCGTCCATTGTGTTCAGTTTCTCTTGTGGCTCTGTGACAGAGTGTTGCTCACTCGCGGACCGGAAGTTTTGGGGTTGGGGGTCATGAAAGGACAGTTTGGATGGGAAGAAAAATCAAGACCATGTGTTGTACACATTGACATGAACATAAAAGAAACCCTTGACAGTTGGAATTTAAAATAAGAGCAGGTCGAAGCGCCACTGTACGCCAAAATGTCTCTCACAGCATACTGGATGATGTATGCACTTATCATTTTAAGCCCAGTCGGTGCAGAAAAGTAGGACGTTAAACTCCTTATCATTTCCATTCTTTAACAGCAAACCAGAAGAAAGAAATACCCAACTAACCTGTTCTTCTGGTACGAGTAATCTGTTGGTCATCTGTATCTATAATAAACAGGAATAATTTACTTAAAGATACATTGTATGGGAGATTTACTTAAAGATACATTATGGGAGATTTACTTAAAGATACATTATGGGAGATTTACTTAAAGATACATTGTATGAGAGATTTACATAAGGATACATTATGGGAGATTTACTTTAAGATATATTATGGGAGATTAGATATAAGAGCTTGAAGTTCTCAATATAATAGTTAGGGGATAATCTAAAGGGGATTTGCTGAAAATTTCAATCAAATTGATCCATCCCGAACCAAGATTTAAGCGATTGAATTTTGGGCCTAGCCTCGTTTATTCATTTCATGATTAAATCATGAAAGTTGAGTAGCAAATTGGATCATAATTCCAGTATATACTGCTGGCTAGAGAGAAGGGGAGAGAAGGGGAGAAAGAGAAAGAGAGACGAGCAAGAGAGAGAGTGGAAAGAAGGAGTAGAGGAGAGGGACAGATGGAGAGGGGGAGAGAGATATGAAGATAATATATTTACCATCTGTGAGAGAAGACTGTCGATGTTAGACGTAACAGACTGAATCCATTCTGCCATTATCCGATTGTCTTCACAATAAACTGGACCAGAACTCGATCCATCAACGCCAAATACCTCAAAACTATTACTCCTGTAAATCAATCATACAAACTTTTATAATATTAAATGTCTTTGGCCTTGGGTTGTTTTTTTATAGTCATTATTCAAATTAATATAAATTTGAGACAAAATAGGTCATTTTGGGACTAACATGTGGTTTAATTTTATTTCAATAATTCGCTTGCTCGTAGTAGGAGGAAACTGGATGACCCAGAGAAAACCCACGAGGTTGGCCAGACAACCTTACTCCTTGCCACGTACAACCGAGGATTTGAAACCACACCAATTGACTCAATGACAGGCTTTATGATACACCAAGCACTTGCTAACCATTCGGCCATACATCTTTGGGTTATAGACATGCATGTAAAGTTTCATCAAAATCGGTTCAAAATTGTGACCTCTATAGGGTCCACAAGCTAAAAACGTGATTTTTCGTACAATCAGGGGCCATAATCCATGAAGTTTTGATCCGATACATGCCAATATCGAAAGCAGCCGAGATCTTTTGGGGATTTATTTCAAGTTTTGACAAAATCGGACAAGAATTGTAACCTGTAGAGAGTCCACAAACAATTGTGGACGGACGGACGGACAGGGGCGACGACAAAATACGTCCACATGAAAATGTTGGCGTATAAAAATAAGACATTTTATTATTATCATAACAGCGTTTAACTTAAAGGGCTAATCCTGATATTTGTTTTGGGAATAAAACTGCTTAATTTTGTGTTAAAATCCCTTAAAATATTCGAGTCAAGGACCGAGCAACTACTTCAGTATTTATGATACGTTTTCAAACGACTTATCCGTCAGTCTTCATCTGGAATTTGAGACAGGTGCCCCAAGGTGTATTTTGTGGTATCTGGATTCAACCAAACATTTTTTTATAAAAATCATGTTTAGTCAAAATTTGCCCTTCTCTATCAAGTGCGGCACATGGGTTATTCACTGCATAACTCTCTCAAGTAACCTTAATCGGTTATAAGGTCACCAAATGAAACAACTGACCCGAAATCTTAAAAGGGTTACGTGTCCGGATAAGCAAATTCGGCGTTCACGTCCAAACGCCTCAATATTTTGAGTTGAAATTTTGAGACAATGTAAATACACCATTCTCCTTTATTTTGGCGTTTTATTTTCATACATTCTCAAACTTTTATTTTTGAGCCTCTGTTTAATTTGGGATTGTCCCTTTAGAAAACAAACATTTAATCGTATTATAGTACATTTACATGTTTTTCACCTTGGTATGCAAATTTTTTTTTATAAATCATTTGCATATTAATATCACTTTATGGTTCGAGTTAAATTTGTTAAAAAAAATAATAAGACACTGTATCAATTTTATTATTTTTATAACAGCGTTTAACTTTAAAAACCAAAATTTAATTTTATTGTAATATATTTACATATGCCTTTGGGCTTTGTATGTAATTTTTTTATTCATACACCATATTATTTAAATTAATATCAAATTGTGGTTTGGGGCTAAATTTGGTTAACATTCAAGAATCAGATTAATCTTAAATTATACTATTCAAAAAAAGTAGGGGATATTTGATTTTGGGGGCATAATACTAAAATGCAAATGACTACGATAAAAGTCACTATAGAACCTAACAGAAGAAACATTTCCAGTTACATGTGATGCCCAAACGCACCAATAGCTACCGCATGGAATGCAGGTGATGCTTGGGATCATCATGGGGGTCCAACCCAAGTTTTGCACGACTCTGACTTTGAATGTTACAGTCATTGTGGCATTGAATTCCAGAGTGGAAACATCAGTTTAATTGTTTTAGTGACCAGAAAACAAATTTTGATATGCGTCGGCTTACCCAAAATGAAAGGTTATGTGCCCTTGGCATGCTACAGATCGGCACAACACAGGCGGTTGTGGCGCGGACGATGAATGTTTCTCAGTCTGTCATAAGCAGGCTATGGTCCAGATACAATGATACACAATCTGTACAGGACAGACCACGCTCAGGTCGACCAAGGGTGACAACTCAAGCCCTGGATCACTTTATCTGTACCTTGGCCTTGAGAAATCGTGTCATCACAGCAAATCAAAACAGCGCTCGTCTTCAAACAGACACTGGTGTGAGAGTGAGTGGCCAGACCATTCGGAATCGACTGCATAAGGGTCCTCGCGTGATCCCTTGTTTGAGAGATCATCACATTCAGGCAAGACGTCGTTGGTGTAGGGATCGTCAACACTGGGATAATCGACGCTGGAGCAATGTGATGTTTTCAGATGAGTCAAGGTTCACTGTTGATTTTTTTGACAGACGTAGGAGAGTGTGGCGTCGTCAAAACGAGCGCTTCTAAGACGTTAACGTCATCAGACATGATCGATTTGGGGGTGGTTCTGTAATTGTGTGGGAGGCATCACTGTTGCTGGAAGAACGGCTTGACATGTTGTTGCAGGGCGTGTTACAGGCCAGTACTACCGGGACAACATCTTGGCAGTCCATGTTGTGCCGTACGCACGACGTCATGGCCGCCGTTTCATCTTCCAGGATGACAACACAAGATGTCACAGGGCCAGGATCGTTACAGGTTACCTCCAACAACAGAACATCACCACATTGCCTTGGCCAGCACTGAGTCCCGACCTCTCCCCCATCGAGAAAATCTGGGACATGCTTGGACAGAGGTTTCGTCAACGTCAACAAAGTCCTGCCAATGTCCCAGAACTTGCTGCTGCGTTGCATCAGGAATGGGACAATCTGGACCAAAATGACCATAGACGTCTCATTAGGAGTATGCCACGTCGGATCAATGCTTGTTTGGCAAACAAGCAGGAGGATTTACCCGTTACTGACTTTGTTGTGATGCTGTGGTAACTTTGCTGTTTGACCCCGGGTATCATTTTACCCTCATAATGATCAGTCTGTGCCTTACTAATTAGTCTAACGATCATTTTCATTTCATTTTGTCATTGTTTCTTTGTCAGTTTCATTAGGTGACTTTCATAACACTTAAAGATAGGTTGCCAGGCAACGAAACATACGCCCACAGCAGCTAAATCGTCCGGGCAGTCAACAAGAGTTTTCGCATATTTTACACTAAAGTCTGATTAAAAGTAACAACTCATTATGTGATTATCAGAAAATCATTTGAATTTGTTTGGCTTTGATAAAATTATCCTCCATGCTAACCTTTAGTATACAAAACATTTAATATTCTGGATTTAGCTATTCAAATTTCAAGTTATCAAAATTCATTGAAACTCAATATGCTTGTTCGTCTCATGACCTTCAACACTGTGTATAAATTTAAAGTCAATCAGATATTAACTTTAGCCTCTAGAGCGTCCACAAGGTTTTTTGAAGTGATCAACTCTGAGGGTAATTATTGGAAATCGCTGAAAATCAAGAGGCTTCTTTGTTTCATGACCATAAACACTGTGTATAAATCTTAAGACAATCGGATATAAACTTTAGCCTCTAGAGCGACCACAAGATTTTTTGCAGTGATCAAGGGATATAACTCTGACAGGAATTATCGGAAATTGCTGAAAATCAATAGGCTTCTTTGTCTCATGACCTTAAACACTGTGTATGAATTAAAAGTCAATCGGATATTAACTTGATCAAGTGATCAAGGGCCATAACCAGGGTTCTTAATCCATTTTGAAATGAACCGGCCACGGGTAAGCCTAACGGATAGTCGTATTTTCAACAACACACATGACATGTTCAACATGTACGTTGGTTTATGCATACTTTATTCACGTCAATAATAATTGCATAACGTATTTCGAATAATAATAGCTTAACCTTCGAATAAACAAAACCGTTGTTGTAATTGCATACCTGTATTCATACATCGATAGTAATATCGGAATTTATAGTCAAATTTCAGCAACTTGCATAATGCATTTTCCTACTTTTGCTTTCATCCAACCAAACGGAAGTTATAATTTAGTAACAAGAAAAACTGCCAGTAAATATAATTATTTTTTTTTTTACAATTATTTTATTGGTAATCACGTGTCAATATATTAAAATAACAAAGAATATAAGCCAATACCAAAAATAACAAATAAGCACGAATTAGTTTCCGTGTATAGTCGGAACTTGGGAATGCCGTGATTTGCCGAGTGATGCCGTACGTACGAAAAGCAGAGTTATAAATAGAAATCTATGGCGATAAGTCACTTAGCCTCGGTCACCCAGAACCTCCTAGTCTTCAACATGTAGAATATTTTTTTGGATGAAAGAGACTAAAAGTCACGTGGCCAATTGTCATGATTCAGATTTTGGTTGACCTATATTTTACGTGGTAGTTTCTACGGCTTTTGGAACTTCTAATGAGGACGTGCAAGCTTGAAGTTCAGGGTCAATGCCACCATCACTATCGTCGGCTAAATCTCGTTTTCATTTTTTATTGTCATTCTGTGGGGTGTTCAAGTACTTCAACATTGTGTTATAATTATATAGAATGAATGAACCGACATTGGATTATATGCATTCTTTTACGTGACAGGATTAACTCAACTAATTAGGAAATTAGCCGATACTGATTGACGCTGAGTGTATTCATTGTATTGACTGACTCTTTGATGGGCGACGAGTAATAATTAACTCTTTGTTATCGGCCGAAAGTCAATTGTTTAATGATAGCATGGTGGCCGGTTCATTGTTTTAAAAACCAGCTAGATTAATATGATGGGGTTCTTAACCGACAAGTAATAATTAACTCTTTGTTATCGGCCGAAAGTTGATTGATTAATGATACCTTGATGGCCGGTTCATTGTTTTACGAACCGGCTAGATTAAAGATCATTCGGCTAAAGCCGACAAAAAACAGCCGATTAAGATCCCTGGCCATAACTCTGACAGCAATTATCGGAAATTGCTGAAAATCAATAGGATTCTTCGTCTCATGACCTTAAACACTGTGTATGAATATTAAGTCAATTAGAAATAAACTTTAGCCTCTAGACCGTTCACAAGATTTTATTAAGTGATCAAGGGCCATAACTGTGACAGCAATTATCGGAAATCATTGAAAATCAATAGGCTTCTTT
The DNA here is from genome assembly GCA_917208275.1 of Patella pellucida. NCBI lineage: Eukaryota > Metazoa > Mollusca > Gastropoda > Patellidae > Patella > Patella pellucida. The sequence goes on from OU795038.1 coordinate 72,768,437, forward strand.
GTCTCATGACCTTAAACACCGTGTATGAATTTAAAGTCAATTAGAAATAAACTTTAACCTCTAGAGCGTTCACAAGAAATTGTGGACGACGGACAGACGTACGTAGGGACAGACGTGATACGGATTGGGCGACGCCAATATACTACCACATTTCTAATGTGGGCGTATAAAAATCAAATATCCCCTACTTTTTTTTAATAGTAAATTTTAACTTAATGGAGAGAGAGAGAGAAATGGGTTTTAACGTCCACTCAAAACTAGGTCATTTCGGGACTAACATATAGTTCAATTTTATTTCAATAATTTGCTTGCGCGTAGAGGTCTTTAGCAGAGGGAGGAAACCGGAGTGCCACATACGCTCACACCAGGGCTCAAAACCACAGCCGCAAGCCAGAGGTGGACAGTCAGCTTGAGGTTGAAGCGCGGCACTCTAGACCACTAGGCCACCCCCCCCCCCAGTGGGAGTAAACTTTACTCAGTGAGTGAGACCATCTTCAATAGAAGGCTTGATGATTGATCTACATTTGTAGCTTTAAAGGAGCGAAGTCTCTAACCCATATTTTCCATAATATTCAAAATTAAAAACATGAATTTTAATTCAATATTCATCAATTTCAATCAATATTGATGTAGTTATCTTGTCATGAAACTATAGGATTCTAATATCCAATTTTAAGACACAATTAGCCTTTTATGTTCAGTACCAAGTTGTGTACCCTATGGTTTTGGAGTACAATTATGTTTTGTAATGAATAAATAAAAACATTAAAGGCTGATTCAAAAATGACAAAATAGTATTGTAGAATGCACTAAGTAGACGAAAATGACCTCCATTCAATTTTAACTGTTTACATATTTCACCGAATATAATTGATTAGAAATTACAAAATCTTTTTAAAAATTGAATATAAATCACTTTACATACCTTCTTATTACATCAATATGTTCTTTTCAAGACAATTTATGTCTTTTTCAAGGTACAATAAATTAGTTGCACCACAATTTTTGTCTATTTCAAGGTACAATAAAGCAGTCGAACCACGATTTTATTGGTCGTCGATTCTAAATTTGGTACAAAAATTAGTTACACCTCTATGATTGATGGGTTGATTAATCAATCAGCTGAAGGCCATGATACATTGTTGATTGACAGGTCAAAACAGGTGTATTACGTACAATATTACATAGATGGGGTTTTAACAACTACTCTACACAAACTAGGTCATATCGGCACTAACATATAGTTCAATCTTATTTCAATAATGTGCTTGCATTTTGGGTAGGGCTGCAATGATACGCTAACCCCATGATGCATAACACGGTGTGGACCTAAAACTGCGATACATATCACGGAATGGACCTCAAACTAAGATACGTATCATAGTTTAATTAAAAAATAAAAACAAGTACATGATACTCAAATGGCGACACATCACTTTATCAGGGTACGAAATAAGTTGCTAAGGGTTGTTCAGGTTACACATCCGTTACCATGACACAGAAACACGCGAATGGAGTTCCGTTTTCGATCACAGAGCTATAATTTATAAACTAAAGGTTTCAGTTAAAATATTCAATTTAGCCCCACTCCTACGTTAATTAATATATTACAATTATAAAAAAAATGCCTGAAAGATCCTTAAGTTTGCACGGAAGTGAATCAACTCGCAGATCCATCATACCTGGCAACGGCATTAGTGAGCAAAATCAACTGAGTCCTATTGTTATTATTTCTTTAAATAATGGTGATTGAGTAGTAATCATCAAACACCCAATGAAATGGATGTGATCAAATAGAAAAACATATGTATCAACATTGAATCTTCCGGTATTTACGTACTAGGTCAGAGATGAAAATTCACACTGTTTCAATGACTTTGGCATTATTCCAATCTGATTGGCATTATTCCAACATTTTCACATTGTCACTTACAGCTAATAATTTTATAATACAGAGAGTGAACTGGAATCGGATATTTTATGATTTACTGCCAGGCATATCGTGAAATAATATGATATGATATGCCGAGATTAAGCGTGCCAGCCGCCCATCTTGGATACACCTTCAGATGGGTCGAAGAGTTCAACTATATATTTTTTTTTGTTGACGCCATGAAGAAAAGAAGACGACAATTTCGGCCAGAAATGTAAAATGTTGATATTGATGAAATGACGGATGGTGATTTGGAATGATATTTCTTTTTAAAAGTTAATAATTATATTTTGAGGATACCATATAAAAGGCTTATTTTATACCCTGTTTATCATTTATGAGCCAAGGCTTTTCTTTTTGGTGTTTTTAATCCATAATGTTTGTATATCCGTGTTTTGTGGCTCGCTGGAGGCGAAAGTTTCATCAGAGAGAGAGAAATGGGGTTTAATGTACACTCGTCACAAACTAGGTCATTTTTGGACTAACATGTTTTATTTCAATAATTCGCTTTCGCGTAGGGATCTTTAGCAGTGAGAGGAAACTGGAGGACTGGGTAAAACCCCACGAGGTTGGGTAGGCGACCCTACTCCTTGTTACGTACAACCTGTGATTCAAAGCCACACCAGTTGACTCAATGACAGGCTTAATGATACAGCATGCACGTGCTAACCATTCGGCCATCCAACCCCCTGAAAGTTTCATCACCGGAAGCCACATTTCTTCCTTGTTACATGCACTACAGGGTAAGATAACTCTGCATGATACTTGAGTATCAGAACTAACATAGTTGAATTCTATTTAAATAATTCGATTGATTGCAGGGGTCCATATTTTAGAAGTAGGAAGAGGCAGGAAGAAACCTGACGACTCAGAAAAATCCATCAATAATAGTAGAAACAGCACTTGTATATGCCCGTCTTGAAACTGATAACCGATCAGTGTAGAAATTAAGTGATCGGTTATACTCCATTTCATTTGAAAATTACCAGTAGAAAAAGCTATCTGACAGTCATGTGCTATAAAACTTCCAATAATAAACAATCAAATTTATAGTTTGTGTGTAAGACACTTAAAACTTATATAATTGGGATGACATACAGTTTGAAATGAGGGAAAATTTGTCCAAACAGCAGTATTTCTGACCTTTTTTTATCTTTTCCATCTGTCATGGTTACTTTTGTGTGACCCCCTTTATTTCATCTCACGGACCTTTCTCCGCAAACACCAAGATTAAATCCTGGAACTCCCTATTAATGAGCCAACGTCTTACTGATTGAGGTGCGTTGGGTGGCTGAATGGTTAGCATGTGTGCTGCATCATAAGGACTGTCATTGAGTCAACTGGCGTGGTTTCAATTCCCTGGTTGTTAGTGGCGAGGGGTAGCATCGGCTATCCAACCTTGTGTGTTTTCTACAGGTTCTACGGTTTCCGTCCACTGCTAAAGACCCCTATGCACAAGCAATTTATTGAAATAAAATTGAACCATATGTTAGGACCAAAATTATCTAGTTTGTGAATAGACCTACCTTAATTTATCTGTGCCAGGAAAATATCTTGAAACTCGACCATATAATAACGGTACACAGACAACATCAGTCCAACTTTTCTCTATTCTCGGTAAACCTGGTATACGTAACTGTCTCTCCTGAAAAAACCCCGACATAATTCATTAAACAATACACTGATAAACATAAAATAATTTCTACTGTTAAAGGACAATATTAGTGTCAGGATCCATTCACTTGATTTGATAATTGTTTATTTTTTGCAATGTCTATATTCTGTCCGCAGGTTTATTTTGTATATTTTTGTTTTGCGTGTAGTGCAGTCCTCCTGCACTTACTAATACAGTGTATGTGATAGAACTTATTAAACACATTCCAAATATAATTTTAACACAGAGATCATTGCTATTGTTCAGTAATATTATTTTCATATATACATTATTATCCAGTAATATTTCCATATATACATGATTTAGAAAAATATGTAAGTACCTCTTCTGTTGAGTCTTTTCTTAAATTATTCCCTGGAAAAGCAAAAAAAAAAAACCCCAATAATTATTCTTTTTATAAATACCCTAAAAATAAATTGTTCGTATTTTTCACAATACCCAAGGGGCTTATATCTATTCAAAGCTACTGAATATCATTTGACAGGTTCAGAATCCTTTTCAACTTGGGTGTCACAAGGGTTTGCTATTCTGGAGGTCGCGGCTTCGATGCCAGTTTCAACTGAGAGAGTTCATTGGGATTTTCCGACAAGGTTTCTCCTTGTCAGTTGTGCAGGATGGAGGGCCTAACAAGGACAGCTGTGTAGTCATTCGGATGGGACAAAAACAAAGGTCAAGTGTACACATTGGCCTGCACATAAAATATCCCTTGGCAGTTGGAATTCGGTATAAGAGTAGGCAGTAGTGTTGCCTTCCTGGCAAAATTTCCGTCATAAAATCCTGTACAATTAATTCCCATCTTTATTAGCCCATTCTTTACATGATAAAGATGGGAGAAACCTTGTCGAAATGTTGCTGAAATTAATCCTTTAAGTAACTTGTATTCCATAAAATTTTGTCATGTGTTATTCTCATTGAAATGCCACTTAAACAATTAATTTCCCCTTATTGTTATTAAAGGCTGTACAATATTGTATATAAATGGTGATATTAAAATTACCTTTGTTAAGAAAATGTGAAGCTGGTTTAAAATGTTTAACAGTTACTTTAATTGTCTCCCCTGCATCTTTTAACATCTGAACAACATTATCATGTGTAGTGGTCTCAACATCAACATCATTTACCTATAATAAATAAACATCTTTAAATACATCAGAAATGGTTGTTTTCCAATCTGTTTAACAGAGGTATTATGAAAGCCCTCTTATACCTCTGTATTATTAAATGACTGACCTCAATCTGATTAAAACAGAGATCCAATTTAGTTTCGTTTTTTTTATAATTCAAAATTAAGTTTTACTTCTCTTTAAAACACTAATAGGTTCCCGGTGTGTGTGTGTGTGTGTTGTTTAAATGACGTGTTCTCGGAGATGTAAAGGATTAGCCAATGAAACGGTCTGTTACAGTGAGCTTTTGCCGTGAGGTGCACAGAACTGTGGGCAATTCACTAGAAACATCAATGCTGATTGGTTATTCAAATGTCTGACACCACAAGGTCAAAAGTCGCACATATCACCTCTGACACGACCTCTTAAAACAACTGGTCGGATCTTGATGAAGTGTAAGCCATCGAAATGTATAAAAAAAACTAAACGAAATGTAGATCTCTATTTTAATCAGATTTGCCTTCAAGAATTTTTTGTCCCGATACACTTGAAACACCTTTATTTATTTTTCTAATACTTCAAAAAAATGTTTGCTGTTTCTTCACAAAAACACAACAACATTTATAGTCAAGTAATTTACAACTTTAAAACAAAGACCTTGGTCTATTTATTATTTTGGGTTTTACTTTTTACAGCAAAACCTCACAGTCAAACTGTATTCCTTACTGGTTAAATGCTTGCGTATAAAAAGAACAATGGAAAATGCATTTTTATAAAAGTTGGCGCAAGAAATTGTATATAAAGAAAGAGGGTAAAATTTTGCGTGTGACTTTAATGATGGATAAACAAAACAATAAACTTACTTTTAAGATCGAGTCTCCTACTACTAATTTTCCTGTTAAGTCAGCTGCCTGTCCTTTTATAATACGAGATATTAAAACTGGTAGATGATGTTCGGCTCCACCTTTAACACATAAACCAAGTCCTGCTCCATCGATACGCTGTATAGTTACATCTCGTACCTGTAATAATCATATCATAATCAAATACTCCAGTAGCTGAAAAAATTTCCTTTGTTTTGCCAGAGCAACTATTTCGGTGACCCCCCTTGACAGAGAGAGACAGAGAATGAGAGAGAGAAAGTTTAATATTCACTAGACACAAACAAGGTCAGTTTTCAAACTAACATTTGGTTCAATTTTATTTCATTAAAAACCACTTGATTGGACAGAAGACCCTACTCCTTGTTGTACAAGCTAGGAATCCAAACCACGTCACTTGACTTAATAAGTAATACATACACTATTTAGACATCCATTCACATGACAAGCCTCTAGTTAACTCTCTTGACTATCAGAGGGTGGAGATTTCAATGGATTAATACATGGTTGCCATTTAATTATGTAATTTAAAATTGGCAGAGCAAGGCTAAGCCTTGAATAACAAGTACAGTTGTTACTATAATAAACAATCTATGCACAAATCTTGTCAATCTTCCCTCAGAATAAAGTAATTTGAATGAAATTTTCAATATATTTATATAGCATTATCTATTTTGAACCATTATAGAAGAACGGCCCGCTATTTCTCTAATTCTTACATATATAATGCAGCTTTAGATAGTCCACAGCTATTCATGTGACTTAGGAGCGGTCATGGTGGCCAAGTGAGTATTTATTTAAATTGTGTATTTATATGTTACCATGTTTAGAAAAGCTTCATCCTCTTCTTGTAGTGATGCAGTCACCCATTCTTCTTGCTGTATGGTTAGATGATCAGATGAAAGCTGTAATCTGATTGGTCGAGATTTTTGTTTACCAGATATACTTTGAACTGATAAAATACCTGTCTTCACCTAGAAAATAAATTTGATGAAAAATTTGTAACATAGGGGAGAAAGAATTAAATGGGGTTTAACATCTCGACACTCGACTAGGCAACACTTTCAATTCTATCTTTACCATAGGCCCCAGTCATGCTGATTGTTTCCATATAATTGTCTGATAGAAATTTGTCAGAATATGACATTATATCCTTATCTTTATGCATGAGTTTCAGTATACTTAATATCTTGGGATGAGTTGTCTTCTTTTGGTAAGAGTTTTCTTTGGGATGAATTGTCAGGTATTAGGTAATATGTAGGCTATACATGTAGGATAGGGACTGAAATTAACTTTTCTGTGAAGAGTTTCACATTTGGCGTGCTTGGCAGGGCTATTTTACAGTAATGTAAACAGGTCAATTTCTTGAAATTTATTGCGGCCTTGTACTGTGTTCAGAACTGCGTGCTTATCGAGGGCCCCAGTTTTCACGAATGCGGATTGACAATGGATTACCGTTTACAGAAAAATAACAATTAGCATTGATTAAAGTCGCTGTGTGCAAGGTAAAAATGTTGTGTCAAACTCAAAGTGACTTGCAAATCTAAAGAAAATTTGTGTGGACTAGTCTCTGAAAAAGATTACTCTCGATCTCATCTCTACTATTTCTACATAAATTCTTAAGAGTCCCAACTGCTGTTTATATTGAGTCCCAAATGTCGTTTGTGTGGAGTCCAAGATGACACCAGTCAAGTCCCAAACGTCGTCAACCGAGTCCCAAATGTCGTTTATGTCGAGTCCCAAATGACGCGATTCTGAAATGACGTGCGACAGATTCCTTGTGCCCAGGCTTAGTGATATATACATGTAACAGTGTACATGAGTATACATAAAGACTGCTGAATGGACCAACAATAAACTGAGAAACTGAGTTGGCTATTGGCCGGGTAGGCAAGTCTTAAAAAGTTAAATGTCAGTCACTGATAGTCCTCCTAGTGATTAAAATCATAAATAAATGAGTCCGTGTTGTTGTTGTTTACTTTTCGATAGATTCATTTCAAACCACCACAATTATTTATTTTACCTCTGTCATGGTTTTATTACATATCTAGATGTGTTACAACATTCAATAATTTTACGATTTTCTTCAGAAAGGTCGAGAATTCAACAGGTGCAAGTCATCACTTCAACTTCTAAAAATAATTATTTCCCCCCGCCATTTTCGCAGAATAGCAACTTCCGGCACAGCACCAATCGGAAACGGAAGTAAACCAAAGCGTGCGTGAACTGAAGAAAGAAAAAAAAAGAATCAGTCTCCGTCTTTTCAAGACAAATTGTTGGGGTTTTATTTTTAACCTAACATTACAAACTATGCAGTTCAAACAAAAATTAATGGTAATTTTGATTTTCAGTAATTCAGTCCAAGTGTAAAAACAGCGACGAGGTTCAAATGGGAATTCAGTTTAATTATATGAGGATGATGCCGATGCCCGATGGTGGCATAAATTAGCAACTATGCCTACCGGGAACGTAGCTAAAATTTTACTTTAGTAGAAACATTCACATTGAAATCTAGATTTACACAGGAGAGATGGGGTTTCTTATCTAGGGCACAAATAAGTAACCTTGGAGTTGGACTTTCGAGTGTAACAAGTACATGGCCACAATAAATAAATTTATTACCGGGTATCAGTAATTAAGCAGTCTGCAGAGTAGGCCTATGGCCTGTGCACGCATCATGAGTAATTTTTTTTAGGGAAAAGGATAGGTGCACGCGGATTTTTAGATTTGCACGCCAATTTGGCATAACATTTTGACCTTCCTTGCACGCAGCAACTTTACTTTATTGATCAGTGCTAATTCATTAATTGTCATCTTTTACATATACGGTAATCCAAATGATGTCTGTCATTGCGGTAATCCATTGTTGATCCACATTCGATAATAACGATAGCTGACATGCAAGGGAGACAACTACCATAAAATGTAAGCAGTGAAGTGACTCCGTGTTCGAGTCAAATTGACCCAATTGGGTTGGCAAATTGCCATGTGTGCCTAATGTACATGTACGCGTTACAGTGGTTGCTATAATTTTTAATTTCAGTGGTCTTTTTTGGAAATTACACACCAGACAGAAATAGCAAAATTTATCACTTCTGGATTTATCTCCTTCACGCTTGAAATGTTAGGTTGCACGCCGGAATTCAGTAAGGATTTTCATTGCACGCACAAGATCTCGTCGAAATCGGACATACTCTGCAGAGTGGGTAATTAGTCTGCCAGCTGAGTATCTGAAGTGAATACCTGAATCTTTGACTTTGCAGACTGAACATGAAATATTGCCCTGCAAATCTAAAGAAAATTTGTGCAGACCGGTCTCTGAAAAAAATTACTCTCTCTGCAGACTCGGCGAAAATCGAAATGGTGACACTAAATGATATTATAATGTGCTAATAAATAGATTAGCGATTGGGTATTGTTTTAACATCTCACTAATAATACAATAGAGAGTTATGGGAGGCCAACAAATGATTAACGGCACACATGAATTGCCTATTTCAGTCAATAACTTTAAAGTTTTGAAATCACAAGCCATTCGGGCCAGTAGATTACAATTTTTTACAAGCCCAGACCCAATTTCACTGGCCCAAAAATTCAAAAGTAGTAATACAACTACTTGAATACACATCATATAATAGATTTACATGTTTATTTTTCGAATCTCCTTGCTGACCTAAAAAAAAAAATATTGCCTTGACGATTTATTTGAAACAGGCCAATTCAATTCAAAAAAGAGGAAAATATTAGCACGAAACACATGGTGATCTCCACAAAATGATTAAACATTAGTTGCACTGGTAGCTTTTCTTCCTACATGTCGCTTCAGTAACTAATCTGTCACTCTAAATTATCAAAGACCAGTCACATCACACATATCCATACATTTAGGTACACAAACACCCTTTACTTACATTGTTCCATATAAATATCGTAATACGAAACCTATTTGGGAATGCCTAAAAATTCTTGAAAGTCCGCGAATTGCAGCTTAGCCTCGGCGACCGTAATATTAAAGCAATGCTATTATTATATAATCCGTATCGACGTAAATTTTTCCAACTTGGAGTCCAAGTATATGATGCCAAACTTCTGTTCTAAATTGAATACTACACCGTTGAGGTGTATAATTCAGATTCTTAAATATCCGTAATTAATCTATAATATCAAAACACGACTCGGCACCTGTGGCTGTGCATGGCTGCATATTTACATGTCCCGCGTGCGGAGTACAGGTAACGCCCCCTGGAATTCCTTTCTCTCATCATGTCTATATAATCTACAAATTATATTTATATGGAATTTATGTCAAATTTTCTAGTAAATTATTCATAGCCTTTATTTATGGACAATGTTTTAAAAATTTTAAATGACTAAATAGACATAATGCTATAAACTAGTGCTAATCAGACGAAAACAAGCGTTGCTGGTGTGAAATTTTTCGTTATAAAATTGGCTACTTCCCAACTGTCAGTGTGTGAAGTGCGCAATGCAAATGGCGGCTTTTCGCGGTATTTCCGAGCTAAATTCTTGCATTTAGAAATGAATAATTAAATGTACGTCGCGTAGGCGTGAGTATTGTGGTCTCAAGTCAGTTTACTAAACATAAAAAAAAAGTTTTCTTGCTACCTGTCAGACGTAAAAATTCACCTCTCGGAGAAAAGTAAATTCGAGCCATGACCGATTTTTCAATCGAAAAAAACCCATCACGGTTTCACGCCAGATAGTGTGACCTTGTAAAGGAAAATGTGTTTTCCACATAATATTTCGAGAAAAGGGCGTATATTTATCTTTTTTTCTCGAGTGATTTGGAATAAAAACCGTTGTAGGGTTTTATAATTTTTCACAAGCCAGTCGGACTTGTGCCTTTTAAAATTTTTACTGGCCAGACCAAAAATGTACTGGCCACGGGCGTTCGGACCAGTGCTAATTTCGCACACTGCTATTTGGAAAATCATGTGCATTGTGGGAGAGAGGGGGAAAATTTTACGAGGAGCGACCATTGCTTGCATGGGATTTATCTGATCAGATTTCGAAAAACGCCGATTTTACGTTAATTATAGTGCATCAACTATCTGTGTATCATATCATATGAAATCAGCATTTTTCGAAATTTGGTCAGAGAAATCCCATACAAAGCAATGTTCCCTCCTTTTAAAATCCCCCCTCTCTCAAACAATGTACATTGTTTTCCAAATTGGCAATTCATGTATTATACAAGACAAATCTACGGACAGGTCACAATATAAATTACAGACACCATTAACAAACTGTACAAATTTAAAAAAGACCAAGTGAAAGGATCAGGGGGCTATTGAATCTGTAATCTGTAAATCGCAGGGCCTGTTACAATGGTGCACAGAAAAAAAGTCACAGTAAAAAAGTCGCAAATTTGCCTTGGTAAAAAAACCACAGGAAAAAGTCATTTTTTTTAGTACACTTCAAATGTACACAGATGTAACCAGACTGTTTTAGTCTTTAGAAATGACAGCACATTTTGATATCATAGCACATTTGATGTATTAATATGTCAGATGTACTGATATGCCATACGTGCTAATGTGCTTAATACGTCAAATTTATGTGCTATATCAAAATGTGCTGATTTCTAAAGACTAAAACAGTTTGGTCACATCTGTACAGTATTATTAACATATGTGTAATGAAAGGTTCAATACGTATGTTATTGTTTATATTGTTATTGAATTTGAGATGCAATAAAAAAAAACCACTGTGACTTTTTTCCTGTGTTTTTTTACCTAGGCAAATAAATGTGACTTTTTTACTGTGACTTTTTGTCCTAGATTCGTTACAATATTGACGTTGAGAGACTAGAGCTGTAAGTCTCCACTATACCTGTAGTACTAGTACAGCTAATCCTGAGCCTGTAATGCCACTTGTTGGAATTCTGAGACAGTAATAAGACCATCATTGTGGTTGATAGCTTGCACTAGAATGGTATACACATAGAGAATCTCCTAGTACTCCTACCAGTTTTTTTTTATATCAAAAAATATTAACACAAGTTTTACTTTATCAATGAGTGTTGATATTTTTATACGCCCACATTTTCATGTGGACGTATTATGTCGTCGCCCCTGTCCGTCCGTCCGGATGTCCGTCCGTCCGTCCACAATTGTTTGTGGACCTTCTACAGGTCACAATTCTTGTCCGATTTTGACGAAACTTGAAATATAGCTTTATCACCAAAATATCTCGGCTGCTTTCGATATTGGCATGTATCGGATCGAAACTTCATGGATTATGGCCCCTGATTGTACGAAAATTCACGTTTTTAGCTTGTGGACCCTATAGAGGTCACAATTTTGAACCGATTTTGATGAAACTTTACATGCATGTTTATAACCCAAAGATCTTGGTTCCTTTCGATATTTGCGCCTATCGGAACATAATTTCCTGAATTATGGCCCCTGATTGTCCGAAAAATCACCTATTTTAGCTTGTGGTACCTCTTGAGGTAACAATTATTATCCGATTTGAAAAACCGTTCGATTATATCACCGTTAAACCCTAAGGAAGATTGAGTTCAAATTTCGGAAAAATCGGACCAAAATTACCATACAAATGGCCGCCGTTCGTACGCGAATACTGTTAAAAAATGGTATATCAAGGTTGTGGACCCTGTAGAGATCACAATTTTAATTCGATGAAACTTGAAATGCATAGTTATAACCCAAAGATCTTGGTTCCTTCCTATATTTGCGCATATGGGATCGTAACTTCCTGAATTATGGCCCCTGATTATACGCAAAATCGTCTTAGTTTAGCTTGTGGTCCCTCTGGAGGTTACAATAACTATCCGATTTAAAAAATCGGTTGATTATATCGTCATTACACCCCAAGGAAGATTGAGTTCGAATTTGGGAAAAATTGAACAAAAATTGTCATACAAAATGGCCGCCATTCGTACGCAAATACTGTTAAAAAATGGTAAATTAAGGTTGTGGAGCCTGTAGAGGTCAAAATTTTAATTCGATTTTGATGAAACTTAAAATGCATGGTTATAAACCAAATATCTTATACTGTTATAAAATGGTATATCAAGGTTGTGAACCCAGTATAGGTCACAATTTTGATTCAATTTTGATGAAACTTGAAATGCATGTTTATAACCTAAAGATCTTGATTCTTTTCGATATTTGCGCATATCAAATTGTAATTTAATGAATTATAGCCTTTGCTTGTAGGAAAAATCACTTTCGATTTTGCTTGTTCTCTAACCATCTCTCGAAAATGTGGGCGTATCCTGCCTGGCAGTGCCAGCTTACTATCTTTTGATATAAAACAACACAAGTACAGTAGGAGATTTTATGTATCACCCAATCCCTTCTTACATGAAGAAATCAAAAAATATAATTCTTTGCTATAGATAAATCAATTTTTTGACAGCAATTCAACCATTGCAAAGTCCTTTATATTGACCCAGTGTTCCTATCAAGATCAATTAAATAAAAATCGTTCCTTTTTATTTTTTAATAAGAAAGAGGTACCTTTAATTAAAAATGAACTGTTCTTTGAAAATAAAAAAAAGTAGTTCCTTTTTGATTGACCAATCTATTCATGTAAATTATGAAATTTATCACACAAGCGATATCTACTGTAGAATGTATTATTGGTTGATAAATTACAAAAAATAATTTAAACTTTTGCACAGAAACAAAATCACAAACTTTGATTAGTTCATCTTCAAATGTAAGTCTCCTTAATTACAGCCAATTGCAAACGGTACTTGACCTGCTGTACGTTCAGGATCACTTTTTGTTGAAAGTTTAGTTACTTCTGTAAATTTTACATGGTGATGTATGTCTGTCATTCCCTGTGAATGCCAGTAGGCCACAATAGAAATGAAAATTCCACTGAAATAATAAGATCTTGATTACCTTGCTAAAGCCAGTGGGTGCAACAAAACACGCTGGTAAAACCTGTACACTTCTGCTAAATAGTTTTCTCGTCGCCATTGGTTTCCAAAAATGTGACCAACACTCAAATTTATGTAACTGTAACGAGGGGGAAAAAATTATAATTTTTGAAAGTATTGTTTTAAGAGGTAGACAAAGCCAAAAGAGACTGAACTCGAAGATTCCAGTATTTTCAAAGATTTTAATTTGTTTTAATTATTATCAATTTCAAACAAAGGAACTAAGTTAAGATCCTTTTCATAAATTGCTATGTTGGTAATATACATGTAGCTGGATATACATGTATCATAGGGAGGGGGTCTATAGGCTTCTGCCTGTTCTCCAATCCAGCTTTTGTGAATAAATATTATTTAGGAAAAAAAATGTACATGTATCTATAGACGTAACCAAAACTTATGTTAAATGTGACATTATGAAAGAATAGGAAAAGCACATGGGTACTATACTCTGATGCATCATATGTCTTTAAATGACTCAGTATTTTCTATGTCTTTTATTTTTCCATTTAACAGATTTAACCAGTTAAATCTAAGGATTGAATTATTCACGGTCAACAAGGGTAGATAACTTGTAGATTACTTGGATCATTCTCCTTAGATTCAATTGTACCTCAAGATAAAACATATTCAGCTCTAAAAACCAAGAACAATAAAGCTGAGAGCTAGAGCTAGATAAATTAAATAACCAAGAAAGGTAAAAACTGAACTGTTTGATTTGTCCTAACTCACTGTATCTCGAAGAACTCTCTATATGTGTCTTTCAAGACTTTCAATTTAAATTAACTGTCAATCATGAAACTTACAGTGGTTCTTCAAGATACTGTAGTTATTTTATTGCAAGTCGATCAATTCAGAAATCTTTTATTTTTTCGCTTGCTATTACAAGCAAATGGTCGAAACACTTTGCCCTGTTGCAGTAAAAGATTTGTACTCAATAAAAAGTGTACAGTGTATGTTGGGCTTGTATGTTATCAATATGTAGGATTTGAATGTAGGGGAGAGGGATTATAGAGGCTTTGCCTGTTTCCTAATCCTAATATTCAAAAAAATATTGTTTACAAAAAAAAAAATTGATTCTTGTAAAAGTTGAATCTTCAAATAAGAAATATAAGACCAAGAAAAAAAGAACGGTTTATTTCTGTGTTTAGTATTGATGAAGATATGTTAAAATTAAATATGTCCTAAAATTCAGCATACTCTGTCTGCTCTACTTAGAAAATATTTGATTATACATTTTGTAAATTGATTCCAAGCTTGGAGATTACTTAGTATCTGCCATCATTATATTTGATTTGTTTTTTTATTAATGGTCACCGAAAAAGCATGATAAATTTTATAAATAATGCAAGTACATGTAATTATGTCACATATCCTTTCCATAAGTATAGCATAAACCCGAATGTCAATATTACCTGCCACAGGTGATGTCATTTTAGTCATTGTACTCATAGAAGTCATAGAAATGTAGTGTAGAATATGAGCAGAAGGACTAAAATGACATCACAATTAATTTGTTTGTTGACGGAAAGTGACGACTTCTTGCAGAGAAATGCAGAAATTACTTACATTGAAATTTCCTTGTTGCAGGTGATATTGATAATTTGGGTTCGTGTTATACTCACACTTATTGGAAAGGATGTCTTGACATAATTACTTGCATTACATGTATTTAAAATAATTTTGAAGCTTTTCCAGTGACCTTTATTTTTACAAGAACTTAAGCATTGTCACTTTGGATAATTCTGGAATGGATTGATCAATTAGAAATAAGTTGAAGAGGTACTAGTAAAGGATTTACATGAACATTTTAAAGTCCCACTGTCAATATTTTAAAACAAAAATCTACATTCAAATCTTATCTGGAACAGATCATTGTGTTACAAGCCATTTGTTCTTAATAGATAGCCGAACTTTTAAATGTTGTAAATATGGAGTGGAATAGAGAGAGAAATGAGGTTCGATGTTCACTTGTCACAAGCTGAGTCATATCAGGAATAACTTGGTTCAATTTAATTTGAGTAATTCGACCAGGAGAAAACCCAAGAGGTTTTAGTTCCCTGCTTGTACAAGACTGAAGACGAGGAATAGGGTCTAAATAAGTGGGTTTTCTCCAGGTCCTCAGGTTCCTCCCACTGCTAAATACCCCTACTTGCAAATCGAATTATTGTGCCGTGTGGACGTTAAACACCATTTCTCCCTCTCTCTACATCATAGTCTATACAAATTAGGTACATGTACTGTAGCTGTATAGTGGCTTAGTGAGTAGTATGTTGTTTCGCTAACCTGGAAGTCCTTTCTTCAACACCTGCTTTGGCCTAGAATGTTTGATTGAGTTTTACCAGCATGGTTCACACTTCACGGTGGTGTTGGATGGGGAACCTGGCTAGGGACAATGTATAGTCTTTGTATTGGATGGAAAACCAGGGTCCTGTGTACACCTGTCATGCACGTAAAAGAACCTTGACAGTTGGGATTCGAAAGTCGCTCATAGCAAAGTGCACTGCCCAGGCAAAATTTCCCCATATGTAACACACTGCATGGCATAGGCCTGTCTTCCTTAGCCCAACTGGAACAGAACATTAGCATGTTAAACTCCATTTCATTTCTGTACAAATAACGACAATGTGGTCAAATTTCAATCCAACATAAAATTTCTGAGCATGGATGTGTTTCTATTAGTACAGTATCATGTGTTTGTAGTATTCACAAATTTGTCCTGTTTCAAAGAAAATTAATAATGCATGAAAGTATTCTAAAGAAAATTGCTTCCAGAATATTTTTTGGGAGATTTGAAAGATCACTTTATTATATTAATCCCGACTGACATATTTTGTAGTTTTCAAAAAAGCCTAAAAGGCTGTCCTTTATAAAACTTTATGAACTTGATTTTTGTTTTGTAGTATACCTATCACAGTCAAGATGGACGCTTATGGTGCATATGGAAATCTTGGCAAAAACAAAATGGAGGATAATGGTCAACATCAACAATTTTATCAGCCTTCTGCGAAGAAAATGAAAGTGGAATATAGTGGCGATGGTGGAGTATGGCAGCAACCAGAAGGTTACGGTAATTATAATTCCTATTATGATACTGGTGTATACAGTGCCGATACGATGCAACAACAACAGCCAATCAGTCGACAAACTCCAGTTACTAGCTATGGTCAGTCAGGTTACGATACCAGTAGCTATGATAATACAGGTAGCTATGGTGCCAGTAGCTATGGTACCAGTAACTATGACACCAGTACCTATAGCACCAGTAACTATGACACCGCCAGTTATGATAACAACAGTAGTAATTATAACTATGGAGCCTATACTAGCTACAAGGCAGAGACACAGCCTGCTCCACAACCATCACACCAAGCTACTTATGAATGTCCATTGTATGATAAATCTAATACCACCAGTAGTTGGTATGGTAACGGTAACCAACAGCAACAGCAGCAGACACAGCCACAAAGCATGCAGTCCTTGAAACCTAGTGGAGGCATGCGTCAGGGTTCTGGAAATGGGTTTAGTAGAGGAGGTCATGTTCAGAGCAGAGGTGGCATGTCTAGAGGTGGACAAGGCATGCGCGGAAATATTTCTAACAATAGATCAAGTTTCCGAGGAACTGGTAGTGGAAGCAGAGGTTATAATAACAACAGTAGCCCCGATAGCAGAGGAAGAGGTGGAGAAACTGGTAGATTTACTGGGATGATAAGTAAGGGTGTTGGAGGTGGGTCTCGTGGACGAGGAGGACCTGGTGCTGGAGGTAACACAACAAGAGGGTCTGGATCATCAATGAGAGGGGGATCACGTGGTGGTTTTGGAAGAGGAGGCAGTAGAGGAGGAGGTGTTGGAACTCCTGCAAACAGTGCTGGTGGTGCAAGTAAGTTATAAAAATAAATACAACTGACAAAAGGTTAAGCACCACCTTAAAGTAAAACAAGACGAGGAATATTTGGCGTTTTAAGTAATAGATAGTTTTGAATTGAGGATCTCGAAAAATGTAGGAGTCCATTATATGATCTGGTCAGGAAAAGGATGAGGATTAAAAACAAGAGTAGTGATAACAATCATTGTCATGTGTATCCCTCTCTCACACTTGGATCGCGTCCTCAACACCTCTTGTCTGATTAGTACCATGGTACCAAAGGAACCCGACACTATTCTTCTTGGAGTGGCAAGACTTATGCTGGAAGTATTTTGTGATGGAAATTACATGGTTCCAAATAAAAACCGTCTGATTTTACTGTTGACAGTTAAATATCAAACATACCTCATTTTTGAAACGGTGGTGCTTATCTTTTTGACAGACATAATTTTTACCGTACTACTGCTCAAAAGCTTCTAATTTTGTTTATAAATTCTCTTAACTTGTTGATAATTTCAACATCATCTATGCCCTTGTCATGGTAGTCAGTTAAACTTGAAACCTATATGTTTAAGTTAGTTGAACTATATCATGTTAAAAGGATGGCTGTAGAAGAAACCTCTTCGTTCTGAATCTAAATGTAAAACCTATATCATCCCCCCCCCCCCCAGCCGCTGATCAACCGAAATGAGCAAAGTGAACCTGGAACCAACATTATATTTTCTTTTTAACCTAAGCTAAACAATATTAAATTCTTCAACACATGACACAGACACAATTATTCAGAATACAAGTTATTAATTTTGTTTGTGGCTTGATAAATACGAGAGAACACTTTTCAAAACTTCGTCAGAAATGAACTGTGAAATAACTTGTATTTAATACACTGGTATACATAATGTATTAGTCATGGTTTATGCAGCTACATTTTTAAATTACATGCTTAATGGTTTATTTACAGAGAAGAAATGGGAAACATTACCAGGCGGCCAGACACGACCCATTGATAACAAAGGTCCACCTGCTGCAGCTGTACATAAAACACCAAAACCAGAACCAATCGATGCCACAAAATTGCCGCTACAAGAAAAAATCCGACGACTTTCAATGTTTTTACGAGGTGAAAAAAGAGAAATCAATGAAATTATGGTGAGGTTTTATTTATTAATATTTTTCACAATAATCTGATAAAAAACAGATTCTGCTTTATTTTTATACACCCACATTCAATCATGTATAAAATTCTTTTATTTGCCCATCTACACAAGACCAGTGGGGCGAGTTTGGGTGGTTGAAGGGGTAATGCGTCATTACCTGCTTGAACATGATAAAGAATAGGGTCATCTGTTCAACCTTGTGCATTCTCTATGTCGTCCCGGTTTCCTTCCACTGCTAAACCCCCCTAATTCAATAAAATGAACCATATGTTAGTCCCAAAATGATAATAAAGCCTATTTTCCTCTCTCCCATTAAATCAATCCTATTTTATTTCATTTCAGTTGTTTGAGAATTCTTTGATGAGTTGTAAAGTTGGAATTAGACCAGATTTTTTGATCGATGACATGGTGCAAGGGAAGAACGGATCCTTTTTCACTGGCCGACTTAATCTGGATGGTGTGTTCCTAGCTAGAGCTATCGGCAGCAACAAGAAAGGAATCAAACTGTCATGTTTCAAGAAGGCGGTGGAACTTTGTCGTACCCTTCCTGTCACTGAAATTATGAACCAGGATGACATGACCCCTGAAGTTATCAAGGAGAAACTGGAGAATCTTAACTCTACCGTTGCTAAGGTAGAAAAAGAAACAATTGCAGAGTTACCCACACCAGCCATTTTGAAACAGATCCAAGATATTCTAACCAATCCTAAATATTCTTCAACCAATTCAATCAGCAAAATGGAGTTGGCAGCCTCTGTGGCTAAATGTCGAGTCCGTTGTCGATATGATGTCGAGAGTTGTAAAGCTGAATCAGGGAAAGTTTATCATAAGGGCATGTACTTTATTGACAACATACTACAAGGTGCAGGTGTTTCAGTTTCCAAAAAAACTGCTAAGTCATTGTGTTATAATATGGTGGTTGAACGACTAACCACCATGAATGTTGAACATGGTGAAATCTTAGATGGTGTCAAACAGTCTGTCATAACAGAAGCAGAAGCAAAGGTTCAGAGCACTTTGGTAAAGGCAGCACCAAAACCTAGGGCATTTGACCTCCGAGAAAAGTTTGTCAAAATGAACGAACTTATCAGTGCCGCGGATCCTACATCAAACATTACAACTGTCTTAGATGGAATTTTCAATGATGTAAAATTGACGCCCATTTGTCTGTATCGTCGTAGCATGAACACAGAAATAGAAAAGGAGAAAATTTTCTGTAATCTCTATCTAGCAGGTCGTCTCATCATCATTGGTGAAGCAGAGAACCGAACAGATGCCCAAGCAGACGCTTACTCTAAAGCCCGAGAGGTTTTGACAAACTCTGATCCCGAGTTCATCCTCACCCAACACAGTAAACTTCAACCACACGACCAAGCAGCACCAGATGTTATTGACTTTCGCGTCAAGGGCAACTGCATTTTGAAAGATAACTGTACAAATCTTCACCGCTTACAACGGACCCGACAACCTATATCAACACTACCAGCCAAGGATATGGTTGTCTTTGAGCACGTCAGTTGGAAAGCAGATCGTAAAGTTCAAGGTTTCTGTATTTTACAACATTCATGTTTTGTCAACAATATGTTGTTGGAATGGGAGTTTTTTGACAATGATGATCTTGTATTCAGGTAAGTTGCCTTAATAAGGCTAAGTTTTGTGTCTCTCCTGGCTATACCTTTACAGTCTAGTGTTGTATCTTCCATAATCTTACAGCCTAGTCTTGTATCTTCCAGCATTAACCAGGGTTCCGGTGGTCCTTAAAAATCCTTGAATGTCTTTAAATTTAAAATTTCATTTTCAAGGTCTTGGAAATCCTTGAATTTCGCGGAAGTAGGAAAATAGCCTTGAATATCAGTTCGTTTCCCGTTTATATTAGAAGTTATGCTAGAGTCGAAAAGGGAAATAAATCTGTTTTAAAAATGGCGGAGTTTTTCTGGTGTGCCGAAAGTCAATCTGTAATAATAGTAAAAAAACAGTTTATGTCTTCAATTCCTTTTAAATATGAGATGATTATAACTATAGTTGGTAATGTTTTGGTTGTAAGTGTAAGTCCTATTCTTGTTGCCTGAGGCCTATTCTTGTGTCGCTTATGGCCTATTCTCTTGTCGCTTGATGCCTAGTCTTGTGTCTCTTAAGACCTACTTTAACCTTCGTGTTTAGCCATAAAAAGTGTTTGAGATTGACACTGCATGGTTTCTCCTTGTCAGTGATGCAGAGTAAGGAACAGCGTCTTGTCTTTTGAATGGGATGGGAAACAGATCTTGTGGACACATGAACATGCATGAAAATGTATTACTTGAGGAATTAGAAATAAGAGTAAGCCATTACGGCACAATGTATGTCATGTCAATTTCATCAGCCCAGATGGAGCAGATAAGCCTGCATTTGTGCCCAGAAATTGCTTGTAGTCTGTGCGGGATAAAAACACAATAAATTATTAAAAGAAAAATTTAGATTAAACAAGGTATGACATTTGTCTTGTCTAACCTCCTGGGTGTCAGTCCAAAAATGTCCTAGTTTGTTTTGTGTGAGCTTTAATTCCCATTTCTGTCTTTTTTTACTTTAAGATGTCAGATGAAGATACAGAAGGAAGAGGTTGGAAGCGAACCTGCATCATCTGTTAGTAAGATAGGCTCTAGAAATTTAGCAGCAGCTGATATCTTGTTTAAGCTCTACGAAACACAACCAGTCATAGAGGTAAGTTATTCTATTGAATACTTGAATTAGCTTTAGGGCTATGGACTCCTGAGCTTAATAGGGCCTACATGATATAAAAACCAATTTAGCCATGCATTGCATTTCTACACCCTTTCACTGAAGCAACGTTAAGCAGTCTTATCCTGTCCCTTGAGCAGTCTGTCCCTTGAGCAGTCTTTGTCCCTTGAGCAGTCTTATCCTGTTCCTTGAGCAGTCTTATCCTGTTCCTTGAGCAGTCTTATCCTGTCCCTTGAGCAGTCTTATCCTGTCCCTTGAGCAGTCTTATCCTGTCCCTTGAGCAGTCTTATCCTGTCCCTTGAGCAGTCTTATCATGTTCCTTGAGCAGTCTTATCCTGTCCCTTCAGCAGTTTTATCCTGTGACAACACCAGAAGATTAAGATATGGGTGGGCTGATCTAGTGGTCTAATACATGCCCTTTAGATCATAACATATGTCCTTGAATCAATTTAAGCCAAGCTTGTATGTGATCAGGAGTAGAATCTTGTGTCCAACATCGTGCAGATTTTTCCCATTCTGTCAACATGCTGCTGATGGCTAACAAAGAACCTTATTTTTTTGTCCTATCCATATGGCTAGACATTTTTTCTTGTCCAGTCCATCTTGTCCTTGCAACCTGAGGAACTAAAGTGGCCAGCTCCTAGATCAAACCTAGATTCTTATCAATGAGTCGGTGTCTTGCCCACTGAGCCAGCATCTTGCCAAATGAGTCAATACACACTGACTTAGTGTCCTACGAGCTAGTGTCTTACCCACTGAGCCAGTGTCTTACACACTTAGTCAGAACCCGCTGTGCCATTGTCTTTACCAAAAAGCCAGCGCCTTACCCAGTGAGACAGCTCCTTACCCACTGAGCCGGCTCCTTACCCACTGAGCCGGCTCCTCATCTACTGAGCCACCTTGGTTTTCGTTCTGCTCTTGTAGTGCACATAAAATGCCTTCCTGGCTAGGCACAGATATGATCTTAAATTGATGAATGCCATTATTTAAAGTCCACCTCGATATCATTTCCATTCCAGGTTTCTGCTTACACTAAACCAGATCAAGTGACAGAATCGGTCGCTTTTGATACATTGCTTAAAGAAGCGGAGGTGTTGAAGAAAGCTGCCGAGGATGCAGGTGAAAACGTTACAGCTACTACAGCTGAAGGAACTGATAAACCTACTGGAGAACCAGCCACAGAAGCTTCAAAAACTGACACCGATGTTGAAATGAAGGAAGAAGTAACAGAATCACCGGCTAAGAAGAAATCTCCTAGAAAACCACATTACCGTCATGCTGATAGATTTATTTTAAAAGCTGCCCAGGCACGACTAGACGAATTCATTAAAGTTAAAACGCTAAAAGATCTACTGTTTGGACCTGCTTTCCCTCATCATATCACACGCCAAATTAACGGCTTACTGCGTAACCTTCCCGTTCCAGTTCGCTTTATGGTTCGTTCCATTAGAAATCAGATGTACACCATTGTAACGCAAAGTATGTCACCGATCGAAATTGTCGCATTTCTGAAAGCCAACGGTGGACAGTCTGGTCGCTTTCGTTTGGTCGACAAATCAGAACTTCCGACACATAAGGACATTTTACCAGAACTTAAAAGTGGGGAAATAAAACCCAAGAAAGACAAAAGCGGAGTGGACAACTTTTTTGAAGATGTCTCTCTCGAACGAACGGAAGATTTCCATACAGCTATGTCAATAGGGGACAACAGTGCTTATGCTGCTAATTTTGCTGAGACAACTCTAGAGTCAGATGAATCGATAGTGACACCGAAAAAAGAGAACTTCCAGTCAAACAGTGGCCAGCCAAATACTTCTCTTAAGGGTAATACCAGCACCCCAATTCAGGGTGGTTCATCCAAGAAAAATGCTAAAAAGAAATAACTTTCAATTAAGATGCAAAACAATTTTTTTTCCATTTTGATCAAAGCTAAATGAGTGTTTTAAACAGACTTTCATCTTATTATTTTGGACTTGGTCCCTTATGTCAATTTATTTTTTATCATATGTAAATATTTCAATTCATAGTTGTAACTTTTGTTAGATTTTGGTCAGTATAGAAGCATACTGTTCAAATTGGCCCAAACCAGAAAATGCAAACTCTGTTTCTTTTTTTTATGTTTGACCCAGGGTCCCATATCACGAAATTTTAACTAAGGTAAAATCCAAATTTTAGTAGATATTTCAATTTTTATTGGCTAAGCACTAAAATCAATCTAATCAAATTGCTAAAATTAAAGATTTTATCTTAGTTAAAATTTAGTGAAACGGGGCCCAAGGTCATTTTTTGGCTAATACATATAAGTGCTAGTCTAATGTCTTGTCTCAAATACATCTTCGACAGTATGGTTTTATTTCCACTGGGTAGGAATAGATAAGAGCTGACAGTTCTCACTATAATAGGAACAGAAAATGCTGAAGTTTTAGTCAGATTGCTTTGCTCTGAACAAAGATATAGGTGATTTAGTTTTAGGCTACAGAGCCAATTTTCTGAAAGTAAACCTTTTCTGTGTATCCAGTATCTGATGTGAGAATCTGGGGATGTAAATGTAATTTAATATTAAAATTATCTATAAATTAGTTTAGGCATGCAAGTGTAATTTACTATGCGTTATTCACGTGGTGAAGATTGTTGTTTCAGTCCTTGATTGTACGTGACAAGGAGTAGGGTCGCATGTTCCAACCTCATGGGTTTTCTCCGGGTCCACCGGTTTCTTCCCATTGCTAAAGACCCCTACGCACAAGTGATTATTGAAATAAAATTAAACCATATGTTAGTCCTGAAATGACTTAGTTTGTGTCGAGTGGACATTAAACCTGACACCTGAAGCTAATTTAATTTGTGTCCAGTTTGTCTGCACGAATTTAGTTTACTTTATCATCATATATGTTGAAAACTTTGATATAAAAACTCTGATTATCGGCTTTATTTACAGCACTATGGATTAGGGGGGCGGGGGTGTCTAGTGGTTTAAAGGGACAATAACACTCTTGCTTGCTTGACCATCCAGAAAAAAAATAATAGCCTTATTCTAAGTACTACATGTTTAAGTGTTCTACCTGTTTAAATCTAAGTCATTTGAAAAGGTTAACATAAGGCTTTTCTAAACATTTATTAGAATTTTTCCAATTTTTGAATTATGTGTGTGAAGATGATATTGTATCACCAATTAATTGGAATGTTGTAAAATAGTACATTTGTTGACCAGATTAGTGTCGAGTTGACGTTAATACCCATTTCTTTCTCTCTATGAATTATTGATGTAGTGATACAACTTCTGTCTGAGAGCACTAGTAGAGGAGTGGATTTCCGAGAACTATAAAGTGAAAGATTCTTGAATGTTTTGTATAAAATACAGAAAAAGACCAAAAAACATCTTTTTAACTATTAAAATGGCATTTAATAATGAAACTGTATATATACATTTCAATGGAATACAATTATTGTTGGTTAGATATAAACATTTCAAATGGGATTTTTTTTCCTAGACATTATAGAGCAAATGATAAACGACCATAAAACATTCAAGTAAAAATGGCAACCCCACCACCATTAAAAAAAACCCTTCTCAAATATACAACTCGGACCAACACGTGTTAATGATACATTATTCAAGATCCAAAATTGTCCATTGCAGGTCCTTATTTAGGCCTAAAATGTTATATAAATTAGACATTTATTAACACAAGTCCATAACGAACGGCTGGTGCCATCAGATGCTTAAGATTTGAACTAGAATAGAACAGTTCGGCCAGTTAATTTTAAAACGTTGGAAGAAGTCTTTAAGTCTCGAATATCCCAGTACTGTGGTTACAATAATGCAGACATCTTGTTAAAACTACAAACAGTGATAACTGGGCACATAATAAAGAAATTTGAATGACATTTTCAATATATTCATTTTGCATTATCTGTTTTTGAACTGTTACATACTGTATCTTTAATAAACATTAAATGTAGTCCATGGTATAAAAGATGTATATCTGTCAAGTGTGTTTATTCTAAATCTTTAAAATATTTTAAATGTGTTCGAACTGGAACATGTACGTTTCAATTTGAAGAAACCTACGGTAAAAATTGTTTTGTTTTTTTTAAATCAGTTATCATGGAGTGTTTCATTCAAAGCTTCTTAGTTTTTGTAAAAAAATGATGAGTCATGATTCCTGTGCGGTTAGTAAAAACATGTATTTATGTGTTTTTATTTTACTTAAGTAAATATTTTAAATAAATGTTACAGTAATGATATAGTATGTGTTATACATATGTGCTAATAATAAAAGTTTATAAAACTATGTCTAGTGACTTTTGGGGCATTATCCATGCTGGGAGGGGAAAGTTACAGTGGCAAAGTGAGGAAGACACTGGCTAGCTAGACTGGATGTCACGGATTCGCTAATGGTGTTGGCTGAGAGAGAGTATCAGGATATTCAGGCGTGGTTTGCCCTTGTCAGTGATGCAGGAATGAGGGTCTGACCAGGACAGCTGTCTAGTCGTTCGTATGGTACTGAAAACTGAGGTCCCATAAACACATTGGGGTGCACATAAAAGATCCCTTGGCAGTTGGAATTTGATATAAGAATAGGCCATAGAGCTGTTATCCGGGCAAGATTCCCCTTATAGCACATGTATGGTGTATGCTGGTCTTCATCAGCTTATCGAAGTAGGACATTAAATTCCATGTTATTTTATACTGTGCCAAATCAACTTCAATAGAAGGCTTAATCTCGCCTTAACTACATACATCTTATCAAGCCCTTCATGTAACACTGCATATTTTGGCACTGAGTTTGATTGAGTATACATGTAGGCCAAGCATATGATCCAATCAGATTCTTTGGTCGTCAGGAATACCAAGTCTCATACTTTCAAGTTTAAATGTATACCGGTGATAATCGAGTTTGTCCAATGTCAAGGTTTCCATGGAGGTTGCGTTTTAAAACCTCTCATTGGATGCTACTGTTGACGTTAATGTAGCTATAATGTCGGGAATTGCACAGTATTGAAGCAACGGTTAGTTGTTGTAAAACATGTGGCAGTTGCTTCAGAAACATGGTGCCGAATTAAACCGTCCTATGGCTTTATTAGTTAGGTATTATACCATGCCGAAATTGACTTTTGGTGGTCAACCTCATACAAATTTTAGTGCAAAGACATGCTCATTTGTTCCTCAGTCTATATTGTAAAACATTCAGCCCAGTGAAAATTTGCGGAACAGTTGGTGGTGGGCAAAGAGGCCAGAATTAACATTGAAGTCATGGGGAAATTAATGGTGGTCTGCCTCCAAATGCAGAAAAGTAGTTACCTCCCCCCCCCCCCTATCTCTCTCTCTCTCCTCCATGTAGTCTATTCCAAGTCATACATAATTATAAGGCACTAGATATCTAGCTACAATTTATTAAAGAAATTATAATGGCGAAGATGTTTCGTGGATTCTACATTACAAGCTAAATCCAATACGATATCTATGAATTGAAAGTATCAATATATTAACACTGGAAAATCGAGTCTGTAGATAAGGACTCACAGAGTTATCTGTCCGTTATTATAATCGGAAGTGATCGAGAAGACATGCCGCAGAGTGCAGTGTTGTTAAAAAGAAAAAAACAAAATTGATTGATATTCTAATTAAATAATTGTAGGCCTACTAATACTATCTGCCAGAGCAAACGAGCAGGTAATGATCAATCTGCACATTTGGTTGCATTGTACATTAGCCCTAGTTCAACGAGAACTTGCAATGCACGATGTCGATTGTCGTTTGCCGATGACTTTATTTATCATTATGTCTCATCGGTAGTGTTTACTGTTTTGCTTGGTAAACATATTAATATTACGGTACTTCTTATAGGGGTTTCAGGTCACGTGACTTTAGCGGGAAATCAGACAGCCACTGGCTGAAATATAGCCCACTTCAATCTACGATTCTGAATTACTAGTTTATGAATTATGTATTACTATCAATTGTTTAAATGTCAATGTCAATATCTGCAAAGATTCAGGCTAAAAAATTATCAAAATGAAAGCGCAATTACTGTTTGTTTACACGAGATGATCAAGTAGAAATGCCGCTCTGAGGTTACGCGGCCCTGGATTTTCCATAGCCTATGGTAAACTTCATTGGTGAATCTGCACCTTAGTTTCCGGTAGATTTTGATATAGAACCAATCAAATGATAGATAACATTATGGTCTACAATACCTCAAGATCCGACAATTACAGCCGTAGAGAATGGGATTTATCTGTTTTGATGACTGAAATTTGCTTAATTTTGACTAAATATTAAAAAATTTCTTGTGGTACTACCAGATTATAAATACCGGTATTTGACAAATTATGATTAAAGTTTTAAATTGGTACTAGCAATTCTGAAGTGAAAATATTGCTTATAATGTCACTCAAATGTGACTGAAAAGCACTTATTTTGGTGCCATGCCACGCAAAGACTGTGGTATAGAGCATTGTGATTCCTCCCACTGCTAAAGACCCCTACGCGCAAGCGAATTATTGAAATAAAATTAAACCATATGTTAGTCCCAAAATGACCTAGTTGTGTTGAGTGGTTGTTAAACCCCATTTCTCTCTCTCACTCTCTTTTTATCATACTCATATAGACAAAATCATTTAGTTTGAGAGAGCCTCAACAGACTGTTATACTAAATCTGGGTATGGACATAGCTACCTACTACTAGCTTATGATCAATGTGAACGCCTTGTTAGATTGGCCAAAATAAATATCATTGCTGCTTTGACATAGCAAAAGCCGGGAAAAAATCAGAACATTTAAAAACTTACTACTGTATATCAGATATACATACAGCAAGAAGAACGATCATCATGTTTTTTCTGTCCTCATTTTCATTTGTCTGGGTTGGTGCATGTAAGGCTAAGAATCAGGCCAGTCTTTCAGATGGGACAAAACTCTTGGGTACATGAAAAGATCCATGGAAATTGAAAAACAGGTGGAAATGCTGTTGTCCTGAAAATTTGAGCAATTAAAATTGAAATATTTAAGAATATTGAACAGGCCTACTCTAAAACTAAAAAGTTTGCTTCCATTCAGTAGATACTTGTTCCGTTGGTATTCTCCAAGTTAGCTTGATAAAAAAAATTAAGCAAATCCAAAGAAAAGTTATTTATCTGTCTTCCCTGGGTGAATAGGTGGCAGAGTGGAATTCTCCAAGTAAGCTTGATGAAAAAAATTAAGCAAATCCAAAGAAAAGTTATTTATCTGTCTTCCCTGGGTGAATAGGTGGCAGAGTGGTCTCAAGCATACACTTTAGAATAGATCATATGGTCTGTCACTTAGTCAAGAAGCATGGTTTTGATCCAAAACATGTATGTGGCAATGAGTCGGATCATCTATCCAGTGATCCAGCCTCAGATTTCT
The DNA here is from genome assembly GCA_917208275.1 of Patella pellucida. Classification (NCBI taxonomy): domain Eukaryota; kingdom Metazoa; phylum Mollusca; class Gastropoda; family Patellidae; genus Patella; species Patella pellucida. The sequence goes on from OU795038.1 coordinate 72,797,086, forward strand.
CTCACTGCTAAAGACTCCTACATGTAAGCAAATTATTGAAATAAAAATGTTCCACATGGTCTTATGCTAGTCCCAAAATGTTCCATGTGGTCTTATGTTAATCCCAAAATGTTCCACATGGTCTTATGTTAGTCCCAAAATGCTCCACATGGTCTTATGTTAGTCCTAAAATGACTTATTCTATGATGAGTGGATGATTAACCCCATTTCTCCCTCTCTTTCCCAGTCCCTAATGGAAAATGGAGGGCACATGCTCTAGATGAAAATAAATTTTGCATTGGACAATGGAGTTATTTAATATTTAACCCACACAGCCATTTGTAAAAATACATTGCATTTGCAGCCGCCTGAACAAATTATTGAAATTTGTCAAATGGAAAAATGATGATAATGTATTTTAATCAACAATAACACATTGAAATATAGTTTAAAAGATATGTTTTAATTTTGATCTGATGTTACTTTTTTTTGTTGAGTTAATATAAGGCTCTATATGGAAGATGGCTCCACTTGGATGAGTTGGTGCCTTGAATGATCAGGAGACAAATACTTGAAATTTAATTACCAGAACTGTTAACATTTCTTGAAAATGTGATAAAAGACGGCTTGATTTATTAGCCAATATCAAGTCAGATATTAAGGTCAAGGTGGTCTCACAGAAAGTTGGTTGCATTTGTATACTGACTGAAATTTAATCACAATAACCATTAAAATTAAAAATTGTAATTGTAAACGACATCTTGATTTATTAGCCGATATTAAGTGTGATATATGTATTTGTTTGAAATCATGTTTAGACATCTTTGTAAAGAGTCACTGTATTTTGATGTTTTAGTCATTAAGTCGTCTTGATGGAAATATCAAGCCCAATAAATTTAATTGACTTTTATATTAAAATCATACTTGAAGTTGGATGTCTTTGAAAAGAATTATTGAATTTGTTGAATTCAGGTTCCATGCTACTCTAAATATGGAACTTTACTCTCTTATATTGTAGATAGACGACACAATCATCATGTGGAACACTAAGAGTATGATTGTAAGGACAGATGGAACAAGAAGACAAGTGAATGTTGATGAACAAGACTTTGGTGGTCCAGGTAACCACGATCGGCAGGATCATCACAAGCGACATATGGAAGATGTAAATTTTGATAGAAATTATGGTGGCCGCTATCCCGACAACGATGATTATCATAGAGAAATGGCCATGAATCAGAGAATGGACAGTGACCCCTATCATGACCTTAATAGAAAGCATATCGACGATTTTGAAGTCCACGACAGACGTGATACCAGATCTCCACCTCCATTCTTAAGGATTGAACAAAGAAGGGAATACTCACCTGAAGTAGACTTGAGAGCTACCATGAGAAATAGAAGAAGTTTTTCCCCACACTCCCAGAACTCACGAAACCGCGAACCTGACCTACGTGTTTATTTACAACAGCGGAAATCAGAGAAGAACTATTTTCCAGCTGAAGAAGGGGTGCCCCCTGTATTCCACCACCATTCCCCTGAACGGGAAAACTTTATGGGAAGGAGTTCATTTGGAATTGCAGAAAGACTCATGGACCATGAGAGACATTTGAGTTTAAGATCCTCAGAAATGGGTGATAAATATCATGACAGACATGATAGCACCAGAGATCGCGAACCATTTGAAAGATTGGGAATAGATAACACCAGAGATCGAGAAGCGTTTGAAAGATCAGGAATAGATGGCACCAGGGATCGCGAACTATTTGAAAGACCAGGAATAGATAACACTAGAGATCTAGAACCATTTGATAGATCAGGAAGAGATGGCACCAGAGATCCATTTGAAAGATCAGGAAGAGATAGAACCGGAGATCCGTTTGAAAGATCAGGAATAGGGAACCACAGAGATCAAGAACCATTTGAAAGATCAGGAAGAGATCCATTTGAAATATCAGGAATAGAGAACCACAGAGATAGAGATCCATTTGAATGGTCAGAAAGAGACAGCATTAGAGATATAGATCCATTTGAAAGATCAGGAATAGAGAACCACAGAGATCGAGAACCATTTGAATGGTCTGGAAGAGACAGTACCAGAGATCCAGAACCACTTGTAAGGCAAAGAAGGGAATCTTCTTTAGAGAATTACATTAGAAGAAATTCACCACAATCAAGAATCTCTGACCCTTCACGGTCCAGCAAGAGAAACCGGTCTCAAGAAAGAAGTCTATCAAGTCACCAAAGGCATGGTGACAGAAGTAGTTCTAGACACTCTGGAAACTCAAGAAGATCACGTTCTGCTGGGAGACATGGAAAATCATCACAATCTAGGAATGAAAAGAGAGATGGGAACAGGAGTCGTTCTCCACATCAGAGAAGATTTGAAGAAAAAGCAGGATCCTCATTACTGCCAAGAAGCTCAAGTGATAGGATTAGGTCCCCGAATCAGAACCATAGTAAAGTGATTGAATCAAATATTAGGCCAGATCTATTGAGACATGAATGGGCGTATGATGATCAGAAACATGATCACAACTTTGATTCAGAATCTAGCAGGCTAGGAAATAACTTCAAAAGATCCCCAGAGTCCAGGGGCGAATCAGGATCTAACAAAGAAAGAAGTCCTTCTAGAATAGCTGCTGAAAATGACAGGCTTAGAAAACACAGAGATGCATCAGAGTCATGGAGAGACAAACAAAGGACACAAGGGAATGGGTTGGGTGCTGGATCTAGAAGAGATAGAAGTCCTCCAAGAAAAGCTCCTGCCAATGATAAGCCTAGAGCAATAAGAAGTGAGCCAGAATCTAGGAGGGAAAAAAGTCCTCCAAGAAAAGGTTCTGCCAATGATAGATCTAATACACACAGGGATAAGCCTGGATTGGGATCTAGAAGAGATACAAGTCATTCTAGAAGTCCTCGTACCAATGAAATGTCAACAAAACATCGACGAGTTTCAAAGAAAGATGAATCACGACGTACACCAGAATCAGGTAAAGTAAAAGAAAGAAATTCTGCCTCCAAACAAAGACCTAGGAGGGCAAAAACACCACCATTGGAGTTTCTTGAAAAAGCTGTATTAAAAGATCAGATGAAAAGAAAGTCCAATGAGGGAAAAACAGCTGAGATATCAACAGACTTTCTTGGCAGAGGACTGAAACGCTCTAGGTCACCATCAGCACCTGCAGACAGACAAGATTTTGGAAGACAAGAATATGACTTCTTTGATGATGATGCTATCAGCAGAAACATTGCAGCATGCAGAATGTCATCTGAACAGTCGGTAAAAGTTATTCAAGATATGATAAAGAAGAATAAACCAGTGTCAGAACTGATCAAAACAATAGAATCTCCACATATGACACCAGATCCTTCAAAAAATGCCCCCAAACAATCATTTGATGATAAAATAAAACAATTTGCTCTCAGAACTGATGCTGGTTCCTTTGGCATATTGAGCCATGGCTTATCATTCGATGAAAGAGAAGTTATTCAGAGGAGTGAAACAAGTGATACGATCCCCATGGAAGACATTGATGGTGTGCCAATATCTAAAGCAGATTTCAAAAGTATAATGAAGTCAAGAAAACCTGCTCAGAAGAGTACAGATACTGTTGAAGATCCCCAAAATAGATTCACAAACTTCCAGAGCAAATTCCCTGATTTTCCCGTAAGGAGTGAGTTTAAGAAATCAGAAAATTTATCAATTATGAAAAAGCCCCTATCTGCTGTACCAGTTAAGCAAACACGGGACAAATTTAAGTCCCTGAAAGATTTTACGGCACATTGCATAAACTATGATGGTGTGTATGACCCAATGAATCCTACCAAAGACACCGATGAATTAAAAATCCAATCTAACCATCCCCCCGAAAAAATTAGCCCCAAGTTGAATCTTATGGACAATATGCAACTACCAGATTTTGAGACTGAATACCCATATTCAAGATCAGATCTACAGGGCAAAGAGAGATCAGAGTCTGTTGAACCAAGCTCCACGAATATCAAAGAATCACAAGTTAAAGAAGAAAGTAAATCCGGATACTGGCAGGCTCCTAAGTCAGAGACCTTAGAAATATTCAACCTGTGGAATAAGGTTCCAGCTGTCTATAGTAATAATAAAGAGTCAGTAGAGATCAAAAAAGAACAGAAAGACATAATCGCTGCTGATGCTCCAGCATCAGTTCCTCCAACTACACCAGTTTTTCAATTGGATGATTCTTATTTCAATACCTTAAAGATGACTTTATCCAATTTGAAAGATATTGAAGCTGAAAAAGAAACTCAGAACGTTGATATGACGACTGATCTAAAAGCTAGTAAGTGTCAAGAGTTTCATGTCCGGTTATTCTAATAATGTTTCATGTCCGGTCATGTCCGGTTGTTTTGAGCACCTAAAATTGGAACTATAAAACATGTTTCAGTGTAAACAATGACTACTATCTGGGTTATAGTGAAGACATTGTGTAGAAGTGTCTCACTTCGCAAACAGGTACGTATGCTTTGTGAAGCTACAAAATTTTCACCATTATAACAGATGTGAATTTCACAAACAAAGATTGTTTATTTTTTCTGCATTTGTGTTGCAATATGAATATTGTGTTACATGTGCCGGTGTGTTTAATATCTTTTGTTTTTTCAGTGGGGGAATCAAACTTCAAAATCTCATTTTTCATTTGTCTTCATTAGCCCGGTTGGTGCAGTAATGTTGAACGTTAAACCCCATTTCATTTCATTTCTCATTTATTCATTTATTAATATATAATATATTGTATCGTGGCTTCCCATGGGAATACCGGCATCACTGTCATTTCCTATAAATAGCTGTATGTGTACATGTAGGTGACAAATTTGTTTTGCATTGCTTTCTAGATCAGCCTGGTGAAGATGATAATAAAGTTGAACCAGAACCAGATGAATCAGAATGTAGTGAAGTAAGTGGGGTTCTAGATCCGGGCCTAGAAGAGAAGTTGAATGCCCTTCGCTTCTATATCAGATACTGCAAGAAAAGCGGTGGTGATGTTGCAGTAAGTAGTAAAAAATCTGTATATAGGCGAACAGCCTTCCCAGATTTCTCTCAGCTACTATATATAGTGTCGGTGGGCAGCAAGTAGTTGAAAGTTGAAAACATCAGTACTTTGCTTCGTTCATTATTCTGAGTTGGAAATGGACAGAAGAGAGTAAGACTGAATCAAGAACCCTGTCTGACAATTTCTTATAAACAAAACATCAGAGTTATCACTTTAACACTTATATTTAATTAGGAGCAAATGTTCTGAATTAATTTTCTGTTTCAAATTGATGTTGGCTTTAGTTATCATGAATTAAAACTCAAATTTCCACATTATATCATTGATCGCATGCCAATCTTTCGTCAAAGCATTAATTAAACCTTTGCAGAAGACATCTATCCTGGTGGAAGTTTATTTGTTGACTGAAACTTTTCAGTTTCGAAAACATCTGAGCTTTTGCTGTCACAAATTAAAACTAACATTTCCATTCATTCAATCATTTTTCTCATGTTAATCGTTTTTAAGGAAAATAGTTTGTGTTGATTCCGCAAGTTTAATTTTCCAAGCCTGTTTTAAAACTGTTTACAGAAGACTTTTAGTTTGTTGTATAATTCAAATGACTATGATTTCTGTTAATTCAGTTAAAATCTGTTTCTGACATCATGTTTAAAACAGAATATTTTCGAATTGATTATCAGAATAAAATTGATGTTATAGTTTTGTTAGCCTATTTATTATTTATTACCATTCCATTTTTCTTGCAGTTGATAGATGCAGCCATCCAAGATTACCAAGGTGGAGACAAATTGAAAAAAGAGTTCAGAATAAGAGAATTACATAGAATTCAAGATAAGGTGTTCTATACAGGAGCTTTGTATATCGGTGGACAGTTCTTTGCCGACGTGGTTAATCAGTTTAAGTACGAATGCAAGTCCTTATGCCATGAAGAGGCTGTAAAAGTTTGTCGTAACTGTACGATGGAGGAGATTAGAGCGCGAAAACCCCGTTCTATGGAAGAGTTGAGAGAATTTTTAATAAATGAAATTAAAGAATCGGAAAAGAAAGAGTGGAACGCACCTGTAAATATTTTTAAACGTTTTATTAAAAGTTTGAAGAATGCGAAGAATGTTCCACTGAACGTCTCCGCAAAAATTGGTAATGCGGTCAACATCTCTAAAACATCCACGTTCTTCGTCTACAAAGATGATTGGACGTTTAGTAAAAAAGGAGCAAGGATGTGCCAGGGTCAATGTTCTCTAGCAGAAATACTTATCGGTGTCTCCGCAGAAAATTCAAAAAAAGTTGCCAAGCAACAGTGTATGGAAATGGTGTACAAGCGATTCATGTTGTTTCCGGCCGAGCAGTTGGCTCAGGGTCTCTCTGCGAAGGAAATCGAGGAAGGGTTAAAGAAATTGAATTCTTCTTCTGCAGACACAACACAAAATACAAGTTTAAAGATCGTAAAGGAAAATATGGATTTGATGATCGACCATTTAAAGCGGACTGTTGAGGATACAAACTTCATTGAAAAATTGGATAAACTGGGTACCCGCCTGAAAGTTCCCACACTTTGTGTCTTCAAGAAAACCAACACCGTTGATAAAAATAATGTAATGATTATACGCGGTGAGTTGTATGTAGCTGAATATCTGGTTGCCGTGGGTACTGGAAGTTCAAGAAATGCTGCGAAAGTGGATGCGTATACTCGGTGTAATCAGTTTATGATTGGTACAAATGCCCAGCACATCATTTTAAATCAGAAGAAATTGGCGCCAACTGATCTTACTGCGGCAGGCGTCCTCTCTACAGATAAGGGCCAGCCGGTCACCAATCGAGACTCGAACAAGAAACATCTAAAGAATTATAAAAGTGGAGAACAGACGACCACCGTTAGCGACATAGTGATCTTGGAAACGGCATCCCAGAAGAAAAACCAGTGGCAGAATGCATTTAAAATCCTAGAGTACAGCTGTAGACAAAATCAGATGTTGATGGAATGGGAATGTGTTACAGAAGGTTCTAATTTTAAGTAAGTGTATTAGGTCTTAAGTTGGCTCTCTACTAGAAGTGCCTAAAATACAACCTTTTGAAAGTATATGACGCTAATCTTCAGGTCAGCCATATATAATCTTGAGGTGTTCAGGTCGAAGATAATTGCGATAAATTGTTTTTCGATTGACTTAATATGTTCAGGACTGCGAAAAAATCTTGGCCAGTTTTAGATTTAATAATTTTCAAGGCTGGAGATTAATATTTGTCACTTTATTTCCAATCAACATTTTGTACAGCATTGACATGGTACCCGTTAGCTGCGCAGAATGATCAATCTTAAAAATTGACACAAAACGGCTCCAAGGGAATGCTTTGATTTTACGACATAAAAGAATATTTGTACTATGGGTTTTTCAAGAACAATCAAAGTATGAGGTTTTCAAGAACAATCATAGTATGAGGTTTTCAAGAACTATCATAGTATGAGGTTTTCAAGAACTATCATAGTATGAGGTTTTCAAGAACTATCATAGTATGAGGTTTTCAAGAACTATCATAGTATGGGGTTTTCAAGAACAATCATAGTATGAGGTTTTCAAGAACAATCATAGTATGAGGTTTTCAAGAACAACTATACCATGAGTTTTTTATAAGAACAACATAGTATAAGTTTTTTTGAAAACAGCTATATTATGAGAGTGTTGATAACAGCTGTACTATCGGGGTTTATGGAAACAGCTATAGTGTGATGTTTATGGAAACAGCTATATATATGTGTGATGTTTATGGAAACGGCTATAGTGTGATGTTTATGGAAACAGCTATAGTGTGATGTTTATGGAAACAGCTATGGTATCTGTTTCAATTTGTAGTCAATTTCCTTTTTTTTAACCTATAATTAATATGTATTTATTTTTTTACCCAGTCAACAATATTTATTCTTTTAGTTTAAATTGAACAGAACATTAATATGCTATGAAATTTCTAATCGCCATATATTTATGATGTATATGTATATAGAGCTTACTTTTTTTAATCTAATCTGCAATAATTAAGGTCATTTATTTTTTTACCACAATCTACAAAGAAAGTTTCTATATCATGGGTTTTCACATATGTAGCTGTCTGGCTGTCATACCTTTTATTGGAGCCCTGGTTGTGTGCACAATGACTATATTCCGGGTGCTTAATGGAGAATTCCACCATTATTAGTTTTCTATTATCAACAGAACCATATAAAATGCAAATAATCATTCCTTTAAAAAAAAAAACAAGTATTCGTGATAATTTATGTGTTCATTCCTTTCAACATTAAAAGTATTCATTTCTTTAAACATAACATTATTCCATATTCATTCCTTTAAACAAAACAAATATTCCATATTCATTCCTTAAAACAAAACAAATATTTATTCCTAAAAAAGCAAAACAAGTATTCATTCCTTTAAACCTAAAAGTATTCCTTCCTTTAAACATAACATTATTCATTCTTTTTACCACCAGCTATTCATTCAAGGAAGCACTTCAGCTATTCATTCGATTAAGCACATCAACTATACCTTTCATTAAGCACATCAGCTATTCATTCCATTAAGCAGGATCAGCTATTCAGCTATAACATCAGTTATATCAAATATATTTCTTAAAACATACATAATAATAAGTATTCATGCCTTTCAACAAAACAAGTATTTATTCTTTCAATCAACAAAGTATCCATTTGTCTAAACATACAGAGTATTAATTCTTTAAATCAAAACAAAGCTATTCCTTACTGTAAACATAAAAAGGATTTATCCATTTTAACAAAACACACATATAGATTACTTTAAACATACATTCATTTTTTTAAATAGAATAATTTTGGATATTTGCCAGCATTGTCAATTTATGATGGTTGTTTCTTCTAGGTTTCCGATTTATATACAAGGCGAAGAAGTGTCATCACGTAGTATTACAGCTCCGACAAAACATCGAGCAAGAATACTCTCCTGTGCTGATACTTTGTATAGCTTGTATGAATCACGCCCAGTTATTGAGGTAATATTATGCAAATTATAAATGAAATGCAGCTTCGCAGGCTTAGTTTTGTTTAAAACACACATTAATCTTCCTCTAGTTGTGAGGGTGGGAGATTGTGAGTATCAGACCTATTAAGTGGATTATATTTCTTTCGTTTCACTGGCAGGTGTCTGGACTGGATTCTGGCTATCCGAATATTATCAACAATATATTACATGGTAATGAAAATGGGAGTCCTGGTGGCTTGTTGGCTCACTAACCAAAAAATCGCTGTTATACAAGAAAGTTCCTCAGTATCTTCCAGTCTGGTTACCCATTTGGGTGGTGCTTGGAAAAGGTGTTATTTGGATGATTAAAAACATTACGTCCACCCATACACTGGACCTCTGTTTTCATATCTTCCTTATAGCTTGACACTGTTCTTTGCCAGGTCATCCACCCAGCACTATGGACACCACACTGGAACCTCATGGTTTCCTTATTAGAACAAGTGCCTGACTCTTGATCACTATGCCATTTTTTTTTTAATGAACTTGGAATACTATTAAATCTCTAAAATATTTTCATTGTATCACTTATTCGCAGGTTATAAAAGAATATGATACAGAGGGTGCTTTTAGCACTGAGGATATCGAACAACAGGCAAAGATGATGCAACTGTCTGGAATGACGGTAGAAGAACTTCCAGAAGACATCCTAGGTGAGCTGGAAGAGGAACAAGACACTTCTAAGTTAAAATGGTTTTATGCCGTGTTAGAAAGTATGTTTTCTATTTTTGACAATGAAGAAACTTTAGAAGAATTGACATTTGGGCCCAATTTTAAGAATTTTTTCTTGGTCAAGCGTTTTAAAAAAAAATATAATGTACGCTACAATATGTTGCGAGAAAAAGATGGGAATGTTTATCATGTTGTTATTCCACAGCATACACCGGCGGAAATGTATGAAATCCTGAAAAAATGTGGTGGGGTAAGCGGTAGATACCAAATAATACCCAATTCTGAGCTGCCACTTCGTGACGATAAGAAGTTAAAAGAGGAATTAGCATTAGCTAAACATGCTGCAGCTCTTACAGACAGTTCTCTTGTGGATAAGTTCAAGACGGAAACGGACCGATTGAAAAGGGTGATAGATAATATTGTCAAACCCAGTAAATCACAAGAAAGAAAGACAGACATGACCACTAAGGCAAAGTCAACTAAGAAAGAGCAGAAAAATGTTAACCAGCCTAGAAAGGTTAATCCACCAAGAGGTGTTAATCTGCCTGCAGGAGCTAATCAACCAGCAGGATCTGGTGAATCAGTTATTGTTTATCCTACCCATCATATGAATACACCGATCCCGGACACCAATGTGCCGCCACCCGGTTACAGCTCAGACTATGGATCCAGGACGCACGATCCACATCCATCAAATACAAATTTCCATGGTTTCCCAAACAGTTCGTTGAATCAGATGCAAGATTCGCAGACAGGTTTTCGACCACCTGGAAGTAATTTTCTACCGCAACATTATACAACACCCCCTCCCATAAGTTCCAACCGGTTCAACAACGAACCAGAAAAATCTGATAACCATAGAGGGAGGGATCATTTTAGTAATACACAGTCTCGGCAGTCCTCTTCATCGTATAATCAAAGTCGGGGGTTACACGATTCAAGATCATCAAACCGATCAATACCTGGATACGCTGATAGACGTTACAATGCCAACTACAGACCTTACTGATTATCCTCTCTCTTTGTTAACCATTTGTTGATCTGTTTTTGTCACTGACGTATTTAACGGAAGAAATGTCACAGTGTAAGAAAAGAACTTGCACCATTTTGAAGATTGTTTTTGTGACAGTTGAATTAATCTGAGATGTGTCATTTATTAACAAGTATTTGTAATTAATGACATTGAAGGTTAATCAAATGATAACTTTAACAGTACATTTCCAATGGGTACATGTAGAAGACTTACACTAGAACAGGTGTTTGACGTCCGCCGATTTTGTCTCATAAAAGCCAAATATGTTTGGAAGTACTGATAAGGTGCCAGGACCGATATTCTTCTTACTTGAAAATATCTAGTAGAAAAGGTTTCTCGAAAGCAGACAGTGAAGGAAATGTTTCTGAAGAAAAGGTTTCTCGAAAGCAGACAGTGAAGGAAATGTTTCTGAAGAAAAGTTTTCTCGAAAGCAGAATGTGATGGAAATGTTTCTGAAGAAAAGGCTTCTGGAAAGAAGACTGAAGGAGTGTTTCTGAAGCAAAGGTTTCTGGAAAGCAGTCTTTGAAGGAGAAGGTTCTGAATAACCATCTAAAAAAGGGTTCCTTTAAAACAGTCTTGAAGAAAGGGTTCTGGAAAGAAGACTGAAAGAAAGGGTTACTGGAGAGCCGTCTGAAAACACAGTTTCTGACAAGCCGTCTGTGAAGTAAGGGTTTCTGGTCAGCAATTTTTGTAGAAACTGTTTCTGAAGAGCTGGCTGAAGAAAAGGTTTCAAGTGAGCAGTCTGTGAATAATAGGTCTGCCATATCTGCAAGTATGGATACAGTTACATGTACCTTGAGGAAGTACTACAATACATCAAATAATCCCCATGTTTCTGAAGCAACAACTGCGAGATTTACAACATCTGGTCGTTACTTCACAATTCCCAAAATTATATCTTGAAAGTGTGAGACTTTGTATTCGCGACAACCAAGGAATCTGATAGGCTCACAAGCTGGCTTATACCCAATCAAACTTAGTGCCGAAATATTGAGGGTATTACATGCATTGCTTGATAAGATTTACGTAGTTAAAGTGAGATCAAGCCTTGATACTTTATTTAGAAAATACTTTCCATCAAAATTTACGATTTGATATATATCTGAATAATGAAAGCAATCAGGGAGAGACACAGTCAAATTATCTACCCTTGATACTTCTGAAATTTTTATCGACAAACCAATTGGGCGAAGGAAAATAACTCACATTGTATTGAAAACTTAGAATATTGTGGTGAACTGGTGCGTAAACTGTTTCTTTATTAGTTCGTAGAATCAACCTGCGGTCAAAGGCAGATAATTTGAATTTTTGAAAACCTTAAGGGTTAGTGGAGTAGAATGAAACGATACCGCAGATACCGACGATGCGAAAGGAATTGAGGGCCTGAATTACCACCTGGAACAAAAATATATTGTCTTCTGTGTACGGTTTATATATTTATAAGCTAACAAGATTGTTAGATTTATTAAAGGGCATATGTCTCTTTTTTTTTTAAACCTTGCAATGGACAAAAATGGTTCAGAAAGCACATATTAATGTAATAATATGAATGTATGTAAAGTGATTTATATTCAATGTTTTAAATAAATATTGTAATTTCTAATCCATTAGGTTCTGTGAAATATGTGAACAGTTCAAATTGAACAGCAATCATTTATGCCTTCTTAGTGCATTCTAGCCTACAATTATTGTTTTGTCATTTGTAAATAATCCTTTACTAGTTACTTTCACATTGTGTTGAAGGATATGTTTTTATTTGTTCATTACAAAATGGCACCCAAAACAGTAGGGTCCACGATTTGTGTTCTGATTATAAAATGTGTCTTAAATAATGGGATTTTAGATCCTATAGTTCACAACAAAATAACAACATCAATACTGATTGAAATTGATCAGTAGTGAATTCTAATTGGTGTTTTTAATTTTGAATATGAAAAATATTGCATAAGAGACTTAGCTCCTTTATTTGAATGAGTTTGGCCACATGATTTTATTTTTGACAGGACAGATGAGGAGAGTGAGACTGAACTTTGTTTTGGTGTTTATTTAACAGATTGAAGCATTGTATGTAAAGTGATTAAAGGCTAAATATATTCTTTTGGTGTGGTTGGTGGGTGGATGGCCGAATGTATCATAAAGGCTGTCATTGTGTCAACTGGTGTGATTAGGGTCCAACCTTGTCGGTTTTCTCCGGGTCCTCCTGTTTCGTTCAACGGCTAAAGACCCATACACATAAGCAATGTACTGAAGTAAAATTAAGCCATATGTTAGTCCCAAAATGACCTAGTTTCCCCCTCACTCTCTTATGGTGTGAGAATATTTAGAAAAAATTTCTATAAAAGAATCATGGCCGAAGTTTGTGCATATTAATCCCTGGGAGTATAATATCCATGATTAATTAATTTTCATAAATGTTAATTCAAATTTTAATTAATCTTACGAGATTCCGTTTTCACAATAATGGAGTTTGAAAGTGATTCAAAAAGAATCAGCAGTTTTAATATGAAATTATTAAATAATTTTATACTGTATATATTGTAAAATCTTGATTGGTTTTGTTATGAATTTATGAAAAAATAGATTATTTTCTATTTATATATTAGCATATTGTATAGTCCACCATTGATTGTTACATTATGCATAGATATATAGTAATATATACTATAAAATAAACCATTGTTGTTCCTGTGGTTATATCCAACCTCGTGGGTTTTCTCCGGGTCCTCCAGTTTCCTCCAAACTGCTTAAGACCCCTACACGCTAGTAAATTATTGTAATAAAATTAAACCATATGTTAGTCCCAAAATGACCTAGTTTGGGTTGAGTGGATGTTAAACCCATTTCTCTCTCTCTCACATGATTATGCAGGGAGGTTGGTAGACTATTCCGAATGGTTTAACGTTTATGCTTTAGATCATAAGGTCAGTCAAATGACAAGAAGTAGGGTCACCTGTCCAATCTCCCACCACTGCTAAAGATACCTATACACAAGTGAATTGTTGAAATAAAATTTAACCATGTTACTCTCAAAATAACCTGGTTTGTGTCGACTGGACGTTAAACACCATTCTCTGTCGGGGGGGGGGGGGAGATTTGAAGGTGTATATGGCCAAATGGTTAGCATGTGCACGCTGTATCATTAAGCCAGTCATTGAGTCAACTGGCATTGTTTCAAATCCACGGTTGTACGTGACAAGGAGTAGGGTCGCCTGTGCAACCTCGTGGGTTTTCCAGTTACATCCCACTGCTAAAGACCCCTACGCGCAAGCAAATTATCCATATAAAATTAAACCATATGTTAGTCCCGAAATGACCTAGTTTGTGTCGAGTGGAGGTAAAACCCCATTTCTCGTTCTCTCTCGCTGTCATCCATAAGAGGATTTCTCTTTGAAATATAAGTGTAAAATTTATAGTCAGTCTTATGTAGATGTTTATAACTACATGTAATTATATCCTAAAATATGTGTAAAATATTTTTTTCATCATAAAGAAATACAAACAGAATTTAAAACATTTTTCTTGTCTGTTATTTTTGCTGGCCCAAGAAGACAAGAGATGTCTCTCTCTTCCACCTGGAACTTTATTGACACTGATAGAGTTTGAGCACGCCACTGTATAAGACAGAAGGTCCTGATGCACTTCCCTGGGTACTAATTGGCATTGATGTAAGAGAGAGAGCTGTACCTGACAAGACATGGGAGTCACCTCCAACCTCATGGGGTTTCTCTGGGTCCTCTGGTTTACTCCCACGGCTAAATACCCCATGAGTGGACATTAAACCCCGTTTCTCTTACATAAGAGGGAACCCCTGCTATTTTGAAAGATAATCCCTGTCATAATTTCCTTTAGGAGCCCTTCATTTTAATGGGAAATAAAGGATTAGGATTAAACCTCTCCACTAAATGAATTCTGTGAATAAATTCACAGAGAGAGAGAAATGGGGTTTAATGTCCACTAGATACAAACTAGGTCTTTTGGGACTAACATTTGTTTCTATTCCATTTCAATAAGTCACTTGTGGGAAGAAACCGGGAGACCCGAATAAAACCCACAAGGTTGGACAGCCAACCCTACGCCTTGTCAAGTTCAACTGGGGAATCAAAACCCTGTCAGTTTTAATGACAGACCTTATAATACAGTGTGCACGCGCTAAGCACTTCGGTCATCATATAACCCACCAAAATTCTAAACAAGTCAGTTGTTCTGAATACTTTACTGTACAAACATTTTTAATGGTTCACATGTCACTTCTTTCTGTTCCACTGGCCAATTTTGAAGATTAGACATCCAATGAAAAGGGGTTCAACATCCTACTGTTCTGCATACACCATAGGTCTGCTAAGAGGGCAATATTGCCTGGACAGGGACACCACAGCCAACTCTTATATCGAATTCCAACTCTCATGGTTCTTTTACAAGCATCGCATTGTGTACAGGAGTCCTTGGTTTTTCATCCCATCCTAACAACTATTCATTTTCCATTGTCCGGAATATGTCCTGCACCGCTGATAAAGGGGTTCCCAGAGCCAATATTGCTACTGATCAAATCCAAACAATGGGTGGTGTTATTGGAGCTAAAATAACCTAACTTGGGAACTTGAAATCAGTCATGTGCCACAAATTTAAAATTTGAAGAAGAGTGTATATTATACAGACTGATCTGCAATGAATACTGGCATAAGCAGTGCAGGGGCAGATCTATGAATTTTGAAAAGGGGAGGGGGGCACAAAATGAGGGCACTGACCACAGAGACTGGACACGCCGCTGAGAGGGGGGGGGGGCCTTGCCTCTGTAGCCATTCAAGTGCTATTACCTACATTGGTGTGTTCAAGTCAATGGTTTGAGTCATTTGGGACCCCTGCAACAGGTTGGAAACTGACATATTTGGGTCTGAGAAAAGGCCCTTTCAGCAGTTCAAAAGTTCACTGTTGAAAGTTTTGGGGGAGGAGCGCATAAGGTCTTTATGATCTGTAATATTACAAAAAACAGCCATACACTAAGAAAAATATTTATTAAAAATTTTAAAAATGCCCAAATGATTGGATCCAAAATAATATTTCTAATAAAATATTTAACATCAAAATCAACAGTTTGTTCAAGAGATAACAGATATCAGAAGCAAGTAACTCTAGATGTTGAGCAATTTGGGCTGTCAATCAGTCTGGTTACATTTTGGGAAATTGACATATATTTTGCTTAACTCTATTTAATTATATATTTAATATATATATATATATATACTATTTCTGTAAAATTATAGATGCATTTATATGAAAGACATAGATAAAGACCTGTTGGTTTTTGCTATAATGTATAAAAATAGATAATGAAAAACAAATATTTTATTCAAATAACTTTCTTTATGAGACCTCAGCTTTTTATCTCATCCGAATGACTGCACATTGTCCCTGGCCAGGCCTTCCTTCCTACACCACTTACAAGAGGAACTACGCTGGAAAATCCTGATGAACCTCCTTGGCTCATGAAGGGATTGGACATGGGACCTCCAGGTTAGCGAGCCAACGTCCTACCCAATGAACCACTGTCGTTCATCAGTTTCTCCACTTTAACACACTACATCAGGGTACTCTACCACTTCTATCATTTACAAGAAATGTTAAAATATAGGATTTCACACGAACAGAGGTGACAAGTTTATACATAAGACCTTATGATACGGCATACACATGCTAACCATTCGGCCATCCAACTTCCACCTATACATAAAAGAAATGATTGCCTGAGAAATATGAATACAACCACAGTCTACATACCACAAGAATATCATTTAAAAACATAGATCAAAATTTATTGTATAAAACTTGTTATTGGGGAATACCCCAAAGTTAAAAATATGTTTGGGGAATACCCCATATACCTCAAAGTTAAAAATATGAAGATAAGTAGGCCTACCAACATTGTCCTTAAACCCTTTCCCTGACATCTAGGTGTAATCCACCAGGAAGCTACCTATTTTTGTAATTAACCAATATGTCAATGCACAACAACTATCTTGAAGATTAGATAGAGTTTCGTTTAAATCCAAAAATATGAGCGAGTAAAAACAAAAATACGGAGCTCCCGAGTGGATTACACCCAGTTGTCAGGGATCATTTTGAAAATATTATTCCTATAAAATTAGTAGGCCTATATGGACGCGTGTGTTAAAATTACACCCAGTTGTCAGGGATCAGGTTTGCAAGGGAAAGGGTTAAGATGAATTCTGTAAAATTTGGATAAGACGCTGGTCATTATGGGTACAATAGTTCAAAAATAGATAATGAAAAATTAATAATATTGAAAATTTATGTCAAATTAATCAATTCTTAGCGAAGTTATGAGGGTTTGATGCATAGTGTAGTCTTGATTTTCATTGCTTTATTGTTACGATAATAAACAAAATCTTGATTATACATTTCTTAATCAGATTATTAAATGAAGATCTTGTTTCAATCCATCAAAATTTGTACAACTAATAATTTAAATAATAACTGAATCCAAAAGAAAAACCTGCAAAAGGCAGATTTACCCCTTTAACTATTTTATTCTGCTATCCATTGATGTTGTGTCTTTGTTATGGTAAAAACAAGTTATATTTGTGTTTTGTCTTTGTTATTTAACTTTAAAAAGATTTGTTTTGACCATAACAAAGACAACAATGGATAGCAGAATATTCCAATACTGGGTTGTTACGAAATTAAACCAGAAAATCATAAAGTACTTATAAAAATGATAATATAGTCTATTTATATTGCGCAATATCCATACATGAGTAGAGCATGCTCAAAGCACAGTTCAAAAACCATCACAACGGTCATAAAGCAAATGGTTTCTTTAAAGTCTGGATCTAAACACAGCAATATCTGGACTGGAGAATTCTTTATTTCCGGTGGCAGATCATTCTCCACTCAGTTTGGGCGGAGTAGGAAAATGAGCTGTTTGAAATATAAATCTAATTTAAATCTTCTGATCTCCATAAACATGTTAATGACATTTTGAATCACCTACAAACAATAACAATTGGAGTAGAACACACTTATTAAAATATGGCTTTCCCTGTCTTGGGTTAAAAAATTACTGGTCATTTTTTGGGACGATTTTGATTCTAGGGGTGCTTATCTAGACTACCCCCCCCCCCCCACTGCTTACTGGTCTGATCACAGGAAAGTTTTTCTAATTTATAAAATAATATAAGCCAGTATCAACACAGCAATAGCTATCATAACATAGAACATCAGAGAAAATTTGTTTTCGGCTTTTACTGGTCGGGTCTTTAATGGATAAAATGTCCTCTCCCAGGCTGTATTGATGGCTTCCTTTGCCTTCGGCCATTTTCCTGGACCAAACAATCTGTATTGGTATGGTGTATGAGGTCCGAAGAAACATGTTAACGCCAGTTTAGGATCGGTCTTGAATAAATTTTCTGAAGATTAGAAGAAAACAGAAGTTACCAAGCAATGAAATATATATATGCCCACCGGCCAGTAGCTTAGTATTCGACTTTTTAATTTTTTAAACATAATTTGACAAGTATTTAAAATCGAACAACAGTTGCAACCATCAAACGGTCAAGAAGCTGAAACATGATTTTTAAGTACTATCAGGGGTAATAATCCAGGAAATTGCTGTCCGAACCCATCCAAGATCTTTGTGATATAAACAAATATTTCCATTTCCAAGTTTCATCAAGACTGAATGAAAACTGTGACCTCTAAGGAAGCCATGTGCTAAAATCTTGATATTTGGTACAATCATGCAATTATAGTCCGTTACATGCCAAATTCGAACCATTCTGTTGTTGGGATATAAACATATGTTTAGGGTTCATCAAAATTGGATAAAAATTTGACACATAGAGTGACCGCAGACAATTGGAAATGTACATGAAGGGGCGACGACATATGGACAATACAACCCCTTATTTTTTATATTTGGTAGGCAGGATGAGGTGTATAAAATGAAATGAAATAAAATGAAAAGGGATTTAACGTCCTACTGTTCTGGATCTAACCTGGGCTAATGAAGACGGGCATACATCATACAGTGTGCTTTGAGGGAGTTCCAACTGTCAAGGGATCTTTTACGTGTACGCCAATGTGTACACGGATCCTCACTTTTTCATCCAATCCGAACGACTAGAAAGCTGTTCTTGTCAAGGGGAAACCACGCCGGAAAATCTGGATAAACTTGCTCGGCCAATGTAGGGATCGAACACCCAACCTCCAGATTAGCAAGCCAGCGTCTTACCCACTTAGCCACGTGATCCCCCAGGTGTATGAAAGGTAATGAGCAATGAGTGTGTGTATGTCAGTTTGAAGATAAGGTCCACGTTGTGTACTAAGACACTTTGTCAGTGGAGTATTTAGCTGTGAACATTAGGGGTTTGTGAAAGTGTTAATTTTTAAACCTCATCATTATAGACTTGATTGTCTACCGAGAAAATATTAGTAAGTATTGCCACTGGTTGACAGAATCTAGTGTGGTGAATGTTGATCTCATTTATTTTATTCCAACCTGTTTCTCACCTTGGTATTATTATACCTACTGAAAGAGAACCGGTTTCAGACGAGTTATTCGCCTCCGAGTAGAAATTGGAATCAGACCACTTATTTGATAATCTCCCTTACGAACATGGATCTTACGTCTGGCCCCCGGATCCATTCACATGATTTGATTTTTGCAATGTCTATTGTCTGTATTGTCCGCAGGTTAATCCTGTAGATTTTTGTTTTGCGTGTAGTGCCATCCTTCTGCACTTACTATAAGTCATAGCTTGATGTTATTTTTGAAATATTTTCCATGTTACATGTGTCTGGGGTGCTAAAGACCATAGTAAATATAGAGTATATATTGTTCTTACTAAAATCAACTCCGCATCCATTTAAATCAGCAAGTTCATCCATAAAGGCACCATAATCAACTTGAATGGTGTGCCGTTGTGATTGAAAGTATCTTTGCATCATACGAACTTCTTTATCCCTAATGTCCTTCCACATATCTTCTTTAGATGGTAGCTGTACATCACCCTGATCAACAAAATAAACAAACAACAGTAAAACATAAACTGTTCGAAAATACATGTAAATTGAAACCGACGATCATGGAAATCATAACACCTCTCAAAACATAATGACTGTCATTCAAGTGTGCTATGAGAGAAATTTTGCCTGGATAGCGATGCTACGGCTCTATCTTATATAAAATTCAACTGCCAAGGGATCCTTAACATGCACTCCAATGTGTACATGGAATATCTTGTTGTCGTCCCATCTGAATGACTATACATTGTCCCTTGACGATCAGGATCACTTCAGCCAAGGCAGGGACTTCCAGGCTAGCGAGCCAATGTTGAACCCACTGCGCCATCATGGACCCATTTTTGATAAAGAATCCTACGTGCAAGTGAATTGAAATAAAATTGTGCAGTATTTATATCAGCCTGTAGAGTCGATTTTTTATATTTGGTTTGTGAGCTAAAAAACAACGCTCCCTACTGTCAAAAACAGCCCTCCCTACTGTCATAACAGCCCTCCCTACTGTCAAAACAGCCCTCCCTACTGTCAAAAATCGCTCACCTAAAAATGCTTTCCACAATCTGATTAAAACACATATCCTATTTCATTTCGTTTTTTATAGTTCAAAATTTTGTTTTACTTTTCTTTACTACATGATGATCTCGAAGAATTATTATATAACCCGCCTTCTGGTTGATGTTGCGGCAAGATCTTAGGGTGCGGTGGATGGAAATGTGGGTATCTGGTATTTTACTAGAAACATCAATGCTGATTGGTTAATCCAATGTCTGACATTATATAGTGTCAAAGGCCCACTACAAACAGTCCGATTTTCATGCAGGAGAAAAAACAAAACGAAATATAGATTTGTATTTAAATAAAATTGGTTGGGACACAGAAAATTACATCATAATGCAGCAGTACTTATATTAAATTACTAGATGTATAGTTTATTCAACCAGAACTCCATTCAAACAAGCCAACAGTGAAGCTGATGTCCCCCGCCGATATATCACAAAATAAATGGATGACACATTAATTAATCGCACATTTATATTTTTCAAAAGTATCGAGCAATCAAACTATAAACAAAGTTTGATCACTCTCTATCAGATAGAATCAAGATTATCTTGTCCCCAAGCATCGACCAATGAAATTGCATAGCTCTGCTTAGCTTAGTTCGAAATGTTAATGTCAGTCAAGACATTCACCTAATGAATATCTACTTCAATTAAAAGCAGAGTTGTTATGTTTCAAAGTCTTGACTAACCAAATTGCTTGCACTCTCTAGCCTAAAGCAGAAAATTCTCACCACCGAACTTAGTCAAGGTAATAATATAAAGAATTTATATGAAGAGTTTCATCTCCATCACTTCATTATATAACCAAAGTTATCGTGCCCCAAAGAATCAACCAATCAGATTGCTTATATCTGCTTACCCAAAGCAGAAAGGGCTCATCTTCCAACTCCGCCAAGGCATTGCCGAAATGAACGCCTACAAAGTTTGAATATTCTACCTTAATTAGAAAAGTGTGACAGACAGCCGGAGGGACAGATGGACGAACCCATTTAAATAGTCCCGAGGGACAACTACATGTATTTCACACAATTATAAAGTGGCCTTTGCCTTTTTGTGCATGATATAAAAAAATAGATGGAAATCATAAACAGTGATTTTCAGCTGAAAGGCGCTTGGAGTCAGATTCAAGTGTAAATGAGATGCCTAAAAATGGATTGTTCTTACCTTGAAGACTCTTGTAGCAAGACGACATTGTAGTTCTGATATTGGCATGATAGCACCAAGAGGTTGTATACAGCCAATGATAGCTATAGTCTGTTTCTTTAAATCTGGTGGAAACATATACTTAAATAATTCTACTCTGTTGTCTTTCACATCAACCACAGCTTTCTCCAGAAACGGAAAACCAAATTTATAACCAGTCGCTAACATGACAATGTCTATGTTATCTTCTTTCGTACCATCGATAAATTCTGCACCGTTTTTAGTGAATCTTTTGATGTCGGTTTTAATTTTCACAGATCCACAAATGATTCTATTGGGTAAATCGTCGTTGACAGTTGGGTGCTGGGAGAATGGCGAATGTTCTGGTTTTATGGAATAAGCAGCGTGATCAAATCGTTTGTTCAATATTCCAGCAGTGATGCCATTTATTATTGACATTGGCAACACTTTTACGATTAATGAGGTTAAGCGGGTAGTTTTACTCAAATCAATTGGGAGGCCATTATCAGAAACTCGGTTAATAACCCAGCTTCCCCTCCTCGTACTAAGAAAAACCTGCAACATAAATCAAATTTTAACACGCTGTCGCTGATGTTTAAAACAAATAAAATTAATTAAATGAAATGAAGTGGGGTTTAATGTCCAACTGTTCTGCTCTGACTGGGCTAACGAAGAGTAGCATACACCATACAGTGTTCTATGTAGGAAATTCATCTGGAAAACAGTGCAACGGTCTACCCTTATATCAAATTCCAACCATCAAGGTATCTTTTACGTGCATGTCAATTCGTCCCATCCGAACGACTAGACAGCTGATATGGGAAAACCACGCCAGGAAATCCTGATGAGCCACCATCTTATCCACTTAGCCACTGTGGCTTCCAAAATTAAATAGTGAATTGAGATATAATGTTCCACTTTTCTGTACCAACAGGGTGAAATTTTGCATGGGCAGTGGCATTTCTGATTAGTATTTGTCAAATATTGCTATCAAGGGTTATTTTATGTGCACTTTGCTTTTTTATACCATTCAAAAGACTAGGGGGAACCACAGAGAAAATCCTGAGATCTCTCAGTCAACTGTAGGATTAAACCTGAGATCTGCGGACAATTGAGCCAGCATCTTAATCACTGAATCTCTGTGGTTCCACTAATTTGTGTTTATCAGTTTGAAAATTGTCAAGTTTTTAAGCAATAAAACTTTAATTATCGTGGCAAAGATACTTGAGATTTAAGACTACTATTTTTCATGTCAAATCTTCAAACTTAACGTCCTACACTTCTGCACCTAACCTGGGCTAATTGAAGACGGGCATACGCCATACAGTGTGCTATAAGGGAAATTTTTGCACGGGCAGCAACTGAATTCCATCTGCCAAGGGATCTTTTACGTGCACAGCAATGTATACATAGGACCTCGGTTTTTTATCCAATCAGAATGACTAGGCAGCTGTCCGTGTCAGGCCCTCCGTCTGCATCACTGACAAGGGGAAACCAAGCCGGAAAATCAAGATGAACTTTCTCGGCCAATACAGGGATCAAACGCCCCCCCCCTCTCCAGGCTAGCGAGCCAGCACCTTTAAAAAAATTACCCACATGATCCCCTAATAGCAAAAAGATCAAGCTCTTAATCTTAAGTCTTACATACATGTAATGCACCTTTAATTAAATGCTAAATAAAAAGGCTGAGTATATTTTTATGTGATGAAGGCGTCTAAATAAAATTGGGGGCAGGTGGCTGATTAGGTAGCGTGTGTGCGCTGTATCATAAGGTCTGCTATTCAGTCAACTGGCGTGGTTTTTAATCTCGGTCTCATTACACTCACCCTGAACGTTCAGGGATTGTTCCATTAAATCAGCGTTTCTCAACCTGGGGTGAATTCACCCCCAAGGGGGGAATGGCTTGCGTCCAGGGGGTGAATGACCACAATCCCAGTGTAACTTCAAAAATGGTCATATGTGACAATCACCAGGAGCAAATTTCGCACTGAACTGGAAACAACTATTTTCATTAAAATACAAATTTGGTGTTCATTGAATCTTAACTTCGATCTGTATTCATTCCATATTCAATATTGTTTTGTTAATGTGGTCAGGGGGTGCAGGCCCGTGCAACGATCCGTGAATCATGTCGGGTGGCTTCTATAGAAAAGCGCCATTTTCAAGTTCCTCTGAAACGCCTGGAAGAGGACCTGAAATGGCTGGAAATCACGTTTGCAGGCTCCAATTTCTAAAAATTTCCTGGGGGAGACCCGCCCCAAACCCTCCTCAGTGGACGACGGTCAGTAACATTCTCATAACTCGGGGGGTAAATGGGTCGGTTGGGAATTAATTTAGGGGTGAACGGTGAGAAAAGGTTGAGAAACGCTGCATTAAATCAATATCGAAAAAAAAATTGGAGAACAGTCAATTTTGCTGGACAACTTTTCACTGCTAACGGACGGGGTGTCAATCCGTGTGAAAGCCTGTACAATGTACTTGAAAAGGAGTAGGGTCTCCTCTCCAACCTTGTGGGTGTTCTCTGGGCCCTACCAGTTTCCTTCCACTCTTAAAGACCTCTACACGCAAGCATTTTATTGATATAAAATTGAACCATATGTAAAGTCCCAGTATAACCTAGTTTGTTTCAAGTGGACATTAAACCCCATTTCTCTGTCCCTCTAAATCAAATATTGTCCTAAACATGCTCGAGTAGGGTCGACAATTTTAATGAACAGAATCTTAATTTGGCCTACCTGAGAAGCAATACGACTCAATTCTACAGCAGCATCACCTCCAGAATTACCAATTCCGACTACCACAACTCTTTTATCTTCAAAACCATGAAAATCTCTATAATCATGCGAATGTAGAACTTTACCTTCAAATGCATCCAAACCAGAAAATTTGGGTTCATTTTTGACAGCATGATGTCCCGTACAAACCAGAACACCATCAAAAACCAAATCCTGTGTTTCTCCTGTATTTAAATCTTTCACCTTTATATCCCATCGACCTGTTTCATCAAAGTCAGCAGATCTTTTTACACTGACTACCTCTGTTTCAAATCGAATATATTTGCGTAAATTAAACTCATTCGCATATTGTTTGAAGTATTCCCAAACCTGTGTGTTGTGCATAAAGATCGGATATTCTTTGGGTATAGGGTAGTCACTATAACACATCATCTCCTTGCTGGTGTTGATAACAGTACTTCTCATAACGCATGATTGGCCATCTTTGACTTCCTCGGTAAAGCGCCACAAGCCACCAATATTGTCCGTTCTTTCGAAACATACAGGTTCTAACTTTTCGTCTAAACAGCATTTAATAGCTGTCAGTCCACTGGCACCAGATCCAATCACAGCTATTTTCTTTGCCATTTTAATTTTCAAGATCTAAAAAATACAATTATGGGTAATCATTTAGCAGGAAGACTGCACAATATTTTTATAACATAGATAGGCCTATAACAAATGATAGGCCTACAATGGCATAGATATAACAAATGATAGGCCTACATAAAACACAGATATGGTGTACCATTATATCAAGCTATAGATAGTACTAATTAAACCATTTTTGAAATTCTTAAGCGTTATTATCAATCAACGAACGATGTTTTGAAATTAAAGGATATGCAGAGTTTTTAAAAAATAATAGCCTTATTCTAACTTATACTAGTTGTTTAAGTGTCCTTCCTGTTGTGTTAGTTCAACTCTGAACGTCGGTCTCATTACACTCACCCTGAACGTTCAGGGATTGTCCCTTTAAATCAATGTCGAAAAAAAAATTGAAGAACAGTCAATTTTGCTGGACAACTTTTCACTGCTAACTGACGGGGTGTCAATCCATGTGAAAGCCTGTTCAATGTAACGCCTGTACATTTTGTTTTGTCTTGTATGAACGACATTCCTGAATATGGATGTTGCATGACCTGCAGCTAGAGTGCCATGGGGGGGAAATGAAACTTGATGGGAGGGGACGTATTTTTAACAGCGTGTTGTGTCGCTCATACTGTCTCTATAGCGAAGTAAACAAGGTCTTATTTTCTTACTAAGATGTTCGTTTACATTGTACAGGCGCCCACATGGATTAACACCCCATCGTTTGGCAGTGAAAAGTTGCCCAGTACAATTGACTGGGGTTTCAATTATTTTTGACTTTGATTGAATGGGACAGTCCCTGAACGCTCAGGGTGAGTGTAATGAGACCCACGTTCAGAGCTGAACTACCTGTTGTGTAAATTATCCATTACATTCTATTGTTACATTGTACTTGTCCAGAGGAATTCGAAAATATTTTTAAATCTAATTTACATTTGATTTGAAAAGGTTTACGTAAAGCTTTTCACACCATTTAGTTGAATTTTCCAATTTTTTTAATTAGGTGTGTTATAAGATGAAATTTGTATCATTTAAAATAGTACAATTTGTTGACCAAAATAATAGTTGGGACATGTTATAATTCAGTTCCAACAAGAGTGTTTAGTATTGTCCCTTTAAATTTTATTATAGGCTACATCATTATATTATGATCATGGCTGCATGAATCGTTTTTATCATAATATAACTATAAGTTACATTAGGCTCAACCCTTTATTATGTTGTCCTTTTTACCGGACGTCGAAAAATCAGCAAGACATTCAGCTTACCTGTAGAAATGTCAATAAACCTTTGGCAATTCACATGGACCTTGTTCAGTTGTTGACATGTCACACACATACGATTACGAGTCTGAGAATTTAAAATAGGGTCCAAAGGTTTACTCCTTTGTTTTTTTTCATTATTTCAAGGCCTACGACTTAACAAGAATAACAGTGGGCCTACTGTCATAACGACAAGAAGGCAAACAGTTCATGCAAAACTGTTCTGGATTGATTTGTAAACCAGTGTGAGTGTGACTGACATTTTTTGGTTCTTGATTTCGTGTCAAATAGAATGTTTCATTGTTTGTCTTCTTAGCTATTTTTAGTGTAAACAATGCAAGGGAGACAAATCGAATTATGTTTTGGAATCAGAACACAACAGCTTCCTTTGGCAACGCAAGGTTTATGCGAAATGAAATAAAATGGGGTTTAACGTCCTTCTGTTATGCTCCTAACCTGGGTTAATGGAAGACATACATACGCCATACAAGGTGCTATGAGGGAAATTTTGCCCGGGCAGCGGTGAATGTGAATCTGTTGCTTTTGTGACAAAATATAAGTGCAATCTGCCCGAATTCAATGCAAAAAATCATTTCCATAACATTCAATACGTTGTAATTGTAATTGTATATCCATACATACACTTAATCCATCCTTAAATTACCCCCCTGGGATGACTAAATATTGAGAGGATTTAGTCAATGATTAAGTACAAGTCAAAGTTCTCGAACGATGATTTACCCACTAATGTAACAAAGTGATATCATATATAATTTATAATAGGTGCATTGAACTCTGCTAGTTTTGACAATAGATGATATTGACTTTCACCTCATAGTAAACTGTTGTCCAGTCACGATCTTATTAAATCTAATTAATTCAATATGGCCATTACAAGCTATACATGATCTGTGTACAAGATCCACACGACTTCAAATGTTTATGCACATGCCATGGCGAGATAAAAGAAACAATTGCAGATATGACTATCTGCCTTATCTATGTTCTGTTGGTATATAATTAAGTTGTTCATTGACAGTTAGAAGCGAAGAGCCGAGAGAGAAGGAAGGCTTGTACGAGTGTAGGGACTCACCCGAGTCCAGCCGCTGCCTTGGCAGAGGGGCAGAATAGTAGATGAAATGGTATATTGTAAGACGTGTTCCTGTAGACGTTTAGTTGTAGAAGACTAGTAGATTTTATATTATGTAGATGTGTTCCTGTCGTAGCCTAGTTCTTTTAGTTCCAGTTCTATGTATTGCTGTTGACAATGTATTCGTGTTGAATGAATGTAACCGAAGCTGTTTAGATACATGTCCTGATGTAAATAAATCCTTTATCTACAAAACTCTTATCTGTTTCACTACGATTGTGTTACAGATATTAGTTATTGGTGCTATCGACCTACAAGACCCCTGGAGGTGTTCCCGTGATAACGAAGAAAATCCCGCGTGGCAGACAAAAGAAATTTTACCACTAGACATCCGATGGGTCTGTGAAAAAAGAAGAATTTTTAAACAAAACTAACAATGCAGGACTGAAACGGGTTTTTTTTTTGTGAAGCCGTGGGTGGCAGGCGCGGTTTCAGTGATAAGCACGGAGAAATCGAAAAAAAAAAAAAAACCTAAAAAAGACTTTCGGATCAATGGCGACGGAACAGAAATTGTGTGTGATTGTTGTTTTACGATGAGTCATTTTGTTTTTAAAAGAATATGAATTATAATTGTTTGTTTTTGAACACATATTTTGCTTTTTAAAATTAGTCGTAACAAAGTATTAAGAGGTTTATGTTGAAAAGTAAAATATTTTGTGATTGTTTGGCTGGAATTGAGTTAAGTTCCTAATTAGGAAATTCTTGAATAGACGGTTGAATAAATTTTTCGTCGTCCATCGCTATATTTGCGGTGAAGATATTAACTCACAAACAATCACATAATAGGCATATTCACGGTTTTATCTCCTATGTTATTTTATGTGTGTTTTTTATATACCCCGACGTTACGGGAAAGTTTTTAAAGAGGTTTTTTTTTTGCCTCGTAAATTCGAGCGTTTTGTGTATTTGTGCCTCGTAAATTCGAGCGTTTTGTGTATTCCTATTAAGAGGAATCGGTTTTTTATACCCTCAAGGAAGAAGGGTCGCGCTTAGGTTAGAAGCGTATATATGTGGTGTTTTGTTTTGTTTAAGAAATAGAGAGATAAACCGTTGTTAATTTTGATAAGTTCTTTGAAAAATATCTTATTTAAGATTGGTAAAATGTGTTCAAACCATTCAATATCATTTATCTCAAGTAAAGAACAATATGACAAAATCCTACGTTAATTTTTATATATATATGTACCTTTTCTATTTTATAAAATATTTGCTATTTTTTCTTCAAATTATATTTTGATTGTATAATTATTTTTTTCTGTAATGTTTAGAAATGACGTTGATATTGTGTGTGTTCTTATGATATCGTGTATTACATAATCATTTATTTATTTGAAGCCAGTGTCCCACATGTGAGAATGGTGTTACTAATTAATGTTAGTTTGTTATTTACTTAGTAAATATGTTATTTACTTAGTAAATAACTTGTGGGAAGGGTAGGAAATGTAACAAAGTGATATCATATATAATTTAGGTGCATTGAACTCTGCTAGTTTTGACAATAGATGATATTGACTTTCACCTCATAGTAAACTGTTGTCCAGTCACGATCTTATTAAATCTAATTAATTCAATATGGCCATTACAAGCTATACATGATCTGTGTACAAGATCCACACGACTTCAAATGTTTATGCACATGCCATGGCGAGATAAAAGAAACAATTGCAGATATGACTATCTGCCTTATCTATGTTCTGTTGGTATATAATTAAGTTGTTCATTGACAGTTAGAAGCGAAGAGCCGAGAGAGAAGGAAGGCTTGTACGAGTGTAGGGACTCACCCGAGTCCAGCCGCTGCCTTGGCAGAGGGGCAGAATAGTAGATGAAATGGTATATTGTAAGACGTGTTCCTGTAGACGTTTAGTTGTAGAAGACTAGTAGATTTTATATTATGTAGATGTGTTCCTGTCGTAGCCTAATTCTTATAGTTTAAGAACTTGTATTACGGTATTATGTAGATGTGCTCCTGATGTAAATAAATCCTTTATCTACAAAACTCTTATCTGTCATCACTACGATAGTGTTACACTAATTAGGCTAATCAAAGTTTATAAAAATCTTAACTTAAAATTTAATGAGCTTTTCAGAATATGGCTGGTCAGAAAATCTATGATTAGCAATAATCCATTTTCGATAATACGGGCCTTAAAAAGGCTTTACAGCGTATCTGTCAGATTGTTCATTGGATAAACGGAAACATTTATTTACAGTTGGTTTATTAAAAAAAAAAGCCCTTCGTTCCCCTCACTGAGGCAGACCACCTTTAAATTTGACCATCTCGGCAGTCGGCACCCACAAACTGTCGTTAGTCTATTTATAGATATTCTCTCTCCGTCTCCTTTCTCCCCCTTTGCATGTCCATTTTTGTAGATTTGTTGGTCTAGAATGGACGAAGAGGGTTTGAATAAATATTTTCTACCAGTAGATGATAGCCATAAAATAGGAATCTTCAGGTTACCTAAGGTTATGACAGGCCAATAGAAGATAGCCATAAAAAGGAATCTTCAGAACACAATCCTTCAAGTAAACTGGTCAATAGCACTAGTCATAATTTTGCTTAAAATAATGTCTTTAAATGTGAGGGGGTGGGGGGTTGCATGGCACCAGAAAATTCCGATGAACTCTCTCAGTCAACACAGGACCTCGAGATTCCCGAGTTGATATTAGAACAATAGATAACATTTTAATAGATACTGAAATTTTCTTTTTAAGCCGTTGACCGAAACTATGAACAAGACGACAAGAAAGACGTATACCTTTTTGATGTCCGTACTTGTTCATAACTTGAACTCGGTATACATAGAGACGCTTTAATTGGGGGCGATATTGTAACACCACGAGGTCATTAATTAAATATATGAATTAACTCTGGCCTTCACGTTGTGTATAAACTATTTCCAATTCTGGATTTAACAAGCTCGACACTACATACTCTATCCTACCCTCAAACCATACTCTATCCTACCGGATTAACCATGGGGCACAATGGGGCACCATGGGGCACAGGCCCCAGGGCCCCCCACATTAGGCGGCCCCCAACAAAAAATCCCAGTTAGTTGCGTCCAGCCCCCTCCTCTAGAAATGCCATCATTTCATAGCACTCGCATTTATCACAAGGGCCCGATTAACCATGAGGCACAGGACCCAGGGCCCCCCACATTAGCCCCCCCCCCCAACAATCTCAGTTGCGTCCAGCCCCCTCCTCTAGAAATGCCATCATTTCATAGCACTCGCTTTGATTGGTCAACTAAAATAACGCCAGAATGCGCTAATTTTGTGGCCGATTTTTATTTTTTTTTCTGGGGGAGGTACTTCTAAATGGCTCCACACAAGTGTCTGAAAATGCCAGGAAATCATGTTTCCGGCCTCCAATTTCTGAAAATTTTCAGAAAAATAAGGCGCTCCTTCCAAATAAATTGACAACCTTTCAATTATAAAATTATACACTTGATTATGATCACATAGTGATGCACTGATGAGTCGATCGGTTTTAATGGTACCTACACCTGATCCAAACTTTCTTATATCTCTTATGTGGAGGCTATCGGGCGCCACCTCAGGCGCGGACCCAAGGTGCGGACATCAGGAGCAAATGTCTCTCCAAAAAAATCTGCCGCCATAAAAAATAAAAATTGACACTTAGATATTATCACCCCAATGGCAGAAAAACTTGTTTCCTGCGTCGTTATTTTTCAAAATTTTCTGAGGGAGGGCCCCAGACAAGGGTGCCGCTCCCACAGGCGAAGGGCCTCTCATATCACATCTTTCTGGATCGGCGTCTAACCCACCACATGACATTAACATGTTCGTTTTGGTCTCCCTTATTAACTTGACACCGCCACCAAATGACATGATTAAGAGATTCATTTTCGTTCTGGTCGCCCTATCCACGTCGCCTTATGGTGTTTCGGACTAGTTCTAGTTTAGAGGATAAGGAGTTTCTCATTTTGATGTGCTTAACATCAAAATGAGAAAAAAACGCTGCCGAAATAGACACACGGGAGCGACGTTAATTGCAGCTCCAAGCGGGTGGGTAACGCGTTTGTGACTGTCTAATTTTCAAATTTTCGGGGGGAGGGTCTTCCGGACCCCCAACCCTCACGTACACACACGTACCGTTCCGCACTTAGTAACTCGGGCATTATATTGGCGTCCCCAACACTCTGCTGCACCCCTAATTTTACAATCCTACAAACGGCCCTGCCACCAAATGACATGATTAAGAGATTCATTTTCGTTCTGGTCGCCCTATCCACGTCGCCTTATGGTGTTTCGGACTAGTTCTAGTTTAGAGGATAAGGAGTTTCTCATTTTGATGTGCTTAACATCAAAATGAGAAAAAAACGCTGCCGAAATAGACACACGGGAGCGACGTTAATTGCAGCTCCAAGCGGGTGGGTAACGCGCTTGTGACTGTCTAATTTTCAAATTTTCGGGGGGAGGGTCTTCCAGACCCCCAACCCTCACGTACACACACGTACCGTTCCGCACTTAGTAACTCGGGCATTATATTGGCGTCCCCAACACTCTGCTGCACCCCTAATTTTACAATCCTACAAACGGCCCTGCCCCCCCCCCCCCCACGCGGGGCTTCGCGACTTCGGCTCTCGCGGTCGGTGATCAGGGGCCCCCAGGGCCCCCACCATGGTTAATCCGGCGTTGCCTCGAACCAGAGGCGGAGAGTACGTTCTAAGAACCCTGCATGCTGTTGGTATTCTTGCCAGTAAGCCAAGACCGCTTGTCTTACGGCTAGGATGATATAGATGTGTCAGCGATTAGGGCGGAGCAATTACCATTTTGGGGTAAATGTTTCATATGAGTAATGTTTTACATCAACAGTATTCTCGTTGTCGTCCATTTGTTGGAGAACTTAAACAGAACACCTTTCATATCCACTATAGTATTGTGATCTTTTCTAATGGGCAATAACGAATGCATTACTGCGTTCTAGACAAGCTTCTTCGGTTGGGAATATTTTTGATACTACACTACACAATGGTGGATAGATACCGTAAAATTCATCAATACTAAAACTAAACTATGTGCATACTGTTTATAAATTAAATACAATAGTGGTGGACTTAAACTTAACAATATATACAATACTGATGGACTTCAACTAAAATTATACAATACTGGTGGACTTAAAACTAAACAATATATACAATACTGATGGACTTAAACTAAACAATTTATACGATAGTGGTGGACTTAAACTAAACAATGTGTACAATACTGATGGACTTAAACTAAACAATGTGTACAATACTGGTGGACTTAAACTAAACAATGTATACAATACTAGTGGACTTAGACCAAACAACGTATACAATACTGGTGGACTTAAAGGGACAATCCCGATAAGAACAGAGTCTCAAACATTAAATTCCGAGTATTTGTGAAATTTATGGACCAAAATATAAAAGCATGGTGTATTTACATTGTCTGAAAATTTCAGCTGAAAATATTAAGTCGTTTGGACGTGAGCGTCAACATTGCTTATCTGGACACGTAACCCTTTTAAGATTTCGGGTCATTTTATTCATTGGGTGACGTGATATATCGGGTTAGTTGGTCGGCCTAATGATTTTAACACACAATTAAGCAGTTTTATTCCCCAAAAAGTTATCGGGATTGGCCCTTTAAACTAAACAATGTATACAATACTAGTGGACTTATACTAAACAATTTATACAATACTGGTGGTCTTCAACTAAACAATGTATACAATACACAAGTACCAAAAATAAAGAAATATCCATAATTCTTTTTATGTAATTAGTAGATGTAACTATAATAATGATGTCCCTTCGGTAGGCTTTTGTTTAGTCCAAACGTATTCAGAATTTAAGATGATAATCGTAGTTAATGTCAGGAATCGTTCAAGTCAAAAGATGAAATGAAATAGTGTTTAACGCCATACTGTTCTGCTGCGCCATACAGTGTGCTATGAGGGGAATTTTGCCCGGGCAGTGGCTCTATGGCCTATCCAAGTCAAGAATACTATCATTATATATATACTTGAGTTACCAAACGGTATCGTATATGTGAGGTTCCTGTGCGTTAAGATCTATGTATCCATTAGACTGGAATATGGCATAAACATGATCTTCTTGTGGCTTTTTATGGGTTCTGGCATATTGTCCCTTTTCTGGTTCCTCACTTTGGTGATCGTTAGATTGTCGTGAGCCTTTCTTCTTATATTTTCGAATGACGACTGCTAGGATTACAAGCAGGACAACACCAATGACAACAGCGCCAGCTACCATCCAAGTTGCGAAAAGAGAAAGCGAAACTAGAAATAAAATCCAAGGTACCTTAAAATATATTAACGCGTTTAATACACACCCAACCTTCCAGTTTTTCCCCGTTAGACCCGACTGGCGTCCTTGCTGTGCTGCTGCGGCGACGGGAAATGGTCACAGAGCGCGTCAAGATCGTCACAAACGTGGTAAAAGCGTGGTGGAAACGCCAGATATTGTGCTGTGGTCCCCATGATCGCCCACGGTGGCGAGTCACCGCGTTTGTTTTGAGCATATTCAAAACAAACGCCAATGTTCTGCGATATGACCTGGTAAGCTGTGAGGACGCGACTTTCTTGAAGTTTGTAATTTTTTGGGACATTTTCTCGCGTTTTGTTCGCGTTTGCCAGCGACCCTATTGTGCATTTTCTGGTCGCCGTACTGTCGCACCAGCGCAATAAGGATGCCACCCCGGTCTGACGGAGGCCTAAGACAAATAACAGTAACACTCGTTCAAATCTGGACTCGCGCTATAAAAGATGGATGGGTGATAACTGATAAGGTAGGGTCATTTATCAAGAAAACCATCGTAGCCATCATTTTCCAAATAATATACTGGGTAGATAAGTATACAATGTATATTAAAGGGGATAAATCGCTAACATTTGGGACCTAGAAATTGTCAAAAGTGGGTCGCAACGCATATAATACTGTAATATGAATGTATATAAAATGATTTACATTCAATGGTTTCCTTTTTTACCAAATTTCAAATCAGTTACGTTCGGCGAAATAAGCCATGTAGTCTCAATCTTGTGCAAATTTCTATAGCGCCTGGTTAGTCCAGTCAATATACGCCGTATGGTATGTTGCAATATGTCTAGCCTCGCTTCTTAAGTCTCTTATTAAAACTGGGGCATAAGCACACTATGGTACACGACTCGTGTACCAATGTTAAAAAAACTATTTTATCTAAAACATCGGATATCAGAAGCTTATCTTTTCCCGATAAGTTTACATCATCAATGTTGATTTAAAATGGACAAAAATTCGTGTTTTCGATGTTAAAGATTTTAGAGGATTTTGAGTTACGGACTTAGGTCCTTTAAACTGTCCAATTTTGATCCGTTCTAGTTTGCTCAGCGGGGTTTGGATGGCCGAATGGTTAGCGTAGACACCAGTAGGTCTGCCAATGAGTAAACTGGCGTGGGGTCGATTCCACGGTTGTACCTGACAAGGAGTGTGGTTGCCTGTCCAACCTCGTGGGGTTTTCTTCTGATCCTCCGGTTTTCTCTTACTGCGAAAGACCCGTACGCGTAAGCCAATTATTAAAATGAAATTGAACCATGCGTTAGTCCCGTAATGACCTAGTTTATGTCGAGTGTACGTTAAAGTTAAACCCCATTTCTTTTTCTTAGTTTGCTCAGCATGTTGGACAATTCGATATGTAGATATTAGCCATTGTCTGCCAAGTATAATTTAGCAATTAGAACAGGCCCGTAGCCAGGAATTTTTTTTTTTTTTGGGGGGGGGGAGATGTTTTCGGGAGGGCCAACTAGCAAGGGCATCTGCATGAATTTTGCGGTAAAGGCCCCCCCCCCCCGTGCCACCCCCTGAATTAGAATGGTCTCGCCACTCTCTCCGAACCCCTCACAACTTAGCATGCTAGAAAAATACCACTTACCTGACTGTGTGGGTGAAACAGCTGTCTTTAAGGGAAATACACATACATCATACCACCAGTAACTTTGTACAACGTTGGTCTCCGTAGGAATCAAATTCGTTAAAATGCTGGTGTTTAAACCCACTTTTAAAATACTGTATAAGTAAAACAAATCTGGGTATATTACCCTTAAAACGTGACACGTCTTCATTAGCCCAGTTTAGGATCAGAACAGTAGGACGTTAAACTCAATTTCATTTCATTTCTTAAAACGTGATCGTCTACCGCTTTTTAAAGATCTTGACATTGATTCAGAACATACTACTACATCACGAAATAAAGTGAGGTTTAACATCCTACTGTTATGCACCTAACCTGGGATAATGCATACGCCATACAGTGTGCTATGAGGGAAGTTTTGCCCGGGCAGAGGCGCTAAGGCCTTCTCTTATGTCGAATTCCAACTGCCAAGGGATCTCTTACGTTCATGCAAATGTGTACAAGTTCTGCATCACTGACAAGGGGAAACCACGCCGGAAAATCTAGATAAACTTTCTCGACCAATGCAGGTATCAACCCGCGACCTCCAGGCTAGCGAGCCAGCGTCCTACGCACTTAGATACGTGATCCGCCACTACCACATCATAATGACAGTCTTTTCATCAAATGCCTGGCATTATTAATCCAGTCGATTGGCCCCATATCAATTAAATGTATTTAAAAGTGCCCACTTTATTTGATAATTGTTTTTTTTAAATGTCTATTTTCCGCCTTGCCCGCAGGTTCTATCTTGTAGATTTTTGCTCTGCATAGAGTGTGATCCTCCTGCATTTACTATTAGAGAAAGTCATTTTGTGTTCAACAGCTGAAAATTCAAACAATCTACGAGACAGACTTTAGTAAATAAACTAAAGTACACTCAAAATAGAAATCAAATCGTTTTGTGTGACAATAGAAATAATTTTGACCTAGATGAAAATTAAAACAGATTAATGAGACAAACAACTTCTAGATTAATCATGGTTCGTGTCTCCTGTCTACGGAAGACCATTATGGTCAATCAAACAACTTCTAGTAACGTAATTGAGTATGGTTCGTGATTCCTGTCTGATGTTGGTATTAAAAAATACAAATTGATTTCACATCCTGGTCAAATCTGAGTAACAACCAAAGTCGAATTGTGACAGGTATTCTCAAGTTTACAATAAACATATGTGGAGTTTGGTAAAATAGGCCAACAGAGACGGGCTTTGTACGTCATAGTATTTTACGTCAAAGTGTTCTGCACTGACTGGGCTTAAAAAAGGAGCTAAGTCGCTTATATTTTGGAACTAGAAATTGGCACAAATGGGTCGCAACACATATAATAATGTAATATGAATTAATATAAACTGTTTTACCATCAATCGAATCCGATTTACTGTGAATTTTCATCAGTTATGTTCGGCGAAATACGCCAGAAGTCTCAACTTAAAGTTAGTTTCGAGTGTCTGGTTATTCTTGTCAACACCGATAGTATATTACATATTGCGCATGCTCTCCAAATAAGAATATGGAATCCCCGTTTGACATGACTTGTGGAATATGTCTAGCCCCGTTCGTTGAGCACCTCGTTATAAATGACGCTGAAACGCATTACCAGATGGTGAAATGTTTATTTTTGTCTTAAATATTGGATATCAGAAGCTCATCTTTTCGAGGTAAGATCACAACACCAATGTTGATTTAAATTTCAAATCGTTTTTTCAATGTCTAAGATTTTGGATGATATTGAGGAGATCTCTGCGCATGACCCCAACCAAATTCGTAAATTTACCATTAGACAGATATAGGCCTACCAACTACTTACTGATTGGGGCGGAGACACAGGATATACAGCTGTCCATTAACCGTTATAATATCTTGTACACTGCCGGAACAGTAAATATAGTCGAGTACCGTGGATGTGATAGTTATATTTGGTAATGATTCTCTTTTCACACCATCCAGATTTGCTAAATACAACTTTTTATCATTTGAATTGCACACCATTCCATTATCTGTTAAATTAAACCCAGTTATGAAGTATATTAAAATTACAATCTTCTTCTTAGAGAGAGAGAGAAATGGGGTTTAACATTCACTCAACACAACTAGGTCATTTCGGGACTAACATATGTTTTTTAATTTTATTTCAATAATTCGCTTGTACGTAGGGCTCTTTAGCCGAGGGAGGAAACCAGATTGCCCGGAGGAAACCTACGAGGTTGAGAAGGCGCCCCTGTCTCCATGCCACATACGCCCACACCAGGGCTCGAAACCACAGCCGCAAGCCAGAGGTGGCCGGTCAGCTAGAGGTCGAAGCGGGACACTCTAGACCACTAGGCAATCCCAACTCCCCCAATCCTCTTATAACATGTTCCTGATCTAATATTGCGATTGAAGAAAAGACAGTTCTAACTCAAGTGGTGCCTTGTTCAACTGCTATAGTCTTACAGTGAGGTGTCTAGTTGTTTAACGCATGCGCATGTACATTACAGGAGGTCTGCCATAGAGTCAAGTGGCGTGGATTCTACGCGTTGAGTTTGGTATTATGGGACTAAGATATTGTTAAATTAGATATTTCAATAATTCGGGAGTACCTCGCATGCGTGGTCTATAGCAGTAGGTGTAAACCGGAAGCCCCGGAGCAAATCCACGAGATTAAACAGCCGACGCTTTCCCTCTTCACGTTTGATTTAGACTCGTTAATCAATAGCCCCCCCCCCTCCCGTTAACCGTAAAAAAAGCAACAAAATTTAAAAAAAAAAAATGAAACATTTTGATTCAAGCCATAATGCGATGTTTCTGGCCTGATGTTTAAAAAACAATATATTTTATTAATAAATGAATGGGATTTAGAAGAGAAACGATCTCCTGTATATTTAACCCCTCTCCTGTTGCGTTAGGGGGTGTTGAGATAAATACAACCCGGGTCTCGAATTGAACCCGGGTCTCTAATATAGCCCGGGTCTAACGTAAAAACTGAATACTTCCTGTCAAAATATAAATTAATTGATGATCCCTGCACAGGAAATAGAATTGTCACATGTCACGCACAGAGAGTTTAGCCTTCGTAATTGCAAGACCGACCCTGTCTGCTTGTTTTACTTGTCCAAAATGTTACTCCTATAGAATATTTTGAGGCATTAATTCGGGTCTGAAAAAATACAACCCGGCCTCGATTATAAACCGGGCCTCGAATAGAACCCGGGGGTCGGTGGGTGCTGAACGAAATAGAACCCCGGGGTTGTATTCGAAGAAATACGGTATCCTATAATATTAAAATATTTTGCACTGAAAAGAATCAGATATAACACCGCAAGTCACATGAATCTGAAATTCTGAGAAGACACAAATCGCGGATTAAACTATACCTTCTCGTTCTTTTATTAAAATCTCACCTAAAGTACTAAAAATCAGACAATCTTGTCCCAAACGTTTGAGGTTAGAAGTTTTAGTTTGTAATCTATACAGCTCTTTTGCAGTAGACCAATACACTCTGCAATTATAGAAAACAATTTATTATATACACGTTTACATTGTTTGCATGCGTATATCAGTTTAATTATACATATATCCCCCTCTCTCTCTCCCCCTCTCTCCCCAACCACGTGGGCTTGTGGGTCTCTCCATACTACACACTTCAGCGAAATAATACCATTGCCTTATTTACCGATGTATTTTAGAAATATCACTTGCCTACTCTATGGTAATGCCGAATTATCTCCAGACGTCAACAGCAATATTTTACAAACATATTAAAGATACCGGTACGAAACGTTTTACTCCGTAAAATATAACCTTGGGATGTAGATTTTTTTTTTTAAATTATTATTTTATTAAATTCTTTTTAAAAATTTTTTTTTTATTTATTTATCTATTTATTTATTTAATTGAAATTACTTATCTGCTTATTGGTACCATAACTAAAATAATGTAATTAGTTTTCGTCTGTATCATATATAATTCGACATTGTACATGTATTATACACCCAAACCAAAAGGAAGCAAATTAATATATGCCTACTTGGCTGGTTTTCGTATCCTATTAATTATTCTTTTTATATTGTATAATATTCTCGAAATAAATACTGTTTAAACCAAATATGGCAGTCTCCACAGAAGTGAAATAAACAAGTTTACAGCCATTGAATGTTTTATTCAATTAAGAAGCAACTCTGGCAAATATGACAACCCGTCACCAACGGCAGGGTGGTATCCAAGAACCTCCGCTAAATCACTGACTACTAAAATAGCCGGTGAAAAAAATTAAGCGTCGATATTTAGCGATGATAATTCCGCTACATATCCTGAAGAAGGAAACTTTTTGTTGGTCAGCCATGATTTCCAAACACCTTGACATTGATCGAGCCTTGGACGTTGCAATACGATTGTCACATGTAGACATTTTAGCTAGAAGCGCGAGACTTGTATAATCGTAACGATATTGTTGACGAAGAAATCTGATTGGATCACAAGCTGGGCTTATACCCAATCAAATTAAGTGCCGAAATATGCCGAGTATTACGTGAAGGGCTTGATAAGGAATGAAAGAAATGGGGTTTTACGTCCTAATCTGAGCTAATTGAAGACGGGCATACGCCATACAGTGTGCTATGAGGGAATTTTTTGCCCGGGCAGGAACTAAATTCCAACTGCCAAGGGATCTTTTACGTGCACGCAAATGTGTACACAGAACCAGACAGGCAGCTGTCCTTGTCAGGACCTCCGTCTGCATCACGCCGGAAAAAAAAGGTGAACATTCGCAACCAATCCAAGACGAACATCCGACCTCCAGGCTAGCGAGCAAGCACCTTACCCACTTAGCCACGTGCTCACCTACAAGAGAAGGAACCTGGTGACTACGTATTATTTAAGAGGTCTTTGGCATATAACTCTTAAAGATAGTTGATACCACTGTTGTTATCCAGAACTGATTCAAAGAGTGAATAGTGTAACACCACTGCTAAAGACTCCGATAGGGGAATGATAACAAACATTTGATTATAGTTTAAAATAATAATTATACAAAATATAATTACCTTTTATCGTCCCCCTGGCCATGAAATCTAATATTATATATAAACAAAGCCTCATCTGTATTAGGAATAATCGTGTCTCTATAATTCTGTTTGTAAGAATAAAATCCCAATCCTTTTTGTGAATAATAATACAGGTTTCCAGTGTCTTGGTCAATGCTTATAGTAGTTACATTGTCCGCTAATATGAAAGATAAACGTTTATAAACACCTAGTTTAATTGTCAAAATAATTTCATAAAAACGAAAATCAATACCTTTTGTATAAGAATAGTATTTCTAGGTCAACTCTCATAAAAAACGAACTAACACAATTTTAATTTTCATTATAACTTCAGTGCAGTGTAAGACAACAATTGACGGGATGCTTCATTCATGGTCCAGAACGTCCCGAATTTACAGGATTGCAAGCTAGTGACGCGAATTTTGGTCCTGTCACAGTTCTGTCAGTCCCGGCCACAAACGTGGTGTGAGTAGAATCGGAATAGGTTTCGTCTCCATGGTTGGTTGAGATATTTACCTATCCAGTAGACGCATGCGTTGTAGAATGAAAAAACCCTTTTCACTCGATTGTCACTATTTTTGGGATTGAGAGAATTCAATTCCGGAACATTCAGTCAAGAACGCCCACAGACCCAGACGTGCAAAAACCCCACTTTTCTGAAACCTAAAAAAATGTTCTAGTGAACCGAGCTTGAGAAGCTCCTTAAGCTTCGTTTGTGCCCTTGTCAAGATTGAAATGGGGTTTAACGTCCTACTGTTCTGCTCCTAATGGGTCTGTCACAAATTGACGTATGGCATCAGCGTATGTCGACGTATGAGAAATTTAGAAAACACGCGGGTGGAAGCTGAATACGATGGTTACGACAACGCTGAAATACGATGGTATAGGTTGTTGTAGGCCGAACGCGACCCATTTTGGGCGTGCAAAATTTTTTCAGCGTATGCGGACGTATTGCTTCCACGTTAGGCCTAAGTTAGAAGTATGCAACAGGTAAGTTATGCACGCGTTTACGCACGTTACGTCATGTGTGAGTTACCCATAAGTTGACACACGTCGGCTACCAGCAGGGCAATTGAGCACCATACGCGTAACCCATTTTTAACCTATAGGCAACGTACTTAGAACTTACTGAACGTATGAAATAATTATCCAACACGCTGGCATAGGCTGAAGCTGAATTTAAATATATATAACGTACTTGTAACGCGCTAAACGAATAAAATATAACCTATATTCATAACTTATCTCCAACGTAAACATAACTAATATACAAGCAAATGACAGCGTGTGCCCAGCGAATTTTAGCGTTATTGCATTATGCGGAACTCGTGCAAAACGTGTTGGAGCATACATCGACGACCACATGACGTCAGATAAAAGCGAAGACTCTCTAGAACCACAAATCATTATTGGAGTAGGTGTCGATCGCTCTATATGCCTCCAAAAAATCAGGGAAAGTTGCAGGAAAGGGCCGACCTAAGCAATCTTTACTCCTACCACCCCCACGCCCACCCTAGTCCCCATCTTCATCTGACCACCATTCTGACGATGATAGCCAATATCGCCCCTGTGCAGGATCCAAAGCGTCCCAGTAGTATCTGTGGCGGCGTCTGAGACCTTGACGTCATATCAAGCCCAACGCAACAAGCTAGAGTGGGTCACATAGACTCAATATAGCTTAGATGCCGAGGAGAAGAAGTCCAAGCTTCATTTCCTACAGGAGAACCCCATGCTTTGGGAAATAAAACGGGCATACTTTAGAATGACAGAAAAGAAGAATAAGCTGTGGGAGGACCAAGGACCAAGACAGCTGATTATCTGAAATAACTTACCGTCGCGTACTTCTGGCATACGCTTAACGTGTAAGCAATAAGTCAGCATACGTTGAGAATTTTATGCATGCACAAATTTATAGGCCGCGTTGGGCGTACAGCAACTTACACCATCGTATTTCAGCATGTCGGTAACTTGTTAAAAACGTACCCATAAGGCATTCAATGTACACCCCAGGGTGATCGCTAAATGTCTCATACGTCGGAATACGCTGACAGCGCCATAATGACTTGTGGTTCTAGCGAGCCTCAGCTTTTATATCTGACCTCACGTGGTCGTCGAAGTACGCTCTAACACGTCAGGCGTAAGTTAGGCATACCTTAGAGTAACGTTGTGCATGTGTTCTGCATAAGTCAAGAACGCTAAAAATTCGTCGGGCACACGCTGTCATATACTTGTATAAGTTATGTTTACGTTGGGGGTAAGTTATAAATAGGTTACTCATACGTTAAACATCGGTTACACTCCTTCAGCGCGTTAGAAGTACGTTATATATATGTCCAAAAAGAGCGTCCTTTTGCTTTTTTAAATTTAGCTTCAACGTATGCCAGCGTGTTGGAACTATTATTTCATACGTCGGAATAAGATGTCTAAAATGGTATAATGTGACATCCCCATAACCTGGGCTAATGAAGACGGGCATACGCCGTACTGTGTGGTATGAGGGAAATTTTGCCCGGGTAGTGGGTAGCGCTACGACCTGCTCTGATATCGAATTCCAACTACCAAGGGATATTTTACGTACACGCCAATGTGTACACGGGACCTCGGGTTTTCGTACCATCCGAACGACTAGAAAGTTGTCCTTGTCAGGCCCTCCGTCTTGCATCACTGACAAGGGGAAACCTCGCCGGAAAACCTGGATGAACTGTCTCGGCTAATGCAGGGCTAGAACACTCGACCCCCAGGCTAGCGAGCCAGCGTCTTACCCACTTAGGCACGTTATCCCCCCCCCCATAAAACAAAATGAAATTGTGGATAGTATCGTTACCTGAATCCAATATGGTTTTCACATCTCCACCATCTGTATTCATGCGCAAAATCTTTGTTCCAGCTTGGATTCTTTGAAATGTTGATACGTAGTATATAAAGTTTCTTGTATAATCGCATGCCATATATTCCACTGCCAATATAGGAAATACAATAAAAAATGTCGTTGTTCTGTACAGGGTGACACACAAAAAAGTTCATCAATAAAAATCGAATAACTTCCAAAATTTATTTAGATTAACATAAAAATTTGGCCACATTAGGTTACGGCTATGTAGCAGACATCTCCAAAGTTTCACGTCTGTGCCACAAACACTCTTTGTAAACTGGCGCTCAAAAAATGTGTTTTAAATGAGCTCCCCGGTGCTACAAGCACATGTGGATCCGGCGGGCAAAGCTCTCGATGACCCACCCAAATTCTACTCTTGGGATCGCTTTTATTGCTGCTGTGATTGCTGCCTTCAGATCAGGGATAGTCTGGAGGTTGTTGCCATACAGAATTGATTAATTATTTCAAAAGTTATTCAGTTTAGGTGATGGACGCTTTTATTGTGTCACCCGGTATTTAACGCCTGCTTACACCTAGGGTGATCATTCTTATTTTAGTATTTTAGCGCACGGGCGGGGGTATGTCCCGTGGGAGGAAACCGGGATACTAGGAGTAAACCCACGAGATTGAGATCACGTCCCATCCCCGAGCCACATACCATCAAATAATGGATCACAACCAGACCGCAAACTGGAGATGCCCGGAAGCGCGACACGTTAGACCACAAGGCCACCCCAACCCTCTGAAATGCAATTTGACTTCTCATTCATAGTCCCAT
Source organism: Patella pellucida (assembly GCA_917208275.1). Taxonomy (NCBI): domain Eukaryota; kingdom Metazoa; phylum Mollusca; class Gastropoda; family Patellidae; genus Patella; species Patella pellucida. The sequence goes on from OU795038.1 coordinate 72,840,998, forward strand.
TTTTAATTACAATTACACGTAAAATGGACATGGCAATAAGTATTAATGATATATACCTTTCTCGGCAATTTGCTTTGTCTGGCTGGTCTTCGTGTTATACCGGTGTATTTCAAAATTGTCTGTTAGCACATGCAGTTCTTCTCCTGAAACTTAAATTTACAAACTATTTTAAAAGGTGTTGGTTGGTGCCAAATGAGCAAGTTCCTTTGAAACTTATATGTACAGTCCTTCGCCTGAAACATGGTCAGTGCCAAATTATGAGCAACTTCTTAACAAACTATTTGGTGCCAAATAAGCAAGTTCTTTTGAAACTTATATTTACAGTCCTTCGCCTGAATCATGATCGGTGCCAAATTATGAGCAACTTCTCCTGGAACTTAAATTTACAGTTTTTCGCCTGAAACATTGTTGGTGCCAAATGAGCAAGTTGCTGTCATTAACGCCGTTTCTTTTAATACAAATGACACATGTAAAAAGGACGAATAAACTCCCGAGGAGAATTTGGGACTTAATAGTGTTTAATTTTATTTCAGTCATTCGTATGGGCTTAGATGTCTTTGGCATCGGGGACTGGGACGGGTACTGGAACAAAGAATGGGCGTACTCGATCGAACGTTCCGGTATTGAATTCTCTCAATTCATATACATGTAGTGTCAATCGAGTAAAAAGGAGAATTTCGGAGTACAGCCCATGTGCCGATTACATAAAAATATCCCAAACAATCATGGCAGCTGAAATATATTTGTTACTTAAAATACGTCACGATTCTACTCACACCACCTCCGTTGTTAGGACTGACAGAACTGTGACAGGACTGAATTCCACGTCACTCGATGAGAAAACCCACGAAGTTGGACACTCGAGACTATCCCTTGCTACGTACAAGACTGGGATCGAAAGTACACTTGTTAGACCAGCCGCCACCAACACCCCACCCCTCCGTTGTACGTTACGGCCTCTATCGTAAGCTTTTAAACGTACAGTTTGCAGATAGCTTCCGAGATGACTAACAACTGTCGCACAAAGGGAAACAATATACAGGCGAAAGTCAGGGTATTTATTGATGCCGCTTAGTCGCCAATTATGTTAAATTGAAAATTCACAATGACCATTCACAAATAAAAAAATAATAGTTTGAATTTTTAAAAAAAAAACACGTGTATGACTTACAATTGTTTAAGATATAAAGATCTGGTCATTCTTGCTATGATAGCTCAAAAATAGAAAATGACAAATGAATTCATTGACATTTCAGGCAAATCACTTTATTCTGGGCAAAGTTTTGTTAATATACTCTTGATTATCAAGTCTCATTATTATGATAATAAACTTAGTCTCCATTATCCATATTAATATTAAATGGGATTGTATGTTATCCATTCGAATGAATCCAGGATAACACTTATATCAAACTCCAACTGTTTAAGGTTATTTTACGTGCACGGCCATTTTGCACACTGGATCGCGGTTTATCGTCCTATCCCAACGACAAGAGGGCATCACGGCGGAAAGCAACGCAGGGATCGAACGCGGGAGCTCCAGGTTAGCGAGTTAACGTCTTACTCACTGATTCACCGTGGCTCCCGAGATTTAATAGAATCATACGCGTGAAATATATCAATTATCAATTTGACAATTAGGCCCGGCGGGTAGCCCGGTGTGACTTATTTTAAAGATACGTTCCCAAAAAAGTATTTATTGGGTGGTTATTTCAAAAAGAAGTATGGCAGTTTTTCTATACATGGAAAGCAGAAATATCCAATCTTACTAGGAAATGCTGGATTTCCTAAAAAAAAAACACTCATGGAGTAGCCCGACGATTAGGAATGTCAAAAATTAGGCCCGGCGGGTAGCCCGGTGTGACTTATATTAAAGATACGTTCCCAAAAAAGTCTGTACGTGATCTAGGAGTGATAATTGATTCCTCATTAACACTTGAAAACCATATAGATCACTTGTGTCGAGTCTGTTATTTTCACCTGAGGAGTATAGGCAAAATCCGCCATCTTTTGACACCAGAAGTCTGCAAACAAGTAATGCAACACATGGTGCTCTCTCGACTGGAATATTGTAACTCTGTCCTTTATGGCCTACCTAGGTACCAGATTAACAGACTTCAGAAAATACAAAACACAGCTGCCCGGATAATTACAAAAACTCCGAAGTCTGCTCACATCAAACCTGTTCTAAAGTCACTACACTGGCTCCCGATTGAATTCCGCATAAACTTTAAAATTCTTTGCATGGTCTATAAATGCATGAATAATGCTGCCCCAGATTATCTCGTTGATCTCATTAAACAGCAAGATTCTGAACGACATACACGATCATCAAGCAAAGATCTCCTAAAATTGCCAACATCAAACCTAGTTACTTATGGTGATCGAATGTTTTGCATTGCTGCTCCGACTTTGTGGAATGACGCACACTTGAACACTTCCATCAAAAGTGCCAAAACATTACTTGACTTTAGAAAAAAGTTAAAAACCCACCTTTTTCGACAAGCGTATCCAGAGTTACATTAGAAGCGCTTAGAGCACGCCTCGGCATGGAATAGGCGCTATATAAATGACTTTATTATTATTATTATTATTATTTATCGGGTGGTTATTTCAAAAAGAAGTATGGCAGTTTTTCTATACATGGAAAGCAACGCAGGGATCGAACGCGGGAGCTCCAGGTTGGCGAGTTAACGTCTTACTCACTGATTCACCGTGGCTCCCGAGATTTGATAGAATCATACGCGTGAAATATATCAATTATCAATTTGACAATTAGGCCCGGCGGGTAGCCCGGTGTGAATTATATTACAGATAAGTTCCCCAAAAAGTATTTATCGGTTGGTTATTTCAAAAAGAAGTATGGCAGTTTTTCTATACATGGAAAGCAGAAATATCCAATCTTACTAGGAAATGCTGGATTTCCTAAAAAAAAAACACGCATGGAGTAGCCCGACGATTAGGAATGTCAAAAGTTGCATGCTCAGATTGAGCGCTTGATGTACGTGATGGATAATGGCCGAAGACCGTCCATTATGTAAATAGAACGAACAATTGATAAATCGATAGCGATTAAAGTTGCAATAATTCTCCCCCATCCATATATTAAAACACTAAACGTGGACTTTAAAGCAAAACCAATCGATATGCACCTCGGAGTTTATAAACAAAATGATCAAAATTATTATCAATTGCCAACACTTTTTGTCACACTTCTAAACCACATAATAATATTAACAAAATTATATATATATATAAATGTAAACTAAAAAACACCATTCCAAATAAAAAGGAATATATATCATACATAATCAACATTAAAAAAACTAGGACTAGAATCTGCAAATACTCATCGCCATGAAAAATGGAAAACACAATCAGAATAAAACCTCTTATAAACAAGTAGTATTATAACAACCACAAAATATCTTTTAATTTACTACAATATCTAATTTGAAATGCAATAATGAATATATATTTTCAAAGTAGATAATTCTTATAACACATTTACATAAAAAAGATAATTCTTATAACATAAAATAGATAATTCTAATAACACATTATATATATAAAATAGATAATTCTTATAACACATTTGTAAAAAGTAGGTACTTCTTATAATATATTTACATAAAAAGATAATTCTTATAATACATTTACATAAAATAAATAATTAAAATAACACATTATATATATAAAATAGATAATTTTTATAACACATTTGTAAAAAGTAGATACTTCTTATAATATATTTACACAAATTAAATAATTCTTATAAAATTTTTACATGAAGTAGATAATTCTAATAACACATTATATATATAAAATAGATAATTCTTATAACATATTTATTACATAAATTTAATAATTCTTATAACATATATACATAAAGCATATATTTCAAAATATGTATATGTGTATTTTTCTTTATTTAAAAAAAGAGAAGAAATTGTTCCTACCTGTTACAAACAATGCATTAAAAATACAACAAATCAGAAACCGTCCAAACAGCTTCATTTCAAGACATCGAATAGTATGTTATTTCTAATTTCATACCAAGAGCAATTACAATGCCTGACTAAAGTCAGCAAGAAAGGCGTATGCGTCAAATTGCAAGATTTATATCACCAACTGAATTCTATAGGCTACATAATAACAAGATATATGTATCAGTTACGGAATTTGAACCCTATTAATATTTGTTCTGTTCAAATTGAGTTTTTTGTTTCATTTTTAATGTATTAAAATATTTGTCGTTTTCAAATAGAGTTTTTAGTTTCATTTTTAATCTATTAATTGATCTATTGTTCCAATGTTTACCAGAGTCCGATGTTAACGTTGGACGATTTGATATAATTAATTTGATAAAACTCACATATTTAAAGGTAACCATTAATGCGGCAGTTACAATTTTAGCTTAAATGTCAAATTCTGTAAAAGCATATTTATTCCAAAGATTTTTATGTATATTTATATTTTATTTATATTCTTTGAATTTTAACGTTAAAATGCATCTCTAAATAAGTATGTGAAGCGGCGAAGGGGGGGGGGGTATATAAATTTCATAATCATAATAATAAATCAATCTACGCTAATAAATCTTAAATCTATTTATAACGGTCTGAGTGTCTCTTCGTGGATGACGGCTACACTAGGGCTGTCCGCAGAATGAAAATTGCTGTATGGGATATTTCGGATCGGGGAGTACCGTAGGTCTGGTTGCGATGGATTACCACGTCTGCTTCCGGAATTATGCAGCTTTCGGTTCATAACTATACCGGTGCTACGACGTGTCAAACGCTAGTCTCTCACAAGATTGCTTTTAGACTATCGTGTTCAGAACATCTTAGCTTCCAATGGGGGTTATATGGAACAATAATGGAGCCGGAGTTTTATATAATACCATAGCAGCATGTCTCTCATGATATTGCTATTTTAAAACAGACGGGCATTTGATGGCACGAATTCAAGTTGTTTTAAATGGATTACTTGGGAGTACAGTATTCACCCTCTTAGATCAAGGCAAAGCGTACCACCAGGGTTTCGTGGGACCAGAATCAAAGACCTTGGGGGCTCTATGAATAGGACAGAATTCCTTTTGGTTTGTCAGGGGCGCATTCGACCTTCCAGCGTCTTATGGATAACACTCTAGAGGGAATACGACACAATATTTGGATGATGTCCTGGTGCACAGTGGATCAATTTCTCACCACATAAGCCATCTACGTACAGTGCTGCGACGACTGGGAGAGAATGGAATAAAATTAAAACCAGCAAAATGTGAATTCTTCAAAAAACAAATTCGCTACTTGGGGCTTGTACATGTAGTATCAGAAAATGGATAGACAATGGATCCTAAAGATGTCCAAGTTGTGGTTGCTTTGAAGGAAGGAAGCCTTAAGTCTGATGGAGATGTTCGCCAGCTGTTAGTCTTCATTTGCCTATTATAGGAGGTAAGCACCAGACTTTTCGAAGAGAGCAAAGCCAGTTTTTGATCTCCTCAAGGTCAAAGCAGCCACCGCTACTCAGAAAACTAAGCACAAGAAGGAGAAAGATCAGCGTTCTTCTGCTTCTGTCCTAGAATGGACTGCTTGACATCGCTCTTGCTTGAATGAACTTATTCATTTTTTGATCTCACCACCAGTGATGGGATACCCTGTTTTTCCCCAAAATTCCAGCTACATGTAAACGCCTTACATCAAGGACTTGGAGCAATTCTCTACCAGAAATCCGTAGTTGTTGGGAAATTAAAAGCTAATATCTCGGGTCAGAGTGGAGCAATTTTACTGAGAGTTTCATCATAATATATTTACATCTCTTTATTAAATGAGAAATTTATAAAAAGACATAAGCCAGTATCAACACAGCAACAGCAATCATAACATAGAACATCAGGGAAAATTTGTTTTCGGCTTTTACTGGTCTAGTCTTTAATGGATAAAATGTCCTCTCCCAGGCTGTATTGATGTATTCCTTTGCTTTCGGCCATTTTCCTGGACCAAACAATCTGTACTGATATGATGTAAGAGGTCCGAAGTAACATGTAAATGCCAGTTTAGGATCACTTTTCAGTAAACTCTCTGCGAATTATGAAAAATAAAAACGAATTTATTAATTTGAAAAGACCAGTCGGACTTTATGCAAAAGGGAACTTGCAAAAGAAAAGAGTTTAAAGTGTCACGATCAACCACTTAATATCTTGATCGATCAACTTAATATTTCAATCGATCATCTTAATATTCAATCGATCAATATTTCAATCGATCAACTTATTTCAATCGATCAACTTAATATTTCGATTGATCATCTTAAAATCTTGATCGATCAACTTAATATCTCGATCGATCAACTTAATATCTCAATCGATCAACTTGATCAACTTAATATCTCGATTAACTTAATATTTCGATCAATCAACTTATATCTCAATCGATCACCTTACTATCTCAATCCATCGACTTTATATCTTGATCGATCTACTTGCTATAACGTTGCTACACTGGAAGTGCTTCCACCCCTGGTCTCGTTCCATCGTCCTTATTGAGCATTGAATCGTGCGATAGTGTGCGATGACTGTACCAAAACCAGCGAAGAAATGACAAGAACCCCTTTCATAAAGTATAAAATGTTCTTACTGAAATCAATACTGCTTCCATTTAAATCAGCAAGTTCATCCATATATTCGCAAAAATCAACTTCAATTGTGTGACGTGTTGATTGGACGTATCTTTTCCTCGAGCCATCTTCTTTAGCTCTAACGTCCTTCCACATATCGTCTTTAGATGGTAGCTGTACATCACCCTGATCAACAAAACAAACAACAGTAAGGTAAAAAAATATCCGCACACATAATTTTCCCGTTCAATAACACATTACAGAAAATCTGATACACACGGGACTGGGGATGGATGTGGCTGACAAGGCACATCGTCTAGTAGTGAGACAGTGTACACGACGGCGTGCAGGTAAACGAATCCTTGGCAGTTGGAAATGAAATACTATGGGTTGAAATAGAACGCTGTTTTACGTGTCATGTCCGCCTTCATGGTCAGTGGGATTCATAAAAATAGGGGTGGGGGGTGGACGAATGGTTAGCACGTGCGTGCTGTATCATACGGCCGTGCATTGAGTCAATTGTTGTGGTTTTGAATCCCAGGTTGTACGTGACGAAGAATAGGGTCACCCGTACAACCTCTTGGGATTTCTCCGGGTCTTCCGGTTTCCTCCACTGCTAAAGACCCCTACGCGCAACCAAATTATTGAAATTAATTTAAACCATATGGTAGTCTATTAATGACTTAGTTTGTGTCGAGTTGACGTTTAATTCCAGTTATCTCTCTCTCTCTCTCTCTCTCCCTCTCTCTCTCTCACCCCCCCAGGACATTTAGCCTCATATCGTTCTTTCATTCATTCGTATGAGCAAAGCCAACTAGTCCCTCCGTCACTTTTCATATGAATTTTAACCCCATTTCTCTCTCTCTCTCTATCTCTCTCTCTCTCATAAAATAGGACATAAAGCCTTGTTTCATTCATTCATTCATTCGTATGAATGTAAATGTTACCTTGAAGACCCTTGTAGCAAGACGGCATTGTAGTTCTGCTAATGGCGTGATGGCACCACTAGGTTGTACACAGCCAATGATAGCTAAAGTCTGTTTCTTTAAATCTGGTGGAAATATATTCTTAAATAATTCTACTCTGTTGTCTTTCACATCAATCACAGCCTTCTCCAAAAACGGAAAACCAAATTTATAACCAGTCGCCAACATGACAATGTCTATGTTATCTTCTTTCGTACCATCGATGAACTCTGCACCGTTTTTGGTCAGTCGTTTTATGTCTGTTTTAACCTTCACAGATCCGCAGATGATTCTGTACGGCAAATCGTCGTTTATAGTTGGGTGCTGGGCGAATGGTTGGTGTTCTGGTTTTATGGAATAAGCAGCGTGGTCAAATCGTTTGTTCAATACTCCAACTACGATGCCATTTGATATTGACATTGGCAACATGTTTAGGATTAATGCGAATAAGCGGGTTGTTCTAAGCATATCAAAAGGAAGGCCATTATGAAAATTTCTGTTAAATACCCAGCTTCCTCTCCTCGTACTTAGAAAAACCTGCAACATAAATAAAATTTACATACTCGGATATATAAAACAAAACGAATAAATGAAATGAAATGAAAAGGGATTAAGGGACAATCCCGAATTAAAAAGAGGCTCAAAAATAAAAGTCCGAGAATGTACAAAAAAATATAGGGGAATGGTGTATTTACCTTGTCTCAAAATTTCAACTCAAAATATTGAGTCGTTTGGACGTGAACGCCACAACTGTTTATCCGGACACTTAACCCTTTTAAGATTTTGGGTTAATTGTTTCGTTGGGTGACCTTATAACCGATTACGGTTACTTGAGAGAGTTATGCAGTGAAAAACCCATGTGCCGTACTTGATAAAGACAGGCAAATTTCAACTACACATTATTTTTTTAAAAAAATGTTTGGTTTTATCCAGATACCACAAAATACACCCTGAGGCACCGTTCTCTATTTCCAGATGAAAAATGACGGATTTAGGTCGTTTGAAAACGTATCATAAATACTAAAGTAGTTGCCCGGCCCTTGACTCGAATATTTTAAGGGATTTTAACACATAATTAAGCAGTTTTATTCCCAAAATAAATATCGGGATTTGACCTTTAAATGTCCAATTGTTCTGCCCCGACTGGGCTAATGAAGGCTGGCATACGCCATACAGTGTGCTATGTTGGAAATTTTTCTGGACAACAGTGCTACGGCCTATGCTTATATCGAATTCCAACTGTCAAGGGATCTTTTACGTGCACGCCAGTTTTTCCCATCCGAATGACTAGACCGCTGTGCTACACCAATGAAAAGGAGAAATCGTGCAAGAAAATCCTGATGAACCTTCTTGGCGAACATCCGGAGTAAGCCAGCAGCCACTGTGGCTCCGCAAATAAAATAGTGAAATGAAGTTTAATGGTCCACTTTTCTGCACCAACTGGGCTAATAAAGACATGCATATGCAATGTAGCAGAGTGCTATTGGTTATAGTTTGCCTTGATAGTGACATTTCCGATTAATCTTCGTCAAATTACAGCTATCAATAATTATTTTATGTGCACCTCGCTTTTTATATCATTCAAATGTCTAGGTATCGAACCTGAGATCTCCTGACTTTCGAGTCAGCATCGTACTCACTGAAACTCTGTGGTTCCAAGAATTTGTGTTTATCAGTTTGAAAATTGTCTTGGTGAGATATCTTTGTTTAGCAATAAAACGGAAAATAACGTCTCTTATCGTAACAATGATACAATGTACTTGAGATTTAAGGATTACGTATTTTCTTGTCAAATCTCCAAACATTCAAAACTTTGCTCCAAATAAAATAATTTGACTGAAATTGTCAATATGTTCAAGCTCTTAATCTAAATCTTACAAAATGCATCTTTAATTGAATGTTAAAAAATTAAAGGAGCTAAATCGCTAACATTTGGGGCCTAGAAATTCACAGAAGTGGGTCGCAACGCATATAATACCGTAATATGAATGTATAAACTGATTTTTTTTCAATGGTTTCCATTTTTACTCCAATTTCAAATCAGTTATGTTCGACGAAATAAGCCAACAATCTCAATCAAGTGAACATTTTTTAGCGTCTAGTTATTCCACTCTACATAACTCCGTTTGGTTTGGTGCAATATGTTTAGCCTCGTCCCTCGAGTCTCTCAATATAACTGTGGCTGAAGTATGGAAGCCTATAACTACCATTCATAATTTCTACTTTTCGCCCCTTCAAAAAACGAAAGTCGAAAAGTCGAAAGTCGAAAGTCGAAAAGTCAAAAAGTCAAAAAGTCGAAAGTCGAAAGTCGAAATTCGAAAGTCGAAAAGTCGAAAGTCGAAAGTCGAAAAGTAGAAATCGAAAGTCGCCAAGACGGTATACACGCCAAAATCAACGCAAAAATAGGAAATTAAGAAATATATTTTTTTTCCTAATTTCTTATTTTCGACTTGAATTTTGGCTTGTATACCGTCTTGGCTACTTTCGACGTTGTCATATTTTTGTATTTATTGATGACAGTAAGAAGTCGAATGTCGAAAAAAGGAAAATAAGGAAAGTTTCTTAATTTCCTATTTTCTACTTTTCGACTTTCGTCTCGAAAATGCTAGTAGTCTCTGCCTTCCAGAATAATCGCCATCATTTTATTCTTAATTTCCTATTTTCGCGTTGATTTTGGCTTGTAAACCGTCTTGGCGACTTTCGACTTTCTACTTTTCGACTTTCTACTTTTCGACTTTCTACTTTTCGACTTTCGTCTTTCGACTTTTCGACTTTCGTGTTTTGAAGGGGCGAAAAGTAGAAATTATGAATGAAAGTTATAGGCTTCCATACTGAAGTACATTATGGTACACGATTCGGGTACCAATGTTAAAAAAAATATTTTATCTAAAATATCGGATATTAAAAGCTCATCTTTTCCCGGTTAGTTTACATCATCGATGTTGATTTAAATTGACCAATAATTCGTGTTTTCGATGTCGAAGATTTTGGAGAATTTTGAGTTACGGACTTAGCTCCTTTAAGCTGAGTATATATTTATGTGATAAAGGCGTCAAAATCAAATATTGTCCAAAACATGCTGGAGTTAGATCGACAATTTCACTGAACATAATCTTTAAAATATATATTGAGAGGTTAAATAATGAGCTGGCAGTTCTCACTATAATAGTTAAAAACTATATAATGTAAAGGGAATTTGCTGACAATTTCAGTCAAATTGAAATTTAGCCCTAGCCTCAATCATCACTACTAAAGTCGGTCGATAAATACCATAGTCTCGATTATCCATTTTTTGATTTTATCATTGATGAGCATTTGGCAACAGATTGGATTCCAATTAAGTAAATATCACAGGTCGATGACATCGAGAGTTGATTATGTTCTGGATAAGTTAATTAATGTCTAATGAATAATTTAGATAACATTTCAGGCCTAAAGTAAGACCGACAATAGTCAGATTTACCTCTTGCATAATGTATGTCTATTTACCTGAGAAGCAATACGACTAAGTTCTACAGCAGCATCACTTCCAGAATTACCAATTCCGACTACCATAACTCTTTTATCTTCATAACCATGAAAGTCTCGATAATCATGCGTATGTAGAACTTTACCTTCAAATTCATCCATACCAGAAAAAACGGGTTCATTTTTGACGGCATGGTGTCCCGTACAAACCAGGACACCATCAAAAACCAAATCCTGTGTTTCTCCTGTATTTAAATCTTTCACCTTTATATCCCATCGACCTGTTTCATCAAAGTCGGCAGATCTTTTTACACTGACTACCTCTGTTTCAAATCGAATATATTTTCGTAAATTGAACTCTTTCGCATACTCTTCGAAGTATTCCCAAACCTGTGTGTTATGCATATAGACTGGATACTCTTTGCGTATAGGGAAATCACTAAAACACATCATTTCTTTACTGGTGTTGACAACTGTACTTCTCATAACGCATGATTTACTGTCTTTTACTTCCTCCGTAAAACGCCACAAGCCACCAATATTGTCCGTTCTTTCAAAACATACCGGTTCTAACTTTTCGTCCAAACAGCATTTGATCGCCGCCAATCCACTGGCACCCGAGCCAATCACAGCTATTTTCTTCGCCATTTTGATTTACAAGATCTATAAAATACAATTAATTACGGGTAGGTTATTATTTAGCAGAACGATTGTACAATAAAATACAGATACAACGAATGAATCTATTGACACTTTGGGACTAACATAATGACAAATGTGCTATTTCAGTGCGACGGGGGGTAGGGGGTGGGTGGATGGCCGAATGGTTAGTGTGTGCGCGCCGTATCATAAAGCCTGTCATTGAGTCAACTGGCGTAGATTCGAATCCACAATACTACGTGACAAGGAATAGATCGCCTGTCCGATCTCGTGGATTTTGTCCGGGTCCTCTGGTTTCCTCCCACTGCTAAAGACCCCTACGCACAAGCGAATTTTGGAAATATAATTAAACCAGGTGTTTGTCCCGAAATGACCTAGTTTGTGTCGACTGGACGTTAAACCTCTCTCTCTCGGTTTGACATGATCGTCCTGTTGGGAATCAACCCACTACCCTAGGCATATAATCCACACACCTGCCGAGTGAGCCAGACGGAAGTCCCCATGGGCAAGTCAGTACTGTAGGAAATTTAAATGGAATGGGGTTTAACATCCTACCGCCCTGTTGGGACTTGGCTAATGAAGTTGAGCATACGCAACACTATTATACGGCCTACTTTTGTATCCAATTGCAACTGTGAGGGGTCTTATATGTGCAAGCGAATGTGTAGGCTACACGGGAAATTGATTTTACGTCCCATCCGAACAGCTATACGATGTCCCTTGCCAGGCCCTCCCTATACATGCCAATGACTAGCACTACTACTGGTGCTTCATACATGTATAAGGCAGGATTAGGTTAACTAATTAGCATGAGGGTGTGGGTGGGGGGGAGGGCTTTGTCATAGAGTTAACCGGCGTGGTATGGACAGAGATAAAACTAGCATTCAATATGTCACCATACAATAAGATCACTCACCAAATTATTTCCTTGCACATTTATATTTATTTACGTTTAAAAAACGATCAAAAATGGATGGTAATAAATTCTATCACCGTGATTACGAGGGGTAGGGGTGCTCTCTGTTCTAAGGCCATTTTAATTATTCTTACCATCTTTTTGTGTTTGAATTTCGACAGGGGACATCAGCCCTAAAACTGGCTTGTTCAACATTATTATCAAGCAGGCCCGTAGCCAGGAAGTTGGGTTTTTTTTTAGGGGGGGGGGGGGTAAAATGTTTTCGGAAGGGCCAACTAGCATGGGCATCTGCATGAATTTTGCGGTATAGGCCAATTTTCTTGTGAATTTGGGGGGGGGGGGGGCAAGACTCAGTATTGGGAGGGCAGTTGCCCCCCCCCCCCCCCCGTGCCAGCCCCTGGCTACGGGCCTGTTATCAAGTAGAATTTGAGATGGTGTAAAGCGTTATATTCGTATAATAGATAGATAGGGATGAATGCGGACTCCTAATCTGAGACTGTTCCTTAAGGAACTACATATGTCTAAGACGTGATAAAGTAGACTTACTTACTTTTACTGATGAACAACATGTACGTACAGGTATTCCAATGGATTGATACAGACACAATGACGTTCGCAATGTAATGGATCGCGTTTTTATTATAAGCTTACTAATACGTATCTATTTGCAAATAATTTATACTATTATACAATGCATATTTAAATGGATTCAACTCAGCGTTCCGAGACATCTCATTAACATTTTGAATGGCTGCCTGTGCTCAACCATTTGTTCAATTTTAATTTATTCATATCATTATATTTGATATATTATGTTTAATATTAATTAATAAAGCCGCATTGTTGTAATCATTTGAACTTTAAATAAAAAGGGGCTAATGCTATATGAGGTATTTAAATTTTTACGTCTACTAAGTCTGTTCTACACGTTTTATACGCGCAAATCGGAAATTAACTTCCTAGATGGATTACGGCTCCTGGTTGTCCGGAAAATCACGTTTTTAGCTTGTGGGCCCCCACAATTGGTATTAAATTTTTAAAAACATTTATATCACAGTTATATCCCATTGTATCATGATAATTGTTATTCCATAAAAGTGTGTTATTTGATTATGTTAGTGAACTGAGAATCAGGCTTTGTCGGGCCTAGTTTTTCAGCTCCATGTGCGAGAGAGAAAGAGAGAGAGAGAAAGAGAGAGAGACAGCGAGAGAGAGAGAGAGAGAGAGATTGGTGTGACGTTCATTTGACACAAACGTGGTCATTTCGGGGCTAACATTTGGTTTAATTTTACAATAATTCGTTTGCGCGTAGGGATTTTTAGCAGTGGGAGAAAAACCGGAGGACCCGGACAAAACCCAGGAGACCGGACAGGCGACCTTACTCCTTGCAACGTGCAACCGGGAAACCACGCCAGTTGACTGAATGACAGGCTTTATGATACAGCACGCGCACGCTTTTCTTCTCTTGTAAATCTCAGCGCGCGCCAGCTAAACATTTAGCCATTCAATGACAGATGTGAAACAGGGTTGGACCGTATTCCAATATAGTACTAATTATTAGATACATGTATGGTGGCCATTGAATAGGACAGCGATCTTTTCTTCAAATATAATGTTACATGTAACTGCCATAAAATTGAATGTCAAAGAGTTTAACTTCAAACACAATAAATGCAGTTACATTTATAATTTTTATGTGTGAAAATAATTTTTAAGTGTGAAAATAATTTTTAAGTGTGAAAATAATTTTTAAGTGTAAAAATAATTTTTAAGTGTAAAAATAATTTTTAAGTTTAAAAGTACTTTTTAAGTGTAAAAATAATTTTTAAGTGTAAAAATACTTTTTAAGTGTAAAAATACTTTTTAAGTGTGAAAATAATTTTTAATGTGAAAATAATTTTTAAGTGTGAAAATTTTTTTTAAGTGTGAAATTTTTTTTTAAGTGTGAAAATAATTAAGATTATGTAAAGAATTGAGATAATGCTAAAATTTGTCACGATTTCGTTAAAGGAACAATAACACCCTTGCTGGCTTGACAGATCCAGAAAAAAATAGTCTTATTCTAACTACAAGATTTTTGTGTAAATTACCTGTTATGTAAGTTATCTATTACAACCTATCTTACTTGTCCAGAGGGTTCGAAAATATGTTTAAATTCAAGTTGCAATTGAAAGTGCTTACGTAAGGCTTTTCAAACCATGTTACAACATGTAGTTGAATTTTTTCCAATTTTTAAAATTAGGTGTGTTAAGATGAAATTTGTATCATATTTTAATTGAAATATGGTAAAATAGTACAAATTGTTGACCAGAATAAAGATTGGAACATATTATTCAGTTACAACAAGAGTGGTATTGGGGCTTTAAAGAAATATGTTGCTAATCCGTGGTAAAAAAAATATATGTAAAAATACTCGAGTTGGCAAAATGTTTATATGTAAGTGAAAGTCTGACTCTGAATCAATAAAATTCGAGGATAATACTTCTGATAATTACCCAATTAACATCTTCACATGGGTGTTTGTAATGGATCATTTAATATATTACATTTGACAACAGCTGTTTTTATTATTACTGTGTGAAGCTTATCGTCCTTGGCGCGGTCATCATAATTCAATTTATAGTAATATGTATTTAATTTGATCGCATGATGTTTGTCGAAATTAATAATCAACCCTAATTGGGGAATCAGGCATGTAATAGTAATTAATGATTTTACCCATATACGTGAAACTGCCCGGTACTAATGAACTGTGCCATAGTGCCAGATAATATGTATTAATAACATCATGCAGAATTATATCAATAAAAACACGAATAGAAAAATAAACATGTGCTGGATAATAGGACAGCAGTCTGATTTAAAAAATACAGATCTGTATATCGTTTCTTTTTTTTATATTGTCGATGGCCTTCACAACATGAAGATCTGACCGGTTGTAGCGATAGGTCACGAGCGGATTTTGATCCTTTAACGTCAGACATTTGATTAACAAATCTGCATTGATGTTACTAGTGGATTACACACAGTGCCATAAAAACACGCCATAACAGATTGTTTCATTGGGTACCGTTATTCCTAACACCAATAAGAACACCTTTATAAAACAACTCTTGCATATTATGTAGTAAAGACAAGTAAAACGAAATTATTTTGAACTATAAAAACGGAACGAATTAGGATCTGTGTTTTAATCAGATTGGAAGGACAGGTACATGTACATGCATCTGAGAAACTAGGCCTGACAAAGCTCGATTCCCAGTTTAGAATTAAAATTTTATTTTACTACATATAACACATTCCATGATGTTGTTCTTTAGAGGGGGATCGCGGTGGCTCAGTGGATAAGGCGCTGGTTCGCTAGCCTAGAAGTCGGATGTTGGATCCCTGCATTGGCCGAGAAAGTTCATCTCGATTTTCCGACGTGATTTCCCCTTGTCAGTGATGCAGAAGGAGGGCCTGGCAAGGACAGCTGCCTAGTCGTTTGGATGGGGCGAAAATCCGAGGTCCCGTGTACACATTGGAGTACACGTAAAATATCTCTTGGCAATTGGAATTCGATAGAAGAGTAGGCCGTAGGCAAAAATTCCCCTCATAGCACACTGTATGGCGTATGCCCGTCTTCAATTAGCTCAGGTTAAGTGCATAACAGTGGGACGTTAAACCCCATTTCATTCATTGTTCTTTAGAGTCGCCTGTGCTACATGTATGTGAACAATTTTTTTGCCCAGGCAGCAATGCAATTCCAATGTCAAGAGTTCTTTTACGTGCATGTTCACACCAAAGTGAAGGTACATTGGACCTCAGTATTTTCGTTCCTTGCCACATCCCTCATCCCACACCACTGACAAGGGGAACAACAACCTGCATATATGTAGACCTACATTGTTACTGTATGCACTTTATACAGTCTTTTCCCTTAAAAATATGTCAAAAAGCAGGTCTGGCATGACCCGTGACACAGCACTGGGTCTCTTAAAATACCAATTACAATAATAGTACATATTACATAACATTAATAAATAAAACCTACCAAAAGTTCAACATCTTGCTCTCTGTGAACACAAAGAAAGAATACAACATTTGCAACAAGCCAAGGAATACCATGACAACTCTTTTCCAATAATATTATCAAAGGTCTCAGGCCTCCTAATTCGATTCTTCAGCTGCACAGACACACCCAAGCCTTTGTGTATTCCACAACGATGCCTTCATTTCTACTTTCATCAGTTTTTTTTATTTAACCTGAAACGGCATTTTCTTCAGTTGCACCAGCCTGTTTTGGACAATTACCTACTCCGTGAGATGTACTTTTCATTTAAAATAGGCTTCGACCGGTATCTCGAATGTATGAGTTGGACCCTTTTGGGAGGGTCCTTATAGGGGTAGCCCGGTCCACACTCAAAGACTTGGCTCCGCCAGGAAAGATATGTATAGATGTCTATCTGGTCAGATATTGGTACTCCGTTCGTCTAGGATCGACCCTCTTGGGAAAAAATTGAGGCTTGAAGCTGGAACTTGTTGCATCTGACACCTTACTAGACGAATCAATGCAATGTATTCACGTTGTATGTAGGTCAGTATACATTAATACCTAATTTGGCAAAAGGTGATGGGGGGGGGATATATGCATGTGGCAGGTGTTTTATGTTGGAGCTTTACAATTACTTATTTGTATGGAAGGTGATTATTATTATTATAATCATTTAAATATGACAATTGAAATATAATCTCGTTCCTGTTGATCGGCAGTGCTGAACCTTTCACCCTGTATATAGATATATATTCTTTATGTATCTAAATGCCTGGATCTACGATATAAATGTTACAACCATATAACACCAAATAACCTATTCTATTTATTTGAGTTACCTATTTTAACCATTAAAGCTAGAACAGTCAAATCTTTATCTAATCGCCCATATTGCCTCTTTAAATGAGACATTTATAAAAAGATATAAGCAAGTATTAACACAGCAAGAGCTAACATAACATAGAACATCAGAGAAAAATTGTTTTCAGCTTTTACTGGTCGGGTCTTTAATGGATAAAATGTCCTCTCCCAGGCTGTATTGATAGCTTCCTTTGCTTTTGGCCATTTTCCTGGACCTACCAATCTGTATTGATATGGTGTTACAGGTCCGAAGTAACATGTTAATGCCAGTTTAGGATCACTTTTCAGTAACCTTTCTGCGAATTATGAAAAATAAAAAAGAATTTATTAATTTGAAAATACTTGCAAAAGAAAAGAGTTCAAAGTATCTCGATCGATCCACTTAATATCTCGATCGATCATCTTAATACCTCGATCTGAACAACGACTGCGAATTTCAAAACATCTTGCTGTTCTGGGTTACTTCATAATTCCCGAACGTATAGCTACGTTATCTGCAGACACGTCAAACGTAGCACCCAATCAGAGATTGTGATATAGCAACCACCCGCGGAAACCTTGACATTGGACGAAACTTTAATGTTGTATCTCGATTATCACAGGTATACGTTTTAGCTTGAAATCGCGAGACTTGGTATTCGCGCCGACCAAGGAATCTGATTGGATCACAAGCTAGGCTTATACACAATCAAACTTAGTGTCGAAATTTGCAGAATGTTACGTGAAGGGCTTGATGATGCGGGAGATGAGGCCAAACGGTACCCTACCTTCCAACAAATTCGCTGCCTTCTAGAGAACCAGCGAAGAAATGACAAGAACCCCTGTCATAAAGTATAAAATGTTCTTACTGAAATCAATTCTACATCCATTTAAATCAGCAAGTTCATCCATAAAGGCGCAATAATCCACTTGAATGGTGTGACGTGTTGATTGGACGTATCTTTGCATCATACGAACTTCTTTATCTCTAACATCCTTCCACATATCTTCTTTACATGGTAGCTGTACATCACCCTGATCAACAGAACAAACAACAGCAAGGTAAACAATATTCACATTTCTCACAAACTCAAGATGTCACTTTATTGTCATCAAGCATGCACGAAAAATTTACCGTTTGGTACAAAATAACAGAAATGTTTTCTTACTGATGAACCCTTGACAATTGGAAATTGAATGCTATCGACTTGCAATTTCTCGCCAGAGAACACTGTTTGACATGTCATGCTCCTAGAGCTGTGTGACCGGTTCTCTCTCTCTCTCTCTCTAGAGAGCGAGAGATAGAGCGAGAGATGGTGAGAGGGAGAGAGATAGAGAAGTGGGGTTTAACGTCCACTCGACACAAAATATGTCATTTCGGGACGAACATATGGTTTAATTTTATTTCAATAATTCGCTTGCGCGTAGGGGTCTATAGCAGTTGTTGGAAACCGATGAAAACCCACGAGGTTGGGTGACCAGTGGGATTCATAAAAGTAGATCATTAAACGTCATTGCATTCATTCATTCGTATGAACAAAACCAACTAGCCCCTTCATCACTTTTCATATGAATGTAAATGTTACCTTGAAGACCCTTGTAGCAATACGACATTGAAGTTCTGATATTGGCATTATAGCACCAAGAGGTTGTATGCAGCCAATAATAGCTATAGTCTGTTTCTTTAAATCTGGTGGAAACATATACTTAAATAATTCTACTCTGTTGTCTTTCACATCAACCACAGCCTTCTCCAGAAACGGAAAACCAAATTTATAACCAGTCGCAGTTATTATGGCATCTATGTTATCCTCTTTCGTACCGTCGATAAATTCCACGCCATTTTTGGTCAGTCGTTTCATGTCTGTTTTAACCTTCACAGACCCGCAGATGATTCTGTTGGGTAAATCATCGTTTACAGTTGGGTGCTGGGCGAATGGTGGGTGTTCTGGTTTTATGGAATACGCAGCATGATCAAATCGTTTGTTCAACATTCCAGTTATTAATCCATTTATTATCGAATATGGCAATTTTTGAAGCATTAAATTTGCTAATCGGTTGAATAGGTTCATATCACCAGGAAGACCATTATCAGATACTCTATTCATAATCCAACTTCCTCGTCTGGTACTCAGAAACACCTGCAACAATATAGAAATTTAAACACTCTGATGAAAACACAGATCCTATATTATGCTTTAGGGCACAACCTGATTAAACACTGATCCGATTTCGTTTCGTTTTTTATAGTTCAAGTTTTCGTTTTACTTGTCTGGAAGAGTTGTTATATAGCCAGCGCTCTGGTTGGTGTGAGGGATTAGTTAATGAAACGGTCTGTTGCAGCGAGTTTTTGGTGTGCGATGCACGGAGCTGTTGGTATCCCACCAAAAACATCAACGCTAATTGGTTAGTCAAAGGGCCAAAAGCCGCTCATATGCCCATCTACAACTTGTCATATCTGTATGTTACAGAAGTCACCGAAAGTAGAAAACAAAACAAACGAAATATAGATCTGTATTTTAATCAAATCGGTTACGGCAAATCAGTATAGACGGGCTAACGACTAGTTTTGTGTTCAATTAACCTGTCATGACCTCTTACCAATGGAGAAATATGAATTGTTGAAAGAGAGAGAGAAGGGATAAATGGGGTTTAAAGTCCACTTGACACGAACTAGGTCATTTCGAGACTAACATATACATGTAGTTTAAGTTTTTATTTCGATACTTCGCGTGCGCATAGGGGTCTTTAGCAGTGGGAGGAAACTGGAGGAGCTGGAGAAAACTCACGAGGCTTGACAGGCGACCCTACCCCTTGCCATGTACAGTACAACCGGGGATTCGAAACGACGCCATTTGACTCAATGACAGACCTCATGATACAGCGCGCACGTGCTAACCATTCTGCCATCCACCTCCTCTTGACCTGTCGAAGGTGTACACAGAATCTATATTTCACATAAGGTATTGTTCAGATGTCAACTTTGCAAAGTATATCAACACCTCGATTTAATCGATTCCACGCTTGTTAAAATCAAAGAGATAGAGATTAAGTGTTCAAGTTCGCGTGGCATAACTCCTTTCATTGATAACCTACACTACTCATTTTTTAAACATAAAACAATGCCATTACATGAGACGCAACACGATATATCCCCGGTTAACGAGTATACTATACACTACTTATAATAAAATAATATAATAACATGAGAACCAACACGAAACATCTACGGTCATCGAGTAGCCTTATAAAATATAATTAGCCGACAAGCAAGACGGGGTAACTCCTATTTCTTGTTACCCTACACGGTGCTTATGTTTAACATATAATTACCTGAGAAGCAATACGACTCAGTTCTACAGTAGCGTCTCCTCCAGAATTACCAATTCCAACTACCACAACTCTTTTATCTTCATAACCATGAAAGTCTCGATAATCATGCGAATGAACAATTTTACCTTCAAATTCATCCATACCAGAAAAAACGGGTTCATTTTTGACAGCATGATGTCCCGTACAAACCAGAACACCATCAAAAACCAAATCCTGTGTTTCTCCTGTATTTAAATCTTTCACCTTTATATCCCATCGACCTGTTTCATCAAAGTCAGCAGATCTTTTTACACTGACTACCTCTGTTTCAAATCGTATATATTTGCGTAAATTGAACTCATTCGCATACTGTTTGAAGTATTCCCAAACCTGTGTGTTGTGCATAAAGATTGGGTATTCTTTGGGTATTGGGTAATCACTATAACACATCATCTCCTTGCTGGTGTTGATAACAGTACTTCTCATAACGCATGATTGGCCATCTTTGACTTCCTCGGTAAAGCGCCACAAGCCACCAATATTGTCTGTTCTTTCAAAACATACGGGTTCTAACTTTTCGTCTAAACAGCATTTAATAGCTGTCAGTCCACTGGCACCAGATCCAATCACAGCTATTTTCTTCGCCATTTTAATTTTCAAGATCTAAAAAATACAATTATGGTTAATCACTTAGCAGGAAGACTGCACAATATAACATAGATATAACAAATGAGAGGCCTACAATGGCATAGATATAACAAATGATAGGCCTACATAAAACACAGATATGGTGTACCATTATATCAAGCTATAGATAGTACTAATTAAACCATTTTTGAAACTCTTAAGCGTTATTATCAATCAACGAACGATGTTTTGAAATTAAAGGATATGCAGAGTTTTTAAAAAATAATAGCCTTATTCTAACTTATACTAGTTGTTTAAGTGTCCTACCTGTTGTGTTAGTTTAGCTCTGAACGTCGGTCTCATTACACTCACCCTGAACGTTCAGGGATTGTCCCTTTAAATCAATGTCGAAAAAAAAATTGGAGAACAGTCAATTTTGCTGGACAACTTTTCACTGCTAACTGACGGGGTGTCAATCCATGTGAAAGCCTGTTCAATGTAACGCCTGTACATTTTGTTTTGTCTTGTATGAACGACATTCCTGAATATGGACGCTGACCTGCAGCTAGAGTGCCATGGGGGGGAAATGAAACTTGATGGGAGGGGACGTATTTTTAACAGCGTGTTGTGTCGCTCATACTGTCTCTATAGCGAAGTAAACAAGGTCTTATTTTCTTACTAAGATGTTCGTTTACATTGTACAGGCGCCCACATGGATTAACACCCCATCGTTTGGCAGTGAAAAGTTGCCCAGTACAATTGACTGGGGTTTCAATTATTTTCGACTTTGATTGAATGGGACAGTCCCTGAACGCTCAGGGTGAGTGTAATGAGACCCACGTTCAGAGCTGAACTACCTGTTGTGTAAATTATCCATTACATTCTATTGTTACATTGTACTTGTCCAGAGGAATTCGAAAATATTTTTAAATCTAATTTACATTTGATTTGAAAAGGTTTACGTAAAGCTTTTCAAACCATTTAGTTGAATTTTCCAATTTTTTTAAGTAGGCCTAGGTGTGTTATAAGATGAAATTTGTATCATTTAAAATAGTACAATTTGTTGACCAAAATAATAGTTGGGACATCTTATTCAGTTCCAACAAGAGTGTTTAGTATTGTCCCTTTAAATTATATTATAGGCTACATCATTATATTATGATCATGTCTGCATGGATCGTTTTTATCATAATATAAGTTACATTAGGCTCAACCCTTTATTATGTTGTCCTTTTTACCGGACGTCGAAAAATCAGCAAGACATTCAGCTTACCTGTAGAAATGTCAATAAACCTTTGGCAATTCACATGGACCTTGTTCAGTTGTTGACATGTCACACACATACGATTACGAGTCTCAGAATTTAAATAGGGTCCAAAGGTTTACTCCTTTGTTTTTTTCATTATTTCAAGGCCTACGACTTAACAAGAATAACAGTGGGCCTACTGTCATAACGACAAGAAGGCAAACAGTTCATGCAAAACTGTTCTGGATTGATTTGTAAACCAGTGTGAGTGTGACTGACATTTTTTGGTTCTTGATTTCGTGTCAAATAGAATGTTTCATTGTTTGTCTTCTTAGCTATTTTTAGTGTAAACAATGCAAGGGAGACAAATCGAATTATGTTTTGGAATCAGAACACAACAGCTTCCTTTGGCAACGCAAGGTTTATGCGAAATGAAATAAAATGGGGTTTAACGTCCTTCTGTTATGCTCCTAACCTGGGTTAATGGAAGACATACATACGCCATACAAGGTGCTATGAGGGAAATTTTGCCCGGGCAGCGGTGAATGTGAATCTGTTGCTTTTGTGACAAAATATAAGTGCAATCTGCCCGAATTCAATGCAAAAAATCATTTCCATAACATTCAATACGTTGTAATTGTAATTGTATATCCATACATACACTTAATCCATCCTTAAATTACCCCCCTGGGATGACTAAATATTGAGATGATTTAGTCAATGATTAAGTACAAGTCAAAGTTCTCGAACGATGATTTACCCACTAATTAGGCTAATCAAAGTTTATAAAAATCTTAACTTAAAATTTAATGAGCTTTTCAGAATATGGCTGGTCAGAAAATCTATGATTAGCAATAATCCATTTTCGATAATACGGGCCTTAAAAAGGCTTTACAGCGTATCTGTCAGATTGTTCATTGGATAAACGGAAACATTTATTTACAGTTGGTTTATTAAAAAAAAAAGCCCTTCGTTCCCCTCACTGAGGCAGACCA
This sequence comes from Patella pellucida, assembly GCA_917208275.1. Taxonomy (NCBI): domain Eukaryota; kingdom Metazoa; phylum Mollusca; class Gastropoda; family Patellidae; genus Patella; species Patella pellucida. The sequence continues at coordinate 72,864,675 of OU795038.1, forward strand.
CCATTAAATTTGACCATCTCGGCAGCTGGCACCCACAAACTGTCGTTAGTCTATTTATAGATATTCTCTCTCCGTCTCTTTTCTCCCCCTTTGCATGTCCATTTTTGTAGATTTGTTGGTCTAGAATGGACGAAGAGAGTTTGAATAAATATTTTCTACCAGTAGAAGATAGCCATAAAATAGGAATCTTCAGGTTACCTAAGGTTATGACAGGCCAATAGAAGATAGCCATAAAAAGGAATCTTCAGAACACAATCCTTCAAGTAAACTGGTCAATAGCACTAGTCATAATTTTGCTTAAAATAATGTCTTTAAATGTGAGGGGGTGGGGGGTTGCATGGCACCAGAAAATTCCGATGAACTCTCTCAGTCAACACAGGACCTCGAGATTCCCGAGTTGATATTAGAACAATAGATAACATTTTAATAGATACTGAAATTTTCTTTTTAAGCCGTTGACCGAAACTATGAACAAGACGACAAGAAAGACGTATACCTTTTTGATGCCCGTACTTGTTCATAACTTGAACTCGGTATACATAGAGACGCTTTAATTGGGGGCGATATTGTAACACCACGAGGTCATTAATTAAATATATGAATTAACTCTGGCCTTCACGTTGTGTATAAACTATTTTCAATTCTGGATTTAACAAGCTCGACACTACATACTCTATCCTACCCTCGAACTGGCTCGAACCAGAGGCGGAGAGTACGTTCTAAGAACCCTGCATGCTGTTGGTATTCTTGCCAGTAAGCCAAGACCGCTTGTCTTACGGCTAGGATGATATAGATGTGTCAGCGATTAGGGCGGAGCAATTACCATTTTGGGGTAAATGTTTCATATGAGTAATGTTTTACATCAACAGTATTCTCGTTGTCATCCATTTGTTGGAGAACTTAAACAGAACACCTTTCATATAACTAAAGTATCCACTATAGTATTGTGATCTTTTCTAATGGACAATAACGAATGCATTACTGCGTTCTAGACAAGCTTCTTTAGTTGGGAATATTTTTGATACTACACAACACAATAATGGTGGATAGATACCGTAAAATTCATCAATACTAAAACTAAACTATGTGCATACTGTTTATAAATTAAATACAATAGTGGTGGACTTAAACTAAACAATATATACAATACTGATGGACTTCAACTAAAATTATACAATACTGGTGGACTTAAAACTAAACAATATATACAATACTGATGGACTTAAACTAAACAATTTATACGATACTGGTGGACTTAAACTAAACAATGTGTACAATACTGATGGACTTAAACTAAACAATGTGTACAATACTGATGGACTTCAACTAAAATTATACAATACTGGTGGACTTAAAACTAAACAATATATACAATACTGATGGACTTAAACTAAACAATTTATACGATACTGGTGGACTTAAACTAAACAATGTGTACAATACTGATGGACTTAAACTAAACAATGTGTACAATACTGGTGGACTTAAACTTAACAATGTATACAATACTAGTGGACTTAGACCAAACAACGTATACAATACTGGTGGACTTAAAGGGACAATCCCGATAAGAACAGGGTCTCAAACATTAAACTCCGAGTATTTGTGAAATTTATGGACCAAAATATAAAAGCATGGTGTATTTACATTGTCTGAAAATTTCAGCTGAAAATATTGAGTCGTTTGGACGTGAGCGTCAACATTGCTTATCTGGACACGTAACCCTTTTAAGATTTCGGGTCATTTTTTTCATTGGGTGACCTGATATATCGGGTTAGTTGGTCAGCCTAATGATTTTAACACAAAATTAAGCAGTTTTATTCCCCAAAATATTATCGGGATTGGCCCTTTAAACTAAACAATGTATACAATACTAGTGGACTTATACTAAACAATTTATACAATACTGGTGGATTTCAACTAAACAATGTATACAATACACAAGTACCAAAAATAAAGAAATATCCATAATTCTTTTTATGTAATTAGTAGATGTAACTATAATAATGATGTCCCTTCGGTAGGCTTTTGTTTAGTCCAAACGTATTCAGAATTTAAGCTGATAAATCGTAGTTAATGTCAGGAATCGTTCAAGTCAAAAGATGAAATGAAATAGTGTTTAACGCCATACTGTTCTGCTACGCCATACAGTGTGCTATGAGGGGAATTTTGCCCGGGCAGTGGCTCTATGGCCTTTCCAAGTCAAGAATACTATCATTATATATATACTTGAGTTACCAAACGGTATCGTATATGTGAGGTTCCTGTGCGTTAAGATCTATGTATCCATTAGACTGGAATATGGCATAAACATGATCTTCTTGTGGCTTTTCATGGGTTCTGGCATATTGCCCTTTTTCTGGTTCCTCACTTTGGTGATCGTTAGATTGTCGTGAGCCTTTCTTCTTATATTTTCGAATGACGACTGCTAGGATTACAAGCAGGACAACACCAATGACAACAGCGCCAGCTACCATCCAAGTTGCGAAAAGAGAAAGCGAAACTAGAAATAAAATACAAGGTACCTTACAATATATTAACGCGTTTAATACACACCCAACCTTCCAGTTTTCCCCCGTTAGACCCGACTGGCGTCCTTACTGTGCAGCTGTGGCGACGGGAAATGGTAACAGAGCGCGTCAAGATCGTCACAAACGTGGTAAAAGCGTGGTGGAAACGCCAGATATTGTGCTGTGGTCCCCATGATCGTCCACGGTGGCGAGTCGCTCAAAACAAACGCCAATGTTCTGCGATATTACCTGGTAAGCTGTGAGGACGCGACTTTCTTGAAGTTTGTAATTTCTTGGGACATTTTCTCGCGTTGTGTTCGCGTTTGCCAGCGACGTTATTGTGCATTTTCTGGTCGCCGTACTGTCGCACCAGCGCAATAAGGATGCCACCCCGGTCTGACGGAGGCCTAAGACAAATAACAGTAACACTTGTTCAAATCTGGACTCGCGCTATAAAAGATGGATGGGTGATAACTGATAAGGTAGGGTCATTTATCAAGAAAACCATCGTAGCCATCATTTTCCAAATATTATACTGGGTAGATAAGTATACAATGTATATTAAACTGTCCAATTTTGATCCGTTCTAGTTTGCTCAGCGGGGTTTGGATGGCCGAATGGTTAGCGTAGGCACCAGTAGGTCTGCTAATGAGTTAACTGGCGTGGTGTCGATTCCCCGGTTGTACCTGACAAGAAGTGTGGTCGCCTGTCCAATCTCGTGTGGGTTTCTTCTGATCCCCCGGTTTCCTCTCACTGCTGAAGACCCGTACGCGTAAGCCAACTATTAAAATAAAATTGAACCATGTGATAGTTCCGAAATGACCTAGTTTATGTCGAGTGTACGTTAAAGTTAAATCCCATATCTTTCTCTTAGTTTGCTCAGCATGTTGGACAATTCGATATGTAGATATTAGCCATTATCTGCCAAGTATAATTTAGCAATTAGAACAGGCCCGTAGCCAGTAATTTTTTTTTTGGGGGGGGGGGGGGAAGATGTTTTCGGGAGGGCCAACTAGCAAGGGCATCTGCATGAATTTTGCGGTAAAGGCCAATTTTCTTGTGATATTGGGGGGGGGGGGGCAAGACCCAGTATTGGGAGGGCAGTTGCCCCCCCGTGCCACCCCCTGGCTACGGGCCTGAATTAGAATGGTCTCGCCACTCTCTCCGAACCCCTCACAACTTAGCAAGCTAGAAAAATACCACTTACCTGACTGTGTGGGTGAAACAGCTGTCTTTAAGGGAAATACACATACATCATACCACCAGTAACTTTGTACAACGTTGGTCTCCGTAGGAATCAAATTCGTTAAAATGCTGGTGTTTAAACCCACTTTTAAAATACTGTATAAGTAAAACAAATCTGGGTATATTACCCTTAAAACGTGACACGTCTTCATTAGCCCAGTTTAGGATCAGAACAGTAGGACGTTAAACTCAATTTCATTTCATTTCTTAAAACGTGATCGTCTACCGCTTTTTAAAGATCTTGACATTGATTCAGAACATACTACTACATCACGAAATAAAGTGAGGTTTAACATCCTACTGTTATGCACCTAACCTGGGATAATGCATACGCCATACAGTGTGCTATGAGGGAAGTTTTTCCCGGGCAGCGGCGCTAAGGCCTACTCTTATGTCGAATTCCAATTGCCAAGGGATCTCTTACGTTCATGAAAATGTGTACAAGTTCTGCATCACTGACAAGAGGAAACCATGCCGGAAAATCTAGATAAACTTTCTCGACCAATGCAGGTATCAACCCGCGACCTCCAGGCTAACGAGCCAGCGTCCTACGCACTTAGATACGTGATCCGCCACTACCACATCATAATGACAGTCTTTTCATCAAATGACTGGCATTATTAATCCAGTCGATTGGCCCCATATCAATTAAATGTATTCAAAAGTGCCCACTTTATTTGATAATTGTTTTTTTTAAATGTCTATTTTCCGCCTTGTCTGCAGGTTTATCTTGTAGATTTTTGCTTTGCATAGAGTGTGGTCCTCCTGCATTTACTATTAGAGAAAGTTATTTTGTGTTCAACAGCCGAAAATTCAAACAATCTACGAGACATACTTTAGTAAAACAGCCGAAAATTCAAACAATCTACGAGACATACTTTAGTAAAATAAACTAAAGTATGTCTCGTAGATTGTTTGAATTTTCGGCTGTTGAACACAAAATAAACTAAAGTACACTCAAAATAGAAATCAAATCGTTTTGTGTGACAATAGAAATAATTTTGACCTAGATGAAAATTAAAACAGATTAATGAGACAAACAACTTCTAGATTAATCATGGTTCGCGTCTCCTGTCTACGGAAGACCATTATGGTCAATCAAACAACTTCTAGTAACGTAATTGATTATGGTTCGTGATTCCTGTCTGATGTTGGTATTAAAAAATACAAATTGATTTCACATCCTGGTCAAATCTGAGTAACAACCAAAGTCGAATTGTGACAGGTATTCTCAAGTTTACAATAAACATATGTGGAGTTTGGTAAAATAGGCCAACAGAGATGGGCTTTGTACGTCATAGTATTTTACGTCAAAGTGTTCTGCACGGACTGGGCTTAAAAAAGGAGCTTATATTTTGGAACTAGAAATTGGCACAAATGGGTCGCAACACATATAATAATGTAATATGAATTAATATAAACTGTTTTACCATCAATCGAATCCGATTTACTGTGAATTTTAATCAGTTATGTTCGGCGAAATACGCCAGAAGTCTCAACTTAAAGTTAGTTTCGAGTGTCTGGTTATTCTTGTCAACACCTGTTACGTTATTATTTCCTATGTAACTTTGTACGCAACCGCTAAGTCACGTGGTTATTAAAGTACTGTCATGGCTTCTATCTGACTTCTGTTATTCTGCTGTCCACGCCTCAAATGGGCTCACACCCTTTCTGACTACTGCATAGACATAACGAAACATGGTGGCTGGTTATCAACTATTTCTTATTGCAGTAAGATACATTTTAGACATGCTAGCTGTCGTTATTTATCTGTGTGAGCGTTGTATTGCTTATCGACTACCGGCGAATGTTCGAGAAGCGTGTTGACATTTCTGCAAGTCTGACGTCATTCAGAGTTGTTTTTTTCCTCCGTGCTATTTCTGCATATTTGTATGTTCAATAGTGATATTATTCCGTAAAATGGCTGATGATCCTGTTGATGGGGGAAATAATGATCAACGTGGTCCAGTTGTCAACGTTCCACCGCCGTCAAAATTGTTTTTAGGAGATAACCCAGTGGAGAATTGGAAGTTATACAAACAAACATGGTCAAATTACGCAATCGTTGCAGGTTTACAACACCAATCCGATGAATATAAGAAAGCACTTTTTCTACACAACTTAGGCAGAGAAGCGCTGCTAATCTACAACTCATTTGGATATACACCAAATGAAAATCAAAACAGTATAGATGTTATTTTGAGAAAGTTTGATGAGCATATTATTGGATTGAAAAATGAAACGTATGAGCGATTTGTGTTCAACAGTAGAAACCAGGAATCTGGCGAGTCAATAGACAATTATATAACGGTGTTAAAAAGTCTCAAGGCATCGTGTAACTTTTGTAATTGTTTATCCGATAGTCTTCTTAGAGACAGAATTGTTTTTGGTGTGCTAGACAAAAATACGCGTAAACGCTTATTACAAGAGAACAACCTTACACTTAGATCCCGTATTGACATCTGTAGAGGACAAGAAGCCTCAAATCAACATTATGAAAACTATTTCTGATGTTTCATCATTAGAGATTAATAAAGTGTATGGTGGATCTACTAAACCAAAATTGTCATATAAACAAAAGTCATTTCATTCTAAACCTAAAGAAAATTCTTCAAGACATAACTTTAAGCCTTCAGATAAAGAAATGTACTGTAAATTTTGTGGCAGACTGCATGTTTTCAAGAAGTCATTGTGTCCTGCATGGGGTAAAACCTGTGGAAAGTGTCATAAACTGAATCATTTTTCTGAAAAGTGTCCATATAGAAGTCATTCTACTGCTCAGGTCAATACAGCAGAATTGTACACTGTAACTGAATCCTTATTTTCTGTAGACAGTAATCACATTTATCTGCATATGTTATTAGATCAGCAGTATGTAAGATTCCAATCTGACTCTGGCGCAACTGTTAATATTTTACCTAAACAATACGTTAAAGGATACTCCCTAGAAAATTGCTCTACAACCTTACGTATGTGGAATAAGACTGAAATACAACCTATAGGGAAATGTTCTGTTAAGCTTGTTAATCCAAAATCAAATAACGAATATACAGTAACTTTTATTATTGTCAAAGAAAACCTGACTCCTTTGTTAGGGAAACAAACTTCTGAAGATCTTGGAATTATAACTGTGAATTATGAAAAGTTTAATACCGTCTCTGCTGTTAACTCTGCACTTTCTGTCGAACCTCTAACAGAATTTGCTGATGTATTTGAAAGTGGTAAAATTGGAACTTTACCTGGAATAGTACATTTTGCTATCGATGATACTGTACAACCTGTTATCTTACCTCCCAATAGAGTACCTATTGCTCTTCAGTCTCAGGTCAAAGACAAACTAAATGAATTAGTTAAGTCTGGTGTTTTAGCTATTCAAGAATCACCAACACCCTGGAACAGTAAGATGCTGATTGCAACAAAGAAATCTGGAGAACTTCGTGTGTGTTTAGATCCTCGTCCACTGAATAAAGCTCTATTACGTGAAAGATGGCAACTTCCTGTACTTGATGACGTATTACATCAATTATCTTCTGGTGATCAACCTTCTGGTGGAAAATTGGTTCGAGTATTTTCCAAGTTAGATTTGTCTAATGGATACTGGCATTGTGTCTTAGATGAAGAATCAAGTCTTCTGACAACGTTCCAGACACAATTTGGTCGTTTTAGGTGGTTAAGATTACCTTTTGGTACTAACATTAGTTCTGAAATCTTCCAGAAACGTTTAACTACTGCTTTAGCTGGTTTAACTGGTATTTTAAACATTGCTGATGATATTGTAGTATATGGTCAGGGCGAATCTGATATAGCTGCTAATTCTGATCACGACAGAAATCTCAAGAATCTATTATTAAGATGTCGTAAACTTAATATTCAAATCAACAAAAACAAGTGTGATTTTCGTAAATCTGAAATTACATTTCTAGGTCATGTTATATCTAGTGATGGTGTCAAAGTCGATCCTTTGAAAGTGAAAGCCATAACTGAAATGCCTAAACCTCAAACAGTTGAAGAAGTCCGACGTTATTGTGGTTTCATAAACTATCTGTCAAAATTTCTGCCAATGCTGTCTGAAGTCATTGGACCTATTCGCAAACTAATGCATATAGACAATGCCTGGAATTGGTCAACAGATCAAGACCAAGCTTTTGCTCAACTGACACATTTAGTTACTACAGCACCTGTATTAGCATTCTATAACCCATCTGACGAATTGTTTATACAATGTGATGCTAGCTTGCATGGCATTGGAAGTGTTCTACTACAGCATGGAAAACCAATCGCTTATGCAAGTCGGTCGTTAACCGAAACTGAAGTTCGATACGCACAAATCGAAAAAGAAATGCTTGCCATAGTGTACTCGCTTGAAAAATTTCATCAGTATACATTCGGACGGTTAACACATGTTCTTTCTGATCATAGACCATTAGAATCGATCATGAAAAAGCCTATGTCTCAAGTACCTCGTCGTTTACAGGGTATGCTTTTGCGTGCTGCAGCTTATGATATCGAAGTGTCGTATCTAAAAGGTTCTGATATGCATATCGCAGATCTTCTATCACGTTCATTTTTAAATGACTCCTTTGAAAGTGAAAGTAGTAACTTTGAATCTGTTAATACAACTGATTACCTTCCTATGAGACCTGAAAGACTCAACAAAATCGTTGAAGCTACAAAAAGTGATAATGTGTTACAATTATTGTCTGATATTATCTTAACTGGCTGGCCTTCTGAGAAATCACAGTTACCTCAAGAACTTTATCCATATTTTAGTTTTCGAGATGATCTTACTATCGAAGATGGCGTAAATTATAAAGGCAACTGTGTATTCATTCCTGTAACTCTAAGAACTGAATTTAAGAAACAAGCCCATATGTCGCACATTGGTATTAATGGCTGTCTAAGAAGAGCTCGAGAATGTATGTTCTGGCCTGGCATGTCCAGCGATATAAAACAACTTGTATCGTCATGTGAAATCACTTAAGTGGAAGCAGACGTTAAACACCAAAAAGAAGAAGAATGTGAAATCTGTCATCAATATGAAATCTCTCAGCAAAAAGAAACACTTATTAATCACGAGATACCTTCTCGCGCATGGCAAAAAGTAGGAGTAGATCTGTTTGAACTTGATGAAGTCAATTACTTAATTACAACTGATTATTATAGTAATTTCTTCGAAATAGACTGTCTTGTAAATACGAGAACATCTGCAGTCGTCTGTAAGCTTAAATCTCATTTTGCACGTTATGGAATACCATGCGAGCTGGTTTCCGACAATGGTCCCCAGTTTTCGTCATTCGAATTTAAACATTTTTCTGAACTTTGGGATTTTGTGCACACAACAAGCAGTCCTTACAATAGTCGCTCAAACGGAAAAGCTGAAAGTTCGGTTAAAATAGCTAAACGTTTAATGCGTAAAGCCAAAGACTCCAATGATGATCAATATATTGCGCTACTTGATTTCCGTAACACTCCTTCTGAAGGAATGTCTTCAAGTCCGACTCAACGTTTTCTCAACCGTCGTACTCGCAGTTTACTACCTGTGAATTCATCGATGTTACAACCTGCTCTCAGTTCACATCGTGATTTTGTTGAGTTACATAATCAAAAACAAAGACAAGCTAAATATTATAATCGTTCTGCCAAGGACCTTCCAGTATTACATTCAGGCGATGTAGTTCGTATTAAACCCTTTCGCTTAGGTGATAACTTGTGGAAAAAAGGGGAAGTGATACGTCAATTGAATAAACGCTCTTACTTGGTGCGAACACCTGAAGGAACTTTCAGACGTAATCGTCAATTTCTTAGAAGATCTAATGAAAGTTATGATACTTCTGATGTATATGTTCCTTACACGCGTAACCAGGAAGAAGAGGATTTTGCTCATGTCCCTCACCAAGAAGAACCCGATCAACCTCAACCTAATGTACCAATAAGAAGGAATTTGAACTTTACTCGACCAGGTCGTCAAACTGTAAAACCTCATTATTTGAAAGACTATGTAACTTAATGCATGCTCTATAATGTAATCTAGTGACTGTGTTCTGCTATACACATAGGACTGTGTTTCATTGTTTATTTTATTTACAATCAGTCATTTTAAGTATTATATGATATGAGATCTATTTCTTTCTGAAAAGAGAAAGGATGTTACGTTATTATTTCCTATGTAACTTTGTACGCAACCGCTAAGTCACGTGGTTATTAAAGTACTGTCATGGCTTCTATCTGACTTCTGTTATTCTGCTGTCCACGCCTGAAATGGGCTCACACCCTTTCTGACTACTGCATAGACATAACAAAACAACACCGATAGTATATTACATATTGCGCATGCTCTCCAAATAAGAATATGGAATCCCCGTTTGACATGACTTGTGGAATATGTCTAGCCCCGTTCGTTGAGCACCTCGTTATAAATGACGTTGAAACGCATTACCAGATGGTGAAATGTTTATTTTTGTCTTAAATATTGGATATCAGAAGCTCATCTTTTCGAGGTAAGATCACAACACCAATGTTGATTTAAATTTCAAATCGTTTTTTCAATGTCTAAGATTTTGGATGACATTGAGGAGATCTCTGCGCATGACCCCGACCAAATTCGTAAATTTACCATTAGACAGATATAGGCCTACCAACTACTTACTGATTGGGGCGGAGACAAAGGATATACAGCTGTCCATTAACCGTTATAATATCTTGTACACTGCCGGAACAGTAAATATAGTCAAGTATCGTGGATGTGATAGTTATATTTGGTAATGATTCTCTTTTCACACCATCCAGATTTGCTAAATACAACTTTTTATCATTTGAATTGCACACCATTCCATTATCTGTCAAATTAAACCCAGTTATGAAGTATATTAAAAATACAATCCTCTTATGACATGTTCCTGATCTAATATCGCGATTGAAGAGAGAGAGAGAGAGAGAGAGAGAGAGATCGGGTTTAACGTCAACTCAACACAACTAGGTCATTTCGGGACTAACATATGTTTTTAAATTTTAGTCTTGTTCAACTGCTATAGTCTTACGGTGAGGTGTCTAGTGGTTTAACGCATGCGCATGTACTCAGGAGGTCTGCCATTGAGTCTAGTGGTTTGGATTCTACGCGTTGGATTGGGCATTATTGGACTAAGATATAGTTAAATTAGATATTTCAATAATTCGCGAGTGCCCCACGCGTCGTGGTCCATAGCAGTAGGTGTAAACCGGAAGCCCCGGAGCAAATCCATCTTCACGTTCAAGCGGGGAATCAAAAGCACGCCGTTTGACTTAGACTCGTTAAGTCAAGAGACACCCCCCCCCCCCCCCGTTAACCGTAAAAAAAAGCAAAAAAAAAAAAAAATGGACCATTTTGATTCAAGCCATAATGCGATGTTTCTGGCCTGATGTTTAAAAAACAATATATTTTATTGATAAATGAATGGGATTTAAAAGAGACACGATCTTCTGTATATTTAACCCCTCTCCTGTTGAGTTATATCCTATAATATTAAAATATTTTGCACTGAAAAGAATCAGATATAACACCGCAAGTCACATGAATCTTAAATTCTGAGACGACACAAATCGCGGATTAAACTATACCTTCTCGTTCTATTATTAAATAAATCTCACCTAAAGTACTAAAAATCAGACAATCTTGTCCCAAACGTTTGAGTTTAGAAGTTTTAGTTTGTAATCTATACAGCTCTTTTGCAGTAGACCAATACACTCTGTAATTAAAGAATGACAATTTATTATATAAACGTTTACAGGGTTTGCATGCGTATATCAGTTAAATTATACATATCTCTCTCCCCCCCCTCTCTCTCTCTCCCTCTCTCCCCAACCACGTGGGCTTGTAGGTTTCTCCATACTACACACTTCAGCGAAATAATACCATTGCCTTATTTACCGATGTATTTTAGAAATATCACTTGCCTGCTCTATGGTAATGCCGAATTATCTCCAGACAGCAATATTTTACAAACATATTAAAGATACCGGTACGAAACGTTTTACTCCGTAAAGTATAACCTTGGGGTGAGGATTTTTTTATTAAATTATTATTTTTTTTAATTCTTTTATTTTTTCTTTATTTTTTTTTTAAAAATAAAAATATTTATTTATCTATTTATTTATCTAAAATTACTTATCTGCTTATTTGTACCAAAACTAAAATAATGTAATTAGTTTTCGTCTGTATCATATATAATTCGACATTGTACATGTATTATACACCCAAACCACAAAAGGAAGCAAATTAATATATGCCTACTTGGCTGGTTTTCGTATCCTATTAATTATTCTTTTTATATTGTATAATATTCTCGAAATAAATACTGTTTAAACCAAATATGGCAGTCTCCACAGAAGTGAAATAAACAAGTTTACAGCCATTGAATGTTTTATTCAATTAAGAAGCAACTCTGGCAAATATGACAACCCGTCACCAACGGCAGGGTGGTATCCAAGAACCTCAGCTAAATCACTGACTACTAAAATAGACAGTGAAAAAAATTAAGCGTCGATATTTAGCGATGAAAATTCCGCTACATATCCTGAAGAAGGAAACTCTTTGTTGGTCAGCCATGATTTCCAAACACCTTGACATTGATCGAACCTTGGACGTTGCAACACGATTGTCACATGTAGACATTTTAGCTAGAAGCGCGAGACTTGTATAATCGTAACGATATTGTTGACGAAGGAATCTGATTGGATCACAAGCTGGGCTTATACTCAATCAAATTTAGTGCCGAAATATGCCGAGTATTACGTGAAGGCCTTGATAAGGAATGAATGAAATGGGGTTTTACGTCCTACGCTTCTGCACCTAATCTGAGCTAATTGAAGACGGGCATACGCCATACAGTGTGCTATGAGGGAATTTTTTGCCCGGGCAGGTACTAAATTCCAACTGCCAAGGGATCTTTTACGAGCACGCAAATGTGTACAGGGAACCAGACAGGCAGCTGTCCTTGTCAGGACCTCCGCCTGCATCACGCCGGAAAATAAAGGTGAACATTCGCAGCCAATCCAGGGATCGAACATCCGACCTCCAGGCTAGCGAGCAAGCACCTTACCCACTTAGCCACGTGCTCCCCTACAAGAGAAGGAACCTGGTGACTACGTATTATTTAAGAGGTCTTGGGCATATAACTCTTAAAGATAGTTGATACCACTGTTGTTATCCAGAACGGATTCAAAGAGTGAATAGTGTAACACCACTGCTAAAGACTCCGATAGGGGAATGATAACAAACCTTTGATTATAGTTTAAAATAATAATTATACAAAATATAATTACCTTTTATCGTCCCCCTTGCCATGAAATCTTATATTATATATAAACAAAGCCTCATCTGTATTAGGAATAACAGTGTCTCTATAGCTCTGTTTGTAAGAATAAAATCCCAATCCTTTTTGTGAATAATAATATAAGTTTCCAGTGTCTTGGTCAATACTTATAGTAGTCACATTGTCCGCTAATATGAAAGATAAACGTAAACAGCTAGTTTAATTGTCAAAATAATTTCATAAATACGTAAAGCAATATCTTTTGTTAAAGAATAGTATTTCTAGTACAACTCTCATAAAAAAAACGAACAAACACAATTTAAAATTTCATTATAACTTCAGTACAGTGTAGACACCAATTGATTCATGGTCCAGAACGTCCCGAATTTAAAGGATTGCAAGCTAGTGACGCGAATTTCGGTCCTGTCACAGTTTTGTCAGTCCCGGCCACGGAGGTGGTGTGAGTAGAATCGTGACGTAATTAAACATAAGGAATAGGTTTCGGCTGCATGGTTGGTTGAGATATTTACCTATACAGTAGACGCATGCGTTGTAGCCTGAAAAAACCCTTTTCACTCGATTGTCACTATTTTTGGGATTGGGGGAATTCAATTCCGGAACGTTCAGACGAGAACGCCCACAGACCCAGACGTGCAAAAACCCCACTTTTCTGAAACCTAAAAAAATGTTCTAGTGAACCGAGCTTGAGAAGCTCCTTAAGCTTCGCCTGTGCCCTTGTCAAGATTGAAATGGGGTTTAACGTCCTACTGTTCTGCTCCTTATGGGTCTGTCACAAATTGACGTATGGCGTCAGCGTATGTCGACGTATGAGAAATTTAGAAAACACGCGGGTGGAAGCTGAATACGATGGTTACGACAACGCTGAAATACGATGGTATAGGTTGTTGTAGGCCGAACGCGACCCATTTTGGGCGTGCAAAATTTTTTCAGCGTTTGCGGACGTATTGCTTACACGTTAGGCCTAAGTTAGAAGTATGCGACAGGTAAGTTATGCACGCGTTTACGCACGTTACGTCATGTGTGAGTTACCCATAAGTTGACACACGTCGGCTACCAGCATGGCAATTGAGCACCATACGCGTAACCCATTTTTAACCTATAGGCAACGTACTCAGAACTTACTGAACGTATGAAATAATTATCCAACACGCTGGCATACGCTGAAGCTGAATTTAAATATATATAACGTACTTGTAACGCGCTGAACGAATAAAATATAACCTATATTCATAACTTATCTCCAACGTAAACATAACTAATATACAAACATATGACAGCGTGTGCCCAGCGAATTTTAGCGTTATTGCATTATGCGGAACTCGTGCAAAACGTGTTGGAGCATACATCGACGACCACATGACGTCAGATAAAAGCGAAGACTCTCTAGCACCACAAGTCATTATTGGAGTAGGTGTCGATCGCTCTATATGCCTCCAAAAAATCAAGGAAAGTTGCAGGAAAGGGCCGACCTAAGCAATCTTCACTCCTACCACCCCCACACCCACCCTAGTCCCCATCTTCATCTGACTACCATTCTGACGATGATAGCCAATATCGCCCCTGTGCAGAATCCAAAGCGTCCCAGTAGTATCTGTGGCGGCGTCTGAGACCTTGACGTCATATCAAGCCCATCGCAACAAGCTAGAGCGGGTCAAATAGACTCAATATAGCTTAGATGCCGAGGAGAGGAAGTCCATGCTTCATTTCCTACAGGAGAACCCCATGCTCTGGGAAATAAAACGGGCATACTTTAGAATGACAGAAAAGAAGAATAAACTGTGGGAGGACCAAGGACCAAGACAGCTGATTATCTGAAATAACTTACCGTCGCGTACTTCTGGCATACGCTTAACGTGTAAGCAATAAGTCAGCATACGTTGAGAATTTTATGCATGCACAAATTTATAGGCCGCGTTCGGCGTACAGCAACTTATACCATCGCATTTCAGCATGTCGGTAACTTGTTAAAAACGTACCCATAAGGCATTCAATGTACACCCCAGGGTGATCGCTAAATGTCTAATACGTTGGAATACGCTGACAGCGCCATAATGACTTGTGGTTCTAGCGAGCCTCAGCTTTTATATCTGACCTCACGTGGTCGTCGAAGTACGCTCCAACACGTCAGGCGTAACTTAGGCATACCTTAGAGTAACGTTGTGCATGTGTTCTGCATAAGTCAAGAACGCTCAAAATTCGTCGGGCACACGCTGTCATATACTTGTATAAGTTATGTTTACGTTGGGGGTAAGTTATAAATAGGTTACTCATACGTTAAACATAGGTTACACTCGTTCAGCGCGTTAGAAGTACGTTATATATACGTCCAAAAAGAGCGTCCTTTTGCTTTTTAAAATTTAGCTTCAACGTATGCCAGCGTGTTGGAACTATTATTTCATACGTCGGAATAAGATGTCTAAAATGGTATAATGTGACAGCCCCATAACCTGGGCTAATGAAGACGGGCTGTGTGGTATGAGGGAAATTTTGCCCGGGTAGTGGCGCTACGGCCTGCTCTTATATCGAATTCAAACTACCAAGGGATATTTTACGTACACGCCAATGTGTACACAGGACCTCGGGTTTTCGTCCCATCCGAACGACGAGAAAGTTGTCCTTGCCGGGTCCCCGTCTTGAATCACTGACAAGGGGAAACCTCGCCGGAAAACCTGGATGAACTGTCTCGGCCCCCAGGCTAGCCAGCCAGCGTCTTACCCACTTAGGCACGTTATCCCCATAACACAAAATGAAATTGTGGATAGTATCGTTACCTGAATCCAATATGGTTTTCACATCTCCACCATCTGTATTCATGCGCAAAATCTTTGTTCCAGCTTGGATTCTTTCAAATGTTGATACGTAGTATATAAAGTTTCTTGTATAATCGCATACCATATATTCCACTGCCAATATAGGAAATACAATAAAAAATGTCGTTGTTCTAAGTACAGGGTGACACACAAAAAAGTTCATCAATAAAAATCGAATAATTTCCAAAATTCATTTAGATTAACATAAAAGTTTGGCTACATTAGGTTACGGCTATGTAGCAGACATCTCCAAAGTTTCACGTCTGTACCACAAACACTCTTTGTAAACTGGCGCTCAAAAAATGTGCTCTAAATGAGCTCCCCGGTGCTACAAGCACATTTTGATCCGGCGGAAAAAGTTCTCGATGACCCACCCAAATTCTTCTCTTGGGATCGCTTTTATTGCTGCCTTCAGATCAGGGATAGTCTGGGGGTTGTTGCCATACAGAATTGATTAATTATTTCAAAAGTTATTCAAGTTTAGGTGGTGGACGCTTTTATTGTGTCACCCGGTATTTAACGCCTGCTTACACCTAGGGTGATCATTCTTATTTTAGTATTTTAGCGCACGGGCGGGGGTTTGTCCCGTGGGAGGAAACCGGGATACTAGGAGTAAACCCACGAGATTGAGATCACGTCCCATCCCCGAGCCACATACCATCAAATAATGGATCACAACCAGACCGCAAACTGGAGATGCCCGGAAGCGCGACACGTTAGACCACAAGGCCACCCCAACCCTCTGAAATGCAATTTGACTTCTCATTCATAGTCCCATTTTTAATTACAATTACACGTAAAATGGACATGGCAATAAGTATTAATGATATATACCTTTCTCGGCAATTTGCTTTGTCTGGCTGGTCTTCGTGTTATACCGGTGTATTTCAAAATTGTCTGTTAGCACATGCAGTTCTTCTCCTGAAACTTAAATTTACAAACTATTTTAAAAGGTGTTGGTTGGTGCCAAATGAGCAAGTTCCTTTGAAACTTATATGTACAGTCCTTCGCCTGAAACATGGTCAGTGCCAAATTATGAGCAACTTCTTAACAAACTATTTGGTGCCAAATAAGCAAGTTCTTTTGAAACTTATATTTACAGTCCTTCGCCTGAATCATGATCGGTGCCAAATTATGAGCAACTTCTCCTGGAACTTAAATTTACAGTTTTTCGCCTGAAACATTGTTGGTGCCAAATGAGCAAGTTGCTGTCATTAACGCCGTTTCTTTTAATACAAATGACACATGTAAAAAGGACGAATAAACTCCCGAGGAGAATTTGGGACTTAATAGTGTTTAATTTTATTTCAGTCATTCGTATGGGCTTAGATGTCTTTGGCATCGGGGACTGGGACGGGTACTGGAACAAAGAATGGGCGTACTCGATCGAACGTTCCGGTATTGAATTCTCTCAATTCATATACATGTAGTGTCAATCGAGTAAAAAGGAGAATTTCGGAGTACAGCCCATGTGCCGATTACATAAAAATATCCCAAACAATCATGGCAGCTGAAATATATTTGTTACTTAAAATACGTCACGATTCTACTCACACCACCTCCGTTGTTAGGACTGACAGAACTGTGACAGGACTAAATTCCACGTCACTCGATGAGAAAACCCACGAAGTTGGACACTCGAGACTATCCCTTGCTACGTACAAGACTGGGATCGAAATTCCTTTTGTTAGACCAGCCGCCACCAACACCCCACCCCTCCGTTGTACGTTACGGCCTCTATCGTAAGCTTTTAAACGTACAGTTTGCAAATAGCTTCCGAGATGACTAACAACTGTCGCACAAAGGGAAACAATATACAGGCGAAAGTCAGGGTATTTGTTGATGCCGCTTAGTCGCCAATTATGTTAAATTGAAAATTCACAATGACCATTCACAAATAAAAAAATAATAGTTTGAATTTTTTTAAAAAAAAAACACGTGTATGACTTACAATTGTTTAAGATATAAAGATCTGGTCATTCTTGCTATGATAGCTCAAAAATAGAAAATGACAAATGAATTCATTGACATTTCAGGCAAATCACTTTATTCTGGGCAAAGTTTTGTAATATATTCTTGATGATCAAGTCTCATTATTATGATAATAAACTTAGTCTCCATTATCCATATTAATATTAAATGGGATTGTATGTAATCCATTCGAATGAATCCAGGATAACACTTATATCAAACTCCAACTGTTAAAGGATATTTTACGTGCACGGCCATTTTGCAAAGGTTTATCGTCCTATCCCAACGACAAGAGGCATCACGGCGGAAAGCAACGCAGGGATCGAACGCGGGGGCTCCAGGTTAGCGAGCTAACGTCTTACTCACTGATTCACCGTGACTCCCGAGATTTGATAGAATCATACGCGTGGAATATATAAATTATCAATTTGACAATTAGGCCCGGCGGGTAGGCTGGTGTGACCTATATTAAAGATACGTCCCCAAAACATTATTTATCGGGTGGTTATTTCAAAAAGTAGTATGGCAGTTTTTCTATACATGGAAAGCAGAAATATCCAATCTTACTAGAAAATGCTGGATTCCCCCAAAAAAACTCATGGAGTAACCCGACGATTAGGAATGTCAAAAGTTGCATGCTCAGATTGAGCGCTTGATGTACGTGATGGATAATAGCCGAAGACCGTCCATTATGTAAATAGAACGAACAATTGATAAATCGATAGCGATTAAAGTTGCAATAAATCCTCCCCCGGCAATATATTAAAACACTAAATCATGGACTTTAAAGCAAAACCAATCGATATGCACCTAGGAGTTTATAAACAAAATGATCAAAATTATTATCAATTGCCAACACTTTTTGTCACACTTCTAAACCACATAATAATATTAACAAAATTATATATATATATATATATATACACCAAAAAATACTAAATTTAGATGGAATAATCTATATTTAAATAACTTTTACATTAGTGCCAAGATCTTTCGGCCTTTCGGCTTCTTCAGGGCTAATGGCGTCGCTAGTTACACAATAGCGCGACGTCATTACAGGGACATAACTCTAGTATGTCAAAGGGGAATGATTATTTAAAAAAAAAAAAAAAAATGAATGTTCATCTTCGACCATTAAGCTTCGGGTAGAATAATTCTATTAGTCTGTTCTCTTTGGCTTCAAGAAGATGTTCATTTATGAAATTTAATTTATATATCGGTGCTACTTTGAATTTTCCCTTTCCACAGGTTTCCAGATGACTACTAAGCGGAATTGTTCTATTTTCCGGATGTAGTATTTGAGACCTGTGTAAGTTCATTCGTAGATTCAGCTGTTGGTCGCTTTGGCCAATATAATATTCCTTACATCCCGAGCAAGCTAACAAGTAAACCACATGTTTGGTTTTACAGTTCATGTTTTGTCTGACTTCGAACACTCGGTTGTTTGACATAGGGAATGTTGATCCTTCCATTATGTCTTTACACATTCCACACCGTTTATCTCCGCATTTTGAAACGCATGGTCTTTCCATATTTTTATTCAAACACTAGCGACGCCATTAGCCCCGAAGAAGCCGAAAGGCCGAAAGATCTTGGCACTAATGTAAAAGTTATTTAAATATAGATTATTCCATCCAAATTTAGTATTTTTTGGTATATTTATCTGAGAGT
This sequence comes from Patella pellucida, assembly GCA_917208275.1. NCBI lineage: Eukaryota > Metazoa > Mollusca > Gastropoda > Patellidae > Patella > Patella pellucida. The sequence goes on from OU795038.1 coordinate 72,884,190, forward strand.
TTGTTATTTTAAATCGTTTAATTATATATATATATATATATATATATATATAAAAAGGTATGCCGACACAAACTGATTTCAACACTGGTTTAAATTTACTACAATATCTAATTTGAAATGCAATAATGAATATATATGTTCAAAGTAGATAATTCTTATAACACATTTACAGAAAATAGATAATTCTTATAACACATTTACATAAAATAGATAATTCTAATAACACATTATATATATAAAATAGATAATTCTTATAACACATTTGTAAAAAGTAGATACTTCTTATAATATATTTACATAAATTAAATAATTCTTATAACACATTTACATAAAATAGATGATTCTAATAACACATTATATATATAAAATAGATAATTCTTATAACACATTTGTAAAAAGTAAATAATTCTTATAACACATTTACATAAAATAGATAATTCTTATAACACATTTACATAAAATAGATAATTCTAATAACACATTATATATATAAAATAGATAATTCTTATAACACATTTGTAAAAAGTAAATAATTCTTATAACACATTTACATTAAATAGATAATTCTTATAACACATTTACATACAATAGATAATTCTAATAACACATTATATATATAAAATAGATAATTCTTATAACACATTTGTAATTCTTACAACATATATCCATAAAGCATATATTTTAAAATAAGTATGTGTGTTTTTCTTTATTAAAAAAAGAGAATAAATTGTTCCTACCCGTTACAAACAATGCATTAAAAATACAACAAATCAGAAACCGTCCAAACAGCTTCATTTCTAGACATCGAATAGTATGTTATTTCTAATTTCATACCAAGATCAATTACAATGCCTGACTAAAGTCAGCAAGAAAGGCGTACGCGTCAAATTGCAAGATTTATATCACGAACTGAATTCTATCGGCTACATAATAACAAGATATATGTATCAGTTACGGAATTTGAACCCAATTAATATTTGTTCTGTTCAAATTGAGTTTTTTGTTTCATTTTTAATGTATTAAAATATTTGTCGTTTTTAAATAGAGTTTTTTGTTTCATTTCTAATCTATTAATTGATCTATTGTTCCACTGTTTTGAGAGTCCGGTGTTAATTAAAATTAATTTGATAAAACGCACATATTTAAAGGTAACCATTAATGCGGCAGTTACAATTTTAGCTTAAATGTCAAATTCTTTAAAAAACATATTTATTCCAAAGATTTCCATGTATATTTATATTTGATTTCTATTCTTTTAATTTTAACATTGAAATGCATCTGAAATGCATCTCTAAATAAGTAGTGAAGCGGCGAAGGGGGGTGGGTATAAAATTCATAATCGTAATAATGAATCAATCTACGCTCATAAATCTTAAATCTATTTATAACGGTCCGAGTGTCTCTTCATGGATGACGGCTACACTAGGACTGTCCGCAGAATGAAAGTTGTTGTATAGGGATAGTTCGGGTCGGGGAGTAACATAGGACTGGTTGCGATTGATTACCCCGTCTGCTTCCGGAATTATGCAGCTTTCGGTTCATAACTATACCGGTTCTACGACGTGTCAAACGCTAGTCTCTCACAAGATTGCTTTTAGACGTTCAGAACATCGTAGCTTCCAACGGGGGTTATGTGGAACAACAATGGATTGATGACGGAATGTTTAGTATGTGCGCGTCGTATCATAAGCATAAGGTCTGTCACTGAGTCAACTGGCGTGATTTCTTACCACTGCTAAAGCGATTTATCGAAATAAAATTGAACCATATGCTAGTTCCGAAATGACATAGTTTGTTTTGAGTGGACTTTAAACCCATCTTTCTCGCTCTCTAGTCGTGCGGATACGACGAAAAACCTCGGATTCGTTAATACATTGGTGTGCACTTAAAAGATACCCTGGCCGTTGGAATTAGATATAAAAGTACCGCTGATGGGACAAAACTTCCCTCATAGTACCATGTATGGCATATGCCAGTCTTCATTAGCCCTGTCGGAGCAGAACAGTGGGAAGTTAAACCCCATTTCATTTCCTTCTGATCAGAAAAAATTGGAGTAGGCTAATAGTAAACCTGTAAAATAATTCGCTTTCTGCGAAGACAAAAAGATGGGTGAAAAATTGTTATCGACACAGCCACGATAATTAATTGTCGGTAGTACAATCAGATATTAGACTTTTAACTGAGCTAACAACCTTTAACAGTAAGAGATGCGAACGGTATTGTGATGTCATTTACAGGATGGTTTGAAGTTGACTTTAAAATAAAATTAAAGCACAATTTGTTTAAAGTTCAATTTTTGGTTACCACCCTTGACACGGACCGGCCTGTAATAGGTTATAATGTAATTGTACGACGTTCTAACACCTGACGTCAATTACTGGCAGACTATCGCCATTGAAGAGACGACCACTGTCAAGATTGATCGCATTATTTTTGTTACGCCTTTTTTGTAAATCATTTTAGTGAAGCCTGTACCACAACAGGCCCGGGACTGTACAGCGCAGTGGACGCTTACGGCTGGCCCCCGGATCCTTTCACTTGATTTGATAATTGTTTATTTTTTGCAATGTCTATTTTCTGTCTTGTCCGCAGGTTTATCTTGTATATTTTTGTTTTGCGTGTAGTGTAGTCTTCCTGCACTGACTAATATATATATGTCAAAAAAAAATGATGATGTCACCGAATCTTTACCAACACTGAAAATAACCAAACAGGATGCCACAAAATTAGGTCAACTTCGTCATGACTAGTATGATGAAATTCCAGTGAAGTCTTGTGATAAAATATAGCCATTCTATCACAGTCAACCATGGTGCTGAAATATAACGTTCGAATGGCCAATACGTATACTGGAAAGATGATCTGTACTCCACACATCGAATCGGTTTGTCCGGAAGGATTAGTATGTTGGGAAACATTGATCACTCTTAAAGAAGGAACAGTCAATTACATCAAAATACTAATTCACAGTGCTGAAATATAAAGGTCGAATAGCCAACAAGTATACTGGAAAGATGATCTTTACTCCACACATCGAATCGGTTTGTCCGGAAGGATTAGTATATAGGGAAACATTGGTCCCTCTTAAAGAAGGAACAGTCAACTACACCAAAATACTAATTCACAGTGTCAGAAATAGAAAAATCACCCTTGTAGCCAGTTTCATCCATCCTACCATTACAAATGACCCAAAAATTTAACAATCCACCATGCAGTTATTTTGACACAAATTTGGGAAAAAGCACAACTCCTACTGATTTTTTGGGGGACCCACCTATCAATTTAGATGATAGTGATTTAGGTGAAAACCAGAAGAAAGAGGTGAAGGGCTTGCTCCGATAAGAATCTGCTGTCTTTTAAAAGTCAGACGATGATATCGGTTTTGCACCAGGTCTACTATTAGATATGCAACTCACAGATCAGATACCAGTCAAGAAGGCCTACCTGTCAATACCAAGATCGCTCTACGGTGAAGTCAACGACTTTATGACAAAACTGATAAACAATAAGTGGTTAAAAAAATCAAAGTCACCCTATTCTAGTCCAATAGTTTGTATACGCAAGGAGAATGGAGATCTACGCTCATGTGCCGATTATAAGGAGATCAATGAAAAGACAATATCCGATAGTCAGCCACTGCCACGAATTCAAGTTGCTTTAGATGGATTGCTTGGGAGTACAGTATTCGCCCTCTTAGATCAAGGCAAAGCGTACCACCAGGGGTTCATCGGACAAGAATCAAAGAAATACACCGTGTTTGTAATATCTCGGGTGGCTCTATCAATGTTAAAGAATTCCTTATGGTTTGTAAGGGGCGCCTCGTCCTTCCAGTGTTTAATGGATAACTCTCTAGAGGGGCTAAGAGACAATATTTGTATGCCATATTTGGGTGATGCCCTGGTGCACAGCGGATCATTTTCTGACCATATAATGGAATATAATTAAAACCAGCAAAATGTGAATTCTTCAAAAAATAGATTTGCTATTTGGGACATGTAGTATCAGAAAATGGATATACATTGGGTCCTAAAGATGTCAAAGTTGTGGTTGCTTCGAAGGAACGAAGCCTTAAGACTGCTGGAGATGTTCGCCGGCTGTTAGGATTCATTTGGTCATTAAATATAGGAGACATGCACGAGACTTTTCGAAGAGAGCAAAGCCACTTTTTGATCTCCCCCAGGTCAAAGTAGCCACCGCTGCACATAAAACGAAGCACAAGAAGAAGAAAGGTCAGCGTTCTTCTGTCATAGAATGGACTGGTGAAAATCGCTCTTGCTTGAATGATGGGATACCCTGATTTTCCCCCAAAATTCCAGCTACATGTAGACGCATCACATCAAAAACTTGGAGCAATTTTCTACAAGAAATGCGTAATGATGGGACATTAAAAGTAATTGCTTATGCCTCTAGGACCCTGACACCAGCATTCAGATAAACTAGAATTCCTCGCATTAAAATGGGAAATCACAGACCGATTTTTGAAGTTTACAGTGACAACAGCCAAAGTTAGATGCAACCAGAATGAGATGGGTGTCCGAATTGGCAGATTTCCAATTTAAAATATTTTACATGCCAAGCAGGCAAAACGGAGCAGCTAATGGTCTTAGTCGAATGTCTTTGGATTTTAAGAATTTTAAGAATGAATGTTCAGAAGAGATTGCATCAGAGTTAATTTCCACAACAGCTAATGCCTTGAAAAATCAGAATCGGGATCCAGCTTGTTGTGTTGCAGCTTTGATGACAAGTTCAGACAGCTTATCAGGAACGCAAGATAGTTTCTTGACACCGGTGCACACGTTAAAGAAGGAAGAAATAAGGAAGGCACAAGAAAAGGACATTGATATTGGAAAAATCAGAAAACTACTCTGTGATGAAATAAAGTTCGAGAGAAAATAATTAACTTAGGAGAGTGATGAATTTCTGTTGATGTATGGAGAGGGCAATAATGGAATTAGATGAATATGGATTACTCTACAAAACAACGAAGCGTCCACATGATGGAACAAAATGTACCCAACTAGTCTTGCCAAGGAAATTCAGGGTTTGTTATTCAGGAACTGCATTGCAAACTTAGCCATCTTGGAGCAGAAAGAGTACTGTCATTAAGTCGAGATCGCTTCTATTGGTCCAAAATGGCGGCAGAGATAGAACATTTTATCGCCAGGCAACGTCGGTGTATTAAAAGTAAGAGGCCAGCAAAGATACAACGCACACCTATAGTGAACATTAAGACATCTATGCCTTTTGAACCTTGAAGAGTCAAAAGGAGGCTATGAATACATATGAACAAACTCCGTCCAATAATCGGGGTGTCAGGAGACGGTTGACATTTGATAAACTTAATTACCCCACTTCCACTGCTTGGAAAAATGTGTATTCGGTGAAAAAAAAGGTGGACCGTGGCATAAGTACTATGAATATGGTATTAATTATATAAAGAAACAGAAAAAAACCTAAAGTGCATTTATGATTAGTTAAAATGTATTGTAGTAAGACATGTAGTTAGGACAATCTTATTTATAATGTGGACTCGTTCCAGTTTCGGGAACGGTTGTGAGTTGTGAGCGTTTAAGAGACTTTAAAACATTAGCAATTAGGGAATCACGTGGCTAAGTGGGTGAGACGCTGGTTCGCTAACCTGAAGGTCGAGTGTTCGATCTCTGCATTGGCCGAGTAAGTTTATCTCGATTTTCCGGCGTGGTTCCCCTTGTCAGATTGGAGAGCATGACAAGGACAGCTGTCTGGTCATTCGGATGGGACGAAAACCCGAGGTCCCGTGTACACATTGGCGTTCACAAAAAAGAGGCCTTGGTAGTTGGAATTCGATATAAGAGTAGGCTGTAGCGCCGCTGCCCAGGCAAATTTCCCTCATAGCACATTGGCGTATGTCCGTCTTCCATTAGTCTAGGTTAGGTGCATAACAGTAGGACGTTAAACCCTATTTCATTTCATTTATTAGTAAACTTCTGCTTTAAAAGAACAGTAACAGATGAAAAGTTGGTTAAGTGCAGAGAATCTGAGTACTGTATGGACAGTAAGTTTGGACAAAAATCATAATTTATTAACAATTAAGTAGCCTACTGTATGGACAGACATTTTAGTCAAAAATCAGAATTACCATTCAAGTGTACATTTCTGTACAGTCATTTTTACTATTGTGACTATGTTCAATTGCCAGTTTTTAGATTAGTTCATTAATTGGTCGGATTAAGACTAGAATCAAGTTGGAATTCGTTCCAGTAATTTAGTGTCTAGCATTAGGTAGAGTTTTTGGATCACTAGGGCCCGGCGATACTTCTATAAACTCCTATGTATCTATTGTTCAGTAGGTTGGGTTTAATACCTTGATAAGTATTTGTACATTCACAACCAGATAGAACAAGCTTAACTGCTTTAGACCATTGAAATGTTTGATTGTAACAACGTGTTTTCTCGGCAAAATATCATTATCTAGATGTATTAGAATGTGTTAATTATAAGACTATTGTGAGAGTGTCAGTTTATTGAGGTACAATCCCTCGAATAGGTGTCAATTGGCGGGAAAGCATACTGTTTTCTGCGTAGCACCGCGAGTCTTTAATGCGCATTATGAATATTTATGAGGTCTCGCGTTGGTCTTCGTGACCCTGCGATATTTCATTTGTAAACAAAGTAAACAACACGAGGGATTTTGATTTTTTGTATTCCTTTATTTAAATTGCACATGGTGATAAATCTGAAAGGCAAACATAGAAGTTGGCATCTTTGAAGCAGAGTTAGTGGTATACAGTAATTTGTAAGTTGCCTTGATGTTTATATCCATGGACACTTTGAACATATGTCAAGAACATATAATGAAGGCCTTGGTCTGCTTTAAGGGAGATAACTCCACGTTCGTTTTTTGATAGGGATGTAATGTATTTTAATAGTCGTTCTTCGTTTTCGGTAAATACAAAATTGATGTTTGACGTATCTTGCCTCTCTCTCTCTCTTAAGATCTGATGGCGAGACGGCATCTCAGCAATTAGGGGATAGAACCCAAAACATGGCCTATATGGAGCAAGGCTCGACCCAATTATTAACTTATGCACCCCGCGGCCAGGTGGGGGTAAAACCAAGAAACAATGGCGTAATGTGTGCATAAGGGTCAATTCCACTAAAACATTATTTACAAGTAAATATAAAAAATATATAATGTGAAGAGAATTTGCTGAAAATTTGAGCCTAATTGATTCACTTTGAACCGAGATTTTAGCGATTGAACTTTTGAGCCTAGCCCCCAAGTATCATTACTGAAGTCGGTACGATAAACCTCCCCCCCCCCCCAATAGTTTCGGTTATTTATTTTTAAAATTGTATTTCAATAATTCGCTTGCGCGTAGGGGTTTAGCAGTGGGATGAAAACAGAGGACCCGGGGAAAACCGACGAGGTTGTACAGGCGACCCTAATCCCCGCCACGTACAACCGGGGATTCTAATCCACGCCAGTTGACTCAATGACAGGCTTTATGATACAGCGCACACACGCTAACCATTTAGTCATTCAGCCATCCAACCCCCCAATTATTAATGGACGTTAGCAGCAGATATGATTCTAATCCAGTAAATATCGCAGGCTAGCGATGCCATAAAGAGTTGATTATGGTTTGGATAAGTTAATAAATGTCTAATTATTATTTAGATAACATTACAGGCCTTACGAAAGACGTGCAATTGGCAGATTTAGCTCTTGAAAAATGTATGTTTACTTAAATGTTAAATAATTAATCTTGACGTGGATTAAGGCATGATATGTTTTGTATTTTTACTCTTAGAAAGTTCAAAAATACATTATGCAAGAGCTAAATCTGCTCGTTGTATAAACTATTAATAAGATATTAATTATCCAAACCATAATCAACTCTTGATGCTATCTTAATTATGTGTCGGATTTTCACTGGATTGGAATCCGAGATGCTACTTAACCCGCATTGATGATTAAATCCACGACTATATATGGTTGTTATCGTACTAACTTTAACAATGATTCAAAAGCTAATATCTCGGGTCAGAGTGGAGCAATTTTACTGAGAGTTTCAACATAATATATTTACATCTCTTTATTAAATGAGAAATTTATAAACAGACATAAGCCAGTATCAACACAGCAACAGCAATCATAACATAGAACATCAGGGAAAATTTGTGTTCGGCTTTTACTGGTCGAGTCTTTAATGGATAAAATGTCCTCTCCCAGGCTGTATTGATAGCTTCCTTTGCTTTCGGCCATTTCCCTGGACCAAACAATCTGTACTGATATGATGTAAGAGGTCCGAAGTAACATGTAAATGCCAGTTTAGGATCACTTTTCAGTAAACTCTCTGCGAATTATGAAAAATAAAAACGAATTTATTAATTTGAAAAGACCAGTCGGACTTTATGCAAAAGGGAAGAGTTTAAAGTGTCACGATCAACCACTTAATATCTTGATCGATCAACTTAATATTTCAATCGATCATCTTAATATTTCAATCGATCATCTTAATATTCAATCGATCAATATTTCAATCGATCAACTTAATATTTCAATCGATCAACTTAATATTTCGATTGATCATCTTAAAATCTTGATCGATCAACTTTATATCTCGATCGATCAACTTAATATCTCAATCGATCAACTTGATCAACTTAATATCTCGATCAACTTAATATTTCGATCGATCAACTTATATCTCAATCGATCACCTTACTATCTCAATCCATCGACTTTATATCTTGATCGATCTACTTGCTATAACGTTGCTACACTGGAAGTGCTTCCACCCCTGGTCTCGTTCCATCGTCCTTATTGAGCATTGAATCGTGCGATAGTGTGCGATGACTGTACGAGAACCAGCGAAGAAATGACAAGAACCCCTGTCATAAAGTATAAATTGTTCTTACTGAAATCAATACTGCTTCCATTTAAATCAGCAAGTTCATCCATATATTCACAAAAATCAACTTGAATTGTGTGACGTGTTGATTGGACGTATCTTTTCCTCAAGCCATCTTCTTTAGCTCTAACGTCCTTCCACATCTCTTCTTTAGATGGTAGCTGTGCATCACCCTGATCAACAAAACAAACAACAGTAAGGTAAAAAAAAATATCCGCACACATAATTTTCCCGTTTAATAACACATTACAGAAAATCTTATACACACGGGACTGGGGATGGATGGGGCTGACAAGGCACATCGTCTAGTAGTGAGACAGTGTACACGACGGCGTGCAGGTAAACGAATCCTTGGCAGTTGGAAATGAAATACTATGGGTTGAAATAGAACGCTGTTTTACGTGTCATGTCCGCCTTCATGGTCAGTGGGATTCATAAACATAGGGGTGGGGGGTGGACGAATGGTTAGCACGTGCGTGCTGTATCATACGGCCTTGCATTGTGTCAACTGGCTTGGTTTCGAATCCTCGGCTGTACGTGACAAGGAATAGGGTCACCTGTCAAACCTCCTGGGTCTTCCGGCTTCACCCACTGTTAAAGACCCCTACGCGCAAGCGATTTATTAAAATTAAATTAAACCATATGTTGGTCCCGAAATGAGCTAGTTTGTGTGGAGCGGACGTTAAACCCTATCTCTCTCTCTCTCTCTCTCTCTCTCCCTCACTCTCTTATTTCAACTGGCGTGGTTGCGAATCCCCGATTGTTATTGGCAAGGCGTACCAGGGTCGCCTGTCCAACCTCTTGGGTTTTCTCCGGGTCCTCCGGTTTTCACCCACTGCTAAAGACCTCTACGCGCAAGCGAATTATTGAAATAAAATTAAACCACGTGTTGGTCCCCAAATGACCTAGTTTGTGTCGAGCGCACGTTAAACCCCATATATCTCTCTTTCTCTCTTAGACATTAAGCCTCGTGTCATTCATTCATTCATTTGTATGAACAAAGCCAACTAGTCCCTCCGTCACTTTTTTATATGAATGTAAATGTTACCTTGAAGACCCTTGTAGCAAGACGACATTGTAGTTCTGCTAATGGCGTAATGGCACCACTAGGTTGTACACAGCCAATGATAGCTAAAGTCTGTTTCTTTAAATCTGGTGGAAATATATTCTTAAATAATTCTACTCTGTTGTCTTTCACATCAATCACAGCCTTCTCCAGAAACGGAAAACCAAATTTATAACCAGTCGCCAACATGACAATGTCTATGTTATCTTCTTTCGTACCATCGATGAATTCCGCACCATTTTTGGTCAGTCGTTTTATGCCTGTTTTAACCTTCACAGATCCGCAGATGATTCTGTTCGGCAATTCGTCGTTTATAGTTGGGTTCTGGGCGAATGGTTGGTGTTCTGGTTTTATGGAATAAGCAGCGTGGTCAAATCGTTTGTTCAATACTCCAGCTGCGATGCCATTTGATATTGACATTGGCAACATGTTTAGGAGTAATGCGAATAAGCGGGTTGTTCTAAGCATATCAAAAGGAAGGCCATCATGAAAAACTCTGTTAACTACCCAGCTTCCTCTCCTCGTACTTAGAAAAACCTGCAACATAAATAAAGTTTACATACTCGGATATATAAAACAAAACGAATAAATGAAATGAAATGAAAAGGGATTAAAGGGACAATCCCGAATTAAAAAGAGGCTCAAAAATAAAAGTCCGAGAATGTACGAAAATAAAACACCAACATATAGGGGAATGGTGTATTGTCTCAAAATTTCAACTCAAAATATTGAGTCGTTTGGACGTGAACGCCACAACTGTTTATCCTGACACTTAACCCTTTTAAGATTTTGGGTCAATTGTTTCGTTGGGTGACCTTATAACCGATTATGGTTACTTGAGAGGGTTATTCTCTGTGCCGTACTTGATAAAGACAGTCAAATTTCAACTACACATTATTTTTTTAAAAAAATGTTTGGTTTTATCCAGATACCACAAAATACACCCTGATGCACCGGTCTCTATTTCCAGATGAAAACTGACGGATTTAAGTCGTTTGAAAACGTATCATAAATACTAAAGTAGTTGCCCGGCCCTTGACTCGAATATTTTAAGGGATTTTAACACACAATTAAGCAGTTTTATTCCCAAAATAAATATCGGGATTTGCCCTTTAAATGTCCAATTGTTCTGCCCCGACTGGGCTAATGAAGGCTGGTATACGCCATACAGTGTGCTATGTTGGACATTTTTCTTGACAACAGTGCTACGGCCTATGCTTATATCGAATTCCAACTGTCAAGGGATCTTTTACGTGCACGCCAGTTTGTCCCATCCGAATGACTAGACCGCTTTGCTGCACCAATGAAAAGGAGAAATCACGCAAGAAAATCCTGATGAACCTTCTTGGCGAACATCCGGAGTGAGCCAGCAGCCACTGTGGCTCCGCAAATAAAATAGTGAAATGAAGTTTAATGGTCCACTTTTCTGCACCAACTGGGCTAATAAAGACATGCATATGCTATGTAGCAGAGTGCTATTGGTTATAGTTTGCCTTTATGTGGCATTTCCGATTAGTCTTCGTCAAATTACAGCTATCAATAATTATTTTATGTGCACCTCGCTTTTTATATCATTCAAATGTCTAGGTATCGAACCTAGTCAGCATCTTACTCACTGAAACTCTGTGGTTCCAAGAATTTGTGTTTATCAGTTTGAAAATTGTCTTGGTGAGATATCTTTGTTTAGCAATAAAACGGAAAAAAACGTCTCTTATCGTAACAATGATACAATGTACTTCAGATTTAAGGACCTCGTATTTTCTTGTCAAATCTCCAAACATTCAAAACTTTGCTCCAAATAAAATAATTTGACTGAAATTGTCAATATGTTCAAGCTCTTAATCTAAATCTTACAAAATGCATCTTTAATTGAATGTTAAAAAATTATAGGAGCTAAATCGCTAACATTTGGGGCCTAGAAATTCACAGAAGTGGGTCGCAACGCATATAATACCGTAATATGAATGTATATACTGATTTTTTTTCAATGGTTTCCGTTTTTACTCCAATTTCAAATCAGTTATGTTCGACGAAATAAGCCAGCAATCTCAATCAAGTGAACATTTTTTAGCGTCTAGTTATTCCACTCTTCATAACTCCGTTTGGTTTGGTGCAATATGTTTAGCCTCGTCCCTCGAGTCTCTCAATATAACTGTGGCTAAAGTATGGAAGCCTATAACTACCATTCATAATTTCTACTTTTCGCCCCTTCAAAACACGAAAGTCGAAAAGTCGAAAGTCGAAAGTCGAAAAGTCAAAAAGTCGAAAGTCGAAAAGTCGAAAGTCGAAAAGTCGAAAAGTAGAAATCGAAAGTCGCCAAGACGGTATACACGCCAAAATCAACGCAAAAATGGGAAATTAAGAAATATATTTTTTTTCCTAATTTCTTATTTTCGACTTGCATTTTGGCTTGTATACCGTCTTGGCTACTTTCGACGTTGTCATATTTTTGTATTTATTGATGACAGTAAGAAGTCGAATGTCGAAAAAAGGAAATTAGGAAAGTTTCTTAATTTCCTATTTTCTACTTTTCGACTTTCGTCTCGGAAATGCTAGTAGTCTCTGCCTTCCAGAATAATCGCCATCATTTTTTTCTTAATTTCCTATTTTCGCGTTGATTTTGGCTTGTAAACCGTCTTGGCGACTTTCTACTTTCGACTTTCTACTTTTCGACTTTCTACTTTTCGACTTTCTACTTTTCGACTTTCTACTTTTCGACTTTTCGACTTTCGTGTTTTGAAGGGGCGAAAAGTAGAAATTATGAATGAAAGTTATAGGCTTCCATACTGAAGTACATTTTGGTACACGATTCGGATACCAATGTTAAAAATTTTTTTTTATCTAAAATATCGGATATTAAAAGCTCATCTTTTCCCGGTTAGTTTACATCATCGATGTTGATTTAAATTGACCAATAATTCGTGTTTTCGATGTCGAAGATTTTGGAGAATTTTGAGTTACGGACTTAGCTCCTTTAAGCTGAGTATATATTTATGTGATAAAGGCGTCAAAATCAAATATTGTCCAAAACATGCTGGAGTTAGATCGACAATTTCACTGAACATAATCTTTAAGATATATATTGAGAGGTTAAATAATGAACTGGCAGTTCTCACTATAATAGTTAAAAACTATATAATGTAAAGGGAATTTGCTGACAATTTCAGTCAAATTGAAATTTAGCCCTAGCCTCAATCATCACTACTAAAGTCGGTCGATAAATACCATAGTCTCGATTATCCATTTTTTGATTTTATCATTGATGAGCATTTGGCAACAGATTGGATTCCAATTAAGTAAATATCACAGGTCGATGACATCGAGAGTTGATTATGGTCTGGATAAGTTAATTAATGTCTAATGAATAATTTAGATAACATTTCAGGCCTAAAGTAAGACCGACAATAGTCAGATTTACCTCTTGCATAATGTATGTCTATTTACCTGAGAAGCAATACGACTAAGTTCTACAGCAGCATCACTTCCAGAATTACCAATTCCGACTACCATAACTCTTTTATCTTCATAACCATGAAAGTCTCGATAATCATGCGTATGTAGAACTTTACCTTCAAATTCATCCATACCAGAAAAAACGGGTTCATTTTTGACGGCATGGTGTCCCGTACAAACCAGGACACCATCAAAAACCAAATCCTGTGTTTCTCCTGTATTTAAATCTTTCACCTTTATATCCCATCGACCTGTTTCATCAAAGTCGGCAGATCTTTTTACACTGACTACCTCTGTTTCAAATCGAATATATTTTCGTAAATTGAACTCTTTCGCATACTCTTCGAAGTATTCCCAAACCTGTGTGTTATGCATATAGACTGGATACTCTTTGCGTATAGGGAAATCACTAAAACACATCATTTCTTTACTGGTGTTGACAACTGTACTTCTCATAACGCATGATTGACTGTCTTTTACTTCCTCCGTAAAACGCCACAAGCCACCAATATTGTCCGTTCTTTCAAAACATACCGGTTCTAACTTTTCGTCCAAACAGCATTTGATCGCCGCCAATCCACTGGCACCCGAGCCAATCACAGCTATTTTCTTCGCCATTTTGATTTACAAGATCTATAAAATACAATTAATTACGGGTAGGTTATTATTTAGCAGAACGATTGTACAATAAAATACAGATACAACGAATGAATCTATTGACACTTTGGGACTAACATAATGACAAATGTGCTATTTCAGTGCGACGGGGGGTAGGGGGTGGGTGGATGGCCGAATGGTTAGTGTGTGCGCGCCGTATCATAAAGCCTGTCATTGAGTCAACTGGCGTAGATTCGAATCCACAATACTACGTGACAAGGAATAGATCGCCTGTCCGATCTCGTGGATTTTGTCCGGGTCCTCTGGTTTCCTCCCACTGCTAAAGACCCCTACGCACAAGCGAATTTTGGAAATATAATTAAACCAGGTGTTTGTCCCGAAATGACCTAGTTTGTGTCGACTGGACGTTAAACCTCTCTCTCTCGGTTTGACATGATCGTCCTGTTGGGAATCAACCCACTACCCTAGGCATATAATCCACACACCTACCGAGTGAGCCAGACGGAAGTCCCCATGGGCAAGTCAGTACTGTAGGAAATTTAAATGGAATGGGGTTTAACATCCTACCGCCCAGTTGAGCATACGCAACACTATTATACGGCCTACTTTTGTATCCAATTGCAACTGTGAGGGGTCTTATATGTGCAAGCGAATGTGTAGGCTACACGGGAAATTGATTTTACGTCCCATCCGAACAGCTATACGATGTCCCTTGCCAGGCCCTCCCTATACATGCCAATGACTAGCACTACTACTGGTGCTTCATACATGTATAAGGCAGGATTAGGTTAACTTATTAGCATGAGGGTGTGGGTGGGGGGGAGGGCTTTGTCATAGAGTTAACCGGCGTGGTATGGACAGAGATAAAACTAGCATTCAATATGTCACCATACAATAAGATCACTCACCAAATTATTTCCTTGCACATTTATATTTATTTACGTTTAAAAAACGATCAAAAATGGATGGTAATAAATTCTATCACCGTGATTACGAGGGGTAGGGGTGCTCTCTGTTCTAAGGCCATTTTAATTATTCTTACCATCTTTTTGTGTTTGAATTTCGACAGGGGACATCAGCCCTAAAACTGGCTTGTTAAACATTATTATCAAGCAGGCCCGTAGCCAGGAAGTTGGGTTTTTTTTTAGGGGGGGGGGGTAAAATGTTTTCGGAAGGGCCAACTAGCATGGGCATCTGCATGAATTTTGCGGTATAGGCCAATTTTCTTGTGAATTTGGGGGGGGGGGGCAAGACTCAGTATTGGGAGGGCAGTTGCCCCCCCCCCCGTGCCAGCCCCTGGCTACGGGCCTGTTATCAAGTAGAATTTGAGATGGTGTAAAGCGTTATATTCGTATAATAGATAGATAGGGATGAATGCGGACTCCTAATCTGAGACTGTTCCTTAAGGAACTACATATGTCTAAGACGTGATAAAGTAGACTTACTTACTTTTACTGATGAACAACATGTACGTACAGGTATTCCAATGGATTGATACAGACACAATGACGTTCGCAATGTAATGGATCGCGTTTTTATTATAAGCTTACTAATACGTATCTATTTGCAAATAATTTATACTATTATACAATGCATATTTAAATGGATTCAACTCAGCGTTCCGAGACATCTCATTAACATTTTGAATGGCTGCCTGTGCTCAACCATTTGTTCAATTTTAATTTATTCATATCATTATATTTGATATATTATGTTTAATATTAATTAATAAAGCCGCATTGTTGTAATCATTTGAACTTTAAATAAAAAGGGGCTAATGCTATATGAGGTATTTAAATTTTTACGTCTACTAAGTCTGTTCTACACGTTTTATACGCGCACATCGGAAATTAACTTCCTAGATGGATTACGGCTCCTGGTTGTCCGGAAAATCACGTTTTTAGCTTGTGGGCCCCCACAATTTGTATTAAATTTTTAAAAACATTTATATCACAGTTATATCCCATTGTATCATGATAATTGTTATTCCATAAAAGTGTGTTATTTGATTATGTTAGTGAACTGAGAATCAGGCTTTGTCAGGCCTAGTTTTTCAGCTCCATGTGCGAGAGAGAGAGAGAGAGAGACAGCGAGAGAGAGAGAGAGAGATTGGTGTAACGTTCAATTGACACAAACGTGGTCATTTCGGGGCTAACATTTGGTTTAATTTTACAATAATTCGTTTGCGCGTAGGGATCTTTAGCAGTGGGAGAAAACCGGAGGACCCGGACAAAACCCAGGAGACCGGACAGGCGACCTTACTCCTTGCCACGCGTCTTGGGTCCTAATGATCTCAGGACATGTCTATTGGACAATAACACCCCTCTAAATGCAAAACATGAAGTGTTTATCTCCTTTGTAAAGACAAGTAAAACGAAATTATTTTGAACTATAAAAACAGAACGAATTAGGATCTGTGTTTTAATCAGATTGGAAGGACAGGTACATGTACATGCATCTGAGAAACTAGGCCTGACAAAGCTCGATTCCCAGTTTAGAATTAAAATTTTATTTTACTACATATAACACATTCCATAATGTTGTTCTTTAGAGTCGCCTGTGCTAAATGTATGTGAACAATTTTGCCCAGACAGCAATGCGAGAGAGAGAGAGAGAGAGAGAGAGAGAGAGAGCTAGATAGAGAAATGGGGTTTAACGTCCACTCAACACAACTAGGTCATTTCGGGACTAACATATGGTTTAATTTTTTTCAAAAATTCGCTTGCGCGTAGGGGTCTTTAGCAGTGGGTGGAAACCGGAGTGCCCGGAGGAAACCCACGAGGTTGAGACAGCAATGCAATTCCAATATCAAGAGTTCTTTTACGTACATGTACACGCCAAAGTGAAGGTACATGGGACCTCAGTATTTTCGTTCCTTGCCAGATCCCCCATCCCACACCACTGACAAGGGGAACCACAACCTACATATATGTAGACCTACATTGTTACTGTATGCACTTTATACAGTCTTTTCCCTTAAAAATATGTCAAAAAATCGGTCTCGCATGACCCGTGACACAACACTGAGTCTCTTAAAATACCAATGACAATAATAGTACATATTACATAACATTAATAAATAAAACCTACCAAAAGTTCAACATCTTGCTCTCTGTGAACACAAAGAAAGAATACAACATTTGTAACAAGCCAAGGAATACCATGACAACTCTTTTCCAATAATTTTATCAAAGGTCTCAGGCCTCCTAATTCGATTCTTTAGCTGCACAGACACATCCAAGCCTTTGTGTATTCCACAACGATGCCTTCATTTTTTTTATTTAACCTGAAACGGTATTTCCTTCAGTTGCACCAAGCTGTTATGGGCAAATACCTACTCCGTGAGATGTACTTTTCATTTAAAATAGGCTTCGACCGGTATCTCGAATGTATGAGTTGGACCCTTTTTGGGGGTCCTTATAGGGGTAAACCGGTCCACACTCAAAGACTTGACCCCGACAGGAAAGATATGTAGATGTCTATCTGGTCAGATATTGGTACTCCGTTCGTCTAGGATCGACCCTCTTGGGAAAAAATTGAGGCTTGAGGCTGGAACTTGTTGCATCTGACACCTTACTAGACTAATCAATGAAATGTATTCACGTTGTATGTAGGTCAGTATACATAGATACCTAATTTTGCAAAAGGTGATTTGGGGGGAGGGGGTGCATGTGGCAGGTGTTTTATGTTGGAGCTTTACAATCACTTATGTGTATGGAAGGTGATTATTATTATTATAATCATTTAAATATGACAATTGAAATATAATCTCGTTCCTGTTGATCGGCAGTGCTGAACCTTTCTCCCTGTATATATATATATATTCTTTATGTATCTAAATGCCTGGATCTACGATGTAAATGTTACAACCATATAACGCCAAATAACCTATTCTATTTATTTAAGTTATCTATTTTAACCATTATAGCTAGAACAGCCTAATCTTTATCTAATCGCCCATATTGCCTCTTTAAATGAGACATTTATAAAAAGATATAAGCCAGTATTAACACAGCAAGAGCTAACATAACATAGAACATCATAGAAAATTTGTTTTCGGCTTTTACTGGTCGAGTCTTTAGTGGATAAAATGTCCTCTCCCAGGCTGTATTGATAGCTTCCTTTGCTTTTGGCCATTTTCCTGGACCTACCAATCTGTATTGATATGGTGTTACAGGTCCGAAGTAACATGTTAATGCCAGTTTAGGATCACTTTTCAGTAACCTTTCTGCGAATTATGAAAAATAAAAAAGAATTTATAAATTTGAAAATACTTGCAAAAGAAAAGAGTTCAAAGTATCTCGATCGATCCACTTAATATCTCGATCGATCAAAATCGATCATCTCAATACCTCGATCTGAACAACGACTGCGAATTTCAAAACATCTGGCTGTTCTTGGTTACTTCATAATTCCAGAACGTATAGCTACGTTATCCGCAGACACGACAAAAGTAGCACCCAATCAGAGATTGTGATATAGCGAACCCCGCGGAAACCTTGACATTGGACGAAACTTTAATGCTGTATCTCGATTATCACAGGTATACATTTTAGCTTGAAATCGCGAGACTTGGTATTCGCGCCGACCAAGGAATCTGATTGGATGACAAGCTAGGCGTATACACAATCAAACTTAGTGTCGAAATTTGCAGAGTGTTACGTGAAGGGCTTGATGATGCGGGAGATGAGGCCAAACGGTACCCTACCTTCCAACAAATTCGCTGCCTTCTAGAGAACCAGCGAAGAAATGACAAGAACCCCTGTCATAAAGTATAAAATGTTCTTACTGAAATCAATTCTACATCCATTTAAATCAGCCAGTTCATCCATAAAGGCGCAATAATCAACCTGAATCGTGTGACGTGTTGATTGGACGTATCTTTGCATCATACGAACTTCTTTAGCTCTAACATCCTTCCACATATCGTCTTTAGATGGTAGCTGTACATCACCCTGATCAACAAAACAAACAATAGTTAAGTAAACAATATTCACACTTCTCACAAACTCAAGATGTCACTTTATTGTCATCAAGCATGCACGAATAATTTTCCCGTTCGGTAGAAAATTTCAGAAATGTCTTCTTACTGATACATACAGGACGTGGCATGATGGTAAACGAACCCTTGACAACTGGAAATGAATTGCTATCGACTTGCAATTTCTCCCCATAGAACACTGTTCGACTTGTCATGCCCCTCTGTTTGACCGGGGGATTCATAACAGTAGACCAGCCCCTCCGTCACTTTTCATATGAGAGAGAGAGCGAGAAATGGTGTTTAACATCCACTCGACACAAACTAGGCCATTTCGGGACAAACATATAGTTTATTTTTTTTTTATTTCAATAATTCGCCTGTGCTTAGGTGTTTTAGCAGAGGGGGAAATCGGAGGACGCGGAGAAAATCCACGAGGTTTGACAGGCGAACTTACTCCTTGTCACGTACAACCGGGGATCGAAACCACGCCAGTTGACTTAATGACAGGCTTTATGATACAGCACGCACGTGCTAACCATTCGGCCATCCACCCCCCCCCCCCACTTTTCATATGAATGTAAATGTTACCTTGAAAACCCTTGTAGCAATACGACATTGTAGTTCTGATATTGGCATGATGGCACCAAGCGGTTGTATGCAGCCAATAATAGCTATAGTCTGTTTCTTTAAATCTGGTGGAAACATATACTTAAATAATTCTACTCTGTTGTCTTTCACATCAATCACAGCCTTCTCCAGAAACGGAAAACCAAATTTGTAACCGGTCGCAGTTATTATGGCATCTATGTTATCCTCCTTCGTACCATCGATAAATTCCACGCCATTTTTGGTCAGTCGTTTGATGTCTGTTTTAACCTTCACAGACCCGCAGATGATTCTGTTGGGTAAATCATCGTTTACAGTTGGGTGCTGGGCGAATGGTGGGTGTTCTGGTTTTATGGAATACGCAGCATGATCAAATCGTTTGTTCAACATTCCAGTTATTAATCCATTTATTATCGAATATGGCAATTTTTGAAGCATTAAATTTGCTAATCGGTTGAATAGGTTCATATCACCAGGAAGACCATTATCAGATACTCTATTCATAATCCAACTTCCTCGTCTGGTACTCAGAAACACCTGCAACAATATAGAAATTTAAACACTCTGATGAAAACACAGATCCTATATTATGCTTTAGGGCACAACCTGATTAAACACTGATCCGATTTCGTTTCGTTTTTTATAGTTCAAGTTTTCGTTTTACTTGTCTGGAAGAGTTGTTATATAGCCAGCGTTCTGGTTGGTGTGAGGGATAAGTTAATGAAACGGTCTGTTGCAGCGAGTTTTTGGTGTGCTATGCACGGAACTGTTGATATCACACCAAAAACATCAACGCTGATTGGTTAGACAAATGGCCAAAAGCCGCTCGTATGCCCATCTACAACTTGTCATATCTTTATGTTACAGACGTCACCGAAAGTAGAAAACAAAACAAACGAAATATGGATCTGTATTTTAATCAGATTGGCTACGGCACATCAGTATAGACGGACTAACGACTAGTTTTGTGTTCAATTAACCTGTCATGACCTCTTACCAATGGAGAAATATGAATTGTTTAAAGAGTGAGAGGAGGGATAAATGGGGTTAAACGTCCACTCGACACGAACTAGGTCATTTCGAGACTAACATATACATGTAGTTTAATTTTTTATTTCGATACTTCGCGTGCGCATAGGGGTCTTTAGCAGTGGGAGGAAACTAGAGGACCCGGAGAAAACTCACGAGTATTGACAGGCGCCCTACTCCTTGCCATGTACAGTACAACCGGGGATTCGAAACGACGCCATTTGACTCAATGACAGACCTCATGATACAGTGCGCACGTGCTGACCATTCGGCCATCCACCTCCTTGACCTGTCGAAGGTGTACACAAAATCTATATCTCAATATAATCACATAAGGTATTGTTCAGATGCTCCATTTGCAAAGTTTATCAACACCTCAATTTAATCAATTCCACACTTGTTAAAATCAAAGAGATAGAGATTAAGTGTTCAAGTTCGCTTGGCATAACTCCTTCATTGATAACCTACACAACTCAATATTTAAAAAAAAATGCAATTACATGAGAAGTAACACGATATATCACCGGTTAACGAGTGTACTATACACTACTTATAATACAAATATAATAAGCCAACAAGCAAGACGAGGTAACTCCTATTTCGGGAAGCCTAACTCCTATTTCTTGGTACCCTATACAGTGCTTAGGTTTAAACCCTATACAGTGCTTAGGTTTAACATATAATTACCTGAGAAGCAATACGACTCAGTTCTACAGTAGCATCTCCTCCAGAATTACCAATCCCGACTACCACAACTCTTTTATCTTCATAACCATGAAAGTCTCGATAATCATGTGAATGAACAATTTTACCTTCAAATTCATCCATACCAGAAAAAACGGGTTCATTTTTGACGGCATGATGTCCTGTACAAACCAGGACACCATCAAAAACCAAATCCTGTGTTTCTCCTGTATTTAAATCTTTCACCTTTATATCCCATCGACCTGTTTCATCAAAGTCGGCAGATCTTTTTACACTGACTACCTCTGTTTCAAATCGAATATATTTGTGTAAATTGAACTCGTTCGCATACTGTTTGAAGTATTCCCAAACCTGTGTGTTGTGCATATAAATTGGGTACTCTTTGGGTATTGGGTAATCACTATAACACATCATCTCCTTGCTGGTGTTGATAACTGTACTTCTCATAACGCATGATTGGCCATCTCTGACTTCCTCCATATAACGCCACAAACCGCCAATATTGTCCGTTCTTTCGAAACATATCGGTTCTAACTTTTCGTCCAAACAGCATTTAATCGCCGTCAATCCACTGGCACCTGAGCCAATCACGGCTATTTTCTTCGCCATTTTGATTTACAAGATCTATAAAATACAAACATAGGTAAGCATTTGGCAGGAAGACTGCACAATAAAACACAGATATAATACAACGGAGTGTGTTCTACTGCTTCTTGCCACGGGGTCAAATGACTTTGACTTTGTACAAAAAACATTAGAACTTTTCAGCCAGGCCTCGTTAAACTAGATATACACAAGAAAACTAATGTAAGATTAACATTATATAACTAATGTTATATTAACATTATATAACTAATGTTAGATTAACATTATATAACTAATGTTAGATTAACATTATATAACTAATAATACTATCTTTATTAGGGTAAGAAATTAGGCCAGGCCTTTTTACAATTCTGCCCTTGAAACATAACAAAACAATATAAGAACAACAAGAACAACAAGAACAACAATGAGATCGAATAAAGAGATACAAAATTAAAATTAAAATATTAAAATATTAAAATATAAAATTGCAATAAGGTTAACTACCTTCTCTATAATGAATTAAAATTATGTATATAAGGTTTACTAAGGTTGGAATTTATGTGTAAAAGAATATTCGCTTTAAAGTTTGATAATACAGGTGTGTTTTTAATTGAGGTAGGTAGATTATTCCAGAGACAAGGTCCAATGTGTTTTAAGCTATTTTTATATATTGATTTATTAGGTTTAGGAATATTAAATCGAAGATTAATATTAGTATAACGTGTATTTTTAAAAACGAGAATATTAGTTAAGTAGATTGGGCATTTTTTATGAACTAATTTGAACAGTAAGATGTATTTATTGAAGGTGAACCGATTTTGAATGGTTAAAATATTTAATGATGTAGCTAAGGTTTCATAAGTAGATAAGGTTGTATTTTTCGGTAGCGGTTTATCATTAATTAATTTAAAAGCCAATTTTTGCACACGCTGTAAGTAATTCAAAGACGTTTTACTACAGGTATCCCAGATGGTGGATCAATAATCTAGATGTGACTGAAAATAGAATAATTTTAACAAGTTTGAAGGAAGAAGTGATTTTATCTTTTTCAGATGATACAATTTTTTATTTAATGTTTTACACATGTATTCAGTATGTTTATTCCAAGAAAATTTACTATCAATGATTACACCTATGAGTTTAAATTCAGAAACATTTTCAATTCTATTATTATTGATTTGCATGTCAAGTTTATTTAATGGGTTTTTAAGTTGATAATTTGTAGCTATTAACATTGGTTTAGTTTTTGGTTCATTGGTATTATTTTATTGGTTTCCAAGTGGAGTTATTATTAAGAGATGGTATATCCGGAGATGAGGTATAAACCGTGGAGTCATCTGCGAATAGATCGCAATTTACAGAAAGAGAAAACGGTAAATCATAGATAAAGAGAATAAAAAGTAATGGTCCAAGGATTGATACTAGAGGTACACCGGAAATTATATTTTGAAACGAAGATTTATTTTGTCCAATTGATATACACTGTTTTCTATTATTAGCATTGGGGGGGGGGGGGGCGCGGAGAAAACCAATTTTTGGTAATTTACCTTTTATTATGAGAAATATTTTTAATTCGAAAACGAGAAAAAAAAAATCCTTTTATTTCATACCGTAGTTTGAATCCACGAATAGGTTTACATAGAACTACCAAATTTCATCTTGATACTTCCAATAATTTGGAAATTATTGACCTTTGTTTTTTTTATTTTTATGGGTGCACCAGTTTAGAAACAACCCACTTCGGAAAATGTCTACAAAATCTTTAATAGTCGGAATTTTTGGAAAATATTTTGAAACGAGAGGTTTAATTCATAAGGCAACATTTCCATGACTTCTTTATGTGTGTGTATAATATGTATTCAATTTCAAAACTTTTGTTAAACTAAAATTGAAGCATTCATTCATGATATAACTATCAAATCATGAAATTCCCCTTTACTATTATTGAAAGGACGTGTACATTATATGTACTTTAAATGGCATTTAGTACTGGATAGATAACAACAAACCACATGCTTTTTTTTTAAAAGGCTACTAGTGTTTTTAAAGGAAAGTATTGGTGCCAGTCATTTTCACATGATAGAGCTGGTTAAACACATTCCAAATATACTTTTAACTCAGTAAGCATTGCTACGATAGCTGAGTAATACACGTCACCCGAATCAGCAGTGACGTAGCGAAAAGGAAAACACGGGCGACTGCTCTATATAACTGACTGAAGCGACGAGTGATAACAGACACACGGCTAAAGTTCTGCTCAGTCATAATTCCTTCGAAGATCCACAGTATTGGGACTGTAAGAGGATATCTGACAATTCAATAAAGTAATTGAATGTCATTAGATACGAGAACACGAAAGAAAAACATAAAAAGTCTGTGCATTACCATGTTTTATAAGGTATAGAGTGAATATAAACAAGGGAATGTACGGACTATTTCTATTTTTCTCGCGTACAGCACTTCCCGGACAATACCACAATCCAATACATTCTTTGAATGGCATTTAGTAATTCGAACATAATCAAATAATACCCTTTTATGGAATAACAATTACTATGGTTTATTTCACTGCGACATTTCAACAAGATTTCACCAGTCGTTATCAAGCATATACATAAGTAAATAAACAATGAGAAAAATACGAATATATATATATATATACAAACTTCATACTCAATTGAATGCAAGGAGATTAGTAATTGTTATTCCAAAAAAGTGTGTTATTTGACTGAATTCCAATATTCGCACTCCATTTTACTCATCTATCTACTTAACTTACCTGTCTATGACCCTTCTATACGCAAAATTCAGTATTTAAATTAATATACATGTGGCTGATTAAAGTGTCCCTGTGCTGGTCGCAAGTCTTGATATAGTTCACAAGTCACGTAGAAAACGACACGTAATCTGTAGATTATGGAAACCCATTGCGGCCATTTCATAATCTCGACTTCTCGTCGTCTCGTGTTCTTGCCTTAAAAGTGTCATGTGTGCGCATGCATTGCCTACCGACTACCGTGTCGACATTTATGTTTGGAAATCGTCTTTAATCTGATATTGCGCGCTGTATCATAAAGTCCGTGAGTTTTCTCCGGACTCCCCGGTTTCCTTCCACTGCTAATGAACCCTATACGCACATGCAAATTATTGAAATAAAATTGAACCATGTACAAGTCCTGAAATGACCTAGTTTGTGTCGAGTGGACGTTAAAAACTTTTTACTATCTAATATGGTCTTCGCGAATAGTATTGTATTCTGTTCAGTTGAACCTTTCCTACCAACGTGATGAAGATAATCTCTGATCCGTATTCCAGCATTCAGATTAGAAATGAAATGACCCAGTGTGAAGGATGTTTGTTCAAGTACATTATCAAAGTCGAGACTATAAAATGACCGCAATAGGCTTCCATAGTAGATAATAAGCAACCTGCCTGGTGGACATTGGATTCACCACAGATCAGATAAAACAATATTTACTTTAGTAATCTCTTGACACAGCAAACCTTTATATAGCATGTTGATAAGGGCCTTTGAGAGGGGTCGAGGCCTTTATATAGTACATAGGACTACTATGTCATGACTAAAATAACTGTAGCATAGATCGCCCTTAATGAGAGAGAGAGAGAGAGAGAGAGAGAGAGAGAGAGAGAGAGGTGGGGTTTAACGTCCATTCGACACAAACTAGGTAATTTCGGGACCAACATTTGGTTTAATTTTATTTCAATAATTTGCTTGCGCGTAGGGGTCTTTAGCAGTGGGAGGAAACCGGAGGACCCAGAGAAAACTCACGAGCCTGGACAGGCGACCCTACTCCTTGCAACGCCAGTTGACTTAATGACAGACTTTATGATACAGCGCTAACTTGCGTCTTGGTGAAATTTGTGTTCACATCTGGCAGAAAGGCTGAAATTTAACACAAACATAGCCTAACACCTACTAATCATAAAACAAACAGGAGGCAACAGCTCCCGAAAGTGCATCCTGATTTTTTGGGGGGACAAAAATTGTGTTTTTCACGTAAACAAATTTTTAAAAATTTCTCATATCTGGCAAAAAGGCTGAAATTTAGCACATACATTGGCTAACACCAACTTATCCAAAAACAAGCAGGAGGTAATACTTCCTGAAAGTGCATCCTGCTTTTTTGTGACAAAAATGCAAAAATTGTGATTTTTACGTAAATCTATTCTTAATTAAATTTTTTATCAAGGTCTTATGAAGACCGAATATGAAAATTATTAATTTAGGGAGTATTATTAGGCACAGAGGAAGTAAATAAGTGTTGTTAATCAACACAAGTGCTTGATTTTACTGTGTACATTGTCCAGAACAGGAACACAGGTGTGTGCACCGAAGACTGCAGTTGATCTTGCATCCACATTTGATCAATTCTCTGCACACCTGTGCTTCTTCAGGCAATGTAGTCTATTTAGGAACCCATGTTGTCTCTTCCCGAGTCCAATCCCATTCCGATGGGCAAGGAATGACTGGGTGTTTGTCGAGAGTTTGTCCCCATATGTGGCCACTCTGGTAGGCTACTTTTTGGGCATGCTGGACCAATGCGTCCTGAGTTGGTGGAATGTTTTCAATATTCTTATCACCTTGGGTGAACAGACTCATGCGCGCTTCATTCACATTGAGTAGTGGAAAAGTGCGTTTGTTCATGGCCACAGTAAATCACTCTACTCTAATCCTAACCCTGCATTGTATAGGGGCCTATTCTCGGTACAGTGCTACGAAATAAAAATAACGCTAATGGCATAAACGATGCAGGGGAGGCAACTTCATTACATTTTTGAAACTTGGATACAGACCAATATTAAATTCCGCATTGAATTCAATGTTAGTTCTGGTCATTTTTTGTTGGACTAAATGCTTTTCACTACAGACAAACAATAAATGGTCATTTCTTTGCATCACAATTTGTATGAGGTTGACCACCAAAATTTTGAGATACATAAAATCATACTATAAACATGTAACTAGTTGCCGTACATATCAGCGTAGCCAACCTAATAACTCTTTATTCCTTCCGCTAAAGCCTGACAGAAAATGTTAATTCAAACCATTTCTGTTCATGCTAGACCAACAAATCAACAAAATGGGCCTACAAATGGGGGATAGAGAGGTTCTATAAATAGACAAACTAGAATTTGTATGTACCGAGATGGTGGAATTTAATGCTGGTCTGCCTCCTCTTAGAAGACAACGCAGTACTTTCAATTAAGATGTTTGACTTACAAGCTCTCGCCAATTCTTGGCGTAAAGTTTTCGATACAATTGGTTTGTAAGGCTATTAGTATGAATGATATTCACCACGGTATCAATAATATTGGCGCGGTTACCCCTTGGCTGTAGGAGGGTAGGGGTGGAATGGCTAGCAAAAAGCAGCGTCTAGTAGTTTAGATGGGAAGAGAAATCACAACTCTTGCGTGCATTTAAAAAAAATTGGCAGTTACTCTCAGTTTGCCAAAATTCATTCATTTAAAGGGTATATGTCCCAAAGGTCTTGTATACGTACGTGTCGATCATAGTAGTTACATTATCAGCGCTAATTGCTTCATTTCGAATTAAGGTTTATTAGGGCTAAAAACCAATCTGACACAAATATCTACATTTGAGCGTCAAACTTCTTTCTTTCATTCCCTCTTTGGGGATTTTATATGTCTTATACCCAGATGAGTTTAAAACTACGATAATGATCCAGAATCATATCTAAAATATCGAAATACAGCAACGATGGCTATATGGGTTATGGTGACAATACAACATGGTAACAATACAACAGTCGTGGTAGCATCCTTGACCTCGGGTGACATAATTCGCTATGGTTTCAGATATGGTTGTTGTTGTTGTTGTGGTAGTGGGGTGGGGGGTTGAGATGACCTAGTGGTCTAGAGTGCCGCTGGCCGGCCACCTTTGGCTTGCGGCTGTGGTTTCGAGCCCTGGTGTGAGCGTATGTGGCATGGATATATTGGCGCCATCTCAACCTCGTGGGTTTCCTCCGGGCACTCTGGTCTCCTCCCAGTGCTAAGGACCCCTACGCGCAAGCGAATTATTGAAATAAAATTAAACCATATGTTAGTCCCGAAATGACCTAGTTGTTTTGAGTGGTCGTTAAACCCAATTTTTTTTCTCTCTCTCTCTGTTGTGGTAGTGGTTTGGAGTAAGGTGTGTGTGTGGTGGTGAGTGGGTGGTGAAATAGCTCGCAATGGCTTTAGGGGTGGTGGATGGTGCCGGATAATCATCCATAACTTTAGAAGTGGTGGAGACATAATACACTAAGATTTAGAGTAGGCAGGGTTCCTCCATTATTGTTGCGGTGCCCCATTCCTAATTTTTATAGCAAATTTATTACAGCTTATGTAAATTCTCATTATACATTATAGTAGAGCACCAACAAACAACGGCCCCTCCCCTCTGTCACGCACAAACTTTTAAAGCAGCTGAATCCCAGGCTTCTACAACTGGTTAACATTTAATCTACAAGCACGTTAAATTATCGTTGAAACTAGTAAGAACGACCATTTTTTTTATGTGTTCACCATCACGCGTTTTAAAATGTCAGTATTTTAAGTTTCTACAACTTGAGAATGACTTCAGTTCTTCTATTACCATCACATGCGTTTTATCACAGTAACCAGCCAGAGCCCGCCATTTTGTATGGTTTCACCCCGCCCACACCCATCCATCCGCTTTTTGAGGAGTCTGCATCCAAAGCTTCTTCAACTTGCACGTATGTGCAATCTTAGCCATTAGGAACCACAGACCGCTTGAAACGACCGTAGTTCTAATTGCTCACGGCGTATTTGTCACTGTACAAATATCAAGGCTTGCTTGCGTAATACCACTTCTCCTCGCTCTTCAAAGTCTTCTGTGGAAACCTTACAAATGCCGTATAATAATATCCCTGAGAGATATGTCTCTAATGACTATAATATTCTATATGATAGCATCTCAAATATTGCTAATAGACAAATGAAATATTGAATGCCAATACGTGTCGATCCTCACGAGATACTTCAGCTCATTACCATTGGGACATTTCGGCTTTTCAATTCAAGATCTTTACATTATATCCACCAACACCAAATTAAAGCCCCATAGCCTCCGGGTGCAAGACTTTAATTGGTCAATCCACTAATTGATTAGCCAGATAACAGAAAGTAAATTTCTTATATTCGGATTGGAGTTTTCGGTGCGCTTCTTAAACACAGAGGACGTACAAGCGGTTACTGAAAGCCACCATAATACTCTTTGCACGCATACACAGTTCGTACCTTTAATACAGGATCCCTAAGTGAATGCAGCCCAGACCGATCATACATGTAATTATAAAACGAAAACGACTTGCCATCACATTTCATCGCATATCAAAAAGTGCATTTCTTTTTTAAAATAGAGACAGGTAGTGTAAATAAAATAAAACCAAGTACGAACAATCTAAACGATTAGACCAAATTCTAAGTCCTAAAAAAATGGTATAGGCAAAACATGGTATAGGCCTGTCACTGAGTCAATTGGCGAGGTTTCCCTGCTTTAAAGTGACATTCTTCTGCCCCCTACACACACACTACTAAAGACCCACACGCACTAGCGAAATACTCAAATAAACTGGACCATGTTAGTCCCGAAATGTCCTACACGACAAGTTCATACGCTTATATATGTATCATTTTCGCATTAATGCGTCTTTGACCTGTTTCGCTATATTGTGTCATTTCTTATGGAAACGAGAGGTTAACGCCATACCTTTCTTCATACACAATACACCAAGAAAATAAATTTTTATTATTAATACTAAGATAATAAAAATCAGCCTAGCGTCCCTTGATTATCGAAAATCCATCTGAAAATCACCAAAACGTCGGTAACATTAAATACTGATTTAATAGCGTTCTGGTCGTATTATGTGTGGCATAAAATCAAATTCAAAATCTAATTTGACGTAAAATTCAATTGCATGTGTTTTTCAACCACGGAGAATTCCCGTGTTGTCTATTAACAACAACTGATATAGCTCTTCATCTCCCAATGTTTCCAAATTATAAGCAACCTTTGATTGATATTAGGTAAACACAAACATGCACACAAGCAATTATCCATTAGTCTGTAAAAGGAGACTGATGAGCTCCATACTTTCTGAATATCAAATATTTAATAAACAACATACGGAGTTTTTGTAATTCATACCTTTAATTTGTCAATATTTACCTTTAATTAAAATTAAGTATAACACAATAGTTAAAATGATTATCACCATACTCCAACGAATATCAACAAATAAGTGCCTACTTTAGTGGTCAGAGACCGAATATTAACATCGTAGACCTCATTTTAGAGTTGTGAAGTCATTTCAAAAGTCGAAAGTTTGATGACGATCGCACACTTGAATTAGCGGAGTCGTTAACCCTTTTCAAAGAGCCCCACCCCCTCCGTCGGAACAACAGGATACAGGATATCAGATGCGATTGGTATCTAAATACAGTCTAGAAAAAAATCACATTTAATTTCCGTTCCAGAGAGTTAGCTTAATAATTCAACGCCTTTTTAATCATATGTCTTCTCGTATAGGACTTCGTGATAGTGCTTCACAAACTAAAATTACTGGGGGTGTCGCGCAGGATTTGGGATATGGTTGCTCTTCCTGTTTCAGTATATCGGATATTCACATAAGTAAACATATATTTTACTGCTTTTGTCATAATTTGTTTTATTAATCTATTGTTTAATCGAATACGTAACCACTGGGAATCCGGGCCGTATGTAGGATTTAAAAGTGGGAGTGCAACAGGGTGGTGGGGCGACAAAATAATGTCCAGGCTACTGGCATTGATCATAATCAAGTGTATCACTTAATAATTGAAAGACTGTCAAATTGTGGAGAGAGAGGTTTAACCTTTAGTCGGGACGTCTTATTTTTCTAGGGAAGCAATGTACCCCCTGCATCCCCGCTAGTTACGGCCCTGCTGGGAAGGTCGTAATTGTATAACTTACACAATCTATATAATCCATCAATTTCTGATATATTCAAATAGAAGTAGATGTTTGCTAAGATGGTGCCATTTCGATAATTCATATTTATAGAGCACTCACGTGGATAAAATAAATTGTGAAAACTTTTAGTCGGGCTTTGAATAAAAAAATAATAATTGATCGAAAGGCAGAAAAAAGTAAATTAAAGGCTTGTGTTTGTAGTCATTATTAAGAATTTTTTTCACAAAGAACGTGTACTCAAAGGAGCTTTGCAATTAACAAATGACGAAAAAAAAACAAAAAAAACCCCAGCAAATAAAAAAATGACCTACAAAAATACCTAAACCATTAAGTAAGGTGTTCAAAGTAAAAAAGATCACAAATTGGACTTCGAAAAAAGTACAATGATTGGTTTCACGAACAATGGATGCCTTATTGATTGGCTTTAATTTTATACAGTGGCTTTATATTTTGGTCTGTATGCTGTCCGTTACAACTTTCAATAAAAACATATATTTTTCAAAATTAAAGTGACCCTGTTAAAAGTATATTCGATAATATATACACAATATCAGTCAATACCCTTTGGCTTCAATACGTCACCCAGTACGTTTCTGTGCTTTATGGATTGTGTAAATATATTGCTCGCTCCTGCATTCAGTGCACGTAGTAGTTATTAGCACCCTTTCCGAGGTGTATCGGTGAATATCAGGACAGTTTTGGTCGGGGGGTCAGCCGAGGCGAAGCCGAGACGGTCAACGACCAAAACTGTTCTGATATTCACCGATACACCGAGGAAAGGTGCTAATAACTGACTTACATCACATTTATATCGAGTATTGTGAAGGAAAATGTGAAAATAGTATTTATTATTGAGTCGTTTCAACCGAAAAGTGACATGCTCTTTCATTTATCCCTTTCTAAGCCTCACGTTACATTTCATGGTAGAATGATTGCGCAGTGGAGAGACGACCTGAATAGTATTTACACGTGCGTCTCGCTATACCCTGGGCGTAAAACTATCACTCGTTTGTTTAGACCACATCGTCAAAACAACTTGTCTATGGCGAAGAGGACTGCGATATTAATAATATTATTATTAAATGTAGGGGATGTAGTGTAAAGGAAATGCGAAACGTGGGTCATTCCTTGTGAAAGTATGCATCAACGAATTATTTGTAATAAAATGTATGTCTTTCTAGGCGCTTCTTTTTCATCCTGCTTATTTTTAATGCCGGTGAAGTGTCCAGCAAGAGAACTGCGCCTTCTATCATCACAATTGAAATAATTATTCAGTATTCTAATTCATATGTTTTGCATATTAATATAAATCAAACCAAATTGTGGAATAGATGCCAATTGATATGTATAATAATCGATTTTTGTAATATGTTGTTATGTTAATTTAATGTCATTGTATATATTTTTGAACTGCCAGTTTGTTCCAACCGGTTTTTTTTGTTACTGTGATTTTGACTAGTTGTTTGATGTTATTTATCCGGCTGCATTGTGTAGAGCCATCGTTAACATTGCGATCTGGGGCGGACTAAACGTCCGCTTCTTATTGCTTGAATGGTATCTTAAACGGTGTAGAAGTGTTCGTTTGTCGGGAATGAACAGTACTCTTTTTAAAACGTGTACTGCTCATCTCTGATACACGGATTCTTTTAAGCCTGTATTGGAAATGAACAGGCCAGTTTTATCAAAAGTTGCTAATGGCAACGAGGTAGAAGTGGGATGTAAGCTGTTTCTAAACAAGAATTATAAAGACCACCTCGATCAGCGATGGTATAAATTGTCAAGTTTTTACGTCGCTTTCAGGCTGTGGTTTGGTGAACATTGGCGTTGTCGGTCAACATACGAGTTCCAGATATTAGTGGCAGAAACTCCGGTGAATAGTCCGTACTTAATTTCTTTAGGGCCTGTTATATCATTTCCTTCGTTTTAAGAAACATGCTTTAGGGTTAAAAACATTTTGTTGGTCGAATAAATATCAGAATTATATTACAATTTTTTTCCATCGAGATAAGAAGTATCAGATTTTCGATAGGCTTTGTGTGTTGAATTAATGACAAACATATGCCCAGAGAAACATATCTGTCAATTACTTAACATTTAAAGAAAACACAAGCAGTTTTTAGGTTCATTTTAAAAAAAAAATCCAGAATAACACATTTTACCTCCAGGAAAACATATAACGAAACTGACAGTTATGAGACAAAAATTGATGTTTTCTATAACATTATTTCTCAACTAATTGTATTCCAAGTTTAATTCAAGTTTATAAAATGTATAAGATAATACGATTATCAACCCAGTTTGAACAATGTACACGAAATAAGTTCCTACTGTAAATATTGATATAATTCTTAAATTAGAATGTTTGGAATACAGGCGGCCTTTAATTTAATATATAGATGTTTTGTTGCGAGCCATGTAGAATTACTGGTTAACAGGCTTTTTGGAACGTGCTTTACTTAATAACAATATACACGGAATGTTGATCGGATTTCCAATCAAATTCCGAGTCAGTATTTGTACAGTGCTAAGTAAAATCGACTGGCGTTTGTATTTTAAAGAGAGAAAGGGAGGGGTGGAGAGAGATACTTACACTAGATTCCGGACCAACACACATTTCAACCGTACTCCAACTACCATACGGTTATGTTTTTCTCAAAATGACCTATACCCCACTTTGCTCTTTTGGTAGCTTTATCATGTTGGCATGTTGGTGAAAAACGTGAACAGCTCAAAATGAACGACAGTCGTTTACTGTTTACGCCTGCTTGGAGCATTGTAACCGTTTATTAAATTATTATTTTGTCATTTATGAATCTGCCTTTACTAATTACTTCAACTTTGGGTTGTAGGATATGTTTTTACATGTATTTGTTCATTACGATATGGCACCAGAAACAATAAGGTACACGACTCGTGTACTGTTTATAAATAATGGATATTAGGATTCCAGTGTTTCACAACAAAATTACAACATCAATATTGATTGCTTATGGAAGTGTACTGATCTTCAAATTATGGCTTACTGCCCTTGGTGTGTCTCGGAATTGTATTTGATCGCCCTTGGTTTGTAAGTCTAATTAAACCGTCCTGAGGCGATTACTGTCAGGAAATGTCACATTTCTTTTCATCGCCACCATTTTGTACTATTTCGTTTTAGAAACAAGAATATGAGGTCATTAGTACACACGGGGATGCTAGATTGTCATTCCGGAACGTTCCGAATTGACCGAATTTCAACCGTGTAACGCGGAATTCAGTCCCGTGACAGTGGTGTGAATAAAGGAAATGAAATAAATGGGTTTTAAATGAAATGAGATGAAATGGGGTTAAAACGAAATGAAATAAATATTATATATTATATTTAATGTGATAATTTATTAGTTTTTATGAATCGTTTATTGTTATAAATTGTGTTTTTTTTAAATATTACATACTGAGAGCAGCTTTATTTATTTTTTATTTACATATACGTGTATATACAATTTCAAATGTTGTTTTATGGCATATCAGCACTATTATGTGTAATTGAATACATAAAGAATATAAAAAAAGAGGGAAAAAGATTTATGTACAATTTCAAATTTACCTTAAAAATTGTCTTTATAGCGTTTTACCATATAAATGTCATTAAATATTAAATAGTTAAAAGTAGATAATGAAAAGGGAATAAGTGGGCAAGACGCTGGCTCACTAGACCGGAGGTTGTGTGTTCGACCCTACATTTGGCCAAGAGAGTTCATCGAGAGTTCCCGGCGTAGTTTCCCCGTGCCAGTGGTGTATAGCGGTGGACCTAACAAGGATAGGTGTGTAGCCATTCGGATGAGACGACATACCGAGTTACCGTGTATAGATTGGTGTGCACGTAAGAGATCCCATGGGAGTTGGAAATCGATATAAGAGTGGGGCTATACTGCCGCTGCCTTTGGCAAAATGTCTCTCAAAGCAACAATATGACGTATACCCGTCTCCATTAGTCCAGTCGTAGCCGAACAGTAGGACGTTATACACCATTCATTTTATTTTTACTGCGAGAGCGAGACAGGCGGGGACACGTGAATAATGGCGTCGAAGTAGTATCTGTGCACAAAAAACCCAGAGTTGTTATGGTTATAATCTTCTTTAATGTGAGGAAGTGAGTTTTATGTCTTTGTTTTGTCCTCGTTAGCGTGACATAAAGGTACTTGTTTATGGCAACTCGTCCAGACATCTTTTCCCTCACTGCTAATGTCGATGGCTACTTAGGCTAATCTCCCGTTCATTAACAAAGTAAACTGTCTGGAGGCGTGATTTCGCGACGAAGTAAAGCGGGCGACTGGGGGCTCGTCTTCATGTTGATGCATCTATCGTCTGCGTCGTCGATCTATTCTCGTGTTCTGATATTTAGATCTGGTGCCAACAGACCTAAATCGGTCTTGTTTCTAATCATGGTGAATGATCGCTATGTCATGTACATCAGACGTAGGCAGTAATTACGTTGGTTAGTACACGGTACCGAAATTAGGACATTACCAATTTTACTTTCAAGATAACGGAGCGTATTTATAAAAATTCTAAGAGTTTTCTTAACTTTTACTCTAAGACTTCCTAAAACAACATTTAGTTAAAAGAAATATTTATAAAGGGTCTTAGAGTTACTTTTAACTAAATGTAAGACTTGGGTCCTAACAAAACTAAATCTGTCACAAAAAGAATCCTACCCATGTCCATTCGATATCTCCTTATCAACTCGTCATTGTTGTACTCAATAAAGAAATCTCTTCTTGTTTTAAACTCTCTTAGGTGGCGTACACGGACGGCCATGTTAACCAAGATAAGAGTACTTTTAACAAGTTAGGAGTGCTACAGAAGGACTCCTAAATATGTGTCATAGTTAGGAGTAATTCTTAAAGTAAAATGTTTTTTAAATAGGTCTAAGGGAAATCTACAAAGTTAGGAGTAATTTTTGACAGTTAAGAGTTGAATCCAACTCTTAAAATTTTTATACATACCGCCCAAGGTTACTAACACGGAATTATGCAGGAATTAACGTATTGTTGGAAGTTCTTCCCCTGCACTGCCGATACGACAAATAATTATCAAAGCTGGCATGGAAACATAAATCGTTAAACCCCATTTAATTTCATTTATTCTTGGTAGGGGAGAGGCACTTACGTCCAGGTAGGTCGATCCTTTGGGACCCGATAACCTTTATTCTAAATAATACTAGGTTCCCACATCACGGTTGAGAGAAAGTAGAGAGAGAGAGAGAGAGATAGAGCAAGAGAGAGAGAGATAGAGCAAGAGAGAAGCACATGGTTCAATTTTATTTCGCTTGCGCGTAGTGGGTTTAAGAGTGGGAGAAAACCGGAGAACCTGAAGAAAACCCACTAGATTGGACAGGCGACCCTACTCCTTGTCACGTACTATTGGGAAATCAGAGTATAATTTTTTTAGCTCGTTTATTATATATAATTGATGGTGTCACGGTGTCCTAAAACATTAGGAATGGTTTATAAGGGCGAAGGGGGGGGGGGTATGTTTGTTGCACCAGCCGAAAGACTAGATTTAATAAAGCTTCTACAAACCGTGTGTGTTGAGCAAAAGGGGTGCTCTCTCTATCTCTTTCTCTCTCTTTTTCTCCGACACTGATACCAGCAAGGCACAACTCCATTTCTCTTTCTCTATTTCCCCCCCCTCTCTCTCTCGCTCACTTTCTCTCTCTCTCTCTCCCTCTCCGTCACACACACAAGCGATGTACAAAGTTGACCATTGTAGACGGCCGAAGATTAACGTGATGTAGATAAAATGAACGGAAATTTGTAGCAGGTGTTCTTTTTAAACCTAATCTAAACGTCAATCAAACAATCGGACAAATATATAATACCTATAAACATGGCGAGGTTTTTCAAGTATCCCGACTCATAATTAGAGACAATTTAATTAAGACATAGCTGCTCACGTATCGGAGCTCTCTAAATACTATTGAAATAGAATTGTATAAAAATTGACCCGGCGGTGATGTAGACGTTTATTAAACGATCAATTATTGTCTGGGGCTGGGTAACTATCGCATGTTAATTAAATTACGTTTTTACGACTGATTACGTTATTCTTATTATAGTTATCTACGACTGTTGAAATATATATTAATATGAGATTAGGCTAACCTCTTGGGTCATTTCAATTCCAGGATTATCAGGTTGAATAGAATGCCTCATGCGTTTGACCGAATCTGTCATTTTGTGGAATAAAGAGGAGTTAATTGGTTTGGATCACGCATATCCCTTTTGGTGTATGTGTAGACTATTTGTAGCCTACTACAATTCGTCTCTAAAAGGCTCAGTTTGGATATTACATGACAAGGAGTATGGTCGCCTGTCCAAGCTCGTGGGTTTTCTCTGGGTCCCCCGGTTTCCTCTCCCTGCAAGCGAGTTATTGAATAAAATTGAACCATATGTTAATAATAATTAATAATAATAATTAATCATTTATATAGCGCCGAATATCCAACTTGAGTGTTTATCAATGGCGCTTTACAAACACAATCGTAAAATCGAAAAATAATCAACTACACCACATAATACATTTTACACACAGAGACAAGCGATTGTAGGACATATAAAACACTCAATATATACATCAACACTCGAAAGCACTCTGGAAAAGAATGGTTTTAAGTTTTTTTCGAAAACTAGTTAATGACGATGCATTTGTCAGGGATTCACTTAAACTATTCCATAATTCAGGAGCAGCATAGCTAAACGCCCTTGTTCCTGCAATTGTCTTATTTTTAGGTTTAAAAAGCAAGTTGCTTGAAGATGATCGCAGGGTTCTGGATGGAGCATATGGGATCAGGAGATCTTTTAGGTTTTCTGGGACAAATTCACAGTTTAGAGTTGAATAGGTCATGGATAAAACCTTGAATTCGATTCTGTAGTTAATTGGGAGCCAGTGAAGTTCTTTCATAATTGGACTGATATTCTCAGATGGTTTCGACCTAGAAACTATCCTTGCAGCTTTATTTTGTAGTTTCTGCAAACGACCAATTTGATATTTTGGAGAATTATATAGGAGTGAGTTGCAGTAGTCAAGTCTGGACGCTACAAGGGAGTTAACTAGCACCTTCGCTGTTGGCTGGTCAATAAAATTACGTATTTTACCGATGTTGTGAAGATGAAAGTTGACAGACTTGCACACAGATGTAATGTTATCAGACATATCGCACAGAGAATTGAATTGTACACCTAGATTTCGTACAGATTAGTGTTCGCTTCAACAACAGTGTCACCAATATTCAAATAATTACTTTTTGTTTTGCTGACATGTTATTTGCTTCTAATTTTAAGTAATTCGGTCTTGTCATCATTTAGCTTAAGCTTATTTGCCTTCATCCAGTATCGAATTTCTGACAGACAATTTTCCAATTTACCAATCACGTCTTGTTCATTGGAATGTTCGAAGCCTATGTAAAGCTGAGTGTCGTCAGCATACAACTGGTACTTCTGATTATTGTGGCGTATGATAGCACCAAGTGATGATGTGTAGGTCGTAAATAGCAGGGGCCCTAAGACCGAGCCTTGTGATACCCCATACTTCACGGCACTTGGTTTAGAGCTATGCCCGCCAACTACCACAGTTATACCCCATACTTCACGGCACTTGGTTTAGAGCTATGCCCGCCAACTACCACAGTTTGGAATCGTCCACATAGGTAAGATGTAAACCATGATAGAGCTGTTTCTGTGATGCCAAATTCTGCTGAAAGTCGTCTTAGCACACTTTGATGCTCAAGAGTGTCAAATGCTGCACTAAAATCCAGTAAAACAAGAAATGCAGTTTTATTGGTGTCTCATTAAGGCTGTCTCAGCACTGTGTTTGGACTTGTAGGCAGATTGGTAAGGCTCTATCAAATTGTTGCAACGTAGATGGCAGATCATTTGGGATATTATTGTGTTATTAAGGACAAGTCGTAATCTACTGAAGAAAAAGGGTTTCTAGTTAATGGCCGGCGAAATCACGCAGACGTTAAAAAGAGGATTACAACATTCTTCAAATTTTTAAGTTATTTTTTAAAAATGTATTTTAAAATAAGCCTTAAAATAGAAGGTAACCATACTGCAGTCCTACC
This sequence comes from Patella pellucida, assembly GCA_917208275.1. NCBI lineage: Eukaryota > Metazoa > Mollusca > Gastropoda > Patellidae > Patella > Patella pellucida. Next base: position 72,923,238 of record OU795038.1, read on the forward strand.
TTATTAATCCTATAATTCACTATTGCCAGCTGAGAAATTGGCAAAAATATCATTTTTACCTTCAAATTCAATGTTTTAGATGTCTAATGCATGGGAGGTAATGGGGAACAAGGGAGGTAATTGTGTTTTTATTTCCCGTGTCCATGATTTAAAATGGTGGGAGAAAATGCCCAATTGTTAACCAATTGAGAAAAGACATTTAGATAGACGAAATCAGGGGGCGTTATTACAAAGACAGATATTTAAATAGACCAAATTAGGGGATAATGTACAGTCAGGATAATGAAAACATCCAAATGCCATGCAATTTGTTAGGAGTTTCTTTGGTCATTGCGCCCCATGGGGACAACAAATACGCAAAACGGACAAGAGACAACCAGGCTGAAAAACCCGAGAATGTTCTAAGGCAACACCGGGATCGAGTACATGACCTGTTTTAGAGAATTTTAAATAAAATTACAGTTGTTATTCACTGTATCCTCAATGACTTTAATCACCTGCTGAGTCTGCCAATAAATGAAATGTGTTTTTAATCCACGGTTTCGTATAATTTCAGACTATAAAAGAGATGAACCGCAACTCGATTTAATACTAACATATAACAGTATGTTTTAATGCCATCCTTCGTTGTGTCTGGTTAAAAAGATTAAAACATCATTAAGTGTGGTTTTATATCGAGTATACGGTATTACCCTTTTTATATACCTATGATTACAGCACAAAACAACATCTGCCGGGTCATAAATCTATATCATAGGATTTGACTATCAATCAAGACAGACCAGCATTAAATTTCACCACCAATCTGTATCTCGAGAGGGTCTGAATTGCCAAAGTAATATTCATTGTTTAGAGGCAGGGCAGGAAGGTAAGCGAGCTATGAGGCTGGCTATGGTGGTATGTGTTGTGTGTGAAATAGCTTTATTTAACGTCCGCTTCCACCTAACTTATATAGTACACAACATCACATTTCAGTTGCCAGTTCAAACAATGTTTAGGTTTCCTCCCACTGCTTAAAACCATATGCGCAAGCGAATTATTGAAATAAAATTTAAAAAGAAAAATGTTAGTCCCGAAATTACCTTTTTTTGTCGAGTGGATATTAAACCCCATCTCCACCCTCCCTCTCTCTTTTTCTCTCTCTCTCTCTCTCTCTCTCTCTCTCTCTCTCAAACAATGTTTAGAGCAAAAACATGTCAGTTGTGTCTGCCTTTCGTGAAAAGCGTTCACCCCAACCGGGGGATCACGGTGGCTAAGTGGATAAGGCGCTGGAGGTCGGGTGGTCGACCCCTGCATTGGCCGAGAAAGTTCATCTTGATTTTCCGGCGTGATTTCCCCTTGTCAGTGATGCAGAAGGAGGGCCTGATAAGGACAGCTGCCTAGTCGGTTGGATGGGATTAAAAACCGAGGTCCCGTGTACACATTGCCGTGCACGTAAAATTCAGTTGCTGCCCGGGCAAAATTTCCCTCATAGCACACTGTATGGCGTATGCCCGTCTTCAATTAGCGTAGGACGTTAAACCTCATTTCATTCATTCGTTCATCCAAACCAAAATTTGGAGAACAGTTAATGGTTGTCTGCACCGTAATGATTAATATGGTGAAATGAAATGAAATGGGGTTTAAAGTCCTACTGTTCTGCACCGACTGGGCTAATTTTGTTGGTGTTTATTACAGATTTAACGTCCACTACAATGAATATGATATTTGGACAGGCTGTTTGAATGGTCTAATGAAGACGGTATTAGTATATTAGTTACGACCCCTTTCTATGGCTCTCGTTAGAAAGAGTTATCATTGGTTGCCTCCAAGTCAAGTCTCCGCTAATTGGTGTACTAACAGAAATGTAATTAACTCCAAGAGAATCTCCTTTCCTACTCGGAGCCCCACAGCGAATCCATCGAACTGTAGAACTATCTTGTATGATGATAATGAGGCGGGAACTTAAATACAGGTAGCCCCGCGGTAATATCTCTTGTATTCTTGATAACTTCTACTAGGGCATAGGATAAATCGAAGACATATTATTTGGCAATACATTTCTATCCATAATGACAGAATTAATTGTTTTCTTCATGTCGCCCCCTCTTTCTCTACCGCCCCCCCCACTCTCCCCCTCACTCACACACACACACACACACGCTTTACTCGAACAAAGCGATTTGTGTTTAAAGTGATAATTCTAAGTGTTAGAGTTTAGTAGAGGATCGAATACAGAGACAATGACAAACTATTAACACTTTTAATACTGAAAAGGTTTTACATAAACAGACAAAAACCGGAAACTATGATCAGAAGTTCTTCGCCCCCACTAGATACCAGCACATAGATCACAACATCCACGGCAGCCCCATGGTACCGTTCTGTTCTACCCCATTAACCATTGAGTCCATTAACGTGTTTTTTTTACAAATTCAAATTACCTGCCCTTGATGATTTCATTGGTCACGCAGGTTGATTCTACCAACCAATAAAAAACCCCAAAACTTTCATACCAGTGTTAGTGTCGTTGTTTAGGCCCAATACAATACAACACAGCTCGATTATGAGAAAGTTTGAAAGAAATTGAATATGAAAGAAGTGACATGCGTACAAAACGGTATCCTAAAATATTTTGACAATTACTGCAAGAACAATTCGGCGATCTTAATTGCAATTAAATGCAAGTTACTTCCCTTTGGCTATTCCCTTTTTAGCACATCTATCAAGGGCGGATACATTTATCACGTGTCTCTCCCGTGAATAGATCCAGGGGTCAGTGGGTTATAAGCAGTGGATTGGACAGGCGACACTGATTTATGTTACGTTCAATCATGGAATCGAAACCACGCCTCTTTAATACAATGACGGAGCATACTAGGTTTTTTTTTTAAACTAAAAAGGATTTGTTTTGTCGAAAATGTGCCGTTTGTGTTGAGATTTTATACACCAAAATACAAAACAAACTTTCTCAAACAAAGATGCATCAAGTGTGATGCTTATAATATCCTAATGCATCATGAAAGATCGCATCTGTCTTTTGAAGGGCTTCAAATAGTATATGATTTATTTTTGAACTCTGAAACACAAGCCATAATAACTACATGTGTCTGTTTTACGTATTTCTCGAGGATACGGCTCGCTAACAGGGAGGTCGCTAAAACTAGGTCGTAGCGCCGCTGTGAGGACAAAATGTCCTTTAACACAATGCATGGCGTATGCCAGGCCCGTATCTAGCCCACATATGTTGAGGGGGGGGGGCTGCTGGAGGCGCCGATGGGGGTTCTGGGGGCGTCGATGTACCTACATCTAACGGTCCACCGAGAAGGGTCTAGCCCCCCCCCCCCCACGACCCCAGAAGAGTTTAGAAATTAATAAGGTTTGCATCTGAGGAGAGAAATTTGCGATATTGGCGTATAATGATATTTTGATATGAACATTATAAAAAATTGAAGGAAGGAATACGACTTCAGAAAACCTTAAAGTTTGGAATCGGGTTAGAGTGCGAGTTTTTTAATTTTAAAGATTATCAGTCCTGGCGCGGGATTGAATCAATATTTGACAATTTCTTGGTTGACGTGTAATAAAGCCAGATCGTTTAGTCCGCGTTTCCGTCATTGTAGATCTCTGCAAGGTCTTCAGTCGCCGCAAACAAGAAAATGACCTCTCGCACGCCGCACTGCCCGGCTTCTTTTTCGGGGCATGTCTTCACAGCGGAATCTTATACACGGTATATTATCGCACGTTAAACAATAACGATGCTCCATGTATCGGGAACCGTTATATACTTGACAGTAATAAAAGACAAGTTTGATTCCCGCTACTTTACACTTCACGACAGATTCTTGGCAGAATACTAAACGCGAATTCTAAAAATTCCCTAAAATATCGCCGGGAACGGTTAAGAACTTATTGGCTTCTAGTTTAAAAAATGTCTATAAAGTTTTTATAATATTTGAAATTCTAATACGAAAGGAATGCTTCAAATCCGGTAAAAAATAGAGCGCTGAATCTATACTTCACACAAGGCGCCCAGGTTTGCGGCAGTATCTGACACTTTTGAAAAAGATCGAGCGTTGGCCAAGCTGCCGAGTTCAATATCTAGAATAGTTAACAGTAGCATCCAACCAGAGGTTGTGACATCCCGACTTCCACGGCAACCTTGACATCAGACGAACTTTGAACTTTGAAACTCGATTATCACAGGTATACATTTAAGCTTGGTATTCGCGACAACCAAGGAATCTGATTGGTCATAGGCTGGACCTATACCCAATTAAACATATAGTGCCAAAATACGTAAAGGGCTAGATAATATGTATGTAGCTAAGGTGAGATCAAACCTTCTATTGGAGATGGGATAAGCCACGCCACAGATCACACAGTTTTGGCGCCCCCTCCAGCTAGGTGTTAACCGTGTGATTCATTATGAGGCGCCAAACTTCTTCTTCTTCTTTTTGGTGTTTAACGTCTGCTTCCACTTAAGTGATATCACAGACAAGACATAAGAGAGCCGAAGCTGCTTCCTGATTTTTAGAATATGATTTTGCAATCTTTCCATTTTGGCCTTAGGCCATGGATTAGGTTTTAGTGGGAAGTTCTTCCCTTTATTTAATAAAAACACATCGTTGGTAGATGATCTCTTCTTCTGGATTGGTAGATGTCTTCTTTGTTGGATTTGTGTTTAGGTACCAGGCCTGTCTTCTCGTGGCCTTCCCTTCCTCCACTATCCCACTGGTATTTGTTTTGGCAGAATAGGGTAAATTAAAGTAAAAGTAAAGTAAAGATAAAGTAAAATGAATTAATTAAAATTTATTAGTAAATTAAATTAAAGGTAATAAATAAAAATAAAATAAAATAAAGTAAAAGTAAAGTAAAGATAAAATAAAATGAATCCATTAAAATAAAGTTGTAGAGTGGTTGGGCTTCCTTCGAGAGGACGTTTTTACTTCCCCACCCTACGTCGTATAAAAAGATAGAATAAGTTAGGATAAAAAATAAGTAGAAAAAATAAAAAATAAATTGAGGTAATAAATAAAAATAAAATAAATTTAAGTAAAAGTAAAGTAAAGATAAAGTAAAATGAATAAATTAAAATAAATGTATAGGATGGTTGGGCTTCCTTCGTGAGAACGTTTTTACTCAACCATCCTACGTTGTATGGAGAATTTATCCAGCCGTGACCCTTTCTTATTTCACTAATTTACATAGTCCAACTGGTCCATTAGGGTGTGGATTTCTTCGAAGATTTGTAGCTTCAGATCTGGTCTAGGGAAGAGTAGGTTCTTAGTGTTGAATGGTATGTTATTGGTCTCCATCATTCTCACTAAGTCCCGTCTCTCTTCCTTGTAAACCTCGCAGTCTACCAGGACATGGTTGGTGGTACACTCTTCTCCGCACTCACAGACGATGACTTGGTGTTTGTAGTCTCGCAGCCGCTCTTTCACCCTTAGTTTCGATATGAGTCTGCATATATCTCGTCTAGGGTGATTGGTCGCTGTCTTGGTGTAGATCTCGTCATCCAGTCGGAATCTGTATGTGTCAAGTTCAACGAGATTTAATTCCCAGATTGAATTGACCTGTCTTTTGACCATACTGTAGATTTCCGTGGTGCTGTAGTCTATGAGGCGGGGTGTAGCTGTGTCCTTGAGACCCTTGTTGGCGAGTCGATCTGCCTCCTCGTTTCCTTTAATGTTGACATGTGATGGAATCCACACGAGCTCTAATTTGCTTCCCTTCTCTAGGACCCCCTGATATAGCTGCCTGATTTCCAAAATGGCTTCTGGTCTTGATTCCGAGTTGTCATTTTGGATTGAAATCAGACTGCTCAGAGAATCGCTTGGAATGACGAACTTGCCGGTCTTTTGATGGGAGATCCATGAAATAGCGTCACGAATGGCAACAAGCTCTGCAGTGTACACCGAACAGTTATTGGGCAGTTTCCTGCTTATTCCCTGTTCCCCGTTTGGCAGGTATATTCCAAACGAGCTGGTGCCCCTTCCAGGATTGCGTGAGCCATCTGTGTACACATGGTCCTAGTCATCAGACGGCCAGTTGTCTTCCAAATGTTCTAGAGAGAAAGCACGTGCAGCACTGGGGTTATTTTTCTTGTCGGTTTTCTGTAGTAGATCTAGATTGACCAGTGGTATAGGGAGCGTCCAGGGGGCGACAACTGGGGGGTCGTGTTTATTTATCACGAGCTCCCCCAGTCGTAGTTCCTTGATCGTTTCTCTGATACCCTGGCTGAAGGTTTTCTTTTTGGGATCTCTTACATATTTTGTCTTTTGTAGACTGAGAAATGTTGGGGATCTTTCACCTAGTTGTGATATCTTGACCCAATACCTTGTCGCCAGTTCTTTTCTTCTTAGGGATAGGGGCAACTCCCCGACTTCTTGTAGTAGTGCCTCTCGCCTAGTCCCGAGCCCTACGCCAGTCGCAATGCACAGAGCTTTGTATTGGATGGTGTCAAGCTTGCTTAAGAGTGTTGGCGCGCAGTTCATAAAGGCCAAAGAGCCGTAGTCTAATACAGAACGTATTAGAGCACGATATACCATCATTAGTGTAACTCTATTGGCGCCCCACGTACTGCCCGTTAATTTTCTCATTAAGTTTAGGATTTTGGAGCATCTATCTACAGTCCAGTCGATGTGCGGTTTCCAGGTCAACCGTCGGTCAAAGATTACGCCAAGGAACTTGGTTTAGGCGCCAAACCAAAGTCACTCGGCTTTATAGAGCGCTCATACCGATATCGACACGGTAGTCGTTGGCTTCGTATTGCGTCCAATTGGGGGAGCAGAGTTTTCCCGCAATGGATACAGGCATTATACATTATGTGCAGCCCAACAATCATATATTGTCATTATAAGGCGCCCCACCAATTATGTCATTATGGAAGGCCCTCTCACACCTTTTTTGACATCCATCAAGTTGTGGTGTTCATCGTCTGACTCAATTGATGGGTGCCTCATATTTAACGAAATGATTGGCGAGACTCATATAAAACCACGTGACATTCGTTGGGCCCCCTGCCAATCTCTTCGTATGTGCCCATCCAGTGTCAATCGGCTTTATTGGGCGCTCATGTGTTCAATAGAAAGGGCGCCTTCGATTGCCCCCCCCCCCCCGCTAGGTACGGGCCTGCATACATTACGCCCGTCTTCATTATCCAACATTGAGCAGAATATTAAGATGGGTAAACCTTTTTTCATTTCATGTATATCTCACACCAATGTGACCTCATACAATCTCTCGCGCACGAAGATTAATTGTATGTTTTCTATTAGTACCAAATCTTGTTGAGACCGCTAAGATTTGATATTTGGGGAATAGTATCAATTTGAAATTATCCAGACGAAAAAAATGTCAGTCAAGTAATTTATGATATCCTATCCTATTCCATTTTCTTAACACACTTTTTATTTGTCAATCTACGTCTTGTAAGTACTCCGTTTTCTTTACTTTAAAAACCGAATACAGACACTTATATTTTTCATAACCGAATAATATAGGAAATATTTTTTTCCATTTTCCTTTTTCGAAACTCGTTTCATAATAATGTTATTCATGTCCAAATTATCTTCTTCCTAATTCGTTTCATACAATGGTAATCTCATTTTTAAAGAAATGCCTGTCAATTTCAGTTTGAAAAGTATCAGGTTTGAAGATGAACGAATGTAAAATCCATCCACTTTCTATATCTTGTTCTCTATTGTCACTGATTCTGAAGAGGACACTTGTCGTTTAATTGACACAAATTACACTGCATGAAGAATCCAAGTACAATTTTTAAACTATTTTTTTAGTTTAATGTTTTATTAGCTCTTATTAGCGTGACAGGCAGCTCAATAGTTTTGATCACTAAGGCGTATGTTACTAGTATACAACATATACAGAGACGTCTTGGTAAACAAGATTAGCCAATTCGTGAATCAATACCATTATAACTGTTTAAAGGATATTTCACGTTTGTATTTTATTTTTAAATAAAATAAAATTCTATGACTAAGGTTATTAGAGTTCAGTAAACAGCAATGAAAGTGTGTCATAGGCATTCACTCTGCATTATTTCCAAACGAAAGTATCTGAAGACATTAAAGTTGTATGTACTTGGAGACCCGTGTTGTGGTATATATGGTAAAATGTTTTAGTTAAAGAAGAGCTACTCTCAGTTGGTGGATATTCGATTGTTGGAATTGGTAAAATTTGTCTGATGAAGCTTAATTAGGCTGAAAGTACTAGCAAAAAAACTAGTTTTCTTTCCTAAGGACGCTCGCTCGGAGACATTTGTCACTTACAGGAAGGAGAGCAGAAAACTGGTGATCAACCCATGAGGTTGGAAAGACAATCATATTCCTTGTCGATATTCTTCCATGTGATTCAATGATAGTGATCTACGCCCTTAACGCCCCCCTCCAAAAATAAGATTTGTGTTCTTAATTTTAAAAATGCATTAACGCCAGATAGTACACATACATTGGTAAGTAATACAGAAATTACTATGCGATCTGGTAAATTGATCTGTTAGTCTGTTGCAAGCGTCGACTGTAGGCTCACAGCAAGGGAAATAACTGTAAAGTGCAGAAATCAATAAAGAAGCAATGAACCATACGCCAGTTACATAAGTATTATCAGAAGTTTTCTACATACTATGCACTCGCCATTACTTACAAGGAAGACAGCCCTAAAACATGAAAACAAAAGAATGGATCATTACATCACTCGTATTTTCAGACATTTTCTGAAGACTGGGTATTGCCTACACGACATTACTTACAATGGAAGCAATCCTAAAACATGAAAACAGAAGAATGAAGCATTATAGCACACGTATTTTCAGACATTTTCTGAAGAATAAGTATGCCACAATCAAAACCAGAATCAGGTCACCTACAAAACATAACACAACCTTGAACAAATAATCAAAATATTTCAACATTTCCATGATTATCAACATTATAACAATCAAACAATACTTACGAGGATATGTACTAATTATTACTCATAATTTAATCACACAGATTACCATTATAGTGGCACACAGTCCAAACCAACGAGACACACAGTCTAACACCCATTTAGTTGAAATATATATTGGGATGATTTAGGAATGATATGGTCAATGGTTACGTGTGATTCTCCCAAAATCCATTATTAGCGTGGCTATATAAATTCATATATCCCACGACGTAAACTACAGTTTCACTCACAACCAATCAAACCACGACAACAAAAATCAGGCAGTCCACATGCATTCACTGCAAATATACCCGCAACCAGACTCATGAATTTCTCCACCTAGGCATTTATTAAATATCATAATCTTACAAATAACAATAAAATCAAATGTTTATAAATCAAACTTTATTACCACAATCTGAAAACATGTTCACCAGTTGTCATAAACTGTAATAAACAACAATAACATATACTATATTTAATAATCTGCAAATACTTGTGACCTTGAAACATTCAACAATACCAGCGTGAATATATATCTATTATTTGTTAGATCCACGGCAAACTCTATATAAACTGTCTTTATCTAATAAATATCTTGTCATACGTGACACAACCTCAAAGCACGAAAACGAAAAAACGGAACAACAAACGTATTTTAAGGCAAACAAATGGAGTAGTACATCATATTGATAAGGGAGGCATTCCTAAAGGACAAAAACTAATAAAGAAAGATAACGAAATGGATTTTAACGTCCAATCGACACACATTAGGTCATTTCATGACCAACATATTGTTTTAATTTTATTTCAATAATTCGCTTGTGCGTAGGGGTCTTTAGCAGTGGGAGGAAACCGGAGGGCCTAGAGAAAACCCACGAGGTTGGTCATGCGACAATTACCCCTTGTCACAAACAACCGGGAATTCGAAACCACGCCAGTCGACTCAATAACAGGCTTTATGATACAGCACGCACGTGATAACCATTCAGCCATACCCCCGCCCCCCTAAAGTAAGGAAGATCGACTATTGGCACTACACCATTTACGTGGAAGTATGTTCAGATGTTTTCTGGAGAATTTTTGCAACCTGTCCCCCGCCATTCTTTTTAGCCAAAGCAACGCTATTTTTTACTTTCAAATCTTAAATCTTGTTTTTTCCAATTATGTAGATAATTTATTTTCTGATTACACTATTTTGCTTGAATATACTATTTTGCCTATAACGTTTTTTAGGACTTTGAATTCCGTCTTACGGTTTGGATTGTTCCGTCTTACTGCATCACGTGATATTGTCAACATTTTTCATAAACGCCGAGATTGTTAGAATGGAACCTGTTCCTTTTTGTTTGTTTAAATTCAAGTTGTCTCTCACCCCCTTTCTCTCTTTAAATTGCTAACGCAAGTCGATTTTACTTAGCACTGCACAAATTCAAGTTCTCTCTCACCCCCTTCTCTCTTTAAAATGCTAACGCCAGTCGATTTTACTTAGCACTGCACAAATACCGACTCGGAATTCGATTGGAAATCCGATCAACATTCCGTGTATATTGTTATTAAGTAAAGCACGTTCCAAAAAGCCTGTTAACCAGTAATTCTACATAGCTCGCAACAAAACATCTATATATTAAATTAAAGGCCGCCTGTATTCCAAACATTCTAATTTTAGAATTGTATCAATATTTACAGTAGAAGCTTATTTCGTGTACATTGTTCAAACTGGGTTGATAATCGTATCATCTTATAAATAACTTTACTTTTAAAAACTTGAATTAAACATGGAATACAATTAGTTGGGAAACGATGTGATGGAAAACATCAATTTTTGTCTCTTAACTGTCAGTTTCATTATATTTTTTCCTGAAGATAAAATGTGTTATTCTAGATTTTTAAAAAATGAACCTAAAAACTGCTTGCGTTTTCTTTAAATGTATAGTAATTGACAGATTATGTTTCTCTAGGCATAATTTTTTCATTAATTTGACACACAAAGCCTATCTAAAATTTGATACTTCTTATCTCGAGGGAAATAATATTGTAATAAAATTTTGATATTTATTCGGCCAACAAAATGTTTTTAATCCTAAAGCATGTTTCTTAAAATATGGGAAATGATGTAACAGACCCTAAAAACATTAAATACGGACCACTCCAACAGAGTTTCTGCCACTAATATCTGGAACTCGTATGTTGCCTGAAAGCTACGTTTTTTTATGTTAAAACGTGACAATTAAAAGGTGATTTTCGCTTGAAGTATCGCGTGAATTATAACGTTTGCGGTAGTTAAGATCTTAAAATATTTCTTTTCACCGCACTGCTGATATGGAATATATAGTACGCGAAGTTTCTATCGCTGATCATGGAGGGTCTTCAATCTGAAGACAAACTCATCCTACCTGCAGAGAGGTGACTCTGACACAGTGAACAGCCATGATATCAACATGACGTTATGTAAACGTCACAGGTTGCGAGATCGACGCTGAGAAGTCAGTTTGTAAACAAACAAACGAAAGTACAATGACTTCGACAAACAGAAAACTTGCGTCATATTAGGGTTGTCTGTGCAATAACACGGACACAACTCGAGATTGAATAATAATCCCCAGAAGAAAATGGGATTTTAACAGAATTAGCAAGTTTAAACGGACATTTGACACACGCGGGGGCCGCACTATTGGCTCTATTTTGTGCTTCAGTCCTGTATATTTCACATATACACCATGAATTCTGCTAATGTTTTTAGCGTGGGGAATGACTAATAGTTAATTTATTTCAGTTCTAAACAAAAATTTAAAACTTTAACGCAATTTTAAAATATATCCAATTTACGGGTGGGATTACTGAGCAAAATGGCCATTCACTGGATACGTGCGGAAAAAAAAGCCAGCTACCATAATTTTCCTCACGTTAGTTACGTACGGGTGGTCTTTATAATTCTTGTTCAAAAACAGCGTGCACTGCATGCAGGAGCCATCAATATATACTGAGAGCCTTTGAAAACGCATCATTTTTTCCTAAATGTTTTATTACTAGGTGGTTTTGTATGTATAATATTATGCAATACTATGAACTATTGTTTCACACAATGCTCCGAAATGCGAAGAATATCGGCCCATGTGCACGAAAAAAAAAATTGGACGAGATGCAAATGGAAAACCTAATATTCACGTGCAGCATTGTGTGTGAGCCCTCCAAAACCATTTTTTCAACTTAATGTGCAGTACGTGAACTGTTAAACGTCAATCTGTCGTAATTTGTTGTTGGACGTGTGAAGGAATCGAGCTAAGATGCCGAGACTTACTGAAAATCAACGGAATGAAGCCATTGGACTGTCACGGGCCGGCATGTCTACATGTGAATTGCCAGAAACTTTAATTGTCATCAGTCTACTATTGTAAGGTTGGTGGAACATGATCGAGTTACTGGATGAACACGTGACCGTCAACATCCTGGTCAACAACGTGTTACAACCCAGACTCAAGACCGCTACATCCGGGTCACTCATCTGCGTGACAAATTCCACCCAGCGACTCAAACAGGTGCAGCAGTCGTCGGAAGACAAGGACGATTAAGTGCCAACACCGTAAAACGTCGTTTAAAAGATGTAGGACTCAGTGCACGACGACCTTATGTTGGAACTATCATTACCGTCAACGGCGTTTAATATGGGCTCAAGGACAACATGCATGGAGAAGAGTAGACTGGCAAAGTGTGCTCTTCGGTGATGAGAGTAGCTTTCATCTTTATCACGCTAATGGCCGTCAGCGTGTGTAGAGACGTCCCGAGGGACGTCTTGTAGACTGCTGGGTCTTTGAAACGAATCGTCGGGGTGGGGGAAGTGTAATGGTGTGGGGAAGCTTCACATTTCATCACCTGACCGCCCTACACATTTACATGTGTCGCATTAATGCTGTAGCCTACCGTGATGATGTCTTGCAACCAATTGTTATTCAGATGTTTCGAGCGCACCCACAACTTCGGCACTTCTAACAGGATAATGCACGTCCGCATACCGCCCGTTTTAGTATGGACTACCTTGTCTTGGACTGGCCTGTCATGTCTCCGGACATGGCACCGATAGAACATATCTGGGATGAGATTGGACGCCGTCTGTATCGGAGACCACAAATATACACCATCGCTGCTTTAAAAGCTGCTCTTGTCCAAGAATGGAACAATTTCCCCCAGGGCTTTTATTCAAACATTGGTTAATTCCATACGACGTCGCTGCATAGCGTGCGTAAGAGCCCGTTGAGGACACACGCGCTACTGCCATCTGTGTTGTACTTTTGGTTTTGACCCCTCTGACTTTGTACCGTTGATTACAGATTAAACATCAACAAGTGTACAAATGTGTTGTTTTAGACGTGTTCCAATTTGAATTGTGTTCACAAAAAGAAGCAAAATAAATAAAATATATTTACAGGATCATTTTATTATACGAAAAACTAAGTGATGCGTTTTCCATGGCGCTCAGTATATTTACACAATCCATAAAGCACCGAAACGTACTGGGTGACATATTGAAGCCAAACGGTATCTAATGATTTTGTGTTTATATTATCGAATATAGTATTAACAGGACCGCTTTAATTTTGAAAAATGTCTGTTTTTATTTAAAGTTGTAACGGACAGAATATAAACCAACATATAAAACAGAATATATCCACTGTACAAAGGTAAATGCCAATCGATAAGACATCCATTGTTCGTGACACCAATTATTGTACTTATTACGAAGTCCAATATGTGATCTTTTTTTTACTTTTAACATCTTACTAGATGGTTTGGGTAATTATGTAGGGCATTTTTTTGCTATTTGTTAATTGCAAAGCTCCTTTGAGTACACATTCTTTGTGGAAATGGTAATACGTAAACAAAATCTTAATATTGAAATGTTACAACAAACACAAGCCTTTTAATTACTTTTTTTTCTGCCTTTCAATTATTTTTTTTTATTCAAAGCCGGACTAATAGTTTTCACAAATTATGTTATTCACGTGAGTGCTCTATAAATACGAATTATCGAAATGGCACCATCTTAGCAAACATATATATACTTCTATTTGCATATGAATTATCGAAATGGCACCACCTTAGCAAACATCTACTTGTTTTTTTGAATATATCAGAAATTGGTAGATTTTATAGATTGTGTAAGTTATACAATTACGACCTTCCCATCAGGGCCGTATCTAGCTGGGGTACAGGGGGTACATTGCACCCCTAGAAAAATAAGGCGCCCCGAGTGGAGGGTTAACCTCTCCCTGACAGTCTTTCAATTATTAAGTGGCACCCTTCCACTCTGCTGCGCCCCCGCTTTTAAATCCTACATAGATTAAAAAAAAGATTATTAAAAATATATGTTTACTTATGTGAATTCCCCAAATACTGAAAGAGAAAGAGCAATCATATCCCAAATCCTGCGCGACACCCCAATAATTTGAGCCTGTGGAGCACTATCACGAAGTCCTATACGAAAAGACATATAATTAATAAGCTAACTCGCTGGAACGGAAATTAAAGGTGATTTTCTTCTAGACTGTATTTAGTTACCAATCGCATCTAATACCCTGTTGTTCCGAGGAGGGGGGGGGGTGTCTTTGGAAAGGGTTAACGACTCCGCTAATTCAAGTATGCGATCGCCATCAAACTTTCGAGATTTGAAATGACTCCAAAACTCCAAAACGACTGCGATGGCGTCATATTCGGTCCCTGGTTCATGAAGTAGGCACACACTTGTTGATATTCGTTGGAGTATGGTAATAACCGTTTTACCTATTGTGTTATACTTAACATTAATTACAGGTAAACATTGAAAAAAAACCTTTGAATAACAAACTTACCCTCGAAACTTACATTTTGTAAAGGAGTCGTGATGGCTCATTTAGGTTGACTGTGTTGGTCGAGAAACATTCGAGAGCAGTGTCGGACTGATGATCTGGCAATATACAATGTAAAGCCGTTCAAGTTACACTTAAACATCATTTCTTTTTAACAGTGCTATGCCAAACCCCCGTTAATGTTGTTATTTAATGTACAAATAAATTAAACAACATGAGTATACATTGTTTCTTTGACAAAAGGTCGATCAAGAGGAGAAAATTGGGTTTAAAGTCCACTCATAACAAACTAGGTGATTTCGGGACTAACATATGGTTCTTTTATTTCCATAATGCGCTTGCGCATAGGGTTTTTTAGTAGTGGGAGGAAAGCGGAGGACCCGCAGAAAACTATATAGGAGTTAAACTGATGTTATTATATGCGACCATTCTGGCTGTAAACTGTGAACAAACCTTTTAAATAATAATATGAAAAAATTCAAGAGACTGCAGTTTATAATACGAATTATTGTAGATTGGGTGTATAAAACAAATTGCCCTGCAGATGGTCGTGTATAATTCAAATTATTTTCTGGAGATTACTTTGTACAATACGAATCATTCTATAGAGTTGAGTGTATGATACAAATTGTCCTGGGGTCAGTTGCTCAAAACTAAGTTATTATTTTAACCATCCGTTAAACTCTAACGGACATATCTTGGTAACGTGTTGTTTGTTAACCTTCCGTTAAATTTTACTACAGAAAACACTATAGAATACTTTATTTTTATATTACTATTAGCATAAATCTGTAGGAAAAATTTGCACCACAGAATGCTCGGGGCCTTTATTTCCAACAACAATCTTTCTCTCCGTTAAAGTTAATGGATCGTTAAAAGATAACGGAGCCTTGAGCAACCAGTCCCTGAAGAGAACAGTGTATAATTCGAATTATTCCAGAGAATGCATCTTGTTCTAACTATGGACTTTAAATGTCTATTTTCCTTTGCTCAGCAGACCAATCGGCCCTTAAGGGACCAGACAGACCCCCCCCCCCCAAACAAACACGTGTCATATTCAAGGCTGTGTACCAACAATAAACAGTGTGTATCAAGCTAGCCCTCCTCCACGAACGCGTGCCGCCTTCAAGACTTTGGACCAACGGTAGTACAGTGATTAGGCCGATAATATGATTGAACACCCACTAGAAAGCCGTTATCACTGACAAATGGCAGGTTTCTTTATTGTCTATATAATATATGAGACGGCGCCGCCTCTTCCTCATCGGTATCCAGTTCGTACAACAACGGATTTTCCTGTTTTCGTTTCATCCGAACGACTACACACTTTTCCTTATACGCCACTGACAAGTGGAATAAAAAACCCCTGAATCGTGGGCCAGTGTCACAAAAACCATTCGTCCTATCTGGTTGTCCGTTTATAATTTTGTTAGCACTGTAAAGGTTAGAGATTTTAAATTTTCTCTTCAACAGTATTCGACCAGAAATTAAAATGAACAGAGAGAGAGAGGGAGAGAGAGAGAGAGAAAGAGAGAATTGGGTTTAACGTCCACTCTACACACACTAGGTCATTTCGGGACCAACATGTTTTAATTTTACTTCAATAATTCGTTTGCGCGTATGTTTATGTAACATTGCCTTGTTATTTACTTGGAATCCGGTGGGCGTTATTCCATTGCTTGACAAGACTTTCTTTAAGAAGGAATTACAAATTTGTTAACCAAGCAGCATATGAATGCAACTTTTTGCAATTTTGTAATATGCCCAAGTTTGCACGTTATTAAATAGGAAATGCGAAGCACGCCACTAACACGCTGTTGATCTTAGAATACAAGATTGATAATTATCTAGAAGTTCTTTTTCACGCACTGACTTATTTTCGAGTTTTTTTTAGTTTTCTGTTCGTTCACCTCTTAAGAAAAAGCTAAAAGCTAATATTTATTCAAAACACTTGATTCGATGGTATGGTAAAATCCAACTAATTAACAATAAAAAGCATCAAATAAGCCATAGTTTGTGTTTTTCTCCAGCACACTCTGCAATTTATATTTAAAAATCGGAAATAACACACGCAATATCCTTTTATTGACAAATACAATCTTCCTTTTTAATTCATCGTAGAAAACTGAACAAATGTGATCGATCCCGGCAAAATGAGTCGAAATGCGCAAAATCTAATTTGGAACTAGAGACAAAATAAGTTAAAATTAATGTGTTTTTACCCAATATATTTAAAGGACAACTACACGATATTGGTTTTATACAAGGATTAAAATGGAATAGGGTTTAGGAGCCTATAGTCGGGTTATTGGAAAAGAAAAATGAAATGAAATATGGTGTAACAACCTACTCTTCTGCTCCGACATGAATAATGAAGACGGGCATGCGACATTAAACTGGTGCTACGAGGTATATTTTGCCCCAGCAGCGGCGCTACGGCCTACTCGTGTATCGATTTCCAACTGTCAAGGGACCATTTCGTGAACGCCAATGTGTATGGGGGACCTCGTTTTTGGTTCCATCCGAACGAAGAGAGTTGTCAAGGGGAAACCTCGCTGGGAATTCCCAATGAACTTTCTCGACCAAGACCGGGAGCGAACCCACGACCTTCAGGCTAGCGAAACAGCGTCTTACCCACTAAGCCATACAATCGTTGTAGAACAAAGGGATTTTAAATTCCATCATAGAAAGGTAATAGAAACGAAGGGAAATTAGATGGTGTGTAACTGTACTAACCGACTAATGAAGATGTAAATGTGCTATAAGGGGATTTCGGTCCTGTTATGGGCGCTACAACATACTCTTAAATATAATTCTTACTAGCAAAGGTTACTTAATGTGCACCGCAACGTTTCTACCTACCCATTAATTAAAGATACATTATGGAAGACAAGATAAAGAGCGGACAATTCTCTCGATAATAGGTAAAACTAGATAATGTTAAGAAAATATGCTGACAAAGTAAGTCAAATTGCTTCACGCTACGCCGATAAATGTTCATTTCAATAACACTGCAGCCTCGATTGACATTATTACCGTTATTACGATAATTAACAAAGTCTCGATTATCCATTTTTGCGGTAAATCATCAATGGACTCGGAACAGCAGATCGGATTCAAATCCAATGAAATCGGACACATAAGATGGCGTCGAGGGTTGATTATGGTCTTTTCATGTTAATAAATGTAATTAATAAATTAGATAACATTAAAGGCGTAAAGAAAAGACTTCTATACACAGATTTAGTTATTGCATAATGTATGTTTAACCGATGAGTGTCTTTTATTAAAAGTACATTAAATTTATATGTAGTTGGCCAAGATTTGTTATTTCGTAGACTCGTTTCTTTCAATCTTTCAACTTGAGAGATTTAGTAAGTCCCCAAAGTCTCCTATGGTTATATGTCAAGTGTCACAGCTGTTATAATGGCGTTTTGATGTTTTAATGGTTCGTCTAATAGTCCCTAAAGAGGGTTGTCGTGACGCCAAATAATATCAACGGTACTATCAACAAGGCCGATACAAATGATATCAACGGTACTATCAACAAGGCCGATACAAATAATATCAACGGTACCATCAACAAGGCCGATACAAATGATATCAACGGTACCATCAACAAGGCCGATACAAATAATATCAACGGTGCTATCAACAAGGCCGATACAAATAATATCAACGGTAATATCAACAAGGCCGATACAAATGATATCAACGGTACCATCAACAAGGCCGATACAAATAATATCAACGGTACTATCAACAAGGCCGATACAAATGTAAAAGAAGCACATTTTTAAAAAAAGATCCATGGTGTTACAGTGAGTATCGCGCTGGCTTGCTAACTTGGACCTCCAAGGTTTCCAGCGTAGTCTCCACTTGCACGGGTGATTGGCATGAAGTAGTGTCTAGTCCTACGGATACGACGTAAAACCGACGCGTCTTCATTAGCCAAGTCGGTGCAGCAAAGTAGGATGTTTCAAGGACCTAAGTCCGTAACTAAAAATCCTCCAAAATCGTCGACATCGAAAACAAGAATTATTGGTCAATTTAAATCAACATTGATGATGTAAACTTACCGGGAAAAGATCAGCTTCTGATATCAGATATTTAAGATGAAATGTTATTTTAACAGTGCATGGTACACGAATCGTGTACCACAATGCGCTTCTGCCCCAGTTGCAGTAAGAGATTTGAGGGATGAGGCTAAACACATTACACCAAACCAGACCGCACATGTAGACTTGAATAACCAGACACTAAAAATGTGCACTAGCTTGAGACTGTATGGCGTCGAACATAACTGATTTGAAATTCGAGTTAAAACGGAAACCATTGAATGTAAATAAGTTTATATAATTTATATTACAGTATTATATGCGTTGTGACCTACTTTTGTCAATTTCTAGGTCCCAAATTTTAACGATTTAGCTCCTTTAAACCCCATTCAATAAAAAAAAAACAAGTTCCCATGTTAAGTGTTAAACACAGTCGTCTGTATATAAATATAACGGTGGGGATAGATGGCCGAATGATTATTACGTGCCCACTGTATCATTAGGTATGTCATTGCGACTCGAGTTGCTTGGTTTCGATTCCCTGGTTGTACGTGACAAGGAGTAGGTTCGCCTGGCGAGCCTCGTGGATTTTCTTTTGGTCCCCGGTTTTCTCCTACTACTAAAGACCCATACGCGCATTAGCATTTACTTTTTTTTAAGAACGAATAGGCTCACTGATAATGGATAAATAATCGAATTTTCCCACTTGTTTGAGATAATCCGGATGATTAAAATTTGTGTCTGGGAGAATAATGTTCAGTCGACCTTTTGATACAAGACAAATTCAATATGAGTTTCTCGGCCAATGCAGGGATCGAACACGCCCCCGAATGAAATACAAACAATTCACAAATTTATCACTCTGTTTAAAAACAGATCTATATTTCGTTTCGATTTATTATACATTCGATTGCTTACACTACACAGAGATCTGACAAGTTGTAATGGGAGGTCGTGTCAGGGGCCATGCGTGCGGCGTTTGACCCTATGGCATCAGACATTGATTACTCAATCAGCGTTGACGTTTCTAGTGGTTTTCCCGCAGTATAACTGTATTCCTTGATCTTGTTAATGTAGATACATGTATAAGCATTACAAGATTATGTCTACGATATCACTTCGGTGGAAGCGGACGTAAAATAAAGCTATTTCACACACATGATTCTACTGGGTAGGTATTGATATTTACACAGCCCTTTGTGAACAAATTAAAGAATTATTTCATGATAAAAAGTCAAACGAGGCTAGTAGAACCCTATTATAATTCACCCTGGCCTATCATCCATTTTAGGGATCACGGTGGCGGCTAATGAGGTAAAACGCTGGCTCGCTCGTTCATCCAGATTTTCCGGCGTTGTTTCCCCTTATCATTGATCCAGGACGGAGGGTCTGACAAGGACAATTGTCTCGTCGTTCGGATGGGACGAAAAACAGAGGCTCCCTGTACACATCGACGTGCACGTAATAGAGCCCTTGTATAGTTGCCCGGGCAAAATTTCCCTCATAGCACACAGAACGGTGTATGCCGTCTTCATTAGCCCAGTTTAGGAGTAGAACCGTAGGACATTGAACCCCATTTCATTTCTTTCATCCATTTTATCCTGTTCCTCCTTATGTGTTGCTTTCCATCAAATGAAAACTGACGAGTGTCAAGTGAGTAAACAAGATGATCTATTTTGGAATATCAGAAACCATGTAGTTGTGTATTGCTCTTTGTTTGGAGTACTACTGAGAGGGGGAGAATGGGAGAGAGAGAGAGAGAGAGAGAGAGGGAGAGACAGAGAGAGATGGAGTTGAATGTCCACTCGAGACCGGAGTTGGACAGGCTTGTCGCGTACAACCGGAGATTCGAAACCCCAACAGTTGACTCAATGACAGGCTTTATGATACAGCACGGCGACAAAAACCTATGTGGAGTGGAATAAGTTAAGTAACAGACAACCAGTTTCATTACACTTTTTACTTACGGCCACGGGTAACGCATCTAGGTGGAACTAGGCGCAATTAAAGGCCAATCAGGTTCAGTAATTTATATAAAAAAATCCATCGCTGTCTTAAGTCAGCAATTTAGAAAATAAGTCGCACTCTTTATCGGCCTACTTACCACAGTTCAGTGCACCATTTAGGCCTACTTACGACAACAGTTAAAACAAATACCAGTGCAATAATAGGCCAATTAGCTTCAGTTATTATAAAAAGGGTTCCTTGGTGTCTGTCAATTCGCTAAAGAAGTTGGAACTCAAGATATTGATTTTGTCGGTTGCTAGTCGGAGATTGCCGGGCATTAAATAAATACACTTAGAAACGTGTTGTTGACATTACACTTCAAATCGCTAGTATAGTTATCTAATCCTGTTTTTAAAGATTGCGACCTGTAAATTCTGTTAACACAGAAGCGAGAAAACGTAATCACATAAATGAAGAATATCTAAATGGAACTTTTAGGTTAGATATTAGAAGACTTCTGTTTAACTTACTTCGAACGAACGAACCTCTTGATATATGTGTGTGACGTGTGTGCTGTATCGGACTGAAATGTTGTTCAAATTTTTTTCAATAATTCACTTGCGCGTAGGTGTCTTTAGCAGAGGACCTAGAGTAAACCCACGAGATTGAACAGACGATCTTACTCCTTGTCAGTGTCACATACAACTGGGTCATACAATGCCATACCTGATGATACACGCGCTAACCAGTAGGTCACGCAACCCCCTGTGTCTTTGAGGACATTTTACTTGTTTTTCAAATGTCAGGCATATTCTGTAAGAGGCACCATGAATAACAAATTGCACATAAGCCTTTCAACGATTTCGTTATCTTTTGTCATTAAAAAATTCCATGTCTGCCCTAACAACAAGGATAAAATAACATTAAATGACATTACATAAAATGAGAAGTGTGTAGTCGTGTCACTTTGATGATTGCACTGACACTTAAATTGATAAATGCTGTTTATTTCTTGTAGTGTCTGCTTAGTCTTGAGACGTGGTGGGTGAATGGCCAATTTGTTAATACGTGGCACGGTGTATCATAAGGTATGTCATTGAGTCAACTGGCATGGTTTCGATTCCTCAGTTGTACGTGACAAGGAGTAGGGTCGCCTGCCCAACCCCGTGGGTTTTCTCTGGGTTCCCAGGTTTCTCCCAACTGTAAAAGAGCTCTGTGCGCAAGCGAATTATTGAAATAAAATTGAACGACATGTTAGTCCCGAAATAAGTAGTTTGTGTCGAGTGGACGTTAAACTCTCTACCTCTCTCTTTCTCTCATTCTTTCTCTCGTTTGAACTGAATAAAAATAAAATGATTCGTGTACACCTTGACGTCAATGTATTGTACAACCACATTCGTACATTCGTTTGCGATAAACAAAAATAGCGGGGACGGGAGAGGTTCTGGGGGCTCTAAATTACGAGGTTAAGTATAACGACTTTTGCGTCATGGGGCTAGAGTGGAAGGGGCTAAGTGGAAGGAGCGAAGTAGAGCGGGCTCATTGACGCGTTTTGTGTCGTTGGGTTATGCCGTCAAGGTTATTGTAAGCTGAACTTCATTTCCCCGGATGAAGCAAAAATAAAAAAAAACAGGACATGGAACCCCTTTTCATTTAAGTGTGCATGTCAATTATGCAACTAATAACGAATAAATTGATGTCATGTTTGTCTGTTGATGGTGTGTTATTTTAAGATGGTTGATTTTAAAACAACTAATAGAGTATTGTTAAGAACATGTTGAACCTACGTTATATATTTTCACTTGATTAAACACTTGTTAGTAGATTGAAGTGGAATAATTTACATCATACGAGGCGTGTTAATGCTATCTGTTTCCTTTTCTTAATTGAATTTAACAATTTTAACGCTTAAAGGACACGCATAGAATAAAAGATAAAAGATAAAAAACAGGGTTTGGGAAACAAAACAATTTTCTAATTTTATGCATCGCTACCGTAATAGTTATAGTTAACGTGTATATTTCTGGTAAAATGATTTTTAAATATATTATTTATAATAATGACGTATAGGAGAAGATTTGAATGATATTTACCTTTCTGTACCTATCTGACTTTTGAAGACGGGCCCGCTCAATTTAATGTGAGTAGTATACAGTACACGCTGCGGAGTTTGTGACAGTTTGTGGTTTTTCGCGAGGACAGTTTGAGGTTTTTCGCGAGGGCAGTTTGAGGTTTTTTCGCGAGGACAGTTTGAGAATGTTCGCGAGGGTAGTTTGAAGTTTTTTCGCGAGGAAATATTCGTCAGTTTCGCTGCGACAGTTTCTCCAGTTTCTCCAGTTTCCTCCTGCGGGACCCCGCGGCAGTTTGTGGCTGCGGCACCCTGAATTATGGGACTTTGACCCCTGAAGCACTTTAGGCGATTTACAAAATGATGATGTGATAACTACGTAAATTAAATTATTGATAGCGGTCATCGGTATTCGGTGTTACTTGTTCATATGAATATGGGTTCGCGAAATGTTTTATTTGTATCGCGCATGGCCCCCGCGTCGCTACGTCGCCACGTCATTCTTCGGTCGTCGCCCTGACTCAAAGACCAGCACATGTCCTAAAATCCCTTCCAGTCAATTGTATAGTTAGTTTTATTTGTTCATTTAGTTTTGTTATTTCTTCATTTAGTTGACTTTTTAAAAAATTAAGTTGCAAAAACGACTTTTTTTGGGTCAATTTAATCAACATTGGTGTTGTTACCTTTCTGTAAAAGTTATGCTTCATATATCAAATATTTAAGAGAAAATAATATTTTTGAAATTAACACTCGAATCGTTGAATGAAGCGGCTAGATGAACGAGGTTAAACATATCTCATGTATGGGAATTCTACTGGTGTAGACTGGAATAACCAGTGAAAACAGAAACGATTGAATGCAAATCAGTATATTATATTATTAATATCAGACTATTTTATGCGTTGCGAGAAGCGAGAATTTCAAATTTTCTAATAAAGTCAAAACATAATTATTTCTATGTCTTTTGCTCAATAGGTAACTCATACGGTCATGGGCATTATTTCCAATCCTTAAAATTCATTGACACTGGAAAAAAACAACACAATTACCTCCCTTGTTTTCCTATTGACAACATGGACGGCCATCTCACAACGTTGAAATTTGAAGTTGAAAATGATATTTTTGCCAAATTCTCAGCTGACAATAGTGAATGATAGGATTTATAGGATCATTCTTTAACAAGGTAGGACTGTTTATGAATACCATCTATATAAATGCTTTATTTTAATACATTTTAAAAAAAAAAATAACTCGCAAATTTAAAATTGGAACTTTAAAGTTCTAACCGTAACGTATCAGTGCATACTGAGCAAGCACCGGGCTATTTATGTAATACTCTTCATGAATAACCTTCTGTAGGATCACTGTAATCGATATTACTGTAATCCGACCCGGCACATGTACAAGACGTGTTGCACATAACAACATAACATCAATCAACATCAAAGGAAAATGTCGGTATCTCTATCAGCTCTTGTAATGAACAATATAAAGAACATATTGCTTGAGAGGCATTTAGTAATTGATTTATGATATAATACTAGAAAGAACATGTAATATTAATTAAACAGTTCTTTTTGTTTTATAAATCGATCTGAAACTGCTTTTAAGATTCTACCATCCCATGTCGTTAAAACATGTAGATAGATGGTCCTGATTCTCTGTCATCCTGGAATTTCTCTCTGATTTACACGGGCTCAGACGTTTCACTCTATCACAATTCATTTGGCATTGGACGTTATGCTAGAGCTTGCGCGATATATGTTGACTCTAACCAGAAGATATAAATCTGTATTTAGCAATCCGCTAGAGCCCAGTTAGAGTTAGATTCCGGTCGGCGTGGAATTCCTAGAGAGAGAGTGTGTTTTAACGTCCACTCAACACAACTAGGTCATTTCGGGACTAACATATGTTTTTTTAATTTTATTTCAATAATTCGCGTGCTCGTAGGGGTCTTTATCAGTGGGAGGAACCCAATGAGTTTGAGAAGGCGCCCCTATCTCCATGCCACATACGCTCACACCAGTGCTCGAAACCACAGCCACAAGCCAGAGGTGGCCGGCCTGCTAGAGGTCGAAGCAGAACAAAGCGCTGCTGTCCAGGCAAAATGCCCCGTATTAGTTTAAACAATATTTTATTCATTTGAAAAGGATTGAAGAACAGGCAAAGCCTATAAAGTTCTTTCCAATGGATACAGAAGATAATAAACAATAAATATAAACATAATTTATACATAAAAATAAGATTAAGTATATATATAATAAATTGTAAAACCGAACATATATACAGTTTAGTGTGGAAGTGATATGTGCCCCTTATTGTATGATGTATGTCCGTCTGCATTACCCCGACTGCAGCAAGAAAGTAAATTGTTTAACTTCATTTGAATTTAATTCCAAACGTGGGTATTAGTTGAATATTGTATTCAAATATATAATAAAGTATAAAAGATATCTTCTTAGTTAGTGTAGTTAAAACGGAAGTGAAATGCTATAGAATATGTAATCATTTGGCTTAGTTTTACTGTATAAATACTTCGGGTTTTATCTAAGTATGTTCAACAAAATTAATGCACGATGCATATCTGCCTGTTGCGGGTCTTTCTTTGGGCCTGAAATGTTATCTAAATTATTATTAGACATTAATTAACTTATCTAGATCATAATCAGCCCTCTATGTCATCGCCAGGATTAGGATCCGATCTGCTGCTCAACTTTCATTTATGATTATATCATGAAATGGATAATCGAGACTATGTTTTTGTATCGTACCAACTTAAGTAATGATCATCGAGGCTAAGCTGAAAATTCAATCACAAAAATTAGATCAATTTGACTAAGATTTTCAGAAAATTATTTTTACATTATCCAGTTTGTAATTATTACAGTTATAACTGTCAACTCTTCATCTCACCCCCCCTCCCCATAATGTATCTTTTATTGTCATTGGCTTGATAAAGACGCGAGTATCATTGTCGAAACGCTGTTTTTTTTTAATAAACCAATAATTGTTATTCCATCTTTGTTTTTTTTTTGTAGCCATGAGGTTGGCGGGCCACCCTACTCCTTGTCATGTACAACCGGGAATTCGAAACTACACCAGTTGACTCAATGACAGGCTTTATAATACAGCGCTCACGCTAACCATTTAGCCTACGGCATTTGGTGCTCCGCGGCGTGTATATTTAATAATTACCATGACCACACCTGCAGAAATTCAAGTGGAATAACTTATGAGGCGAATTAACGTGATCTGTTTCTTCTCTCTTTAAAATCAAGTAAATTTTACCATTTATGCAAATTTGACTATATCTCGGCTTTATTTATTAGATTTTAAGTATAGGAGAAAATAATTTATTCATATTATATCAATTTGGGTGCCATGTGGTAGTGTTGTGAAAAGGTATTCATAGTGGTGATGTAAATGTCTCATGGATGATTACTACTGTTGCCGATCAGATTGACAACATTTCCAAACATAGCATAACATGGCCAGGCAATGACTACAACCGCTGTCGATCAGGTTGACAGCATAACGTACATAGCATAACATGGCCAGGCAATGACTACAACCACTGTCGATCAGATTGTCAGCATAACGTACATATCATAACATGACAAGGCATTGGACGTTATGTTAGAGCTTGCGCGCTATATGTTGACTGTAACCAGAAGATATAAATCTTTATATAACAATCCACCAGAGCTCAGTTAGAGTTAGATTCCGGTCGGCTTGGGTTTTCTAGTCCGTGTTTCAGGAAGGAGAGCTTGGCAAGAAGTAATGTTTAGGCCGTAGCGCCGGTGCTCGGGCAAAATTTTCTTCATAGCACACTGTATGGTGTATGCCCGTCTTTATCAGCCCAGTTTAGGAGTAGAACAGAAGGACGTTGAACCCCATTATCCATTCCACCCTGTTCCTCCTCATGTGGTGCTTTCCATCAAATGAAAACGGACGAGTGTCAAGTAAGTAAACAAGATGGTCTATTGTGGAATATCAGGAATCATGTAGTTGTGTATTGTTCTATGTTTGGAGTAATAAAGAGTAAGTAGGAAGGACTGTAAGCGGGATATCTTTTGATGTTTTACTGTCTCAGTGATATTGCTGTTGACGCACTGTCAATAAGAACATTAGGCATTACCAGATGATTATTTATTCAGATCTACAACAAAATGCAAGCATCCTCAAAGCCACTTTGCTCAGATTCAACGATCTTAATAATTCGTTATGAAGGATTATTCGTAAAAATCGACTGATTTGAAATAGCTCAGCATGGTTCTCATCAATTGAAATGCTACAACGTGGGGTTTCTTATTTCATAAATCATAAAATTAATGCATAAGGCGGATTGACCGAGAAAGTGTATCCAGATTTTTACGGTGTGGTTACCCCTTGTCAGTGATGCAGGACGGACCTGACAAGGACTGCGGTCTAGTAGTTAGATGGCACGAAAACCCGCGTTACCCCTCATGCCTTTCTCTACCTTTCTCTTTCTGTATGGTCAAGAGTAAAGTAGACTACATTTGGAACCGAGGATATCTTTGAGGAACATAATGAACAAACACTTAAATGGAGATAGAGAGAGAGTGAGAAAGAGACAGAGAGAGAGAGTGGTGGCTAGGAGCAAAACCACGATTTTGAACTGCTACAATACACCCTGTCACGCAAAAGCGGGGATACGAAACCACGCCACTTGATCCACTGACAGGTCACACTTGGTTTCAAATTAGACATACCGCTGTTCACTCCCTCTCCACCCAGCCCCGTAGCCCAACACTCGACATTATCTCTAAATCCCAGCTCATTTTAGTCTGTTACACCAGTTTCAATAATGGATAAAATAGGACCAGTGCAAAATTTACTTACGGTGACAGATAAACATAAATCTATGCGGATAAAATTTAGTACCAGATAAGCCAATTTCAGTACACGTGTTACTTACGACCACGGGTAACGCATCTAAGCGGAGCTAGGCGCAATTGCAGGCTAATCAGGTTCAGTAATTTATAAAATAAAATCCATCGCTGTCTTTAGTTAGCAATTTATAAAAAAAGTTGCACTCTTTATTGGCCTACTTACCACAGTTCAGCGCACTCTTTAAGCCTACTTACGACCACAGTTAAAAACAATATAAGTGCAATAATAGGCCAATTAGTTTCAGTAATTTATAAAAAGGGTTCCTTGGTGTCTGTCAATTCGCTAAAGAAGTTGGAACTCAAGATATTGATTTTGTCGGTTGCTAGTCGGAGATTGCCGGACATTAAATAAATACACTTCGCAACGTTTTGTTGACATTGCACTTCAAATCGCTCGTATAGTTATCTAATCCTGTTTTTAAAGATTGCGACCTAGAATTCCATTTACTCAAAAGCGAGAAAACGTGATCACATAAATGAAGAATATCTAAATGGAACTTTTAGGTTAGATATTACAAGACCTCTGTTTAACTTACTTCGACGTTTATCTTCAAACAAACTTATGTAAATGCATAGCATGAAAAATATGACTTGTTTCTTACTGGGTTGCGATCGTCAGACAACTTGTCCCCTGACAATTCGTCCCCTGGGTCTATTGGGGCCTGGATAATAATTAGTCTCAAGAAAAATCGTCTTCAGACCCCGACCCCACCCTCTAGGCCCCTTCGTCCCTGGATGACCTCGCGCCCGGTATGTTCGTGCATTTTTATTACTGGCACGCGCACGGGCACTTTTTCTTTTTCTTTTACATGTACCAAAATCTGTGATTTCGCGCGGAGATACTTTTGAGGTATTAGTCTGTGAAGTAGAACACTTGCCACTGTATCTGTGTATCGCTAATTATAAACCAACAGGGTAAAGATAGTTCATATATTTCACGCACAAAATTTTCAGTACAGAGTTGATTCACGCTCGATTTGTTGCTAAGCAAACCAATGAGATTATTTTCTCAACAGTGTATGAACTTATCCATAGCGAAAAAATCCTTACACCGAGAGAACGTATCTAGTCTCAGTGAATAGAACCATGGTTGTCTGGTAGAAAATTACTTTTGTATTTTTTGGAACGGAAAACAGTGATTTTAGAAGCAAACTAACCTGCCGCACATGACTTCCTCATAATAAAAGGCCAGAACTCTTTTTGCGGTGGAGGCTTATTACTGAGTAATAGGTCAAGGTAAAAACATACGTTTGCCTTATGAAAATCTAGCAAAATGGTAAATACCTACCGATCTCGATAAAAAAAATAACATTCGGATTATAACTCTAGATTGTTAAGAACGTGTTGAACCTACGTAATATATTTTCACTTGATTAAACACTTGTTAGCAGATTGAAGTGGAATAATTTACATTGAATTTTGCAATTTTAACGCCTAAAGGACACGCATAGAATGGACTAAAGATTAAAAACAGGTTTGGGACACAAAATAATTTTCTAATTTTATGCATCGCTGCCATGATCGTTATATTCAACCACAGGAATCTGACCTTCTATCCGTATATATATGCATACACCATGTCGTACCAGACAATATATAATAAAAAAGAACAGGAATGCAATGCCTTTTCAAGAACCGACTTTACCTGCTCTCGCTTCAACTCGTTTTTTTCCCACAATTCGTAATGCCAGGCAATCAAACCTCTGCAGATCCACTCAGATATGTTTTTTCTTCAATCCAGTCGTTTTGATTTGCATAAATACTCCCACAAAACGATATCATAGCCAATTGTTTCCAATATTTACATTATTTTCGACAATATCCATTATGTCCGAGAAACCATGGCGGTCTGAGGTCAACGGTCACACAAATAGACGCATTCGGCAGTTTGTGGCTGCGGCACCCTGGATTATGGGAATTTGACCCCTGCAGCACTTCAGGCGATTTACAAAATGATCATGTGACAACTACGTAAATTAAATGATTGATAGCGGTAATCGGTATTCGGTGTTACTTGTTCATATGAATATGGGTTCGCGAAATGTTTTATTTGCGACTCATTTGGGTTCTTTTCCAGGTGTCAGATAATAGCGATTTAGCTTCTTTAAAGCGAGAATTTCAAATTTTCTAAGAAAGTCAAAACATAATTATTTCTATATATTTTGCTGAATAGGTAACTCATACGGTCATGGGCATTATTTCCAATCCTTAAAATAACAATACAATTACCTCCCTTGTTTTCCTATTGACAACATGGACGGCCGTCTCACAACGTTGGAATTTGAAAATGATATGTTTGCCAATTTCTCAGCTGGCAATAGTGAATTATAGGATAAATAAGATCATTCTTTAACAAGTAAAGACTGTTTATGAATACCATCTTTTTTAATGCTTTTTTAAAATACATTTCAAAGGACCTAAGTCCGACTTAAAATCCTTAAAGATCGTCGACATCGAAAACAAGAATTATTGGTTAATTTAAATCAACGTTGATGATGTAAACTTACCTGGAAAAGATGAGCTTCTGATATCCGATATTTAAGAAAAAATTATTTTTTACCATTGGTACACGAATCGTGAACCATAATGCACTTCAGTCCCAGTTGTAATAAGAGACCCGAGGGGCGAGGCTACACCAAACCAGACGGCACATGTAGACTGGAATTACCAGACGCTAAAAATATGCACTAGACTGAGACTGCATGGCTTATTTCGTCGAACATAACTGATTTGAAATTGGAGTAAAAATGGAAACCATTGAATGCAAATCAGTTTATATACATACAATCATATTACAGTATTATATGCGTTGCGACCCACTTTTGTCAATTTCTAGGTCCCAAATGTTAGCGATTTAGCTCCTTTAAAAAAATAACTTGGAAATTTGATATTGGAACTTTAAAGTTCTAACCCTAACTTATCACCGGGCTATTTATGTAATACTCTTCATGAATACCTTTCCGTAGGTTCACTGTAATCGATATTAATCAATAAGTAATCCGATCCGGTACATGTACAAGACGTGTTTCACATAACGTTAATCAACATCAAAGGAAAATGTCGGTATCTCTATCAACACGTGTAATGAACAATATAAAGAACATATTGCTTTAGAGGCATTTAGTAATTGATTTATGATATAATACTAGAAAGAACATGTAATATTAATTAAACAGTTCTTTTTGTTTTATAAATCGATCTGAAACCGCTTTTAAGATGCTACCATCCCATGTCGTTATAACATAGAAAAAAATAAATAATTAAGGGTAAATTGATTGTGTCCATTTTCATTTTGCTTTCAGGTTGGCTGATGTAGTAGATAGATGGCCTTGATACTCGGTCATCCTGGAATTTCTTTCTGAATTACACGGGCTGAGACGTTTCACTCTATCCCAATTAATTTGGCATTGGACGTTATTCTAGATCTTGCGATATATGTTGACTTTAATCAGAATATATAAATCTGTATATAACAATCCGCCAGAGCCCAGTTAGAGTTAGATTCCGGTCGGCTAGGGTTGAGAAGGCGCCCCTATCGCCATGCCACATACGCTCACAGCAGGGCTCAAAACCACAGCCGCAAGCCAGAGGTGACCGGCCTGCTAGAGGTCGAAGCAGAACAAAGCGCTGCTGTCCAGGCAAAATGTCTCTTATTGTATGATGTATGTCCGTCTGCATTACCCCGATTGCAGCAAGAAAGTAAACTATTTAACTTCATTTGAATTTCAACGTGGATATCAGTTGTACATTGTTTTCAAATATATATAATAAAGTATAAAACATTCTTCTTAGTTAATAGTGTAGTTAAAACGGAAGTGAAATGCTATAGAATGTGTAATCATTTCGCTTATTTTTACTGTATAAATACTTCGGAGAGAGAGATAAATGGGGTTTAACGTCCACTCGACACAAACTTAGTAATTTTGGGACTAATTTTATTACAATAATTCGGTTGCGTGTAGGGGTCTTTAGCAGTGGGAGGAAACCGGAGTGCCCGGAGGAAACCCACGAGGTTGAGAAGGCAATCCTATCTCCATGCCATATACGCTCACACCAGGGCTCGAAACCACAGCCGCAAGTCAGAGGTGGCCGGCCAGCTAGAGATCGAATCGCGGCATTCTAGACCACTAGGCCATCCCAACCCCCAATCTGATCGGCAACAGTAGTACTCATCCGTAAGACATTTATGTCCCCACTATGAATACCTTTCACATTACTACCACATGGCACCCAATTTAAAATATATGAAGCAATTATTTTTCCTATACTTAAAATCTAATAAATAAAGCCGGGATATAGTCAAATTTACATCAATGGTAAAAGTTAATTTAATTTTAAAGAGAGAAGAAACAGAGAGAGAGAGAGAGAGAGATGGGTTCAACGTCCACTCGACACAAACTATGTCACTTCGGAACTAACATATGGTTTTAATTTTACTTCAATAATTCGGTTGCGCGTAGGGGTCTTTAGCAGTGGGACGGAGGACCCGAAGAAAAGCCATGAGGTTGGACAGGCGACCCTACTCCTTGTCACATTCCACCGGGGATTCAAAATCACACCAGTTGACTCATTGACAGGCTTAATGATACAGCGCTCGCACGCTAACTTTTCAGCCTACGGCATTCGGCGCTCCGCGGCAATTAAATTTAATAATTACCATGAACACACCTGCAGAAATTATTTTTTGCACGACGTCCCATGTAATATATTTTCACGTGATTAAACAATATTTAGCAAATTCAAGTGGAATAACTTATAAAGCGAATTAACGTGATCTGTTTCTTCTCTCTTTAAAATCAAGTAACTTTTACCATTTAATGTAAATTTGACTATATCTCGGCTTTATTTATTAGATTTTAAGAAAAGGAGAAAATAATTGCTTCATATTATATTAAATTGGGTGCCATGTAATGTGAAGGTATTCATAGTGGTGATGTAAATGTCTTACTGATGAGTACTGCTGATGCCGATCAGATTGACAACATTTCCAAACATGGCATAACATGACCAGGCAATGACTACAACAGCTATCGATCAGGGCCCTTATTCATGAAAACTTAAACTAAGATACAATCGAAATTTTAAGAAATACTGCAATTCGATTGGCTGACCACTAAAATCAATTTGCATATATCCAATGAAGTTGCAGTATTTCTTAAAATTTCGGTTGTAACTTAGTTTAAGATTTCGTGAATAAGGGCCCTGGTTGACAACATTTCCGTACATATCATAACATGGCCAGGCAATGAATAAAATACGATACTATATAGTTTTACCTGGCAAAACCTCGACGAAATCACATTGATGTCCAAACAGCAAAACTGTCAGTGTTTTTTTTTAAACACAGATTGATTATTGTTATTTGTAGCATTTCTACCACATCCAACGACAATTAAACATATACACGGGTTTAAATCATCTCTTTTAAATCGAAGCGATAATAGCTGCTGGCTCATCCGGCATTTTAAATTTGACATTTTGACGTTATGAAGGAGTGACTATAAATATATCATGCACAAAAACCGATCGAAATACGTGAAAAATAGGGAAAACTTTATATGTTTGAACCGCCGTTCGATACTTTTACTGATAATGTTTACAGATAAATGAATGTAGGTAAGTTAAAACTAATCCTAATAGCAAAAAAATTAACTTATTTTTAAAATGTTACATCCATTAAACATACATTATGCCAGAACTAAATATGCCTATTTAGGCCTGGAGGTTGGATGGCCGAAAGGTTAGCAAGTGCGCGCTGTGTCATTGAGTCGACTGCCGTGATTTCGAATCCACGGTTGTTCATGGCAAGGAGTAAGGTCGCCTGTCGAACCTCTTGGGTTTTCTCCAGTTCCTCCGGTTTCCTGCTAAAGACCCCTACGCGCAAGCGCATTATCGAAATAAAATTTAAAAATATGTTAGTTCCGAAATGACCTAGTTTGTGTTGAGTGGACGTTAAACCCCATTTCTCCCTCTCTCTTCTTTAGGCCTGAAATGTTATATGCACTATCAATTAGACTTTAATTAACATATCCAGACCATAATCAACTCTTGGTTTCAACGCTAGCCTGTTGGATTGTGATCCGATATACTGCATAACTCTCCTCTCGATTTAACGATTAGGTGGAAAATTGAGACTACTTTTTTTGTCTTACCGACTTCAGTAATTATGATCGAGGCTTTGCGAAACTTACGATCGCCTATTTCTTGGTTCATAGTAGATCAATTGGACTGCAATTATTGCCTTTACATTCTCTAGTTTGTAACTAATATAGTGAGAACTGCCGATTCGTTATCTAATCTCCCATAATGTATCTTTAATAAAGAAAATAAAGAAATGAAGTTTGCCACGTGAAACTAAAGGTCTTTACTCGTAGCTAAAAACAAGTACATCGATCGGTATATCACCTCAACGTTTTTATTTACGTTCTCGTAGCTAGTGTGCATTATGTTTTGTCCGTAGGTTTGTCTGGAAACAGTAGCACGGTTTAAAAACCTCAATTTATTTTATTTCTTGTGTCCTAGCAATAGTAATCTTATATACAGAGTTAACAAAAATCACATTTTTGTTTCGATTACCATTAATCCGTTTTGAGGTTTATAATACAATAAAAGTATCATTTTGTGTTCGGTTCCATTGCGTTGATTAGATATTGATATCCAGTATCCGATCTAATGTTTTCTTCTAAATTGTCTTTATGTTTTGGGGTTTAAATTATTGATATTATGTTCAAGAAACAGATTAACATTGGGTTTGGATTTCAACTCCACTTCACCCCATCTGACAAGCTGCTGTCAATTTCAGTTTACACAAAGTATAAAATATATTCGATCAAATGATCAGGTTACATACGCAGTCACCAGAAAAAATGCCAATTACAGCAGAATACGGAGATAATTGGCAAGCAAAAACCACCAGTTTTAACAATGAATGGTTCCAATTATCACTAGATCAATAATTGTTTTATACACAAATATTTTATTCTCAGAAAAGGATTAAGAAACAGGCAAGGATATCCCTCTTATGTTACGAAATGGTCATATAACCAATTTATGAAACATATTATCAATTATGAAAAATTAAAATACAAAATGAATTATGAAGAATTAAAATAAAATTTCAGGATTGCCATATTTATATTTTAAAATATATTTTTTGGTATAATTTTATATAATCATAATTTTAATTGAAACTGTCGGAAACGTCTTGGGTTAATTATCGATGTCACTGATTGACAAACAAACTGTGAAATGGTGAATGAGTCACATGATATAGTCGAAGGTCGCCATTTTGGTTGCCATGCTAAGCGTTTAAAGGTTGGATTCAAGTGTTGATCAAGAGGTTTAGTCTCACTTTCTCCACATTTGAATGTTTTGATAAAGGATAAAGAGGTTAGTAGACCGTGGATGTAGGGGTATAGTCTGTTTTAATTAATTATAGTAAAACTGGTGTAAACTTCTAACTCTAATTATTGTTAATGGTGAACACTTCCCACCATCAGTAGATTGGGGAAAAAGTGAAATCAGTTTACTAATAAATTTACATTGTGAGCTGTTTTGATGTAATAATTAATTTGAAATAAAACCAATTAAACTACTGATATTTAATCACAGCTTATCAGTTGATATATATAGTTCCTCTGAATTACAAATGGTTATTCCAAAATGGCGAACGTTCTGGTTAACTTTGAATACATTGCTAATACTAAAGGTGGTCAGAATTTAGTGTTGGGTGGTTTTAAATTCAGAGTTAAGTCTAGACGTAATACTATCATATACTGGGAATGTTGCAAAACGTACTGTACGGCTAGGGCTACCATTTGCGATGGTATTCTAGTATCTCCTCTTCCTCAACAGTATCACCCTTCAGAGGAGGACACGATAGCAGTCCTAGAGGTTGTAGAGAAGATGAAGGCCAGAGTCAGAGCTGACTGCAGAGCTATACAATTTATATATCTATTTTTATTTAGTTAATATATGTATCTGTTCATTATATATCTGTACTCATTATATATCAAACTTTATAAATATTTATACTATAAAAAGGGTTTTATTTACTATGTTAAAGTGTAACAAACTTGATTACAGACTATACTTTAAATCGCCTTAAGTTAATATATGCATATATAATTTATATATCTATTTAGTTAATGTATGTATGCCTTAAGTTAATATCTGCATGTATAATTTATATATCTATTTAGTTAATGTATGTATCTGTTCATTATATATCAGTACTTATTATATATCAAACTTTATAAATATTTATACTATAAAAAGGTATTTATTCACTATGTTGAAGTGTCACAAACTTATTACAGACTATACTTTAAATCCCCTTAAACCCCCTTTGTTGTTTAATCAGTCATGGCCAAGTGGACCTTGACTCTAAACAATAGATGTGGGGAAAGTGAGACGTCCCCGATCAAGACAGTTCTTTGCGATTTTCTAGATTTTCATACCCTTCTTAACCATGCACGACGATGACTAGTCGTTCGGATTCGGCTAAATATTGGATATTAATTGTATTTATACACGAATAAATCTATCTACATGCTAATCATTGCTCTAGTTTTCATTTCTCTGCAGTTATGGGGAGTATATTGTTCAGATTGTGTGTATGTGTGACAACTTACTCCAATTGTGGTTGCATTGCCCAAATAATGTTATATA
The DNA here is from genome assembly GCA_917208275.1 of Patella pellucida. NCBI lineage: Eukaryota > Metazoa > Mollusca > Gastropoda > Patellidae > Patella > Patella pellucida. The sequence goes on from OU795038.1 coordinate 72,959,671, forward strand.
ATAGTACAAGTTTCAAAAAAGAATGTGTAACAATATGTATGTATGACACTACACTGGAAATTGTGGTTGCATCGCCCTTATAGTAGTCACTAGCGTTAACAAAGTTCCAGTTTTAATGAAGAATGTTAAATTATATTTTTCCTGACTCAGAAATCACGTGACACTTACCCGAGTTTACATAAACAAATATATTGATATACCTAGGACACAATAGGCAAATCATTCAAACTAATCCTTCGCCAGCGGATATCGCCCGAACTTCGCCCGACACCATTTAACAATACCAGACATCAATATCCAGAGTCAAGCGTGACCAGACTCGTAAGAAATGAAATGAATTTATAGATTACGTAAATAATATTAGGTACAAGTACAACACATGTAATATGATTACTCCATCTTCTGCCTTCCGGGTATTATTTGACTACAAATACAATTCTTATTTGCGAACTGTCTGCAAAGAATTATTAGACATCGAGGTATATCGGTTTAATTTAAATGAATGTCTAGAGGCCAGGTTATGTAAATGGAATGACATTATTGGGTTGAGGGAGAGAGAGAAAGAGAGAGAGAGAGAGAGAGAGAGGGGGGGGGCAAGCAATGAAGGACTTAGTGTTATATTCAGAGAGGGAGATATGAAGAGATAGAGAGAGGGTTTAACGTCTACTCGACAAAAACTAAGTCATTTCGGGACTAACATTATGGTTCAATTTTATTTGAATAATTCGCTTGCGCGTAGGGGTCTTTAGCAGTGGGAGAAACAGGAGGACCCGAGAAAACCCCACGAGGCTGGACAGGCGACCCTACTCCTTATCAGTACAATCCGGAACTCGAAACCACGGCAGTTGGCTCAATGACAAACCGTATGATACAGCGCGCTTACGCAAACCATTCAGCCCCCCTCCCCGACAACCAGGGGCCTATTTCACGAAATTTTAACTAAGATAAAATCCAAATTATAGTAATTTGACTGGATAATTTTAGATTGATTTTAGTGCTTAGCCAATCAAAGTTGAAGTATCTACTAAAATTTGGATTTTATCTTGAATTAAGATTTCGAGAAACAAGACCAAGACTAACTAATGAAGACTGACGTGCGTCATTTCTCTCGCATCACAAGTAATTTCACACAAGCTAGTAATAAGCTATGTCATATCTAACCTCTCCATCAGCCCGGATGGCTTGATGACGTGCTAGATCATGAAGTCTATCATTGGGGATGGGTCACGGTGGCTATGTCTATCATTGGAGGTCGGGTGTTCGATCCCGAAATGACCTAGTTTGTGTTAAACCCCATCTTTCTCTCTCTCGCTCTCTCCCTCTCTCTCCCTCCCTCTCTCTCTCTATCTCTACGTGCATTGGCCGAGAAAGGTCATCCAGATTATCTAACGAGGTTTCCGCTTGTCAGTGAGGACGGAGGGCCTGACAACGACAGCCGTCTAGTCGATCGGATGGGACGAAAATCCGAGATCCGGTGTACACATTGGCGTGCGCGTAAATTCGATATAAGAGTAGGCCGTAGCGCCGTTGCCCGGGCAAAATTTCCCTCGTTCACATTGTATGGCATATGCCCGTCTTTCATTAGCCCAATTTAGAAGCACACCAGTATGACGTTAAACCCAATTTCATTTCATTTCCAGCTTGTATGTTGTGACAAGGAGTGGGGTCACCTGTTATACCCCCAATGGTCATGCGGATTAGGATTCTCGACTCGGCGTTTAATGCATGGCCGTCTTTATTTTTCCTTTTGTTGCAAAAAAGCCGGAAGTTAAACCACATTACATTCCGCACGACGGTAAGCTAAAAGTCATGGTTATCTACACTAATATTAAATTGAGGTCTCCATTAGCCCCACTGATGCAGAAAGTTAAAACGTAGAACCACTTTCAGTAATTTATGAATCTCAGTTAGGATGGGGGTAGGGTGGCCGTATGGTTACCGTGTGTTGTTATTGAGTCAAGTGGCGAATCCCCGCTTGATAAGGAGAAGGTCGCCTATCCAAGCTCTTGGCACTCGGCAAATCTCGACAGATTCCGGTACCCTACATCTAGACTCGGCTGTATGATGAATTCCGCCATTTTGGAACTATTTTAAATAACCCGGATAAAACAATGGCTGCCCCCATAGAGATTATATCAACAAACTAAAAAATGGCTGCCCCCATAGAGATTATATCTAGAAAAGACGCCATTTTGGGACTTTTTTGGTAAAAGCGGCACGTTTTCCTGTTAAAGTAAATCGGCAGTTGACTAGCCGCATCGCAAATTTATGGTCGTAGGTACATATCACTTACTACGATACACCCGAGTCTAGATGTAGGTTACGGAGGGTACCGGAATCTGTCGAGGTTTGCAGAATGAGCTCTTGGGTGTTCCCTGGGTCCATTGGTTTCACGCGAATTAGTAAAATAAACCATATGTCATTTCATGACCTAGTGGATGTTAGCACCCACCCCCTCCCTCTCTTCCTTTAAAACCGACGGTGTTTTATTTTTAAAGATGCAATATGCACGATTTGGATAAATAGCTAGCCGTTCTTGCTATACTTAGTTCAAAATTAGATAATTCCAAATGAATATTGAAATGCCATTCACATGACTTTGTTCTGAGCGAAATTATCACTGTTTGTAGTTTTGATGGCTTGTTATCGTTGTACTTGATACTCTTAACTTTAGCCTAGCTTTTCCATGTTTAAATTAAATGGTTAAGCGTTCAAATCTGCTTTAAATCGGAGCCATACAATGACCCAGAGAATAGAAAACAGGTTTGGCATGCTAATAAATGTCTCAATGATAGTTTTTATAACATATGAAAAAAAATAAACACATGCAATATACAGATTTAGTTCTAACACAGTGTATCTCCAATACGTCTTTTCGATTTATTGCGCTTAATACTGTTCATTGCAATTTTTAAATGCATTAAATGATAAATATCATGAATAGCTATCGTCAATTACTATCCTAGGTTAATAAATCAGTGGATACAACGTCGACAATTTCAATAATCTATCTGGCGATTACCATATATTTCACATTATTTTGTGATTAGGCCATTAAAAAATGAATTAAATAGAGCTTTATACTTCACTAATTTTTATTAATGTACATTAACGATACAGTATCCATTTCACTGAGGGAAAAGTATATTTAATATTGCACAATATTATATTTAAGGGTGTCAATATTAGAAAAATATGAGACTTTGCTGCAGTTTGTGGGAAGTTGGATGGCCGAATGGTGTTAGTACGTACGCACTGTACCATAAAGTCTGTCATTGAGTCAATTGGCGTAGTTTCGATTCCCCCGGTTGCACGTGACAAGAAGTAGGGTCGCCTGTCCAACCTCCTGGGTTTACCCCGTACCCTTCTGTTTCCTCCCACTGCTAAAGACCCCTGCGCGCAAGCGAATCGTGTAAATAAAATTGAACCATATGTTAGTCCCAAATGCCCTAGTTTGTGTCGAGTGGACGTTACCCCCAACCTCTATCTCTCTTTCTCCCATCCTCCGGATGTACGCGACAAGGAATAGTGAAATAAAATTGATTAAAGGGCTAATCCCGATATTTGTTTTGGGAATAAAACTGCTTAATTTTGTGTTAAAATCCCTTAGTTCAGTATTTATGATACGTTTTCAAACGACTTAAATCCGCCAGTCTTCATTTGGAATTTGAGACCGGTGCCCCAAGGTGTATTTTCTGGTATCTGGATTAAACCAAACATTTTTTTAATAAAAATAATGTGTAGTTGAAATTTTTCTTTGTTTATCAAGTACGGCACATGGGTTATTCACTGCATAACCCTCTCAAGTAACCGTAATCGGTTATAAGGTCACCCAACGAAACCATTGACGTGTCCGGATAAGCAGTTTTGGCGTTCACGTCCAAACGGCTCAATATTTTGAGTTGAAATTTTGAGACAAGGTAAATACACCATTCCCCTATATTTTTGCGTTTTATTTTCATACATTCTCAGACTTTTATTTTTGAGCCTCTGTTTAATTCGGGATTGTCCCTTTAATAAGCTCACAATTAAATTAAAATGTTCGGCTATAATTCAGTCATGTATAAAATCATCTATTCAAAACTATTTCTATACTTGCCAATTGTAAAAATACATTTAAAATGTAATAATAATTATAATAAAAAGGAGTAACAAGCCCATGATTTAAAAGCTTAGGCCTATTTATGTCTGCTTATTAAATAGGCCTAGGTGATATCTGATCACAGAATTCAGTCACATGTATAAAATCATTCATTCAAAACTACTCCAAAACTTGCGAAGTGTAATAATACATATTAAAATATGTAAAATTAGGCCTGATAAAATTGTGTATCAAAATTGCGTGTAAAATTTGTATGTTTTCGTATACAATACTATACTCAACGTTGATAGCTCATCGACGAAATGTGTAAGACGCTGGCTCGCCAGCCCGGAGGTCGCGTGTTCGATCCTTGCATTGGCCGAGAAAATTTCAGTGGTGCAGGACGGAGGTCCTGACAAGGATCGGTGTCTAGTCGTTCGGATTGGGCTAAAATCCGAGGTCCCGTGTATACATTAGCGTGCACGTAAAATATCCATTGAAAGTTGGACCTTGGCGAAGCTATCCAGGTAACATAACAGTTCCTCCACATCACCATGTATAACATAAGCTCGTGTTCATTAGCCCAGTCGAGGCACAACAGCTGGACTTGTCTGTTTCGTTTCAGGTTTTCATTTGTATCCCGTGAACAAATTTTTTTGCAATTGTCTGTTGTTGATTGGTATTTGTTGATATCAGACACAGAAGTCAGACTACTCGATACACGGCATCAAGTTTCCTAACAAAAGATAATGTAGATGATATATTATCCCTCTCTAAACTGTCTGTTAGTATACAAAATCATTATAAAATCCTGCCACATATCTTTGTAAACTGACAGAACATTATTATTTATATCCCTTATATCAAAACTCCATTGTTGTCCCGATTTATGGAATAGCCTTCACTCTCATATTCGCGTGTCGTACGATGTTCCCTCGTTTAATAGAATACAAACCTTTGTCTTCTGAAAACACAATAAAACACATGGACGTTCTCCATTGGTGTCTCTGTTTATTGAATAGAGAGAGAGAGAGAGATAAATTGAGACAGAGAGGGAGGGTAAGGGGGGGGGGGTAACGCCCACTTAACACAAACTAGATCATTTCGGGACTAACATATGATTTAATTTTATTTCAACTGATGTCTCTATTTATTGAAGAGAGATGGAGATAGAGAGAGAGAGAGAGGGAGGGAGGGAGGGGTGAAGGGGGGTTTAACGTCCACTCGACACAAACTAGGTCATTTCGGGACTAACATTTGATTTAATTTTATTTCAACTGTGGGAGGAAACTGGAGGACCCGGAGAAAACACATGAGGTTGGCCAGGCGAGCCTGCTCCTTGTCACGTACAACCAGGGATTCGAAACCAAGCCAGTTGACTCAATGACAGGCTTTATGATACAGCGCGCACGTGCTAACCATTCGGCCATCCAACCCCCCTTTTTATGGAATAGCCTTTAAAAAGGGGGTTGGCTAATGGTTAGCACGTGCGCTTCCGTCTCATATTCGCCTGTCCTACGATGTGGGGTTTTACCTGAACTAATGAAGACGTGCATAAGTTTACCAATAAATTTTAATTATTTTTTTATGCAAAAAAAATAGTTCGAAGGTGAGTTTAGTACGTTTTAAAGCATTAAAAGGGAACACTATACCCAGAAACTTGCAGCTTCTGATGTTTGGCGCATGGACGATGACTATGCAATGGCACTTAGTGTTTTTTATGTAGTTTTATGTCATCCAGGGTGGTGTATCAGGAGTTTTTGTTCCAGTATTTTTACAAAGAAAGAATCTGAAAACTTATGAATTACTGTTTTGTTTATAACAGGAGCATGGTTGTGACCCATCAAAATAGACTCGGTTCTTCAATAACTAATAAATCTGGAATGGTTCCTCAATCTTTTAATTACTGGAACTTATATGTTACAAATGACAATTCAATACATATAATGTACACTTCCAGCACAGTGGATTAACGACGTAGCTGCCACTACTTTACCCGATGAGGGTTACTTCCCTTGACAAACTTCCTTTGCAACTAACGATTTATGGGACTGGTCAATAAAAATACCACAGTCATAATGGGCAGATAACTTGAAACGTGTCCCCCATAGATTAATCTAGGGGTTAATGGAGTAGAACGGAAAGAGACCACTGGGGAAACCAACGTCTCACTCATTTAACAGTAACTTAAAAAAAATTGATAAGAAATTTATGTCTGACTTCATGACCAGCATTCGTTTTCCGTATTAATTTCCGATATAAGTCAAAACAATCTGCCATAATGTGAATTGTTTCTCGTGGCGATCGCACATAAAGTCGTTACTTGCTTTTAGGAATATTGCTCACAGGGAATATAAGTCAAAACGATCTACCATAATGTGATTTGTCTCTTGTGGCGACCTCACATTAAGCCATTATTTAATTTTGTCAAATTCATTTGTTGGGATTTTATTTTTTTTTATTACGGGTAGGATTAATTGTGCTCGAGTTTATTTTGTATTTGTTAGACGTCAATAACTTCAGATATTTAAAAAGTGAGCTTATACTACCTTAGAAGAATCTCTGAAACTAGTTGCTTTGAGTTGAAGCCCTTTACTCTCAGCTGCAAAGTCAAAATAAATCCCCCCTCTCTCTCTCTCTCTCTACCTCTCTCTCTCTCTCTCATGGAAGGATATGTTTTGGTGGATAGCCGAATGATGTATCATTAAGCCTGTCATTGAATCAACTGGCGTGGTTTCGAATCCCAGGTTGTACGTGGCAAGGAGTATGGTCGCCTGTCCAACCTCGTGGGTTTTCTCTGGCTCCTTCGGTTTCCTCCCACGCGCAAGCGAATTATTGAAATAAAATGAAACCATATAATAGTCTCGAAATAACGTGGTATGTCGAGTTGTCGTTAAACCCCATCTCTCTCTCTCTCACACCCTCTCCCTCTCTCTCTGTCTCGTATACATGAAACAATGGGCGAATCTCACGACCAGAAGGCTGTTTTAGTGGTCAGATGATTTCTGAAGAATGCTTATATCTTTATAAATTTTAAGTGTGTTGGTAATATAACAAGCGTGCCAATATTTTTTTTGACAGGGTAAGAACAACCTTGGATTAAAAGGTCACGTTGATTTAATCCTAACTGATAAAACATTAAGGGCTTCGTGACTCTAAATGTGACGGATTATTGTCCATTTATAACAAACGATTGTCATTACATATATAGTTTGGTTGAATAGAACAAACTCCATAAATGTCACGAAGAGTGGCATAGTCGTAAATGTCAACATCTGATCAGAATCTCATTATCCAGATAAAATGAACACGGGTTAAATTCGAAGGAGTCTTTTAAATATAAACTGAAAACCCTCCGAACCTAGACCAATTGCCATAATTGATGTTTTTGCTGTACTAAATGCGGAATCAAAATGGCATCATTAATTCACTATCTATTTTTCCTTTTTCCGGGTTGAGTATGTGAAACAGCTGGTGAATAATTTTGTGATCTAATTCACGAACAAGTAAACGAACTAAACATAGTAATAGTAGGTTAACTGTATTTTGAGTAATGCTATGTTTTGATCAAGAATTGTGTGCCCTAAACGCTATTTATCTTGCAGTTTTACTCTTCTTTGAGGCCACGCTCTTTTAAAAAGGCACAAGGCTTTGTCAACTCAAGTATGATGGACATGGAGCTTGACATGCTGGTTCCTTGAACAATTGCGCATAGATTGGTCGATTTTCTTAGCTGACGTCACAATTCCAAGATGGCCACAAAGACATGGTCACATGTCCTTTTTCACAACCTCGTAAACTAAATTCTTGAAATAGTTCAGAGCTAAAACAAGTTGTTGAATTTTGCAACTGGACAATGTTAAAATGGTATACATCCTTAAATTTTAAGTTTCTATGGTTACGGTCCGTGTTAGGTGACAGAGTGGCGTTAGGTATGGCATGAAGGTGGGGAATCTTACATATTCCAACTTTGTTATTTTTACTAGACGAAGACGGGATTTAAACCTGTTTGGATATTCTAGTACATTAGCCATATACATATTATATGCTGTAGGTGACTGTGAGATATATATGACAAGCCAAGGCGGAATTAATTCCAAAACCGTTTTTCTATATGGTGTCATCGGTTTTTGTGGCCACGTGCTATTGAGGGTTCATGTGCTCTTGAAGGGTCACGTGCTCGTGATATATGATTTCTTTCGTCTTAACATGTGTATTCTTTAGTCTTCACATGTGAAAAATGATTTTGTACAGAAAAAAATGCTTGGAAGGTGATGAAAAAAGTGTTATATACTCGATTTTTTCTCTTTCCATACAGAAAAACGGTCTTGCAATTTATATCCGTTTTGGCTTGACATAGATATAACAGGAATAAACTATATGTACATGCTGTGGCTAATAATAAATTATATAAGGAAATGGACCACCATAAAAGGTTTTTCTCGGACCATATGCTACACAAGGACATCTTGACTGTCCCAATTTTAGTCAGGGGAATTAAATGCATTGTGATTCTTTACACAACAGGGCCCGGGTTAAATGATTAGTCATCAATAGAAACGCTCATTAGTAAATACAAAAAAACCCCGAATGTTTAGGATTCGAATTGTGAATAATATACATCTTGATTCCACACACCAGAGGGCTCGAGTTAAAAGATTGGTTATCAATCAAAATGGCACAAATGGTCTTTAATCATGTCGCAAGTGGCAAATGTTTGACATATTTTGATCATGGGAGACACGATAATGGAAATCAGATAACGGGATGTGTTTTAAAGGAGATAAAGGTGCCAGATATTGTAGAAGTTGACTTAATAAATTGGAATCAAAGGAAAAGGATTTAATATTTCAGATGGCTACAATTCATTTAAATGTTTTAAGATAAGTGGGATATCAGAGAAGTTAATGTCAACTATGCCATTAGGACTCCCGAGAGCGTCTTATCCGTGCTATCGATCAATGTTGGAAAGGTGGAATATTACAATATACGGTTTTTATTTATGGAACCTTATCGCCTGGATAACTGTTGTGCGTAGGGGTCTTTAGCAGTCGGAGGAAACCGGATAACCCGGAGAAAACCCTCGAGGCTGGACAGGCGACCCTACTCCTTGTGACTTACAACCGGGGATTCGAAACAACGCCAGTTTACTCAATGACAGGCTTTATGATACCCATTCGGCCATCCAATCCCCTAAATTGTTTTAAGCAAACTTAAACTCATTTGCACTAGAAGAATATCTATCTTTTCAAATGGTAAAGAGACGTTCCGAAGAGCTGGATCTGTGAGTTGCAAGGGTTGTCTTAAACAATGGGTATGTCTAGTGTATTTTATTTTAAAAACAAGGAGCCACTGTGGCTAAGTGAGTAAGACGCTGGCTCTCTATACTGGAGGTGGAGGGTTCGATTCCGGTCTTTTCCGTGAAGATTCATCGGTCGTGGTTCCCCTTGTCAGTGGTGCAGGGCTGAGGTCCTGCCAATGACAGTTGTCTAGACGTTGGGGTAATACGAAAAACCGAGATCCAGTATACACATTGGCACCCACGTAAAAGATCCAATGGAAATTGGAATTCGATATAAAAAGAGTAGGCCGTAGCGCTGCGGTCAGGGCAAAATGTACCTCATAGCTCGCTGCATGACATATGTCCGTCTTCATTAGCCCAGTTGGAGCAGAACCGTAGGTAGACCTCATTTTAGTTTTATAAACAATGGTATTGATAATGAAATAAAAACCAAGTACGAACAATCCAAACCATAAGACAGAATTCGAAGTCCTAAAAACGTTATAGGCAAAATAGTGTATTCAAGCAAAATAGTGTATGTTCACATTTGGTTTATCGACAGAACAACCAATCATTGTCTTTCATTTAAATAAATGAAAGCCATATCATAGCCTTATTGGAATTTGGAGTGCATCAAATCGCCCAAGGCTTATTCCCGGCCAAAAACCCCGTTTCTCCTCATTTCCCAAGTCCCACGTGATATTCTACGGTCAGGTTGTAAAACGAAAATTAAGTTTAAAAGCAGTTTAAATCCGCGTTATTTTCGCGATGAATAAACATGCATTATGTAATAACAAAATCTGCCTATTGTCGCTATTTCGTTCGGCCTTCAATGCTAAATAAATGATCAATTAGGCATATATTGCCATTATCATCCCTCATCCTATTGTATTGTTTAGGCCAGATAATTGTGAACACAGATATAACTTTAGTTGGCCTAAGAGATATTCTAAACAATTAATGTAAATGCTGTTTTTGCTATTTTTTAAAAAAAACCTTATTAGTATTCCCCACACATTCTCTCATATTTCAATCACACAATAAGTTATGTGACATCATTAGCTATAACCGAATTGCTGGTATCAATGTAGGCTAATTGAGCTTTGTGAGATAACTCTGATTGGATGACAAGTCTCTTGACACGTGACATCGACTGTCATAGTATCAGTCAAGGGTACTCTATAACAACATTAGCATTGTCAATTATTTGCCCAACTGGGGATATACTTATAACTGAAATGAATTCAAATGGGATTTACTTTGACACTGCTACTCAAAAGCTATTTGTTTCTTATTTAAGAGGTAAAATATTCTTTGGCGGTTGGAATTTCATATTAGAGAAGGTCGCAGTGCCACTGTCCGGGCAAACTTCCCCTCATAACACACTGTAAGGCGTGTGCCCGTCTTTATTAGCCCGGTCAGGAACAGAACAGTATAAGGACGTTAAACCCGATTTCATTTCATTTCTGCAGGTCTGTCATTAAATCAGGTTTCGTGGTTTAGATTTCCCGATTGTACGTGATAAGGAGTATGGTCGCCTGTTTTCTCGGGATTCCCCGCTAGCTAATTAGTAAAATAGAATTGAACCATTTAACCTAATGTTTGTCGAGTCGACGTTATAGGAGCTTATATATAGTCCGTAATTCAATATCATCAAAAATCTTTTCGACAATAAAAACATTAATTTTTTGTCAATTCAAAATAACATCGATGTTGTTACCTTACCGGGAATAGATGGGATTCTGATATCAAATATTCAAGACAAAATAAAAAAAACCCATTGGCGCACGAATCGTGTACCATAATGCGTTTCAGGCCAATTTTAACGAGTGACTTAAAAAAAAGGCTTGATGATGACGCATATTTTTATATGGATTCTTCCCGTACCGAAATGAAGTGTTCACTTCCTCTGAAGTGTTCATTTCTAAGACACTCCTAGGACGCTTCCCCTGAAGTGGATAAAAAACCTCATTGAAGCGTTCATTTCTAACACATTTCTAGGACGCTTCCCCTGAAGTGGATAAAACACGTTATTGAAGCGTTCATTTCTAACACACTTCTATGACGCTTCCCCTGAAGTGAATAAAACACGTTATTAAAGCGTTCATTTCTAACACACTTCTAGGACGCTTCCCCAGAAGTGGATAAAACACGTTATTGAAGCTTTCATTTCTAACACACTTCTAAGACGCTGCCCCTGAAGTGGACAAAAAACTACACCGACGTGCTCATTTCGTTGACACTGCAAAAAGATTGTCTTATTCCACAGCATGCCTTTCACACTTCTGGGAGATAGTCCATATACAAATACGTGCCATTCACACTGCTGGGAGATTGCCCATATATAAGTACGTGCCATTCACACTGCTGGGAGATTGCCCATATATAAGTACGTGTCATTCACACTGCTGGGAGATTGTCCATATATAAGTAAGTGCCATTCACACTGCTGGGAGTTGGTCTATATACAAGCGCATGCCATTCACACTTCTTGGAGATAGTTCATATACAAGTACGTGTCATTCAAACTTCTGGGAGACGATCTATATCCAAGCGCATGCCATTCATACTCCATATACAAGTACGTGCCCCCAGTTTTAAGAAGGGCGATAATATAACATACAAGTAGCCAGTCGCAACCCCCTACTTGATTCCATTGCTTATCTGTGTGTGGTATTCCTCTGGGTATTTGCATTCATGTTTACAATATTTATTTTGCTGTTTATTGTTAGTGCATAAAATTTACTAATTATGTAATGGAGTGAGTGGTTTTTGTTGCATACACAACTTTGAATTGAACAGTTGGCAGTATATTTGGTTAGACACTGACTGGCAGTAATGTCTAGATAATCCGATATGAAACCATTTGTGCTGGATTAGAAATTACCTAACCCTGAATTCACATTCAATGCAAAAGAAGCCATGTCGTGAGATTCTTTAATCCCTAACAATATCGATACCTGGATTTCATCTACATTCTCACGGTAATTTCATAAAATGTATACACACATTCGTTTTTATATGAAGAATGTTTACCTATATTATTCAATTAAATATTATAAATCTGAAATGAAAACGAAACAATAAAAAAGTATCCCCGTCCTTCAGTGTATACCCCCTCTCCCAACTCATGCAACCCAAGCAATGTCTTCCTTTCTTACACAGTTTGAAATGAAATGTATTCTATTTACATATTGTCCACTATTAATACCTTTTCGATTGTTAATTTCAATGGGATATACTATAAGGGGGCTTAAATCCCATTTATATTTAGATACGTTTAATTGCGATATATTGAAACTAAAGGATCAATCAGATAAAATTTATTTTAGATTGTTATCCTTAATCAATTACATCGTTATTTCCTGGATTCCAATATTCCTGTTTGATCAATGTTCACATATTTTAATCTATTGTATTCCCAAACCCTTATTTTAATTAATATTTAACTCTGTCTATAAATTCATCTTGGTTGGAATAATGTCCAGTTTAAGACTTTTAAACAACATTTTATTCACGAAGTTGTAATTTCCTGCATTTGGGTCACATAGTTTAGCTTTGTTTTTTTAAATTGAAACTAAAAAGAAAGCATTTTTCTCATGGGTCTATTTTATTTTATCACTTAAATAACTAATTACTTATAAGACAACACTCGCTGATTGCGCGGATCATTGGTTTTATGGCCTAATCCTAATCATTGCTAACTGATAAGGCTTAGTTTTATGACTTAAACAATGTTGGGTTTTTAAACCTCGGTAGGCGGCATAGATCTAAAGATTAAAACCCAGTCTATAGACCCTTAAGTTACTCATGCTTGAACTCACGAAATTTATGTTTTGGATAAATTCACTATTTAAAAATAATGCTCAATATCATTCCTTATATTACTTGTATTCTATCTATTCCCATGAGTCCTGATTTCAAACTATGCAATCGTAGTTGTTACCCAATAAACCAAATTACATTTTCAACAAAAAATTGTGGGAAGCTTAAGAAATCTGACGATATAAACCTAAATGAAGAAATACAATGGTCGAGCTATTTCAAATGTACTTAATGGTGGGCGCGCTTTTGTAATTTATTGTTTATAAAGTGATATGATGAAGAAATGTTGAGTTATTATACATTGGGATATGTATTAGTTATAAGTTTTAATCTTATGAAGATCATAAGGAAGGAGTGGCGGGATAACCCTAATTACTAAGGCCTAATGTATAAAAAAAATAGTAAGAGTACCGTATTATTAAGAAAACACAAAGAAATTATGTGTGTAGTAAACGTGTCCCCAGGTTGTATTATTAGAATTAAGCTTATGTGGTGGGTTTCGGTTAATCTTTTAAATCTGCTATAACTAAGAGAGATAGTGACTTCATATTCAAAGGGAAATGTTATGTTTTAATGTTAAATTATCCTACCCATGGACGTACAATACATGTATAGTTGTATTTGTTAATGATTAGTGTTTGATAAATATACCCGTAAGTGTATTGCAACGTTGAATGTAATAAACCAAGATTCAGAGGATCAATAAAGTTGTGTTATTATGAATAATATAGAATAATTTGACGTTCATGGGCCCTTTGTTCATAGCCAGCAACAGGTAAAGATTAAAACATAAGCTACATATTGCGATATGAGCGTTGTTTTGCATACGTTTCAATTCAAACAATGGTTGTCAAGAGGATGGCAATATATGTTTGATAGAAACTGTGATGCCAATCTGTTATATTTTACAGACGGTAATAAGCCAATACGAAACCACACCACAACGTTTTAACCTCAATTGTATGGATAGTTTTAATTATTGAGACCCCCCCCTCCCAACACCACTCAAACTATCGATCCAATTTCGTTCCACCTCTTACAAATTTAGATTGAAATAAAAAGAAAAGTATCATTCTTTGTAATTTCAATCTTGTTATCCACTATTGTTACCTTTCCAATTGTTAATTTCAAGGCGCTTAAGTCCTTTTTATATTTAGATAAGTTTAATTGTGATAAATTGAAACTAAAGGATCAATCAGATAAAATTTATTTTAGTTTGTTATCCTTAATCAATTACATCGTAATATCCTGCATTCTAATGTTCCTGTTTGATCAATGTTAACATATTTTAATCTATTGTATTCTCAAACCCTTATTTTCATTAATATTTCACTCTGTCTATCTTGGTTGGAATAAGGTCCAGTTTAAAACATTTCAACAACATTTTATTCACTTATGAGGACAAAACTTTGTAGTATGAGAATGATAAACCGTATATAGTCTAACCTAGTTCTTGCATTACTTTGCACGTAATGTGAATATAAAGAAAGAGAGAGAGATAGAGGAGAAACGGGGTCTAACGTCCACTCGACACAAACTAGGTCATTTTAGGACTAACGTATTTTTTTTTCAATTTTTATTCCAATAATTCGCTTGCGCGAGGAGGTCTTTAGCAGAAACCGGAGGAAACCCACGAAGTTGAGAAGGCGCCCCTATCTCTATGTCACATACGCTCACAGATTGGCTCGAAACCACAGCTGCAAGCCAGAGGTGACGGCTAGCTAGAGGTCGAAGCGCGGTACTCTAGACTACTAGGCCACCCCCCCCCCCCTGAATATAAAGAAGAAATAAAGCAATGAACAAAATGACATGACTTTAACTTTCGTCTTGTATAAAATATCATTTTTACAAAAAATCATGATAAAGCAACAAGAAGGTCCCCCCCCCCCCCCCGCGGTGAAAATGTAAAATTATATACAACTTCAGGGGCATATAATTGATACAGTGAATGTTCAATTTAGGTGTGGTTTTTTTTTAAAATCAAGTCAACTAAAGTAACATAGAGGGTCGGGTTGGGGGAGGTGTATTGAAAGAACATATTGTTGCTAAAAGGGAATGTTTTATTGTTGTAATCATATATCAATATAGATTTGACTAGTCATGTAAATACCCGAAAACTGGTTTGTGATGTTTTCGAAAGAAACTCTCATTTGTATCTAGAGAAATGGTTTAATGATGTTACCCATGTTAGAGCTAAAGTCGGCCAAGGTCATAATAAGCTCCGGTCATATCGTTTGTTCAAGTCTGTGTATGGACCCGAGAAATATGTAACGGGCAATCTTATTCCCTCCCATCGCAGTGCTCTGGCTAAATTTAGATGTGGAGTAGCCCCGCTTCGTATAGAAACTGGGCGATATGAAGGAATCCCAGTTGAGAACCGCCTATGTTTTTATTGTACCGATCAAGTCGAAAATGAAGAACATTGTCTTTTAGAATGCGAGCTGTATAGCGATTTTAGGAATGTTTTATTCACGTTAATACAAACTGTGTGTCCAAACTTTGCGTCTTTTAATAAATCTGATAAAATGTCTTTTATTCTGTCCAGTGACGAAGTAGTTAAGTTTAGTGCCAAAACCTGCTGTGATATTTTAAAAAGGCGGAGGCAAACTTTATATCCATGTTCATGAATGGGTTATTATTTTTAGCCTATTGTAGATATGAATTTTAAAATTTCCTCCGTATGTATGTTTTTTTCTGTTATTTGTATTTTACTATGATTATTTATTTGTGTCTATGTAATGTTCATCTCGTCTCTCATAATTCTTAATGAATGGCAGTTTTTAGCATATTTTAATTTATGAATGTGATGTATTTATAACTGGTGAGACGTTAATAAACAACTACTACTACTACTACTATATAGCGTTCATTTCGATAATCACCACTCAGGATTATCGTCTTTTTATTACGGTGCCCACGCAATGATCAATCAAGGGATTAGAAAACCTGACCAATCACATGCACTAACTTCATTTCGCAGTTTCAATATATTTCAAAAACACAAATTCAATCATACGAGTTCATTTGTTGCTTAATAGTGCAGTGCAGAGGATATATCTCAGTGTTTTAAAATTTCCGTTACTTGTCTCGATTGTTGAATCAGAATGTACGCTTTGATAAATTGGCAGTGCGTCCAAGAATAGAGTTGAAGAAATATCAGGTCGGAGAGAACATCACCTGTAGATACCAGAGTCTGCTATATAAGGCTGTCATCGAATCAATTTCTGGTAAGTTTACCCGTATAGGCTCATTTATTCTCATTATTACAATGTTTACTTAACTTTTAAAATTTTATTTGCCTTAAAGATTCTCGTTTAGAGCAGTGACCGATTTTATAACATCTCTTTAGCCAATAAAGCTAAAATTACTTCTGCAATACGTATTTCAAATAAATCATATAATGATATCTAAATATTTTTTTTAAACACATTAATACAATACCCTGTTACCTCTGTAATAAATTTTTCAAAGAATGTTATCAAAATATTCTTTTACCACATTAAATACTCTGAAAACGACCAAAGTTTGGTATTACAAAATTCCAATAAATAACGCGGGGGGGGGGGGGGTAAACTAAATATATGCGTCTTAATACAAAATTTCAATTATATTACCATGTTAAGTTTTACTAAACATCATTTTATTTGCTGTTTTTAAATATGAAAATACTTTCTGTCACTCTTTATTTTCATAACTTTAGTAAAATATCAAATATGGATGCTACTAGTCAAAATGAAGTATTGTATAATATTTGCAGTCGCTATTTTGGCTAACCGCCAAGATGGCGGTGGTCTGTAAATAGGTCAATGTTCTGGTTGGTCCTTGCACTATTTATCAAATATCATTGTAGTCGTAAAATATAAAGTGCGGTAATAAATAAAATGGCAATTTTGTGGCTGATGCCTAATTTATTTACTTGGAGGGGTTAACTACCGTAACAAATAAAAAATCAAGCTTTCGGCTACTTTAAAAAAAAATTTAAAAACCTAAACCAAGTGTGAAATGCTTTCTGAAATAAACCACTGGCCCAGAACGCATGCGCATTTAACAATAATCAACACCCGAATGGAAATGTTAGCAATGGCGGTTAGAAGTGACCGGATATTTTACGAAAACTGTAAGTGTAGTATTTGATTAATCATTCGTTTTGTTGCCGGTGTGTTATCACGAATATATTTTTTTTAAAAGCAGCTTTTATGAGTATTATTTTAAGTCCAAAACTAGTGGGTTTGGTCAATGTAAAAATGTGTTTAAATAATGGCATTAATACCGTATACAACGTACCAAATATATGACCTATAAACAGGTCGGCGCCATGTTGGATTTTAGTTTTTAGTACCATCCAACATTGATTGTTTTTCAAAGTAAATAAGTATACATGCGTCAGAAAACAATTTACATATTTGAAAGGAGCAATGGACGTGATTTTCAGTGATACGTAATAAGATATCTGAAATTTTGTATTAAGACCCGTATTTTTTATTTTAATCTTATCACTACAAATTATTGTTGGTGGTATAAATATTTAGAAATTCTAGAATGGCGGGTGTTGAGCTGATACTGAGTGACAACATCAGCTGAGTGGCGAGTTCATATCTGCCGTTTATGTTTCTTTTTAAAACGGGAGATTCGCAGATATAACAGAACTGGACTGCGGAAACTGTTTCTATTCAAAAATAGAGCTTTGCACATACACATTTTTGTTGCATTAACATTTACAAAATGCAAAATGGTGGGTGTTGAGATTATATTAGCTATTTGTGAGCACTGACTTTAAAACACATGCCTATAAAACGGTTAACCGACGACATGGAACTATAGTGCATACTTTACAGATTATGTGGTAGTTATTTAAACTTTAATATATAAATCTATCGAGTTACTAGTGGTTACTAAAAGAATATTCGTAACGAAGTGTGTATGACACGCAAGAAAATTGTGTTATTTTTGGAACCACCAATTTGCCAATTGTGCGAGTTTGACTAATCCTTGATAAAAGATTCAAGCATTTTTGAGTTTCATGGCGAGATTATCATTAGGGAAAACTTTCACGTTAAAGTTTCGTTTCAACAATGACTGTATAGACATTTTGTTATTTTGTAGGATTTTTACCAATTTTGGAATTAAATTGTGTGATATAATTGAAGAGTTTTTTTCTCTCACTTTTATGGTAGTATATGTTTTGGTATTTGATAGTAAATCGTATTACGGTCTTGTAAAACTTACACGTAGCGAAACTAAATTTTGATTTTTGAAACTAAATTTTAAATTTTGAATTTTGAAATAAATTTTAAATTTTGAAATAAAGTTTAAATTTTGAAATAAATTTTAAATTTTGAAATAAATTTTAAATTTTGAAATAAATTTTAAATTTTGAAATAAATTTTAAATTTTGAAACTAAATTTTAAATTTTGAAACTAAATTTTAAATTTTGAAACTAAATTTTAAATTTTGAACTAAATTTTAAATTTTGAAACTAAATTTTAAATTTTGAAACTAAATTTTAAATTTTGAAACTAAATTTTAAATTTTGAAACTAAATTTTAAATTTTGAAACTAAATTTTAAATTTTGAAACTAAATTTTAAATTTTGAAACTAAATTTTTAATTTTGAAACTAAATTTTTAATTTTGAAACTAAATTTTAAATTTTGAAACTAAATTTTAAATTTTGAAACTAAATTTTAAATTTTGAAACTAAATTTTAAATTTTGAAACTAAATTTTAAATTTTGAAACTAAATTTTAAATTTTGAAACTAAATTTTAAATTTTGAAACTAAATTTTAAATTTTGAAACTAAATTTTAAATTTTGAAACTAAATTTTAAATTTTGAAACTAAATTTTAAATTTTGAAACTAAATTTTAAATTTTGAAACTAAATTTTAAATTTTGAAACTAAATTTTAAATTTTGAAACTAAATTTTGAAACTAAATTTTGAAGAATTTTGAAGAATTTTGAAACTAAATTTTGAAGAATTTTGAAACTAAATTTTGAAGAATTTTGAAACTAAATTTTGAAGAATTTTGAAACTAAATTTTGAAGAATTTTGAAACTAAATTTTGAAGAATTTTGAAACTAAATTTTGAAGAATTTTGAAACTAAATTTTGAAGAATTTTGAAACTAAATTTTGAAGAATTTTGAAACTAAATTTTGAAGAATTTTGAAACTAAATTTTGAAGAATTTTGAAACTAAATTTTGAAGAATTTTGAAACTAAATTTTGAAGAATTTTGAAACTTGATAAATCCTTTGTTAAATATTGACTCGGTATGGCCGTTATAGTTTTGCGTTTAGTTTATTGAGACTTCTGGGTTAAAAAAAAAATGCCATTAATGTTTATTGCATTAAATCAATTAGCCCCGGACCTCGCTGCAAATGTGACTGATATCGTAAACCTGAGATGACAGGGATGCCCTAAATATTTTGCGTATAAATGAATTAAACTGACCTATGCAATCTTGCCAAATTATAAATATCTCTTTTTTTTCAGAGGATATAATTTATTTAGAAGAAAGGTTAGCTGAGAGGTTGCCATATCAACTGATGAGGAAGGTAGGTGTGCCATTTAGACATGTATAAATTTAAATTCATTTAGCAACCAATACTAAAGGCTCTTTTTGCACTAGCGGCCACATTACAGGGTTGGTATAACCTTTTCTTCTTTTATTTAAACAGAAGCTGTTCCTAAACCCCGTGTGCCAAGAAAGAATGTTCAACTGCATCAGAAAAATGTCAATAACTCTGGTATGGTTAAACTGTTTTTAAGTGGATAATAACGCCGTTGCAATTTCGACTCTTATATAACACTGGGAGCGGTTATAAGTACCACAAGACGGTCATGCGATTGGTACAAAATGGTGCCCCGTCATGGTCTAGGGTCGCCAAAAAATGCTTTTTATGTATAATTTATGCGGATAGTGTACAAGAATCATAGACTAAATGTATGCCTCGGCTCAGCACTGCTTTTATTCCATCACAGTTATTTGTTTATTCAATTTTATTTACGAAGCTTGAATACTTTTCATTTAAAGCTGAAACCTGGTAATACCATTGCTGCTGCAAAATGATTTGGAACAGATAATGAATAGGGCTTTACTCAGTCTTGTGACAGCAGCAGCAGCAAGTAATGCAACAAACACGAGAAAAAGGCTAAACAGACCATTCAGGCAACGATAGCGGGTATGATTAATATGATCTATAAAATATGAAAGCCCACCAATTTCCAGCTGCATATTCCCCTATTTAATTACAGATATTCAATGAAATATTAGCATTGCAACCTTTTCATGTCAATGATTACTTTGTTCATCTGAAAAAAAGTATTGGGCTGGTGTAGATTAGTGATTCTCAACCAGTGTGCCCTGAGATCTTCATAAGTGTGTCACAAAATATTTAATGACACACTAAAGAAAATGTGAAACCCCACGTGACCCCAATTGACTACACACTGGTGTCTACTGAAAATTAATTTCTTTATTTAGTTTGATACATTCTATGTGTCTATGACTATGGGTGTATGCTGTCTAACTTATCATGTTTTTATTTTGCAAAATTCATATTTTTCATGTGTTCGAAGGTGTGCCTTTGAAAAAAAGATTGAGAACAAGCGTTCTGGATCAATCACATTTAGAAAATGTGATTGATTTAGATTATGTACTTGCCAATTGACAATAATAATGTTTAGTATGCTAACCTACATTTCAAATTATTCTATGTTTAAATTTCAGTCGAAGATAGTGAAGATGAAGATGATAATTTTTGATTCCCAGGTGAATCAGAGGATGAGGCAGTCGGTAAGCACGTTACATATATTTCTGTGTACCATAATGCATTGTTCTGCTTCGAAAGCCACAAAGGACACCAAATGGTTAGCTAATGCAACTCATTTGACAGTGCTAAGTGGATGGACAATTATTGAAGATACCAACTATGTCAATTCAATACAAAACATATGCATTTTGAGACTAACCTAGTATATAATTATTCAGTCAATATTCTGGCTGTGAGGAGAAACCTCATAACCAAATTTCTGATAACATAACAATGTTAATTCCAAATCATGATACTTGCATCATTTTCTAATCATGTGGTCTTAATAATTAAACATAACCTTTGAACCAATACATATATTAAGGAGAAACCCCAATTTAGATCACATATCATTTATATTATGAGGTGTACACTTGGACCCTAGAAAGTACTTTGATTCACATAACATCAATTTTCAATTTATTACAGCCAAATCATATACACCAGTACTTTTATCCAAAAAGAAGATACCAACCAAAACATTGTCAGGTATTTATGTACATTTTAGTAATTGTTGTCTATAGTGTCTTTGTTGAGATACAAAATAATTACTGTAAACAGACGAATTACAAGATATGGATTGAAATAAAATATGAAAAGTAATCGGCCGATTTGGACCTGAATGATTTGGACCAGGTTCATGATTGATTCGGCCCAGACTTGATTTGGCCGATTCGGATGTAGCTTATAGATAAAAGCACATATAGCTTATAGATAAAACCCTTTTAAATTTAATTCAATATTGAAATCAGTTTCTAATAATCAATCAAATATTGTTGTGCATAGAAGCAAAATGTAAGCAATAGCCAATACTATATGTTTGTGTACATCTTTTATAGATACAAACAATAAAGCTCTACCGAGACCGGGGAAAGTTTCGAAAGCCATTGCCACAGATTATGGAGTAAATAATAAATATATGTAGGGTATAAATTTTCATGTCTGCTTATGAAATAATTTAGCAATCCACTTTAGTAAGTTTTTTAAAAGGGGGTTGCATAAAAAAAATAATTGGAATCGTTACGAGGTTTACAGATATAATTATTAAATGTTTTGATTTTGTCAATTAAAGGACCTCAGTCCGTAACTCAATACTCCAAAATCTTCCGACATCGAAAACACGAATTATTGGTCAATTTAAATCAACATTGATGTTGTGATCTTACCTGGAAACGGTAGGCTTCTGATATACAATAATTAAAACAAAATAAACAGTTTACCATTGTAACAAGTGACCAGAAAGAGCGAGGCTAGACAAATTCAACAATCTTGTCAAACAGCGAGGCCATATCTTTTCTGGTGGGCATGCACAGTAGACTGGAATAACCAGACACTATAATTTCCCCCCTCTCTAGTTAAGACATAACTGATTTGAAATAAGAGTCAAAACGGAAACAATTTAATGTAAACCAGTTTATATACAATAAGATTATATTATTATATGCCTTGCAAGTTGCGACCCATTAGGGTCAATTTCTAGGCCCCAAATGTTAGCGATTTAGCCCCTTTAAAGTATATGAACTAGCACAAATCAAATTGTATCTAGTTTAACCACGTTTCATAATAAATAGTGAATAAGTATAGCCGAAGAACCATCTGCAACATAAGAAATATTTGTTTTATTGTTCCAGATGGTCGAGCTTGTTATTGGAAGTGGTCTTATTGTATTGTGTAGATCATAAAATATCATTCTTTTTTTGTATCTGATTTTCCTTCAAACTCTCTTATTTCGAGTCTAATCAAATTATTTTATTCTCCCTAAATGACCGTGAATTTTACTTTCAGATTAAAAGCTGCCGCCCAAAACAAGATATCAACTTACAGATACAAAGCCAAGGACAAGAGTACTGTGGCTAGTTAATATTTGTTTTTGGGAACAGGCGGGGGGAAAAACAAGAGCATATTTTAAAAAATACCACTGTATATATGTTAAATAATTGAATCAAATCGGGAATGTGTTACAAATGTAGAATAATATTGGGGATGTGTTAAAAACTAGAATAACATTAAAATCTAGAATAACATTTGGAATGTGTTAAAAACTAGAATAAAAGTTGGGATGTGTTAACTAGATTAACTTTGGGAATGTGTTAAAAACTAGAACAACATTGGGAAGACATGATATGTATATGCCCTAGATGACTATGATTAACATTGTGAATATTTTGAGTGTGTAATAAACCTTGATTTAATGTAGCATCCAAATTATTTGAATTTTGTTTTTGTGTTATTGTATTGCAATATCATGAACATAGTAATAAAGAATGTTATTAAAGTGTTAATTTGTTTCGTGTATAGCCAAAAAGGTCACATTTGAAGATCAAGCGCAGAGCAGGAATTAATGAAGTGAGCAAAAGACCTTATAAGCACTGGGTTGAAGTGAGCAAACCTTCTTATAAGCACTTGGTTGAAGTGAGCATAACACCTAATAAGCACTGGGTTGAACTTGAAGTGAGCAAAAGACCTTATAAGCACTGGGTTGAAGTGAGCAAAAGACCTTATAAGCACTGGGTTGAAGTGAGCTAAAGACCTTATAAGCACTTGGTTGAAGTGAATAAAAGACCTTATAAGCACTGGGTTGAAGTGATCAAAACACTCGATAAGCACTGGGTTGAAGTGATCAAAACACTCGATAAGCACTGGGTTGAAGTGATCAAAACACTCGATAAGCACTGGGTTGAAGTGAGCAAAGCACTCAATAAGCACTGGGTTGAAGTGAGCAAAACACTCGACAAAGTACCGACTTGAAGTGATAAATACACTCAATTAGCACTGGGTTGAAGTGAGCAAAACACTCGATACGCACCGACTTAAAGTGGTCAATACACCCGTTTAGCACTTGGTTGAAGTGAGCAAAACACTCGATGCGCACTGGGTTGAAGTGAGCAAAACACTAGATACGCACTGAGTTGAAGTGAGCAAAACACTAGATACGCATCGAGTTGGAAGTGATAAATACACTCGATAAGCACCGACTTGAAGTGGGAAAAACACTCGATAAACACTAGCTTGGAAGTGAGCAAAACACTCGATAAACACCGACTTGAAGTGGAGAAAACACTCGATAAACACTGACTTGGAAGTGAGAAAAACACCTGATGAACACCGGTTTGAAGTGAGAAAAACACTTAATGAAGTGTACACTTCATGGAAGCCTAATTTGCATATTTGGCATGGCTTCTTCCTCACTTCAATAGCATTTCTGCCTTCTTTATTTCATTGAAAATTTGAAGTGTTGTTATGGAAGTGTGGTAGAAATGAACACTTCAGATATCAAATTTTTCACTTCAAGCACGTGTCGGTTAAGTGTCACCCATACTTCATATAGGTGGCGTCATCACTTCATTTGCGTAAGGGTTAGAACATCTAGACTGGAATAACCAGACGCTTAAGATTTACTTTTGATTGAGACATCAGCCGTTTTTCGCCGAACATAACTGGTTTGAAATGAGACGGAAATGATTGAATGTAAATCAGTTTATATACATCATATTGCATTATTATATGCGTTGTGACCCATTTGCTTCAATTTCTAGGTCCAAAATATTAGTGATTAACCTTCTTTAAACTCAATTTATCTCTCACTCCTCGTTTATCTTCGGACACGGAATCGATTAGGTCACTAAATATTTCCCTTGGTGAAAGCGGACGGTAAGCCCATATTGAGTGAGCGAGAGAGAGAGAGAGAGGGAGAG
Organism: Patella pellucida; assembly: GCA_917208275.1. Lineage (NCBI taxonomy): Eukaryota > Metazoa > Mollusca > Gastropoda > Patellidae > Patella > Patella pellucida. Next base: position 72,984,365 of record OU795038.1, read on the forward strand.
AGAGAGGGGGGGGGGTTAGCCAGAGACAGGATGGGGTTTACTCATTGAGCCACAGATGGTCCAACATACAAAGTGAGAGATTTTCCCCCATCTGTATCACGTATCCGCGTCGTCACGCGATGCATTGCATCAATGTTGTTTTAGAGGGAAAAGCTGAGCTGAGCTTAGTTTTATTACAGCATGATGTCAGTTATCTACCAACATATCACCATCAGTATTAGTCAAGTACCTATATGCCTACAAATTCCTGGAGGGGGTAAAGTCGCTCGACAGTGGCTGAGCTATTAAAAAACATTTAATGTCGTATCATACCAATTCCAAAGAACCGGAAGAAGTCTTTAAATGATCCAAGTAACTATAGAGGCATTGCTCTTAGCAGCAGCATTGGCAGATTCATTGACTGGGTATTGATTGAACAAAACAAAGATGTATTTCAGATAGGGCGACACAACTAGTAGTACATTAAAAAGGAGTAATGGTGTCAAACAGGGGGGTATTTTGTCTCCGATATTGTTTATCATTATCTAGACAAGTTACTGTCTCGGTGTAAAAAAAGTGGAATCGGCTGCTATAGAGGTCATATTTACGTAGGCGCTTTAGCATACGCCGATGACATCACTTTTGTCACACCTACCAGGCAAGCTCTTACCAAACTGCTAGACATAGCTAGTCAATTTTCTAAAGACTTCGATATGAAGTTCAATCCTGACAAAACGAAACTTTTATTATCCCCTTTTAATCAAAACTGTACCAACGCTGTAAAAGCTGAACTCCGATTACAAAACTTCAGAAATAATTAGATAAAAAAAAAATAACCACCATACTTGTTTCAATTTGATAGAACAAGTATGGCGATTTACGACGTATAAAAGCAGAGACATGCCACTCCCACATATAGTGTATACATGTCAACCAGAATATCAACATCCGGCTAGAAATATTTCAACCTCCCGACTGATTGAGAGTTTTTCACAATCGGTTTACTGAAAATATTATTGCTACACAGTTATTATCTCTGATAAGGTACATATCATTTTACTAATAAGACGAAATAAGTAAACCACTGTGTAATTTCATTAAGGTCGTGTCCTCAGATAACCACTTGAATAACACATCAGCATCCAAATCTGAACACTTTTTAAACTGTTAACAATTTTTTAGTAAGAGTAAATGTAACCCTGAAATTTTTTTAAATTTGTATCATCTGTCACTTAATATAAATTGTTTAAAACATATTGTATGTCATTATATAGGTGTCACCTTCTGGGATTATTCTCATAAAAAACATTCCTTTATTTTATACAGCATGGCGTAAAAGTATAAGAAGGTTATTTTGTATTTCTCCACGCACACACAGTAATCTTTTACATGTTATTTGTAATGATATTCCTATAGATTGTCAATTACACAAGAGATTTTTAAAATTTTATCTTTGTTAATATAATAGCAGTAACAATGTTAAAGGGCTAATCCCGATATTTGTTTTGGGAATAAAACTGCTTAATTTTGTGTTAAAATCCCTTATTATTTGGGACGGGTGCACCGACTACTTATCTAATAATCTCGAATCACTCCAACTTGACGCACTACGCACCATTTGTGGGCAGTTAAAGGTACTAGCCACGCTTCCCTCTACGCGGAAACTGGGTTTACTCCACTCAAGGAACGACGAAGTCGACACAAATTAAAATTACTATACAAAATCATAAATAACCTAACCCCTCATAAATCTGGAAGCAACAAATACATATTCATTTCGAAACCAAGATAAAATTAAAGAATTTCGATGTCGTACTGAAATATTTTCTAAATCATTTCTGCCATCCAGTATAGGAGAGTGGAATAAACTCAGCCCCCCTGTAAGAAACTCAAGAACTCTTAAAATACTCTCCGGCCATCTCTCCAAATCAGATATACGGTCAGCGAAAATTCCAGATAATTCATAGTAAATTTAGACTGCGTTGTGCTGACCTACAGGGCCACAAATACCTCAGACATGTTGCTGACAGCCCCGTATGCCTCCGTGGTCACATTTTTGAAGATCCAGGTCACTATCTCTTGTAATGCTCTTTATGTTCAATTGCACGAAATGAAACCACAGATAAATTACAATACGATCATAAAAACATTAACTGTCTTTTGTTCGGGTCCACAAACCACTCAACTGATGTAAACAACAATATTTTTTATCAAGTCCACAAGTTTATTGACATGTCAAAAAGATTCTAATCTTGCTCACTAGCAGTTTTAATTTACAATTAGCCATTCTAACTGATTATGCAACATTTAATATATATTGTACATTGCCATCTGTCTCATATTTGTGAATGTTTTTGTTATTTTAACTGTGTACAATAATTTGTTCCCTTGTTTTAACCATTATATATGTATACTATTTAGGGAGAGGGGTTTTACATAGGCTAAGCCTGTTCCCCAATCCCATTCAGACTTCCTGAATAAAATATTGTTTATAAAAAAAAAAAAAATCCCTTAAAATATTCGAGTCCAATTACTGAGAAAGACGTTCAACTCGGAAACAATATTAGATAATTTATTACATATAGAGATGCAAACTATGATAATGCTAGACACCTTGAAGAAATTATCAACTATTTATGTACATCATAGAGAAAAGTTTACTTATATTACATACATGTAAATAATTATGTAAATTATGTATTAAATTGTGTACAATGAGTACGAAATAAAGCATTATTATTTAAAAATCTTCGACTTGGACGCGACAGCAATTTTCTGTTTCACTAATCTATCATTTCAGAAAATGTATACCCCTTTACCGTAGAATCATATCATTTACAGATGTGAAAGGTCCCACCTCCCTGGATCAACCAGAATGCAGACAGACAGACAGACAGAAAAAAAATAAAATTCCGAGAAATACTCATCAAAAATAATGATCAAATTCTAGTCTTTATCATGGTTAAAATCACATCAAATATACACCTTTTGTATTCTAAGATACATATAGATTCATAAACATGATACGGCACAACATTTCAGCGTAGCTGTAATTCCTTTAGTACGGGTCTGGTCAGGTTCCTGTTCGGGGGCTGACATGACAAATGACAGGTTGTGTATCCTTATATGCGGTTATTTAAGCGGATTTCCATCTTCTCTTTTTCTGATTCCATGAACACGTGTCCAAGAAAGGGCGAAAATTTGAATTTCCCTACCTATTTTTGGCTTTTTGCCGTACGGGCTACCCAAACTGTGTTTACTTATGTGCGTTACGGACACGGTTCAGCATGCGTTTCCGTACCGAACGCTACATGGTCCGTTTCGAAAAACCGTACCTGACGCCGCATACAGAACCGTATCCGCACCCGCGCATAAGGAAACACTCCTATTAAAATTCTATGAAAGTATTTTTTTCCGTGACCGGATCCGAACTAAAGGAAATGCAGCTTTTAAGTAGCAAAACAGACGGTAAAAGACGACGATGTCATACGGACATTTCCGTATTAAAGCTGTTCGATACGTACCGCCGTATCTGCGTGTCGTAACACGTATGAGAAATGCGCGCACATTGGTTTAAACAGTATTCTTTTCGAGAATATTATACAATATGAAAAGCATAGATAATAGGATACAGAAACAAGCCAAGTAGGCTTATTTTAATTTGCTTTCTTCTGGTTTAGGTGTATAATATATGTACAATGTCGAATAATATATGGTACAAATAAACAGATAAATATTTTTACATTTAAAAAAAAAAAATAAATAAATAAGTAAATGGGGAAAATAAAAAAAAATAAAATAAAAAATTAAAAAAAAAAATTAAAAGAAAAAATGGAAAAAAAAATATAAAAAAATAAATAAATAAAAATAAATAAATAAATAAATAAATAAATAAATAAATAAATAAATAAATAAATCCTCAACCCAAGGTTGTATTTTGTGGATTTAAACGTTTTGTATCTTTAATATAGTTGTAAGCACTTTTAAAAATCAAAAAATCTCGCTGTTTACGTCTGGAGATAATTCGGCATCACCATAGAGCAGGCAAGTGGTATTTCTAAAATACATTGAGAATAAGTCAATGGTATTATTTCGCTGAAGTGTGTAGTAAGGTCAGGAAAGTAAAAAGTGTTCAGTGATTTCAAGGTAGAGATCACAGTCACATCGAGGATTGTCATATATATGCATAAGGAACTTATGGTATCTTAAATCACTTTTATAATTACGCAATTTACAATGGATAATTTGGAATTGCCGTTCGCTTAGAAAAAAAGTTTGTTAACTTTGGGAAATAAGGTTGGGTACATTGATGACGTCACAAACAAAATCGATACGGATTAGTGATACGGGCCAGGGATTTACTCTTGCCAAGAGTATCTTTATATAGCCTATTTGTTGGTTTACGGTAAGCATTTGTTTCCATCCACCGGAGCCTGGTATGATGGCGTCATATGTGGATTCTGGCTTAGAATAAGGGTTAGGCTTAGCCCAGAGTTAGGGTTAGGGCTAGCCATGTCTACATCTCGAGACTCTGACGAAATCTGCAGGCCACAACCCTTAACCTAACCCTTATTCTTACCCAGAATCCACATGTGACGTCATCACATCAGGCTCCGGTGGATGGAAACAAATGCTTACCTGTACCCGTAACTTGATACAACTAACGTCATTCATATATTCCACAGGACCTTTAATCACCTCAGGTGACCAACTACAAAGGAACTAATCCCACCATTATTTAAATAACATCTTTGTAAGAATAGAAATACTGACCACTGTGTTAAGATAATTAAAAGCTAATGTCCTCCCCACTGGCGAAGCTAATGCATTTAGTCTTTCCCATTGGGGATTTACAGCCCAACATCAAAACTTTTACAAAGGAGTGCTGATTAGGAGAAAGGGAGTATTAGAATGGTTAAATCTTATAATTTACACCTAAAACTACTTTAAAAATCAATATTGTGATTAATTCTACAACAGGGGATCTTAAGAAGGTATCGTCTAGAACAGAAGATGTAATTCCATATATCACAGAACCTAGACGTTAATCCATTAACACAGCAGGAAGATGCTGTGGCTAGACAGTCTATCAAAAGTCGTTTTTTTCAGCATCCCTGATTTAATAATGAACGGTATTCATTATAATATGCGATATAGTGAAGAACAATTCTATAACAGTACTCGAATACAAATTAAGAGGGAGAGAGAGAAATGGGGTTTAACGTCCACTCGACACAAACTAGGTCATCGTGGGACTAACGTATGTTTTAATTTTATTTCAATAATTCGCTTGCGCGAAGGGGTCTTTTTTTAGCAGTAGGAGGAAAACGGATGACCCCGAGAAAACCCACGAGGTTGGAAGGCGACCCTACTCCTTATCAAGTACAACCGGGGATTCGAAACCACACCAGTTGACTCAATGACTGGCTTTATGCTACAGCACGCACGTGCTAACCATTCGGCGATCCAACCCCCCCACAAATTAAAATAAGGTTGGCTTGGATTCCCAGCATAGGCGTATTCAGGATCTTGTGACCTGCTCTCTTGGCCAATCATATACACTTGGTATTTTTCATCATTCCTGTAAACTAAATAGTTATAAACCGTTTTCACTAATAATTCAAAGGGGCCTCGGCGGTTACATGGGTAAAGCGGTGGCTCGCTAATCCGGAGGTCGCGGACATTGGCCGAGAAAGTTCGTTGCGATTTTCCGACGTGATTTCCCCCTGTCAGTGCTGCAGGATGAAAGGCCTCGCAAGGACAGCGGTCTAATTGTTCGGATTGGATGAATACATTGGCGTGTACGTAAAAGATACATTGGAAGTTGCGTTTCGATATAAAAGTAGGACATAGTGCTAGCGCACTGTATGACGTATACCGGTCTTCATTTACCCTGTCGGTGCACAATAGTAGGACGTTAAATTTCAAATAATACAATGTTTGAGTATATAATAGTCCACTTTTCGTGAATTTTCTCCTTTGATGGTTCGTTTTCCTTGTTACCCAATGTTGGGATTGAGATTATGCCAAACAAAAAAAGGGAATACCACTCTCCCGAAATTAAGTAATTTAATGGAAATGTAAAATTTGTACATTTTTGATGACATGGCAGTAAAAAATTTCATTTTTGAAAACAAAAATCCAGATTATGAGTAATTTGTTTGTAGCTTGTCTAATTTGTTCACAGAACTCAAATACTGTCTTTAATAAGAACAATTCTAGCACCAAAGGCTAATAGACATGAGAAGCACCGGTGTACATAAAGCCGCATAATTTTGAGTCGGAAGGATATAAGAGTTTAGAGGTTGGTCAGGTTGAAATGTGTGGTGGGAAATTGCATGTTTTTTGGTCTTTACTTCAGGTTTGTATATCTCAAGTTTTCCATGGTGAACCTCATGCGTGCTTTTGGACAAAACGTCCCCATCTGTGTGGTAGAAAGCGTTTTACCCAAAGAAATAAGGGAAAAAAGTTAAAGCCGGTCCAAGATACCCAGAATTAACAATAAAGTTAATCATTAGTGAAATGTGGCCTACTGTGATATTGTCGTTCATGTTCAGATTGAGACAATTCCATCCCATAACGGGCAATCGAGTAAACCCTACTGTTGTCACATCAAAAAGGGTAATAACTTACGAAAACTCACCCGAACTAAAGTAATTTAATGTAGGATTTTAGAGTGAAATGAAAAGGGGATTAACTTCCCACCGCACCATAATGGATTATGAAGACGGTCACGCGCCATACCCCGGAGAAGGATGTGCCTGAACATAGGCCCAAAATCATCAGTTCCTTGTCCAATCCTAACGACTAGACACAATGTCTTACCATGTTCTGGTCGCGTGGAAGCCACAATGTTCCATTTAGCAAGACACTGGCTTTACCATCCATGACATTGGGAGTTGGCTGAGAAAACTATTTCCGCTGTGGCCAGGCAATAAATAGCGTGTTCTCGTTGAACGCAAAAGAGCTGTTGACATACAAAGAAGAGTAGCCGAAACCGCTGCTATCTGGGTAAGTTGTCCCTCATAGCTGTATGGCACATGTTTGTCTTCATTAATCCTGTGTGGGCATACACATCGCACGTTAAACCCCATTTCATTTCATGTGTCGGTATATAATTCGTTTTGTGTTTGTCTGGAATAATAATTCTAAACCAGATTATCCTCCTTAAAAGTATAAATAATTTCCTTTCAGACGGCCAAGATAAGCCCAGCTTGGAGTATAATCCCTTTTCAGAGACTGGTGAGCTGGGTTTTTTTTGGTTTAAAAAAACACCTAATGTATTTGTGTTTAGACCCGCGTTTTTCAACCTGAGATAAATTCACCCACAAGGGGGAATGACTCGCGTCCAAGGGGTGATTGACCCAACTCCCAGTAACTTAAAAAAAATGGTCATAATGGTTGTGGAGTCCTATGACAGATGAAGTTGCATTTCAAGATTTCAGTTGCAAACTTTTTCGCTGGCTATTTCTAGTGTTATGCCGTTTGTTACAACATACCTTTGTGAATCTGGATGATAAAAAATAAATACCGGAACAGACTAAATGTCCGAAATGACATGAGATTAGCACTCTCAAACACTGCCCCGAGAAAAAAAAATCGATCCGTATTCATTCCATATTAAATTCAATGAGGTCAGGGGGTGCAGGCCTGTGCAAGGATCCGCGGTTCATGTCGGGTGGCTTCTATAGAAAAGGACCATTTTCAAGTTCCTCTGAAACGCCTGGAAGAGTGTCTGATATGCCTGGAAATCCTGTTTCCTGGCTCCAATTTATACAAAAATTCGGGGTGGGGGGGAGAGAACACCCCCAGTCCCTCCTCGACAGGCTTAGTGGCTACGTCCCTCGTGGTGACCGACTTCGCCGACCACGTCCCCGCAGCCAGTAACCTCCTCAAAACTGGGTTGGTTGAGAAATCATTTAGGGGTGAGCGGTGAGAAATGGTTGAGAAACGTGGATTTTGACGACAAAGTTCATCTTGTGCAGCGATGTTCTGTAAACCTGCTTATCTATGAGTTGACATTACATATAAACAATTAAGAGCAGTGGGGGTGGTACCTCCGATCAATATAGGGACCACAATTGGTGTCTGCATTCCCTGAAAAGAACGGCAAATAAAACATTTTAACACGGGTGCAGTGGGGTTTAACGGCCATTCAATATCTGGATTACCACAATATGGTAAGTTTTATTTCAATAATTCGCTTGCGTGTAGTAAGAGAAAAATAAACAGTCTTGGAAAAACCCAATAAGTTAGGCAGACGACTCTCGTCACTTATAAGTGCGCAATCGACACCACGCTTTTTGACTCAATGGCAAACCTTATGACCATAAGAAACATAAGCTAATTAAAAGACATTTTTTTATTTTTAGTTCGACGATTTGGGAGGAACACACCATTAATGTACATTTCGAGTATTTTGTGAAGGAGCTATCCAGCTTACTGTTTCCTGTGTGATATAACTGAAAATGTTAAACATTGCATAATGGAGTTCATTGAAGACAGAAATCAATTCTCAAAATAGATAGTTCTTTGTTTGCAGAAGTACTTTAATCTTAAGTGCAGCGGGACGACGTTTCGACAAGTATCCTCTTATCGTTATAAAGCACAGTGTGTTTTTTTTATTTTGGTCGTGAATGCGCCAGTTATTTCAATATTTCTCAAATTTAAGAGAGAGAGAGGGAGAGAGAGAGAGAGAATCGGGTTAAACGTCCACTCGACACATACTAGGTCATTTCGGGACTAACATGGTTTCATTTTTTATTTCAATAATTCGTTCACGCAAAGGGGTCTTTAGCAATGGAAGGAAACCGAAGGACCCGTTAACAAAAACCCACGAGGTTGGAAGGCGACCCCGGGATTCTAAACCATGCCAGTTGACTCAATGGCAGACTTTATGATACAGCGCCCACTCGCATTTAATAACACAGAACCCTGTTGTTTATTGAGATCACGCGTCTGTGACGCATGCGTAGAATGAAAACATTGCTTCCAAAATAATCGGTAATTTCCCAGTTGTTTTTTAAAATGGCAGGATAAAGTTAACTGAAAACAGCCGTGTTTATATTATTAAGACTGATGCACATATAGTATTCCAGTCTAAAATTGTAGGTAGGTTGGGTTAAAGATACATTATGGGAGATGAGATAACAAAGTGGCAGTTCTCACTATAGTAGTTAAAAAATACTATGGACCGTGAACCATTCGAATGAAAGTTCCGCTAAGCCTCGATCATCATCACTGAAGTCGGTAAGTCGAAACTAATAGTCTCGATTATCCATTTATTTGTTTAATCACGAAGGAAAGTTTTCTTGTAAACCGGACAACAATCCAACAAATATCGCAGTCTAGCCTTACCATCGAGAGCTAATTATAGTCTGAATAAGTTAGTTAATGTCTAATGTATAATTTTTATAATCAGATTTAGCTCTCAACTAATGTAACTTTAAATGACTTTATATCGTAAGTTCTACCCTTGAGTCATGTGCCGTTTGTCGATCCCAGACTTGACAAGGTTAATGATCGCTCGCCTAGCCTCGTCGGTTTTTCGCTAAATCCCCGGTTTCTTGCAACAGTTTGTGTTGAGCGGACGTTTATACTACCACCCGTCCCACCTTTCATTTCTATAATTACATCTTGTGAAGAAAAACATAGCCATATAATTACAACAGACATAGAAACCCACTGTAGTAATTGCACGTCAAAAAACATGGCTGTATGAATATGTCACGAAATCTGTGCAATTATCGTCTGTACTAAAGTGGTTATCGCATCACGGGATAATAATCACATCGTTGAACCATCTATGGATTGATATGTCTGATATAGATTCAAGTTTCACGACATTATAGTTTAAAGGAGATGAAAACCCCTTCCAATAACCACCAGAGACTTTAACTTAATTATTATGCTTTGTTGTTCAATAATCGAGATTTCTGGGCCATTTCACGAAATTTTAAATAAGATAAAATCCAAAATTTAGTAATTTGATTGGATAATACTGGATTGATTTTAATGCTTATTAGCCATTTAAAATTGAAGTTTCTACTAAAACTTGGATTGTATCTTTAGTAAAGATTTCGAGAAACGGGGTCCAAATCTATAGAAGATCGCAGTTAAAATATTTGTTTGGACTCTAATTTATCAGATCACCATTAAAATAATTTGTCTAGTTTCTAACTTGTTATTGTAGAGAATCACACAGATTATAGATAAAAACAAATGCTATGCTATATTATTTTTATTAAAACGAATTATTTGTCTGGTAAAACTGAAACCAGTGGAGTATACGGAGGGGTTTAAAAGATAAGAATGGGAGAAGGAAGGATCCACGTCCAATTTTATTTTTATTGACAACGAACTATTGTCTGGTGAAACTGAATCCAGTGAAGTACCCGGGGTTTAAAAGATAAGAGTTGAAGGAGGACTGATCCACGTCCAATTTAGATTAAGGTAACATGGTGTCTAGACGCTAAAGCGCGTCAAATCTGGGGCGTCAATATTATTTAAGATAATTTGCAGGGTGTCAAAACGTCACATCCGAATCTGGGTTTGAAACGAATTATAAATTTAGCGTAGTTATCATTTTATTGTAATAATACAAAATTGAATAGATGTTTTGACAGACCATTATTGACATTTAACATTTTATGAATTCCTAATTTTTTGGAACAACTGTCAATCTTCTTAGGCATGTATATAGCTGCGAGGCAATGCTAAAACAAGTACGATAATAGTCTATGCCACGAGATTCAAGCATGGCGTCATCGTCGCCATTTTGGAATTGTGAAATCGGTCAATCGACGAGCAATTGGTGTTTGTTTTTAGATGCGTCGCCCCTAACACGAACAACGAGATGAGTATAGCAGTTGATCTGGGGCCGTATTTATAAAAATTCTTAGAGTTTTCATAACTTTTTCTCTAAGAATTCCTAAAACAACATTTAGTTAAAAGTTACTCTTTAGAAATATTTATAAAGGTCCTTAAAGTTACTTTTAACTAAATGTAAGACTTGGATAGATGCCGAGCTATATCTGTCACAAAAAGTATCCCACCCATGTCCATTCGATATCTCCTTATCAACTCGTCATTGTTTTACTCTACTTAGAAATCTCTTCTTGTTTTAAACTCTCTTAGGCGGCGTACACGGACGGCCATGTTAACCAAGATAAGAGTACTTTTAACAAAGTGTCATACTTAGGAGTAATTCTTAAAGTAAAATGTTTTATAAATGGGTCTTAGGAAAATCTACAAAGTTAGGAGTAATTTTTGACAGTTAAGAGCTGGTTCCAACTCTTAGAATTTTTATAAATACGGCCCCGGGTCTAATAACGTCAGGCTTGGTTTTATCCTTGTGGACGTCATTCCCGGTATCCCCAGTGGTCTAATTCCATTACACTGCACTATACCCTGGGTTCATCCATGTGGTCTCAGACTAGTAATTATTTGTCCATTGACTTCAATGTTAAATGGCTGTAACATCACAGGCTGTGGCTTTTCGCTCAACATTCCGTTGGTTCTAATCTGTATAGGCACAATGGGGACCACATTTAGCAATCTGACTATGGTAAATTTGTAGAGGGTTGACCGTTTAGATTTTTTGCTACGACTTGGGTGAAAATCTCTTTTCCGACACAATGATTGCTCTGTAGAAAGACACTTTACATCCCCTATCCCTCCGCTTTAATATCATCAGTATTATCCAAAACTGCTCTGAAATTGCAAATTTTATCCACGTTCTTCTATTCCACACAAAAAAAGTCAACCCAAAAATGCAGGAAGAGGGGAGAAAAAAAATAAGGGAAAAATTGTCTATTTATAACTCGCACTACATTCGTCCACATGAAATAAGGGGAAATAATTACTAGTCTTAGTCGATGTGGGGGCAGACCACCATTAAATTTCACACTGTAGTTGGTCTATTTATAGCAATTCTCTCCCGTCTCTTTTCTTCCATTTTGCATGCCCATTTTTTGGTATAGAATGGACGTATAGGGTTTGAATTAATATTTTCTGCCAGGTTTTTGTAAATATTCATGATTTTGAGGCGGAAGAATAACTGAGTTATCAGGCTGGCTACGGTGATATGTACGCCAACTAGTTACATGTTTTGGGTATGCTTCTTCAAGTTGGTGTATCTCAAATTTTGGTGGTCAACCTCATACAAATTGTAGTGCAAAGACTAGCATTCAGCCCAACGAAAATTTGAGGAAAAGTTGGAGGTGGGCAAAGAGGCCAGGATTGACATTGAGAGAGAGAGAGAGAGAGAGAGAGAGAGAGAGATATGGGTTAAACGTCCACTCATCACAACTAGGTCATTTCGGGATTAACATATGGTTTAATTTTATTTCAATAATTCGCTTGCGCGTAGTGGTCTTTAGCAATGGGAGGAAACCGGAGTGCCCGGAGGAAATCCCAAGAGGTTCTCGCCCCAATCTCCATGCCACATACGCTCACAACAGGGCTCGAAACTACAGCCGCAAGCCAAAGGTGGTCAGCCAGCTAGAGGTCGAAGCGCGGCAACTTAGACCACTAGGCCATCCCAACCCCCCGAATGGACATTGAAGTCAATGGGCAAATTAATGGTGGTCTGCATCCATGTGGGAGAAATGTATTATCTTCCCCTGATGACTGTGCTATTTTTACCGACCAATTGCAAAAATCGTTAAATACATAAAGAAAACAAACATAAAATCATCTTTCACATTTTTAGGACATTTTTTTGTGTGCAAGTCACTTCTTTTACATTGAATTTTGGTGAAAATTTCCCGCATAGCACACTGTGTATGATGTATACAGTAGGAGCAGAACAGTAGGACGTTAAACTCCATTTCATTTCAGAAATCGAAATACAAATAAGACTCGTTGTATTTACAGTTTGCGTTGATGTTCAGAACGTGTAAAATATCGGCCCTGTATATAGTACAATGTACCTCGTTTATAAGGTCCTATTCGAAGGACTAGAAGCTTATTCTTATACGACTGACAAGGAGGGCCCATGTTGGAAAATCCCAAGGATACTTTCTCGACCAACACCTACCTCGAACCCTTGGTTTCGTTTTATATAGTTGAAAATTTCGTTTGACGTGTCTTTACTACACAAGGATCTGGAAGAGTTGTTATAATATAACCCGCGTTCTAGTTGTTGCGAGGGATGGGCAAATGAAACGGTCTGTTACGATCAGTTCTTGCTCTTTGGCATGCGGTGGACGGAACTGCTGGTAACCCAATGGAAACATCAGCGATGATTGGTTAATCAATGTTTGACTTCATAGGGTCAAAATCCGTTCGTAAGGCCCCTAACACAACCTTCCACTGCAGCCGATAAGGCCATCTCACGTATATAAATAAAGAAACAAAATAGAGATCTGTATTTTGGTCAGATTACCTTAAAGACTGGGTCACCGCGATTCCACACATATGCGAGCGATGCATTTTTTTGAAAATATTGGGATCACGTGACTAAGTGGCTAAAACGCTACCGGCTAGCCAGGAGGTCTGGTATTCAATCCCTGCATTGGCCGAGAAAGTTCATCCAGATTCTCCGGCGTGGTTTCCCCTTGTCAGTGATGCAGGACGGAGGGCCTGTCAATGACAGCTGTCTAGTCGTTCGGATGAGACGAAAACCGATGTCTCGCGTCCACATTGGCGTACCCGTAAAAGATCCTTAGGCAGTTTGAATTTGATATAAGAGTAACTGTAGCGCACCGCTTCCCGGCCATACTTTCCCTCATAGCACACTGTATGGCGCATGCCCGTCTTCATTAGCCTAGTTTAAGGACAGAAAAGTAGGACGTTAACCCCATTTCATTTTGTTGTTGATGAGATGTTCTATGAACAGTGTCAAGGACCACCCGAAGCTGACAAATATACTATTGTGTATGGGGTGTTAAATTAGGTAATTGTATTTTGTTGGGTTTCAGGCGACAGAAAATGAGCAAAAAAATGTTAGTTATTAGCTAAAATAAATGCCTCGGAACCCACAATATGAAGGTATAAAGGCGGCTATTATTAAACTGGCCTTGAAGACGAGTATAGCTTTCCTAATCTAATCGAGGACGTGAAGAAAGCTCGATGTTCTTTATTCGTTGTTCGTTATTCACCACCATGAAACTTCTTGTTGTTCGAGTAGAAATACAGGTTGTAACAATCTTTTACCAAAGACTTTGAAGTTTTATAATCAAATTAGGCTCATAGAAACCCTGTCCCGCCATATTCTCTCTAAAAGTGCCCTTATTATGTTACTAATTTCCATATCTGGTGAATAACGAACAACGAATGATCATCAACGAGCTAACTTCACTAATCGACACGTTTTCCGTCGCCGCCTACAGGGGCACATTTCATTTTGCAATAACGCTCACCAGGAATTTGACACCATCTTTGTTATCAATAAATAAATTAAGAATTGATTACGCTTAAACAAGATAAGGACCTGTTGGCAATCTGTAGTTCACCACCTTTATTATTAAATAACAAAAATAAACCAGCTCTTAGCCATTGTCTGTGACGTAAAACCGGAGCAGAAGAAGAGACTCATTTCTTGACATCAGTCGTTCTGTTTATTATTTACTGTTATTGTGATGACCCCGCCCAATCAGGGGAAGGAACAGCAGAACGTTAAACCTTATTTTAATTGTGTATTGTTTTTACGTGACTTAAAACCTCATCTCCAAATTCCTCTACACCCATCCCCCTCTCTCTCTCCTCTCTTTACCTGTCTTTATAAGCCTATTTGGAACAGAACAATAGGACAGAAAGCCCCATTTCATTTCATTTCTAAGCTAGTCTGTGTTCAAGGGAAATCTCTCGCTCTCCCTCTCTCTCTCTTCAACTTTTTACCGTGATTTCTCTATTACGACTAATATATTCAGGTTTCAGGCCATTAAGGAAAATTAGTTAAATCTAAACGCTAAATGTATTGACCTTTATATCTATAACCAAGACAAACCCATCAAAATATCAGTTCCAATTCAAAGAGGAATTACCATCGTTTTGAGCATCTCCAAAAGTCATTAAAATATAATTTTCTAGTTGTCTCTATAGTCATGAACATTAGATTATATATAAAATCTTCGACTAACTTGCCAATAAAAGTGGCTGTGAAGAGCTATTACAAGTCTCACTAATTATTGCTTGGGTCAATGAGTCACAAGTACATGAGGACTTAACTATGTGCTTTTTTTTCAAAATTTTGATAGCCTACGTTTTTTTTTCTTCATTTTTTCAAAAAAGACGTGAAAATGGGGTACATAGAGAATCTCCTACTCGTCTTTTTTGATATCAAAACTGTGTTGATATTTTTTTATATCAAAGAAGACGAGTAGGAGATTTTATTTATTACCCAACCCTTTCTTGGGCGCACAAATAGGTCGATTTAACTCTTTGGTATAGATTTAATTTTACTGAACCGGGCTACATTACGGCGCAATGATACATCACATTTTGACAGTTAGTCACCTTTTGCAAAGTTATATGTATTGACCCGGTGGTTCCGTCCAGCCCACGGAGAGTAGTGTAATTGTTATAGAAATTGAGAACTTTTCTCCAACAATATTACTGGATCCATAAATTAGTTCCTTTTAAAAAAAAAGTAGTTCTTTTAAATTGAACAATCAAATTCACGTGAAGAGATGGGGTTAACGTCCACTCGACACAAACTAGGTCATTTCGGGACTAACATATGGTTTTTAATTATATTTCAATAATTCGCTTGCGCGTTAGGGTCTTGAGCAGTGGGATGGAACCGGAGAAAACCCACGAGGTTTGACAGGCGATCCTACTCCTTGTCACATACAACCGGGTGATACAATAATATATTGTCGGACAAATACAACTGACGATCACTGGCTTGAAGCTTTTATGTTATTACATGGTGGTGTGTGATTTAGACGACGTGTGTGCCGCTTTTATATACGTCAAAGGTTTTGCCTTATGGTGGGCCGTTGAAAGAGATAATTATTCCATTGAAGAAAGGGTCGAGGTAGTTAGCGCGTCTTCGTATTACGGGTTCGATCCAGGTCTGGTCGTAGATTTGTTTTGAGTATTCCTTTGAAAGTGAGAATGCTCTTTTAATGATAAAGTCAGAATGATAAAAAGAACTAGTTAAACGTATACATTATTGTTGCCATGCAGGAAAGTCGAGCTAAATAATGGTAGTCTAGAATTGGCCCAGTTAATAGGAAAACAGACACACAAAAAACGACCATTATTGCAGGTGCCACGATAATCATTCTATTCAATACTTCCAGATGTACAGTTGACATAGACTCAATAACATGATTTAACAATTGCTTGGTAAATATACAATAGCTCCAGAGGGAATCCATACTCAGCGCAGTGTTCCATTTGATTGCTTCAGGAATATGGAGGGAATCCCGTTATTACAACGTTTCTTCGAAGTGACATTGGGTTTCACATCATACCTCTTTAAAGATCCATTTATACTAAACACGAATTCGACAACTCGCCTTTACATGCGACGGTCAGGGCGAAGGGGAGGGGAGTGTATACCGCGAGCGCATTGCATTATAAGGCCTGTCATTAAGTCAAGTGGCGTGGTTTCGATTCCCCTCTCCTGTACGTGACAAGGAGTAGGATCGCTTGTTAAAACTCATGGGTTTTCTCCTGGTCCTCCGGTTTCGTCCCACTGCTAATGACCCCAACGCACGAGAGATTTAAAGAAATAAAAAATGAACCACACGTTAGTCCTGAAAAGACCTAGTTTGTGTCGAGTCACTTGGTGAACTGCCCCATATCTCTAATTATCTCTTTTTCGCTATTTAGTAAGCTGTCTCTCCCTCTATTTTACCCAGTTTAGCGAGTTCTCGGTCTCAAATTCTTCTGCACTTAGTGAGCTGCCTCTATCTACCCATTTTATGATACCTCTCACGATCTGTTCTCCAAAAGTTGTCGTGGAACAGAAATTAAACTGCGTTCGGCGTCAGTAATAAACTAGTGCATTCAAATACTAGTAGTAGTTATTGGGCGCATTCTATTCTTTGGAACCGTAAATAAAAAAATGGATCTAAAATCACACAAACGTGTATTATGTTCTGTGAAATACCGTTCAGATTGAGTACATTTTTAATACGTCCTAAATGTCTGATTCACAAACGACAAACAATGCCGTTCCTGATATCATTCGGCAAACCTCGACAGATTCTATGCATCTTAATCCCGGCTGTATGGCCTTTTCCGCCATAATTGATCTATTTTAATGACTCCGAATGCACCAATGGCTGCCCCAATGGAGATTTCTGTCTGTGGAGAGGGAATTATATCAAAAAAACGTCACGGGCCTGATGTCAGAACTAAATATAGATCTAATTATAAGTAATATTGGTTCAACTTCGCAATAACAATTACTGCGTAAAAATATATGACCTTTAGACAAAAAGTAATCTTCGACGAAATATTTCATTAAATTTTTAATGTCAAAAAGGTGAAAAACACAGCTGTAATTACGAAATAAAGCTGAGTGTTTTTCACACAATGAATTATCATTCTAAATCGAAACTGACTTAAAGGTGTTTTAAAAACTTTCGACATTTAAAGTGTGAAAGTCACAATTTTACATACGTAACTATTGTTAATGATTTAAACCTTGAACAGTTTTGTATATAAATCTGATGTTATTTATTCTTGACCTTTGGGGGATTGGATGTTCGAATGGTTAGCACGTGCGCGTTGTATCATAGAGCCTGGCTGCTTAAGACGCACGCGAATTATTTAAATACAATTAAACCATATGTTAGTCCTGAAATGACCTAGTTTGTGTCGAGTGGACGTTAAATCCCATTCTCTCTCTCTCTCTCTCTCTGTCTCTTTGTCTCTCTCCCCCTCTCTCGACATTTAAATACAATCGAGATTCTTAATCCTGCAATGTCATGTTGAGAAATAAGTGAATTCTTGCTAAAGACCCCAATACGCCAGCGAATTATTGAATTAGAATGGGGTTTAACGTCCACTCTTAAACCCCATTCTCTCTCTGTGTGTCTATCTGTCTCTCTCTCTATCTCTTTCTCTCACTCTTGACCTTTTCATACAATCGAGATTCTAAATCAATGTCACGTTGCGAAATAAGTGAATTATTTAAAGCACGAGACTACGACAAAGTGTTAATTTTAATATTCTTAACTTTCCATAAAAATGCTAGCAAATCTGAGAGTTTCTAATTTTTTGACAGTAATTGCAGGCCCAAGGGACTGTATAAGATGCAAATATCGATGAATTATTGATGTGATGGGTAATACTATGACTGGTTAGATTGATGTTAATTTTGACATTTTTACTTTACGTACACGTAAACAAATCCTTTAAAGTTAAAATTTGATTGATAGACCAGACTATAAAATTAACCACGTAACACCGTATGACGCATGCCCGACTTCATTAGCACAGAAATGTTAAAAGGTAGGCCATGAAACCTCATTTCTAATAATAATTCAATAATTGCTCTTTGTCTCTCAAATTTTCAACGTATATTATATCATTTTACTTTATCGAGATTATTGAAATAAATACAGAGGCTTTGGATCACGGACAGGAGATTCTTGAAGTCATTTTTGAATTCTGACGTCATATCTAAAATACATGTATAGTGTAATGACAATTTTACTCAAACTGATAGATCTGTGAGCATTCAACAAATAAATATTATTCAATTGGTACAATGATCAAATAACATACTTTTATTGAATAACAATTACTATGGTTTATTTCACTGCGACGTTTTAACAAGATTTCACAAGTCTTTATCGAGCATATACACAAATAATTAAAAAATGAGAAAAATATGAATATAAAAATCAGTGGGAACTATCCAATGGAATGCAAGGAGAGTGAGCACGAGTAGCTATGGCAACCTACAATCATATCTATTAGGATTATCTTTTTGGACAATAAAAAGATAAAATAGAGGATTACCAAGGTGATCAAATATTGAAACCACATATATTGTACTATAATTGAAACCAGTATAAACTATGATTAACAGAATAAACTTTACAAAGATCAAACAGAGGATCTGTAGAATTATAGCGAAACCAAGATCGGGAGTTATATGCCCTTGGCATGCATGCAGAATATGTGATATTTAATTCATAATGACATTTTGTTCCCAAGACAATTGACTCTTCATTCATTAAAACGCATATCAACATAAGTATAATTTCAGAGGAACAACCCCCAGTAATGCATATAACATCAGTTAACCATCATGTATATGTATAATACCGGTTTAACTCAAATTGATCCCCTCACAAGTAATAGATACGTATAATACCAGACTTCAAAGGATTCCGTCATCAGCAAGGGGATTCCCTCAACAGTAATACGTAATATAGGATTCCCTTGCTGTCCTCATCAGTAATACGTATTACAACGTATAAAAATAAAAGTTTAACTACAGCCAGCGTATACAGGTATCAACTTGATTTAAACCAGGACCAAGAGTGTATTTAAACAAGTTCAAAACAAATATGAAACAGAATCGATGCCCCTTTTACCCCCAACCTAGGTGTTTGTCAAAGGTGAATAATGATACAACTTATAGTAACGAAATATGTTTATCTTAAGTCCCGTTTCCACCAATCTAATTAATAAATAGATCTATATTTCGTTTCGTTTTTTATACTTTCGATGGCCTACACTACATGTAGATCTAACAAGTTATAGTGGGAGTTCACTCACGTTCTATGACGTCAGGTACCAAGCAAGCGACATTTGACCTGATAACCTCAGTCGTTCGATTACCTAATTAGCGACCGCCATGCTTTTTTTAAATGTACATGTTTTGATTTCTATCTCTGTTAATGTCTACCCACATGACCGCGCAAAAAAGGTCAAACGCTCGATTGACAGACCATTTGATTGGTTGACCCCTGCCTCATTTCAAGCAGAACACGAGTTAAATAACAAGTCTTCCAGATTCAAATGTAGTGTCGCGTGGACGTTAAACCCTATTTCTCTCTCCCTCTTTATCTTAATATATATGTCATTAACAAAAATGTCTTTACAAATAGTTTATTCTCAAGTAAAAACGAAATTTTAAACAATAAAAAACGAAACGAAATTGGATCTGTGTTTTAATCAGATTTCTCTCTCTCTTTATCATATGTCATTTACAAAAATGTCTTTACAGGCAGATAGTTTATTCTCTAGTAAAAACGAAATTTTAAACTATAAAAAACGAAACGAAATTGGATCTGTGTTTTAATCAGATTGTGTTTCCGCCCAAATGATATCACACACAAATTTAAATACAGAGATACAAAGGAATTATATATCATCCTTATCAGATGCCGGGGGTAGGGTGGGATTCAATTAACAAAAATATCTTTACACTCAGATAGTTTATGATGAGTCAACTGGCTCGCCTGTCCAACCTCGTGGGTTTTCTCGAGGTCCCCCGGTTACCTCCCACTGCAAAAGACCCTACGCACAAGTTTGTGTCGCGTGGACGCTAAACCCCATCTCTCTCTCTCTCTCTCTCTTTTCTTAATGAATGCCATTAATGAGGGAATCCTTTTGAATTGAAATATTTTTGTAAATATGTATATACTGAACCGAAATGACCCATTCTTGAAGCGATATCCTTATTGAAGTTCGCAAGGGATTAAAATCCCTGTCATCGGCTTTAATCACATTTTTGTAAATAGGTATATTAAACTTATACTGAACCGAAATTACCCATTCTGGAAGTGATATTATTATTACAGTTCACAGGGGATTAAACCCCAGGGCCTTGTTTCTCGAAATCGTAACTAAAGATAACATCCAAATTTTAGTAGAAACTTCAATTTTGATTGGCTTAACACTAAAATCAGTCTAATATTATCCAATTAAATTACTAAAATTTGGTTTTATCTTAGTTAAAATTTCGTGAAATAGGCCCCCGGTCATCGGCATTATGATACACTGAAAGTAAAACATGTTCCTCGATTTGATCTATGGGAAAGAATTTATCCTTTTCAAATGAATAAAATATGGTTTAAACTATTTGATCTATCTGAACTCCCCAAGATACTCACGACGTATGAAACTAAAAATACACACCTAAACAATATAGTTGGGAGGGGGGGGGGGGCGAATGGTTAGAACGTACGTACTTACTGTATCATAAGGTCTGTTGAATTATTAAAGACAATTAAACCATAAGGAGAAGGGTTGCCTGTCCAATATCGTGGGTTTCTCCAGGTCCTCCCACTGCTAAAGAACCCTATGAACAAGCGAATCATTGAAATAAAATTAAACCATATGTTAGTCCCGGAATGAACTAGTTTGTGTCAAGTGGACGTTAAACCCCATGTCTCTCTCTATTCAGAGACTAGACGTGGTTGGGTTTGATAAATTAAATACTATCTCCGGCGAATATACAAAACATTATAATGTATTCTGGAACCGAAAAATACAATATAAATTAAAAATAGGAAATCTGTGTAACAGTATGAGAGCCTTATCTCACAGTTCCACAAAATCTACCCCATTACTACCTTGCAGACTTCTTCAACTAATTTAATATCAATGTTCTGCCCCGACTTGGCTAATAAAAGGGGTATGCACCACACACTTCTTTGTGCTTTGAGGACAATTTTACGTGCACGCCAATGTGTACACGGAACCTCGGTTTATCGTCCCATTCAAATGAATAGATAGCTGTTTTTGCCAGGCTCCCCGTCCTGCATCGTGGCTCCACTTAATAGCAATGAGTAAGTATTGGATGGCATTGGGGTTGGGTTTATTAGTATTGGGTGGTATTGGGTAGTATTTAGTTATTATTGGGTAATTTGTTATTATCTGGTGGAATTGGGTAATATTTAAATAATTATGATATTAGAGGAAACATCCTTCTTCCAACGCGTGTCAAAAATAATAAAACAGAATCGAATATATCACCCACTGCGAGAATCAGTCCGTTATATATTGTGTTAGCTTGGTTTGACATTAAACTGAATAGAGACACCGTACAGGTTTAAATTAGATTGTTTGCCGCATCTGTGTCAAATCTGCTGCTCCTCAGATATAAATGTTTTAATTGGCAATTGATGAATCACAGACATTATCAAGTGATTTTCAGTCTCCAACTACCTTAATGTTTAGCCTTGTTCACAACCCATCGTACGTGTTACTATGGGGGATGGGACGGGATAGCTTTAATAAACCCGTGCGTGAGGCTTACGCGTCACTTGCAGGGGCGTGGATTTGTCATAACTTTTGGAACCTTTCATTACCAAAGCAAAGAAATATTTACGAATAGTTTACTGTACCAGTGTTATTTCGATGTAACTGTTACTAGTGGTACTATGATAACGATATAATCGTAAAGATGAATTACTGTTGCAAGACCGAAGGCCTTCAGAACGGGATATTCATGTGGATATCAACCTGAAAATCTGTCCTGGCGATCAAAATCATTGGGGGGGGGGGGCAGAGACCTATTCGCCCCCCTTCCTAAATCTACGCCCATGGTCACTTGTGTGCGCGAGGACCGGGCAGACTCCAGGCAACCGGTTTCTTGTGACTGGCCTGCGGGCTACTAAATCCTATGAACCGTGCGTGTCAAAACACCTACGACGAGTTGTGAGCTAGGCTTAAAGCCCAGCTTACGTCGCCTTACGACGCGATAAAACTGTCGGCGACTAGCGGCAACTGACAGCTTATGTCGCTACGACTGGATTTATCCACGATTGGGCTCAACCACGAGAAACTAGATGGTCCCAGTCAAAAGTGCGCTTATGTCGCTTGCGACTAGAAGAAACAACGAGTTGTCTCCAGTCATAGGAGAAGAAACTGGAGACAACTGGACGGTGATTGGCTTACGTCCGACTCACACCAGTCGTAAGAGCGCTTATGTGGTCCAAGTAGTTACGACTGATAAGTTCAACGTGGTCGTAGACCAGTCGCCGATAGTTTTATCGAGTCGTAGGGCGACATCGGCTGGGCTTAAAGCCCCAATACCACTCTTGTTGTAACTGAATAATATGTTCCAATCTTTATTCTGGTCAACAATGTGTACTATTTTACAATATTTCAATTAAAAAATGATACAAATTTCATCTTAACACACCTAATTTTAAAAATTGTAAAAATTCAACTACATGCCGTAACATGGTTTGAAAAGCCTTACGTAAGCACTCTCAAATGCAACTTGGATTTAAACATATTTTCGAACCCTCTGGACAAGTAAGATAGGTTGTAATGGATAATTTACACAACAGGTAGGACACTTAAACATCTTGTAGTTAGAATAGGGCTTATTTTTTTTCTGGACCTGTCAAGCCAGCAAGAGTGTTATTGTCCCTTTAAGAGAACTAATGTTTGGATTTTCGGTATTTAGGAATTGCAATGAAATAACCGAGTAGTTAACTACATGGGTCATACGATCTGCAATTGAGTCAACTGGCGTGGTTTCCATCCCAAGCTTGTAATTAGTCGCCTGTCTAGTCTCGATTTTTTTTATCCGGGTCCTCTGGTTGAAACAGATTGCATGCTCAACCACATTGAATATAATTTGTGTTGTCTACCATCAAAAGTCAAACCTAGTAACTCACTTTTTTGAGAAAGGAAAGGAAAACTTAGTGAATGAATATTAAACCCCAGCTCATCGATTGATATGACTATTGAGTTACTAGGTTTTGCTGTGGTATACTAGACAAATGAAGGAAGTTGCTAGGTTGTCTCATGGATGTAACTGCTTACAAAATCAAAAGATTGGAATATCTAGTACAGTGCTTTTAAACCTTTATGATACATTCCCCACTTGGGACATGTTTTCTCCACTATTCACCCCTAGCACTATAAAACATCAATTTACTAAAAACTGAAAAATACTAATTAGGTATCGTTTCCAAAACATATTTAATGAACAGATGCCATTATTTACACTATAGTCTTTTTCACATTCAGATGGGACTAGGTTAACCACTTCCCGAACAATCAGCAGTACAACGAGATGGGTTTAGCGACATTATACTCAGCGTCGACATTAATTATGCCAGTCAGTCATTTTGTTCCTACCAATAGCTACGTGGGTTTGTGGTCGGTAACATTCTGACTGATGGCTTCCGGTCAGGAGTCTGAAAACCAAATTCCTGCAAATTCCCACCTATTCACAAAGTTCCACCCTTTGTGTATAACTCACCCCCATTTCCCCCTTTTTTCAAAATTTCACCCCGATCATTTTGAGTTTACACCTGAGGGTGCACACGGACCCTCGTTGAGAAGCACTGATCAAGTACGACAACAGGAAGCACATACCCTAGTAACTACAAATTTGATCCTAACTCAATAGTGATAAAAAAATGTGAGTTACTAGGTTTTGCCTTTTGATGGGAGATGTTAAGGCTTCGTCGATACAGATTACGTTTCACTTATCGTGTAAAGAAAGCATAGATCATTCTCCAGGTTGAATAAAATTCAACAACCGTGTATTAAAGAACATCGGTTAAAGTGAACAAACTGCACGCTACAAAAACATGCACAGTTATATCGGGAACACGTGTAATGTAAACCCTCTTAACAAATAAATATCAAGTTAATCCTAGTAACCCAGCAATGTCGACAAGAGTCCAAACAGTTATTAAGCATCGCATTATCTAGTGTTCGGGTATCAAGCCCCGTCCAGACGTTAGATAAATGTTAGACGATGTGGTGGGAAATCCACAACAGCTCCAACACATCTAGATATCAAGACACATGTACATGGTTATAGTTTATCATTATGATTGTTTAACTCCATGTGGGTGAGGCCGTGAAGCGATTGAAATCGTGGTTTTAATTGTGAAAAAATCGCGGTGCTCCTGTTCGGTCTAAGGCCTGTTTTCCACTAGGCGATTTTCTCCGAACGAAGCGAATTTTTTTTGAGTACAGGCATACGCAGTATAATTTCAAGCGGCGCCACACTTTTTGATGACTCTTTTCTCTGCGAAAAAGTGAGTTCGGCCAGTTTCTACTTTCCAGCCGCGAAAAAAGGAGCAAGCCAATCGGAATTCCGTAAACTCTCACGTGATAAATACAA
Source organism: Patella pellucida (assembly GCA_917208275.1). Lineage (NCBI taxonomy): Eukaryota > Metazoa > Mollusca > Gastropoda > Patellidae > Patella > Patella pellucida. The sequence continues at coordinate 73,009,362 of OU795038.1, forward strand.
CTCACGGGGCCAAGGCCATCCCATTTTCGTAGCAGTAAAATGACGCGAAAGGATTCCTTCCTGAACCCCAACAAAGGCTGCTGCTTTTAATCTGAGATATTTAAATGTTAATGAATCTTACCTTTAACAAGAGTAAATACATGTATCTCAGATTAAAAGCAGCAGTCATTGTGGAAGTTCCGGAATGAAACCTTTCGCGCCAATTTTGCTATGAAACAAAGAATGATCCAAACAATCGCTAGTGTGGTGGTAAATACAAGCGCGCTTGCTCGAAATCTTTCGCGGCGAAAAAATTAACCTAGTGGAAAATAGTCTTTATATATTGAGGTCATTCGCAACAGTCATTTTAATTGTGTCAAAACGTATCCACCAGATCGTGGACGCAATAGGGACAATCCTTTCGTAATGAACGACAGTGGTAACATTTGTTAAATACACACTCCAATGTATGATAACTATTTGGACCATCAAGCCGCTATGTTATTCTTGGGGAACATAGTATTTGAAAAGGTTTATTGTTCAGTCAATTCCTGTATGATCGACACGATAATTGGCATGCTTATTCCGTAAACATACATTATGCGACAGCTAAATCGGCCTATGTGGGTCTTTCTGTAGGCCCGGAATGTTATAAAAACTATTAATTAGACAATTATGAACATGGACATACCGTAATCAACTCTCGATGCCATTTTATTAGCCCACATTTCAATGGAATTGAACCCGATCTGCTGTTCAACGCCCATTCATGGTTAACCACAAAAATGCATAATCGAAACTTTGTTAATTATCGTGACATCGGTAACAATGAAAATAGACGCTACAGTGATTTTAAAATAAGGTTTTCACGGCTTAGAGTGAAACAATTTCACTGACATTTGCAGCATATTCCCTTTACATTATCTAGTTTTAAATTTTATAGTGCGAACTGCTAGATGTGTATCTTGTCTTCCATAATGCATCTTTAATTGGACCATGGTTTATTGACAAGTGAGATGGCGTCATACTCAGTTCCTGGTTCATCTTGAAAATGTAAAACACGCACTTAAATAGACAACTACAGGAGTCGGGATTAAGCTTACGTCAAAAGGGATAAACATACTCGTCAATGTTTGGTGATTTGTCGGACAAATGGATGACCGTGTGAACAGGGCTTAAAGCTTACTTTACAAATATAAAACACACACTCCAGTAACAACCTGGTAATATATCAAGGGTATTGAAAGAATGAAGAGTGATGTTTCCGGCGTAGATTTCAATACTCGACAATCACTATAATGGGTCAGAATGGAAACCTTCTCAGAATCAGATCCAATATCTTTATGCCTAGAATAGTTTGACAGATATGTGAATTTCCTAGACAACACATGGAGTGCGTGTGATATAAGTTATATTTATAGCACGGATTTCATGAGGTCGAAATGTTAAACCTGTAAATGAATGAAGCGTGCTATAAATTGCTTATAACATTGAAACCTACTCAACATGCTTGTTGTAATTGCACAGAAAACCCACCCCACTTCTCTATATGATTTATACTAAAACTAGTGTAAACCAACAAAAAAGTGCAATGACATTTCTAGCTTTTGTACGGTTAAGCTCCATCTAATCTACTAGGGGGAAAAAATCATCTGCTTATTCAACGAAAAGAACAAAGGAAGAGATAGGAAGAGTTCCTATCCATGTTACAATGTTTATTATTTGGTGACCTGTATCTCTGTTTTCTTCATTTGGCGAGGCTTCTCTCTACATTTCCCGAACTGTCGCTATTTTCCCGGTAAATTCAGTTCTTTCTCTCAATGTCTTCACTTGGTCATCTGCCTGTCCCACTTGGTGAGCTGTCCCTCTCTGTTGTTTCACAATCTGACCAGTTCTCTCTCTCAATTTCTTTACTTGATCGGTTGCCTCGACCTCTATTTGTCGCTATTTGTTGAGCTAGCTTTCTCTCTTTTTCCCAGTTTATTGAGTCCCCCTTCAAATTCTTCACTTGACCAGCTGCCTCTATCTCCCCATTTGGTGAACACTCTCTCTCACTCCCACTCTCTCTTTCCAATTTGTAAGCCGTATTTCTGTGCCTTTCTAATTGTGTGCTATATGCATAATCAACCAGTGATGGCCGCCTGCCTTGCGGTTGTAGGTTCGATGCCTGTTTTGGGTCATATGCGGCTTTACTGAATTTGATAAATTATCGGTTCGTCAGCGATATCAACCTAGAGTTGAAGATGACGTTAAATCCCCAATAAACAGCATATTTCTGAGCGAAATTTTGATAATCCCATAGCATTGTTCAATCCCATAGCCACGGTGGCGAAGTGGATAACAAACTGGCTGATATAGCCTGGAAGTCGCGGGGTTCGATCGGAATTTTCCGACATGGTTTCCCCTTGACAGTGATGCAGGACGAAGGTCCTGACAAGTACATCTGTCTAGTCATTCGAATTTGACATTGGCGTGCACGTTAAAGACCCCCTATCCGCGCAAAAATTCCCACATAGCACATTGTATGGCGTGTGCCCGTCTTATTAGCCCAGTCAAAACAGAACAGTAGGACGTTTAAGCTACAATTTTACAATTTTAAGTTATATTTTTAAAATTGATTAAAATAAAGCCTTAATATAGATGGTATCAGTCAACAGTCCTACCTTGTTAAAGAATAATCCTACTAATCCTATAATTCATTATCGCCAGCTGAAGAATTGGCAAAAATATCATTTTCAACTTGAAATTCAAACGTTTGATCATAGCTATTCCATTGAAGGAATATGAAAACGAGGGATGTAATTGTTTTATTATTTCCAGTGTCAGTGATCGTATAACCTGTTGAGCAAAAGACAAAAATTATTATGTTTTGACTTTCTTACAAAATATGAAATTCTCGCTTTAAACCCCATTTCTTTTCATCGTAGCGAATTTAATGTTTGCAGTTACGTTGACAAATTGCTTGCCAAGATTCAGCAGATGTGTCATTTTACAATGATTAGCCTCTTGGGCATTATACTATAACAAGCCTTCGCGGTTATCTTAATTCAATCGCATCGCTGTTTTACTATAACTACACTCCGCGTTTATCATAGTTCAATCTTAATTTATTGGGCTTGTGACATGATGCTCCTCATACCTACAACAAAATAGAAATCGATTGCATCAAAGTGCGTCTAAAGTAGCATCAATTCCTCGTGAAACCAGACACTGACCGGCGGGTGATAGTTTGAGCCTCTAGCATGGCATAACAAGGGTATCATCAGTACAGTTTAAAGCGGGGTTACGAAATACTTCCGATAACCTTGTGACACTAGTGGTTTCTTTAACAGACGATATGCCACTGGTTCATGGACACGTATTCGTACCAGAAAATCATATTTTTTGTTTTTGCCTCTGTGAGATGGAGTTAGAGTAGACAAATTATACCACCTTCACGACACCCTTTACAAAATGGGGTTTTTGTTTGGATATATCATTTCATTTTGTTGTTAGTCGTATTGCCCCCCCCCCCCCAATTGCCCAACCCAAACCTCAGTGACTTGCATAGTTTGATGATGTCCGGGGACTTATCCTTGATTACATGCTCAGAACTCAGAAATGGGATGGAAGCCGCGTTAAAGTTGTAAAATCAGATGAAAAAAACCCTTTATTCACACCAAGTAGCTAAAGGGCAGCTTGTACACCAAATATTGCAAATGCAATTTCAAATTTCTCTTAAAAAACATAAATTTTAATTTAATCCCTTCATTGGATACCAACCTTAAATTGATGGTATGATTTATAGCCGCCCTCTGTACCATACGGCAGGTCGCTGTCAGTACTGATTTGAATACTGCTAGCATAGAAGATTGCTAATGCTTTAGCAGTACTAAAATAAGTATCGAAGATTTGAAAATTTTCTGCAGTACTGCCTTAAACTATGGAGTCACAGTCAAATAACCGAAAGAAAGATCACGGCGGCAAAATACAATGTACGTCCTGCCAACAGATAATGAACAAAGAGCACTTTCAATTGCATTGCGAGAGAAAGCATGGTTACAGCACCTCTAACATTAAATTCACTAGGATATTAGAGAGTAAGCAGAAAACGTTATCGTCATCGCATCATTACGCATCAAATGTGAAATAAGTAATAATCGTTTGACTTGTTCTTCTTTTGGTAGGCCTATAATATAGTGCACAAGGGGTGTATATAGGCCTTGCCTGTTCCCCAACCCCCTCAGTTTTCTGAATAAATATTGTTTATATAAAAAAAAAAAACTTGAACTAAAATCGTAATTCATATATTAAAAGTATATAAATTTTACAAGTTCAAAAAGTCTTCTATCTTGATTCTAGATCTATCTATTTTAGATATGGATAAAAAATGTGAAATGTCATATAATAAAAAACGCGGCAAAAGTAAATCGTAATACGGAATATATCTATTGTAAGTTTGAACTCTTTTAAAATTGTCATACATCTGAGATCTAGATAAAAAATGTTAAGCCTCATCAAATTAAAAATGTGGCATAGGTAAATAATTCGTGTTGTTCTTGTTTTCGTAGTAATAGAGCTTGTATTTTAAAAATGACTTTTTACTATTTTTTATGCTGCAACTGACATAATTTACGACCCACTCCAAATTACTAGAATGCCTGGAAATCGCGTCTACGATCGTCTGTTTTTCAAAATTATCTGGGGGAGACCCCCCCCCCCAACCCCCTCTCGGTCGCTTCTCGCAGGCGGACGGCAAAGCGGAACTCTAAAGAAACATATTTGTCGGGAAAATATGTTGCCCCCCCCCCCCCCCAAAAAAAAAACAATTTCGGTACTGTACGCCTATGAAGATCAGTTTTCCTGTTAGCGGAAGGCTGTGTCAGGCTTGAGTAGTGAGTCTCAATTATTATAAATGGGAATGTGAATCAATCTGATTAAAACACAGATCCAATTTCGTTTCGTTTTTTATAGTTCAAAATTTCGTTTTACTTTTTACTACACTGTAGGATCTGGGAGGATTGTTATTTAACTCGCGTTCAGCTTGAAATGAGGGGTCAGCCAATCAAATTGTCTGTCAAATCGGGAGTTTGAACTCTCTTGCACGGAACTGTGGGTAGACATGAACTCCGACAGAAATCAAAACAAAGCAAAAATATAGCCACTTGCAACAACGATTCTGATTGGTTAATCGAATGACTGACCGTATAGGGTAAAATGTCGTTTGCTACGTCATAGAACGTGACCTCCCACTGTTAGTTGTTAGATCTACATGAGCGAGGCCATCGAAAGTATTAAAAACGAAACGAAATATAGATCTGTATTTTAATTAGATTGAATGTGAATGAACTTAACGCACACGAGTTGTATATGGATGTTAGCACAATCGGATTGATCAAAGATTTTCAAGTGGAAATTTGGAAACGTGGACAGCTGCAGCTGCCATTTCCGACTAAATTGAGTCTGAGAGGGGGGGGGGGGTAAGCAAGTGAATGGAGTTTTGGAAAGATATATCGAGATTAAGTACTATCGTTGAAATAACTTAGTTTGGAAATTGTCATTTGTGTCTATTTACAACTGCGGTTACTTTAACATCTGATCATCCGCTACATTGTGTAGGAAATACGTTGACCAATTTGAGTCAGCCATTTCTGATGATGCGCAGGCTGTAACAATCTCTTTTGTAGCGCGGAGGTTGGGTGTTGAGGGATGAATACTCGACAATCACTAATGGTCGGAGCGGTAATCTTTTTAAAATCACATATTACTATCCCTTTGCGTAACACAGTTTGGCAGATATGTAAATTTCTCTGACGAGAAGTAGAGTGCATGTCTTATAATGTTTTGTTTTGGTAGGTTGTGTCTCTGTTTTCTTCATTTGGTGAGGTGTCTCTCTACATTTCCTCATTTGGTGAGCTGTCTCTCTACATTTCCTCATTTGGTGAACCGCCTCTCTTCATTTCCTTTCTTTGGTTCCCCATTTGGTGAGCTCTCCCTATTCATCTTCAGTTTGACTAATTCTCCCTCTCAGTTTCGCCACTGGGTCAGCTGCCTGCACCTCCCCATTTGGTGAACTCCCTCTCTCTCGTGGACAACGGTGACACAAGGGATAACGTTACGTCTGCCGGAGACAGTGATGCAGACCGGGGAACATGATAAGGAATAACATAACGTCTAGCCGTTTAGACACCATCGAATAACCGAGGACTTGTTTAAATGTCGCCATGTATATAAAAGAACCTCTGTTATTTGGAACTGGGCGAAGATTGGGCGGAATGATGCTGTCCGGAAAAAACATTCCAATATAACACAATGCGTGAAGCATGCCCGTCCGCATTAACCCGGTTGTTGCAGACAGATCGGACGTTAAACGTCATTGCAGTTCTTTTCAATGCATTGGCATTCAGATTGGAGGGCGACGAAACGGTTTCTTACTTATCTCAAAATTATCATGCGAATTATATGTTTTATGAAATTTATACATGAATTGCTTTACCATTTGGAAGTGGATTATTATAAGCGTTAAAGGAGCCAAATCTCTAGCTCAATATCTTCCAACATCTTCAACATTGAAAACACGATTTATTTGTGAAATTAAATCAACATTGCTGTTTTGATCTTACCGGGAAAACTGGGTTTCTGATATCCAATATATTAGACAAAATAAATAGTTTACCATTGGTACACGAATCGTGTACCATATGCGCTTCAGTCCCAGTTGTAACAAGAGACTCGAGGGACGAGGCTAGACACATTGCACCAAATCAAACGGCGTGTGTAGATTGGAATAACCAGACGCTAGTAACTTGCACTCGATTGAGAGTGTTGGTTTTTTTCGCCGAACGTAACTGATTTGAGATTAAAGTATAAACGGAAACCATTGAATGTAAATTAGTTTATATACATTTATTTTACAGTATTATATGCGTTGCTACCCACTGTTGTCAATTTTTAGATCCCAGATGTTATCGATGTAGCTCCTTTAAAGCTTGTTTCCGAATACGCATAATTTAGTATATATTGCATATTAGATGTAATTGTGCGTTAATAAATATCAATTATATCAAAACACAATGTGGGTAGATGGCCGAATGGTGAGCGCTTGCGCCTTGTTCAAGGAAGTCTTTCATTGAGTCAACTGGCGTGGTTTCGATTCCCCGGTTGTACGTGGCAAGGAGTATGATCGCCTGTCCAGCCTATATAGACTCCTACGCACAAATGAGTTATTGAAATAAAATTGCACCATATGTTAGTCCTGAAATGACCTAGTTTTGGACGCCTTCCCCTCCCCTCTCTCTCTAGCTATATGTAATAAATTTGATCTTAGGGAAAATCAAAGACGTAAATTAAAGCCCATTGGCAACTATGTTAATGTTAATGGAAATAATAATAAAAGTATATTAGGTTTAATTGCTGATATTAGCACAACGACCATCATTTTCCCCACAAGGACAGCTGTGGTTTCTCAGAGTTCATTAGGTTTACCGTGTAATTATTTAAGTCTGGTATTAAAATTTGAGGCAATAATTGGAGTCCAATTTTGCAAAAGGTTAAATGGGCATTGTCGCGTTAAAGGAAGAAGGGTTGTTGCTCGAAATGAAATAAAATAGGGTTTAACTTCATAGTTTTCTCCAACAACTTCGATAATGATGACGTGTATACGACATTTGTGTCCTCGGTATTTCGTCCCATCCGAACAACAACCACTGCCTCTCCACCCCTTTTCCCCGGCACCAATGCCACGGACAAACGACCATAGCAAATCCAGCAGAACTTTCTCTGCCAATTCTGAGATGCAACGCAGATTTTGTGTTATTGAACCAGTGCTTTACTCACTGAGTCACAGTGGCTCCCCGGATGACAGAACAATATATAGACCGGATTAAAGCGCGAGAGAATATACTGTGTTGTCTCTTTAAGGAGTATGATGATGGCCTGTACAGCATGTTGGGTTTTCTTTGGGTCCTCCTAATTTCTGAAATAAATCAATTGTTTCATATATGCTATGCATAAACGACAAAAGGATGATTTCCCGTAGTTCAGGAACCGATACATTGCTCGGGCGTTCACAAGGACTGATACGCGACCGTTTAGCAGTAAAAAGTTGCCCTGTAAAATTCACTGAGAAGCGATTTGATTTCGGCAAGGATTTAATAGGACAGTTCCTGAACGTACAGGGCGGTTATAATGAGACCTACCTTCAAAGCTGAACTATACTACACTAGGTTCTGGATGAGAACGCCGCTCGTACGACCCCAGACTCGACCGTCCAGTACAGCCGGTCAGATCTTCAACAACGAAGTATAGATCAGATTGACTTTCTTTATGACAGTAAAAAAGATATATCTTGTACAAGTATTTCATGAATGAATGAAATTGAATTATCTTGATTGGACATATTATGTCCATGACCAATTGCGCCCCTTCTTGGGATTTCTTAATGTAATGTTGGATTTATATGCAAATACCTTTACTGTAATATATTTAGGGTAAACACTAACCTACAGTTATTTTATTACTATCCTGGGGCCGGTTGCTCAAAGCTCCGGCATCTTTTAACGACCCGTTAACTTTAACGGAGAGAAAGGATTTTGCTGTAAATAAAGGCCCCGAACATTCTGTGGTGCAAATTTTTACTACAGATTTATGCTAACATATAAAAAAAGATATTCTATAATGTTTTCTGTAGTAAATTTAACGGAATGTTAACAAACAACACGTTACCAAGATATGTCCGTTAAAGTTAACGGATCGTTAAAGATAACGGAGCTTTGAGCAACCGGCCCCTGGTCTTTTTGTCAATATGATTAAAACACAGTTCCAATTTCGTTTCGTTTTTATAATTCAAAATTTCGTTTTTTTTAACTTATCATTACTACCACTAGCATATGGAGAGTTGTTCTGCTTGAAATGAGAGGTCAGCCAATCAAATGGTCTGTCGAATTGAGTATTTGACCCTTTTGCGCGAAACTGTGGGTAGACAATAGCAGCAATAGAAATCAAAACAAAGCAAAAGTAGATAAAACATAGCAGTCGCTAATTGGTTAATCGAATGACTGACGTTATCGAGTCAAATTTCATTTCCTTGGTACCTGGCGCCATAGAACTTGTTGGATCTACATGTAGTGTAGGCCATCGGAAGTATAAAAAAACGAAACGAAATATAGATCTGTATTTTAATTTGAATGTTTTTATTTTTTTAATGGCGCGGTGTCCCCTGTCAATGGTGCCGGACGAATGGTCTGGCAAGGGCAGTGGAGGTGCTAATGGTATAAGATTTATTGTATCATTGCATCCACCAAGGGCAGCATACACAATTTAAACAAAAGTTGGTCATACAATTGTAACAAAGAGAGAGAGAGGGGGGAGTCATTTCGGGACTAACTTATGGTTTAACTTGCTTTTCAATAATTCGCTTGCGCGTAGGGATTCTTTATTATTGGGAGGAAACCGACGGACCCGGAGAAAACCTACGAGGGTGAACAGGCGACCCCCACCTTGTTACGTAGAGCCGGGGATTCAAACCCACGCCAATTGACTAGGTCATTTCGGGACTAACATATGGTTTACCTTTTTTTTCAATAATTCGTTTGCGCGCAGGGTTCTTAAGAAGTTGGAGGAAACCGGAGGACTCAGAGAAAACCTACGAGGTTGAACAGGCGACCCTACCCCTTGTCACGTACAACCGGGGATTCGAAACCAGTTGACTCAATGACAGGCTTGATGTTACAGCACGCACGTGCTAAACATGCTCTTTTCTTTATATATAATATAATTGCACGAAATGTGTAAATATTACACTCTATGACACATCCTGGAGATCACGGTGGCCAAGTGGATAAGGCACTAGTTTTCTAACCTGGAGGTCGGGTGTTCGATCCCTGCATTGACGAGAAAGTTCATATCGAATTTCCGGCGTGATTTCCCCTTGTCAGTGATGCAGAAGGACGGCCTGACAAGGACAGTTGGCTAGTCGTTCCGATTGGACGAAAAACCGGGGTCCCGTGTACACATTGGAAGTTTGATTTCGATATAAGAGTAGGCCGTAGCGCCGCTTCCCGGGCAAAATTTCCCTCATAGTACACTGTATGGCGTATGCCCGTCTTCCATTAGCCCAGGTTAGGTGCATAATAGTAGGACGTTAAATCCCATTTCATTTCGTATCTACGACACATCCCCTTCTTTAGCCCAGTCGGCTTATTCCAAATTCTATTTTAATTTGAATGGTTACGTGTTTTCTTTCTGTACAAACTGGATTAATTATTAATTGTTGAAGACGATCAAACGAGAGAATTTTTCCCGGAGAGCGTCAACTTCTCCTACAGCAAAAGCATCATTTATGTGCCCGGATCTTCTAACTTGACCACCGGGGTTCTAGCTGGGGTATAGCAGAACAAGAAGAATGAATTAATGAAAAGGGGGGTTAACGTCCTATATTGCTGCTCCAAATTCAGTATAATGTAAACAGTACACCAATTTTATTATTAGTATTTTTTCAGGAGGTTGTTAAATGGATAACCAATGCTAGCACGATATAATTATAAAGAATCGAAATTAATTCCAAGGTAATCCTGAATATCAGGCGATATAATATCACTTGTCAATACCATACGGATAATAAATTTGTAAAAAAACATGGTGTTAGAAGGTTATGATACTAAAAAAAAAATAATCAATATGAATAAAGCGATTCTTTGCTATCTCTTAAATTATAAGAAACCATTAAACCAATATGACGCTTATTAAAAATCTAAAAGAAATCCAGGGGAAGTTCAGCTTAGTGCATATTTATATTGATATTGTAAGATGTGTGACACGGAAAGCCACGGGCATTACGAATGTGTGTTAATGGGTTTAATATACACGGAGAGAGAGAGAGAGAGAGTGAGGGGGGGGGGGGGGGGGGGGGCAATGTACACATGACACAAACTAGGTTATTTGGGGACTAAAATATTTCACCACTTTTATTTCAATACATGTACTTTGCTTGCGCGTAGAGAAATGTTACGAGATTGGACAGGCGACAACCGGGATATCCGGACCACGCCTGTTGACTCTTAAGACATACCTTATGATACAACGTGCACGCGCTACCCATTCGGCCATCCACCCACTATAATCATCAGGAAAATGGTTGTTGTTAAAAGTCTTGCTTACATAGACATAATGCAAAAGCTAAATACTGCCTATTACAGACCTGAAGTGTTTTCCAAATTATTAATTAGACATTAATTAACTCACCTAGACTGTAATCAACTCTCGATGTCATCGTTAGTCTGTGATGTTTTCTGGATTAGCATCCGATCACTTGCTTAACGCCCATTCATGTTTAAATCAAGAAATGGATAATCGAGAATATGTTTTTTATCGTACCGACTTTAGTAATTATGATTGCCATAGCTCGTTTTACAAATGCATATAAAGATTAACTACAGACATCCAAGTTTACAGAGGCTATTCGATAGACAAAACTTGCAAAGACTAATTGAGTGTTCTTTGAGAACCATTGACTCATTTTTAAAATAGATTTAAAATTAAACTCATAATGTAACACAGTAATCATTTAGGTGCATAGAACTTAATGAACTCTGCTAGTTTTGACAATAGACGATTTTGACTTTCACCCCTATATAAACTTTTATCATGGCACGATCTAATTAAATCTAATTTATTCAATATGTCCATTACAAGCTATACATGATCTGTGTACAAGATCACACGACTTCAAATCTTTATGCACATGCCGTGACGAGATAAAAGAAACAATTGCAGATATGACTATGTGCCTTATCTGTGTCCTGTTGAGTTGTTCACTGAAAGTTAGTAAGTAAGCGAGGAGCCGGGGGAGAAACAAGGCTTGTACGAGTGTGTGGACTCACCCGAGTCCAGCCGCTGCCATGGCAGAGACGCAGAATTGTAGATGTGTTCCTGTAGATGTGTTCCCGTAGTAGTAATAGTTCCAGTTTTATGTATTGCAGCTGTATTCATGTTGAATGTATGTAACCGAAGCTGTTTTAGATACCAGGGGCGATATTTATAAATATTCTAAGAGTTAAACCAACTCTTAACTGTCAAAAATTACTCCTAACTTTATAGATTTTCCCCAAGACCTATTTATAAAACATTTTACTTTAAGAATTACTCCTAACTATGACACATATTTAGGAGTCCTCCTGTAGCACTCCTAACTTGTTAAAAGTACTCTTATCTTGGTTAACATGGCCGTCCATGTATGCCGCCTAAGAGAGTTTAAAACAAGAAGAGATATCTTAGTGGAGTTCAACAATGACGAGTTGATAAGGAGATATCGAATGGACATGGGTGAAATTGTTTTTGTTACATATTTAGTTTGGTTAGGACCCAAGTCTTACATTAAGTTAAAGGTAACTCTAAGACCATTTATAAATACTTCTAAAGAGTAACTTTTGACTAAATGTTGTTTTAGGAAGTCTTAGAGTAAAAGTTATGAAAACTCTTAAGAATCTTTATAAATGCGGCCCCTGATGTAAATAAATCCTTTATCTACGAAACTGTTATCTGTTATCACAACGATAGTGTTACACTTAACACACCCATGTACAGAAGCGAATTGGTGCATGAATGCTTTCAACACTTTTGTCTGACCATTAAGTTTATCCCAGAAACAGTTGAATATTATTTGTTTAGTTTCTCAGTACTACTATTATAGTGAACTGTGTATATATTTTATTATTGTTTAATTTTAGCTAAAGTGACAATTGACCAATATCTCAATAACCGTTTGCCTAATCTGAAACGCCTCCTTCCTAACCAAATCAAAATTCAACTCCGCTATCAGTCACAAGGACCGGTTTGTATGTCCAGATATAACGCCAAATAACAAATTATTATATTTTTCATAACTTTACTTTTAGCGTCAACCGCAATACGAATTGTGATACAACGAGTCTCATAATAATATTATATTATGTCTTGACATGCAGTGGTTGTCGAATGTTTACATAGGTGAGACGACACTCATCTACGGAATATAAAACGCAATCATCTACGGGATTGTAACATTGAAAATGGACCCTTACTTGTAAATAGACATATCGATGCACAACATCCAAGAGTAAAATTTTTAATTTTCCCTTTATGTTAAATGGAAGCCGAAGACACGAAGAAGAGAAATAAAAAGGAAATCATTTTATTAAAAAAATGCGTTCCTCGACGTAATACCCAACAGGTAACAATGAGCTATTAATTTAATTAAGTTTGTATCCCTAGATTCATTATTTTTACATTGCAAATTAATATGTTTCGCTGCTTTTTTGTTTTTATTTTCTCCTGTACTTATTTCCCCCCACTTAAACAGTAACTTCGTCGATTGGTGGCACTCTTCTGGTATAGCATTAATACCTAATATCACATGTATTTAAGTCTTCAGATCGTTCGAACTCCCGAAATGACAGAATCTGGTGGTATGACTATGAAATTATTTCTAAAAGCGTCAGAGTACATGAACTTTAGTGTTAAAATCATTGGTATTAGGTTTGTCTATCTGTAAGCATGTTTCAGTTACTTAAACAATTAGCATTACAGGCCATGAAGTAGGGACAACTCTTTAAATCATTTTCGTCATTATGCACGTGAATTTATCTGATTTGTCTACACGTGTTTGTTTACTATGATGGGCGACGAACAATCGACTTATCACATCTGCGAAACAATGAAATTGGTTTTACCCCAATTACAAGATCCGAAAGGAGACAGAAAAGCAGTTGATGATTTGGAAAATAAAATCCACGAGAAACTGAATAGTATCAAGGATGAAGTAAGATGCAATTATTTAGCTGTTCAGAAACAGCTCCTCAGAGGTTAATAAACGTAAACTTGATTCAGAGCATAAATGATCTAAGATCGGTAATAAGATTCAGTATATTTTTAATTCTGAATTCGTATATTTTATCACAGGCAGTATGGGGCGAAGTTAACGATAAACCAGAATATTGTCAGGAGGTTGTAGAATAAAATTCTGATAAACTCTAACAACACAATAAATTAGCAGACACCTCAGGAGGAGGGTGGGAAACCGTTAGACAATACAATTCTAACCCCTTGCTTGTTATTCTGATGATGAGACCAAAGTAAAAAAGCAGTGTTAAACATAAGAAACTAAACAAGCAGAAATCTTCCACGTCTATGCCTAAGTTTAATACCAACTCCAGTTCTTACACAAAAGACCCATCAACTTCAAACATAAAATAAATCTGTGCAACCATCTGACGTGATTAAAGATGAGTATTTTACCGACGATTTTTATGATTATGAGCAAGGTCAATGTGACACTATTGTTAAAGGGCGTCTAAAAACAATGAACAATTTTGGAGAAACCTCGAATCTAGTGATTTTATCTTAGATATAATCTCAAACGGATATAAAATCCCATTTTATTCTGAGCCATTTTCTGTACATTTTAAGAACAATCGTTCAGCATTAAATGATTCAGAATTTGTATGCCAAGCTATTTCAGATTTAAAAACTAGAGGTCTTGTTTTTTTAAAAAGTAGTGGTAATCATGTACCCTGTGTTATTAATCCGTTATCGGTATCAATACAAAAATCCGGCAAAATACGTCTTATACTAGATTTGAGACATGTTAATAAATTTATTTGAAACAATCTGTTAAATTTAAGGACGTTTGTGTCGCGTTATCATATCTGACACCTAATTCCTGGTTGTTAAATTTCGACATTCATTCGGATTATCGTCATAATATTATCGTCATCCGATTCATACATGTTTTTGGTAGATATTTAATGGTGTTTGTACATATTTTAAATTTCTTGTTTTACCCTTTGGCCTCAGTTCAGCACCATAGGTATTCACTAATATTATAGGACCTCTAGTATGTAAATGGAGAGGCGAGGGAATTTTTCTAGTTCTGTATTTGGACGACGGGGTTTGAACTTCACAGAACGAAGAAGATGCTACTTTGGTTAGTTATTTAATTGATAGTGAATTTATTCCCAATGTCGAAAATCGAAAAATCAACATGGCTGCCTATTCAAGAACTACAGTGGTGTACGATTTTATTAATTTTCTGGTTTCATTTTTTTTACCGGATACTGTTCTGGATAATAATAACTGTCTCTCTAAACCCAACCATCATGGTCGAGTTCATGTTCCGAAAGCGGCTAGTTTGGTGGAGTAGCTTATTTCTACGTCGGTTGTTATTTGGGAATATTGTTAAAATTATGACAAAATTCCGCTTTGTTATGGAATTATTAAATACAATTATCTGATACAAATAGATTACAGATAAGGTTCTGGTTAGATAACCTTGTTTCTTTAAATCAAAGACACGTGTTCTATAATCCACTCTGTTCGTAATAATTGATAAACGTTTTGGGCCCCATGCGTGTGACTGGTTCGCATCTAATTATAATGCAAGATTTTGGAATTCTGGCACTACTGATGTTAGTGTCTTCACTGTAGGTTGGCATGGTGTTAATGACTTATTTGTACCACCTATATAGTATTTATTTTATTTGACATGTTCTGAAACACATCTGGCTTGCGGCTGTTGTGTGGGCGTATGAATGAATGCATGGAATGGGATTTAACGTCCTACTATTATGCACCTAAGCTAGGCTAATAGATGACGGGTGTGAGGGTATGAGGCATGGAGATAGGGGCGCCTTCTCAACCTCGTGGGTTTCTTCTGGGCACTCCAGTTTCCTCCCACTGCTATAGACCCCTACGTGCAAGCCAGTTTCTCTCTTTCTCTCCCTCTCAATAGGGACAAGTTTTGCTATTTTTTCACGGACTATATAGATTTGCCAATATTAAAATCATTATATATTCCAGTAAAGGCATGTTTGGGAACTCGGATTTACAATTTACAATAGGTTGACTAGAATGGTTTTTTTTACAGTTGTACCAATTTGAGAAGGTTTATTTGCGAACTTATTTTTGTAAATATCAAATCTGTTTGTCACTGATGACGAATTTGGTTAGGGGAGATATATATTGGTGAGCACTGCCGAATGGTTCGTCACTGTTAATGATACAGCGCTGAACTCTTTGTTGTCACTGTTGACAACAATGTTATTTTCGTCACTGTAGACGAAAGTTGACAAAAATTGATTTGTTCATCACTGTAGACGAAATCCGTATTATGAATTATTTTAGAGAATATTGTAAGCTTATAATTAGTTTAGTGTATTATTTGTGTAAAAAAATATTTTTGTATTTTCTGTCTTTTACATATATTTATGCAGAGCCATCTGGAGGAAATACAACAGCTGCCTGAATGTCTTGTTGGTAAAATAAGCGCGCTAACTGATCTGCTGGGCGATTCTAAAGCTATGAATTCAGTCTTAAAGTATAGTAGAGCTTTTATGAAATGGAAACGGTGGGCATTCGCTCACGATATTTCAAGTAGTAACTAGCTTTATTCAAAATGCTAACTCTCCCAGTCCTGTTATTTCTGCATTCTTAAGTATAAAGTGGGCGCATGATATAACAGATTTGTCGTCTCCTACTAATTCTTCTATTTTAAAGAATATGTTGGAATCCAAGAAACGTAAACTGTCCAAGCCTGTGGGGAAGAAAGAGCCCATCACAGTCGAGCATTTGACTTACACGTATCACAATTTAAATTCTGTAGATAATGTTTATAATCAAAGAACTATTTGTGCTTGTATACAGGTTTTCGCCGGTTTTCTACGACCAAATGAGTTGGTAAATTTAAGGCGATGCGATTTTAGTATTTTACCTACACATAGGGGTATTTTCAGAGATGGTTCGTTGGTTCAAATCGCAAGAACATGGAAGGGTCTGTGTCCAGCTAAAATTACAGAAACAGAAAAGTACTTCACTCTTGCCGGTTTTGGTGTTGATTCCGATGAGTTCATTTTTCGAAAGTTAACAAAGTGAAAGCATTGACAATTTCGATGCAATAAACCACTATCGTATGCGAGAACTTTTCATTGAAGCCTTATATCCTCTTATGTAACATAATCAAATCATTTAATAACCGTGGATTGGACTTCTTTAATTCAACAAGACGGTAACTAACATTAAACTATACTACATGTACAACAACCAATCGAAAAAATCTTTACGGCCATCGTCTTAATTCACGTCTGCCTCCATGGTTCTGTGTTGAGCTTCTCAACTCAACTAACTGAACTGACTTCATCAGACACATAAACCAATATAGGTGATGTATGAAGTTACATATAATTGCTATTGAATACTAATAAATAAATTAAAGGTCAGTTGTATTCCGACATGACCATTTCAATATGACAGTAGCTTATCTTACCAAAAATCATATTGATGTTGGTAACAGCGGATAGGTGAAAAGGGCAGCAGAGATTTCACCCTTTGTTAACACTTATGGACTATACAGTTTGCGCTCTATGGTGGTACAGTATGTGCTATGTGCTTGAATCTTTGGATTCAAGGCGATGTGCTGTACGTGCTCCGTTGTATATTGGTCTGTGTGTTTTATGTAACTGCATGTTTTGGCATGTGGTGTACAGAAGAACACGAGTTATTCCTCTACATGTATATAAATGACTGAAGTGACTAGTGATAACAGATACATGGGCGAATGTCTGCTCACTGATATTACCTTGGAAGATAGAAAGTTGTTGTGCGAGACTGGGAGAGGATATCCACTAGATAAAAGAACACGAAAAAAAACCCCAGAAAAAGTCCGTACATTACCATGTTTTGATAAGGTACAGAAGGAATAGAACAAGGGAATATACGGACTATTTCTATTTTTCTCTATTCACGAAACCTGTATTACGCATTTATCGTAGCAATGATCTTTTGTGTTAAAATAATATTTGGAATGTGTTTAACCAGTTCTATGTGATAATCACTGCATGATACCAACATTGTCCTTTAAGAACGTATGATCATTTAAGTGACTACAGGAAAGGCGAAGTAAAATGTAAAATCTGACCGTAGATTGAATTTTATGTGTTTCTTTTCTCAGTATTATTAATTAAAACGTAAATCGAATTAACTCGATAAGAGTGACTTTTGGACCGATGAATTGATGGGTTGCAGGAATGAATTCAAAACCTCACCAGTCTTGTGGTTGATTTCGTCATGCGTAATTTGTCTTTTAAGAACACACTTTTGTTCCCTTTGAACTTTAATCAGACGTAAGCTGGCTTTTCTTTGACTTTTGTCTGAAACCATGTTTACACTTCAAAATACAGCTGAAACCTTTGATGACAAAATTACCTTCTTGACAAGAAATTTTTTAAAGGACGTGGTTTTGCATTTCTTTGATTGTTGACAAGATATTTTTTAAAGGATTTTCCTAGAATCAAGAAGCACTGATGCAAATGATCTAAAAGAACCGATTTGAAACTGATTTTTTCACAGTTTTATTTAATGTCGTAGCGAGACATTTTTGTGGTTAAAACATGGCTCATTACCGGGGTATCACGGGTTCGAATCTTTGGTGGGAGCGACAACAAGCACCGATATTACTCAATCCCGCACTTAGATGGTGGCGACACCGAAGCTGACAAGAAAACGGCATCTGGAACGAAAACCGACGCAGTTGGAATTAGAAATTAAAAATCAAATTGTCACATTAAATTTTGAATACCCTTTGCCACCAGTCTATGTAAATTTAGAAATTCTAAAAGTTGCAGCTATGGTGCGCGCAATTTTCTTAGTAAATTCTAATTCTGTAGGCTCTGGTACTTGCAATATCCTTGGTAAATTAGCTTCAAGGTTGTAACCACCACGTAAGATTCTTATGTCGACATTTCCTACAAACATATGTAGTGTTAAACTCATTTGTAACACTATCTTAGTGATCAGTTTAATAAATATAGGATGCATTTACATCGGAACAGAATATCAAACAGTTACATATATCGTTACAACATGAACTAAACTACAACAGGAATACATATAACAATATTAAATCCACCATTCCGTTCCTCTGCCAAGTCAGCGGCTGAATTTGGGCGAGTCTGAACGCAGGTGTCCGCTTTTCTCTCGGCTGCGTCTCTTCTCTTTTCTCGTATGTCTAACTGTCGTCCGTTCGTTACTGGGGTTTAACGTCCACTTTCACCTACTGTCTTCACACAGTATTACAAACACACAGGTAATTTTATAATAGCCAAAGTTAAGTAGTTTGTTCATAATCGAAGAAATCAGTTTATTATTTACTATGGCGAAGACAGTAGGGTGATATCGTAGACAATATCTACCCATCAGCCAACGCCTGGTTATATGCTCCAATTGTACTTAGTATTTCATTTGAAGTCGTTATCGGGTTAATGTGTTATTACTGACCAGTGCGTATTCCTGTGGTAGTGTATAATCCGAAGATCGAAGATCGCAGACCTCAACTATAATCCGCAGACCCCCTATACTATATTCCGCAGACCCCAACTATAATCCGCAGACCCCCTATACTATATTCCGCAGACCCCAACTATAATCCGCAGACCCCCTATACTATATTCCGCAGACCCAACTATATTCCGCAGACCCACTATACTATATTCCGCAGACCCCAACTATAATCCGCAGACCCCCTATACTATATTCCGCAGACCCCAACTATAATCCGCAGACCCCCTATACTATATTCCGCAGACCCCAACTATAATCCGCAGGCCCCCTATACTATATTCCGCAGACCCCAACTATAATCCGCAGACCCCCTATACTATATTCCGCAGACCCCAACTATAATCCGCAGACCCCCTATACTATATTCCGCAGAAACAACTATAATCCGCAGACCCCCTTTAAAGCTTCAATTTTTTTAATTTTTCACACTTTCAGAATTCCTAATACAATGTTGCAAGGTCACAGTAATTTGACTTTATGTCCAAAGCTTTGAATTCGAATGATCTTTGACTTCAAAGGACTGACTCGGCATTACTATAACGAAAATTTCATCAGATGGTTCATATATTGCCCTTATTCACTGGGCTATATAGAATATTAGCCCCTTTCACACACTCTGTCCATGTATTACATAAATTAAATGATATATTCTTCAGTTGTAAATTTGATTCTCTTGAGAGAGGGTTTACAATATTTCTTCTTATGTTTAGAATACCTGCCCGAATTTCTGTAAAGGAGGATAAGAATCTTAGTAAATTTTCAAATTTTAAATGGAAAGACATTTCAAATTTAGAAGAAATTGGGAGTGGTGCCTTTGGCACAGTGTTTAAAGCATCGCATGACGAGAACGTTGTTGTTGTAAAAAAAAATATCGGGGAAGGCGAATTCTACAAAAGTAGTGTTTTAAAAGAGTGTTTTTTGTTGGATTCCTTCAAACATCAGGTAGTGTATAATCCGAAGATCGAAGATCGCAGACCTGATGTTTGAAAGAATCCAACAAAGAACACTCAAACATCAGGTCTGCGGAAGGGGGTCTGTGGAATATAGTATAGGGGGTCTGCGGATTATAGTTGGGTCTGCGGAATATAGTATAGGGGGTCTGCGGATTATGGGGTCTGCGGAATATAGTATAGGGGGTCTGCGGATTATAGTTGGGGTCTGCGGAATATAGTATAGGGGGTCTGCGGATTATAGTTGAGGTCTGCGATCTTCGGATTATACAGGTCTGCGATCTTCGGATTATACACTACCTATTCCTGTCAAGTTATGGGGAGCATGTGCACAGATCGAATGTAGTTTGTACATGACATATCTGATTAATTACATAATTAATTAGACCATAACAAATCCGTGCCTTAAAGGGGCCATCCCGATAACATTTTGGGGGTTAAAACTGCTTAATTTTGTATGAAAAGCCCTAAATAGCCTCTACCTTAGATCCGAGCAACTTCTTCAAGCTATGTGATACGTTTTCAAACAACTTCCAATCGCCGGTACGGCTCGGTGGCCGAAGACTTGTGTTCTGTTTGCATTACACAGAAGTGTCTGGATAAACCGAGTCTATATTATGTGCAGCTTTCAATCTAACCCTATTGACTCACTTTTAAAGCTCTCTTTTGATTAAGTTAAAATTGGCATCATAACAATTTAAAAGAAATACTTAAAAGAGCTAGTGTCCAGTTAAACTTTCTTTGCATTCACGTCCAAACTACTCAATATTTTGAACTGAAATTTTCAGACAAAGTAAATACACTATTCCGCTATATTTTGGCGTTTAAATTTCATACGTTCCTGGACGTGTAATTTTCAGATTCTTTGAAATTCAGGCGGGCCCCTTTAACTGGGTTTAAAAGTCAATATCATATATTAGACAGGTTCTGCTATCTCGTTTCCGAGATCGGCTCCGAGATAGGCTTAGCCGGAGCTGATCTCGGAGACGAGACGTGATATTTTGGTTCTGCTACGGCGGAGCAATTTGAGTACGTTACCTACTTCAGTACTTGTCATCGTGTCATGGAGTACAAAACGGCACTTCACTTTACGACCAAATTATTCGAGTTTACAGGGAAATAATTGCGCCAACGGCCGATTCATGAAGGTCTCCATATGCTAATCTTACTACTTAACATTCTAAATCTAGTGATTTATTTCGTAAAATAAAGAAATTTAGAAAATACCTACGCCGTTTTACACTTACGTCTCAGAAGCGATTTATCTCGGAACACGGGAACGGCTTAGCTTCATAACACACCAAATCGATGACGTCACGGCATTTTTTGATGACGTGACGCTCTGCTTAGCCGGAGCCGATCTCGGAAACGGGATAGCAGAATCTCTCTATTATCAAACACCAGCTGAGGTCATAAAGTTCTAAGCACCTAAATAATCGTTTATAATTCCGACATTATAATTCCCAAACTAGTGAAACATAACATATTCGTGGTTCTCAATACACAAAACGTTTCAACATTTAAATGTTTTATTTTGTGTTATTCTCATGTTTTTATGTGTACTCTGTCCTAAAATAAAACAAGATATATATATATATATATATATATATATATTATATATTAGCTGGTATAATTCACATTAAATATTTCTTTTAAAAGCAAAAAATAAAACTTATATAAAAAAAACCCCAACACATTAGCTGATATAATTCACACTCAGATTATTTCTTTTAAAAGCAAAAAATATTCATAATCTTAATGCGCCCAAAGCCCTAGCCATGTCGTTTAATGGGTCGAATCCAAAATGGCGACTGAAAAAGAAGTCCCATCGAGATACAAATATGGTAATTTCGAGATAAACATATAATTCAATTATCTTTCAATAATTCGCTTGTAGCAGTAGGGGAATCCGGAGAAGCCCTTTGAGATTGTAGTCCGGGAACAAGGTGGGTTTTGTTCAACATGGAAGGTACAGCAGGTTTGGGATGCTAGTGATGTGTGTCTGGGCTAGGAGACCCCAAAAACCAAATTCTTGAATTGGTTTATTCAACATGGAAGATACAAGTTCCACTTCAGTGGCATTTGATAGAGAAATCGTCCACAGTGTCTGGTCGAACTGTCAGATTGGCGACAATTAGAACGGTTTCGTATTTATCGGTGGTTTATTGTCCAGTTAATCACTTTACCCATAAGAACATGGGACACGAAAGGCTTGAGTTGTTCAAATGGATAATTCGAGCATGGTTAAATGGACAGTACATATAAATACGAAACAGAAACGTGTTTATCGATATCGTAGCTCAAATATTTAGGCATTTCCTTCGTAACTATTTAGAAAACATTTTTACAACGATTTTAAAATGTCATTAATTGACCACGCGCCTGCGTTCATTTTTCAAAATATTTTCAATAGATTTTTTAATTTTTTTTATATGCTTGAGTCTCGAGTTGCTGGTAAATGTAAATTACTGGGGGAGGGGGGGTCATATGCGTCGTCCCCCCAGAAAAATGCATCGATTAAAGTCTTATTTTCAGCCCAGGAAATGTAGCCTATATTTCCGAACATGCCGATGTACAATGCCAAGAAATAGTCGCAGACAGCATTCTATGAGGCATCCTAATTTTATAAAATCTTCAACAAGTTTAAACTACATAATTTATTGGTAATACACGGCCATACATCTTTGTTGAATTTGGAGGGAAAATATATCAGCAAGTGGTTGGCATCCCAATGGGCACCAACTGTGCACCTTGCTTGCTGATCTGTATCTCTATTCGTACGAAGCCGAGTACATACAGATGCTCGTAAAAACAAATAAACGATCAGACAGACTTTTTAATTTCACCTATCGATATATCGATGACGTTTTAGGCCTTAATAATCCTAAATTTAGTGATTATGTAGAATTCATATATCTTGATGAGCTCAAAATTAAAAATACCACTGACAATTACAATTCCTACTTGAATCTGCGTCTCGATTTTGACAATTGCCAAAATTGTTAAATTGTACGATAAAGGGGATGACTTTGACTTTCCGATTGTTAACTTTCCATTTATTAGTAGTGACATTCCAATATCACCAGCTTTTGGAGTGTTTGTGTCTCAAGTAATTCGTTACGCGAGAGCTTGTTCCTTTTATTCTGATTTTATAAGTAGATCGAGGCATTTGTCATCTACGCTTCAACTACAAGGATACTTGCGCACTAAACTTATTAAAACCTTTAAAAAGTTTTATGGCCGTCATATTGATTTGATTAATAATATAACGTGTCTCTCTCGGCTATTATTCTAGTTAATTTTAATTGACACGTATACTATTACTATCTCCCTGATAATGTCTACTACATTGTTAAGACAGTTCATCGCGTGCATTTTGCATACCGATAGTTCATTGGCCAATCACGCTATTTTATGACAATCTATTCTAATAGATTGGATGCAGCTATGGCGGGTGTGGCGCCAGGCAGGGTAAGCTTACTCTTCCGGACACCTGTTACCACTGCTTGTCGTGTATTTTGTACACGAGCAGCAGTCCATTTGCTAATTAAACTTCGAATTCTGTCT
Organism: Patella pellucida; assembly: GCA_917208275.1. NCBI lineage: Eukaryota > Metazoa > Mollusca > Gastropoda > Patellidae > Patella > Patella pellucida. The sequence goes on from OU795038.1 coordinate 73,033,202, forward strand.
TATGGTCTGGATTGTTCGTACTTGGTTTTTTGTTTTATAGTATGTTGGTATTTGATGACCCCCTGTTGGCTGAAATTATTCATTATGGTGAAATAAAGAATATTCCTCATCCCTTAATAGAGTAGTTATTTATTATTTTCGCTCCAAAACGACAATTTATTCACTGTTCGTTCATCTTTGCAGAATGCCAAGAAATGGTCTCAGATAGCGTTTTCATTTTAAAAAATGTTCGGGGGAGGACCCCCAGACCCCCCCCCCCCCCCCCCAAAACGGTTCGCGTTTGCGGCCCGAGTTGTGTGTCGGGCTCATCCCGCCAGATCCCTCCCCCTAAAATTTAATAAGATTTGCGGCAATGGTTGCTGTGTATACTGTTCTGGCGTGATGTTAAAAAGTACCAATTAGTTTGATATAATTTCTGGGCCCTGTTTTACGAAATTTTAACTAAAGATAAAATCCAAATTTTAGTAGTTACTACAACTTTGATTGGCTAAGAACTAAAATCAATCTAATATTTTCCAATCAAATTACAGTAATTTGATTTTTTCATAGTAATTTTTTCATAGTAATTTTTGTTTAATTGACCCATTTGATTTCAGCTATTTTCAAACGAATACGTATTATTGTTATTTATGTCTTTATTAGGTAACAAATGCTAGTAAGAAATTGACCAAATCGTGATACCACTAGATTAAATAAATATTGGTGAGTAAATCAGCTAACTTACCAAAAAAGAAAAGAAAATTCTCTACACCGTCACTGCAAAGCTACGAATAAATTAGGATATCTGAAAACGGTTTAAGAAAATTTATTATATTTCAGGAATGTGATTTCATACAAGATGACGTTTGGAACTGGGGTGTTAGTCGTGTGTGCAGACTTTCTTGAAAGTATTTGCCCCCCCCCCCCAAAAAAAACCCCACTACACTGTTAATACTTATACGCAGTAATTAGCTATGGTGATTAAGAGGGATTTTATTGTCCATTTGTTGTATATATTGAGTGTTTTATATGTCGTACAATCGCTTGTCTCTGCGTGTAAAATGTATTATGTTTGTGTAGTTGATTATTTTTCGATTTTACGATTGTGTATGTAAAGCGCCACCGAGCAACACTCGTGTTGGATATTCGGCGCTATATAAATGATTAATTATTATTAACACTGTTCGACCAATCAGAATCGAAGATATTTCAGTTTTGTGTTACAATCCGCCATATTACATAATCTTCCATGCTGTCTGATCTACTGTCACATTGGCTAATATGTATAGGCACCCGACCCATTCTCAATTAACTGCCGACAAATCCGTAGAATTACAGCTGAGTCGCAACGTAGTCCAACGTTTCGGCCACACTGATTAGTAAAACAGAATCGTAATGCCTTAATTTGGCACGTGACCTCACGCCTGGTATTGTCGTGTTGATTGGATTGACACATTCCGCCAGATTGAGCGAATGTAGTTCCTGGATGTTCAACCCAGTAACCCACCATCATTTCTATGTGTCATAGACACTTGTTTATTATATGTATGGTTTCCTACCAGAGGAATAAAACTGTCACTTGTCTGGCTATAGTTATCAGCCCGGTTAATTAAATGACATATATAAAACAGAAGCGATAGGTCACCCAATGACATATATAAAACAGAAGCGATAGGTCACCCTATTGTTGCACGAAGGCCTAGATATTTGTACTCTTGTCCGGAATGACATATAGGCCAATGACATATACAGCAGTAATAAAATAAATCTCGCCTCTAAAAGTAGGAAACATCGCATATTAGGTCACAAAAATCTGAAAATTTGTTCCGGGTTAACTTGGTATACTCAATTAATGGAAATATACTTGCAACTATAACTTTAGTAGATCTTTTGGACTTTTCTTCCAGTGAAATTTAAATTTAGGACTAATGATCAGAATAGTATACCAGGGCGATGGCTATTTAATTAGGGCAACTGAAAATACGTATTTTACTTCACTTTAAAAATAATGAAATATGCACCTTAAAAATAATGAAATATGCCCTTTAACTCAATTCGGGATTTGGGGAGAGGGGGGGGGGGGGCTTAATTCTTACCAGACAGGCGCCATTGAGTGTAATACCTTTATTAATACCTTTAATTTATGCTCGTTTCCACCGATGTGATATCGCAGACAAGTGCCAATCAGGGCTTCCGACAACCATTATCGTAGCGCAATTTGTGATACATATTTTGTCATTTGCTAATCAAAATTGAAATCTGATAATATGCCTATCATTTTGGTTATTGACGCGAAGATTTTTTATCCACATTTTGAAGACTAGATAGTATCCTCAACACTTTCAATGCGTAAAAATGTCAAATGAAATTTTATAAACAAAACTGATTTCTCCTGGTTATTTCTTCTTCTCTAACTACCCAGACACAATTTATTATACTATTTACAGGGACATAACTATGTGAATGGGGACTATTCAACCAGAGATACAAACGTGACGAAATTTATGACGTAGCTGGCTTTTTTTTTCGCACGTACACAGTGGCAGGCCATTTTGCACAGTAATCCCAGCCAGAATTTGGCTATTTTGTTAAAATTGCTATAAAGATTTAAATTTTTGTTTAAAACTGAAACAAATTAACTATTAGTCAATCCCCTCGCTAAAACATTAAAATAATTGATTGTGTATATCTGATATAGACCCGACCGACGCACAAAATAATTCCAAGATGTCAGCGCCCATGAGCGAAGGGTTTCGGGACGCTATACATTTTCAAAGTCGAAGTTAGGCGTTACAAACTTAAATTTGAAGGAAAAACAAGTGGAGGGATTACATGCTTTTTATGAAGGTCACGACTGTGAAGCTGTGTTACCGAAATGTTATGGCAAGAGCCTGATTTTTCAAATTCTCCCATGGATATTACAAAAGAAATACAAGGAAGAGTGAAGCCATGATTGTTATTGTTAGTGTGTTGACCTCATGACCTGCGACGTATAGACCACGTGATATGAAAACATGTCGATTGAAGGTGTCTGAGATAACTTCTCCGCAGGTAGCGTGTCTCAGATGTTCAGAATGCCAGAGATAGGGAATCAAGTAGTACCACTCATGTTGCCTAACATGTCATTCGAGTAGGTGAGGTATGCCGCCGACCCTAGAGCAAGGGTTAGGTTAGGGTACCCTAACCCTATACAATAAGGGGTTGGGTTAGGGTACCCTTACCTTATACAACGATACGCTCCCGAGTAATTATATCAGTATTCAATTTGAAAAAAAATCCAGTGTGTTGTATGCGTATTGTCAAATATAATAAAAAAAAATAATACATATAAACGTATTTTAAAATAGGAATCAAACTAAGAATTCGCGTAAAATGTTATTGCTTGTGTCCAGTTAATCGAGTTTATTCGTAAGTTTCCGCGCATGTCCGATTGAAGAAAAATAGTAACACACCACAAAAGCTGACGGAATTATTTTCTAACGAAGATCCCTACAGTAAGGTATGAAAAAACAATTAAAATGAGCGGGGCTTCGGAAGCCACTGTCAATTATTGGCTTCAGACATTAGACACTGATTGTTTTGAATTCGAAGTAGAGCATGGCCGTGACCTTAAAATATACCGTCATATTTTTTGAAGCATTCTATCATGGTGTCTGAGACAAACAGTTAAAAAGATGCAATTGCCATACACTTAAAATCAGTACAACGCAAGAGAGCTTTACGTATAAAAATGGCCCATTGACTGTAGATGACCTCTTATCTATAAGTCCCCTCGGAAAATCATTCTCAACCGTCACTTCCAGAGATCGGGATCGAGTTACAAAATTAACTGAAATAGTTTTTATGATGGCAAAGAAGAAAAAGCCTTTGTAAAGTTTGACAATTTTGTAAAATTTGATATTCTCCATGGGGCTGATTTAGTTGGACCAAACATAATGCAGATGTTGGTTTTTTAATTGATTATATCTTTGTTGAATTTGGAGGAGAAATTTATCAGCAAGTGGTAGGTATCCCATGGGTACCAACTGTGCACCTTTGCTTGTTCATTTTATTCTGATTTTTGTATACGCCCTCATTTTCACGTGGACGTATTATGTCGTCGCCCCTGTCCGTCCGTCCACAATTGTTTGTGGACTCTCTACAGGTCTTAATTCTTGTCCAATTTTGACGAAACTTGAAATATAGGTTTATCCCCAAAAGATCTCGGCATGTATCGGATCAAACCTTCATGGATTATGGCCCCTGATTGTACGAAAAATCACGTTTTTAGATTGTGAACTCCCTAGAGGTCACAATTTTGAACCGATTTTGATGAAACTTGACATGCATGTTTATAACCCACAGATATTGGTTTCTTTCGATATTTGCGTGCGCCTATCGGAACGTAATTTTCTGAATTATGGCCCCTGTTTGTCCGAAAAATCACCTATTTTAGCTTGTGGTCCCTCTGGAGGTCACAATTATTATCCGATTTGAAAAACCGTTTGATTATATCACCGTTACACCCTAAGGGAGGTTGAGTTCGAATTTAAGGAAAAATCGGACCAAAATTACATACAAAATGTTCGACGTTCGTACACGAATACTGTTAAAAATGGTATATCAAGGTTTTGGACCCTGTAGAGGTCACGATTTAAAGTCGATTTTGATGAAACTTGAAATGCATGGTTAAAACCAAAAGATCTTGGTTCCTTTCGATATTTGCGCATATCGGATTGTAACTTCCTGAATTATGGCCCCTGATTATATGCAAAATCGCCTTTGTTTAGCCCGTGGTCCCTCTTTAGGTCACAATTATTATCCGATTTAGATAATCGTTTAAATATATCACCGTTACACCCTAAGGAAGGTTGAGTTCGAATTTCGAAAGAATCGGACCAACATTGCCATTAAAAAAGGCCGCCGTTCGTACGAGAATACTGTTTAAAAATGGTATATCAAGGTTCTGTACCCTGTATAGGTCACAATTTTAATTCGATTTTGATGAAACTTGAAATGCATGGAGATAACCCAAAGTTCATAGTTCCTTTCGATATTTGCGCATATCGGATCGTAAATTCCTAAATTATGGCCCCTGATTATACGCAAAATGGCCTTTGTTTAGCTTATGGTCCCTCTGGAGGTCACAATTATTATCCGATTTAAAAAAATCGTTTGATTATATCATCGTTACACCCTAATGAAGGTTGAGTTCAAATTTCGGGAAAATCGTACAAAAATTGTCATACAAAATGGCCGCCGTTTGTACGCGAATACTGTTAAAAAATGGAATATCAAGGTTGTGGACCCTGTAGGTCACAATTTTAATTTAATTTTGATGAAACTTGAATTGCATGTTTATAACCTTAAGATCTTGATTCTTTTCGATATTTGCGCATATCAAATTGTAACCTAATGAATTATGGCCTTTGATTGTAAGGAAAATCACCTTCGGTTTTGCTTGTTCTCTATCCATCTTTCGAAAATGTGGGCGTATCCTGCCTGTCAGTGCCAGCTTACTACCTTTTAAGTAGTGTAATCAGCATATCGGTATGCAAAATGCATGGATGAACAGTGTTAACAACGTAGTAGACATATAATAACAGGGAGATAGTATCCGCGTCAATTAAATATGTCTAGACTAATAGTCGAGAGAGACATGTTATATATACCAATCAAGTCAATATGACTGCCATTAAACTCTTTAAAGGTAACATAACTTTAGTTCGCAATTAAGTATCCCTGTTATTGAAGCTTAGATGAAAAAATGCCTCGATCTACTTAAAACAATCAGAATAGAATAAACTAGCTCGCGTGTAACGTATTAGCTGACACACAAACACTCCATAAGCTGGTGATATTGGAATGTTACTAATAAATGAAAAGTTAACAATCCGAAAGTCATCACGTTTATCGTACAGTTTAAAACTTAGTTTATGACAATTGTCAAAATCGAGATGCAGATCCAAGTAGGGAGCGTAATTATCACTGTCAGTAGTGTCATCAGGACTTTGAACTATTCAGTGATAGAACATCATCGATATGTCGATAAGTTAATTAAAATGTCGAACTAATCGTTTAATGGATTTTACGAGTGCCTGCATGTACTTGACATCGTAGGAATAGAGAAACAAATCAGCAAGCAAAGGTGTACAGTTGGTACCGATGGGGATACCGACCACTTGCTGATAAATTTCTCCTCCAAATTCAAAAAAGATATAATAATATTATCAATTAAAAAATCCAACATCGGAATTATCTTGATGGTAGAAAAGTCAAACGTTTGTATAGATGAGACTGAAGCAAGTGATTGCAAACCAGCAAGTAATTCTTTGGAATTTTTTAATATCCACAATTGATTAATAGCACTACGAGAGTATATTCTGTAGCAGTATTTCTACTTGAAAAGAATGAATGAATGAATGAAATGGGATTTAACGTCCTACTGTTATGCAATTAACCTGAGCTAATTGAAGACGTGCATACGCCATACAGTGTGCTATGAGGGAAATTTTTGCCCGGGCAGCGGCACTACGGCCTACTCTTATATCGAATTCCAACTGCCAAGGGGTCTTTTACGTGCACTCCAATGTGTACACGGGACCTCGGGTTTTCGTCCCATCCGAACGACTAGGCAGCTGTCCTTGTCAGGCCCTCCTTCGGCATCACTGACAAGGGGAAATCACATCGGAAAATCGAGATGAACTTTCTCGGCCAATGCAGGGATCGAACACCCGACCTCCAGGCTAGCGAACCAGCGCCTTATCCACTTAGCCACCGTGATTCCCTCTACTTGAAAAAGTTTACATAAAGCTTTTCAAACCATGTAGTTGAATTTTTTTAAATTCGGTGTATCAAGATGAAATTTGTATCATCAATTGAAATATTGTAAAAAAGTACATTTTTTTGACCAGAATAATGACTGGGACAACAAAAGTTTTATTGGGTCTTTAATCTATAACTGGTCAGACGGCTAAACACAACCTGCGAACATTATACTATGGACACGTAACAGAAAGTTAACGGTCGTGTTTTAACCGAGATATGAAAAACCTGAGGCTATATATGATATATTTCTATCTATTCGTGTTGTACGAGCGTTAATTGCTCTGGTATAAAATAAATAAAATTCTAGCCATGTTATGTTTGCTTAGATTTACAAAAGACAGTGAGAGAGAGAGTGAGAGAGAGAGATTATATGTAATACCTCTTTAACTTAATGACAACGCGCTCTACTAACCTTTTTACGATAAGTCTCCATTAGATACAAATATTGTCTTACGTGACATTTCTATACTTTTTTTACACAAGAGAAATCGAACTGCTAATCAATTTTCCAGATTATAACACAATTCCCACGCATGTGTTTAGTTTATTTTTATTCCCGTTCTTCCATTGAAATATTAAACAAGAGTTTTAAGTATGCATTGCCAGTTGTTTATGGTAATCCTAGGCGTCTGGGTCCCGTTCGTTAGCTGACAATCCTAAGTCCTATTGATGCCATTATTTTGATGATAAAGCCTTAGTCCCCCTGGTGCCGTGCTTTTGATGTAAATATATATTGTTCTATTGATGCCGTTATTTTGATGGTAAATCCTTAGTCCCACTGGTGCCGTGCTTAGTTCTCAGGTTGCTATTCTTTGATACTTGTTACGTTTAAAAACAAGATTTTAATGTAAGGTTTTATTGAAACCCACAAATATATTGGGAGATGCTAATTGTAGGCCGGTTGGGGAGGTTCGGAAATTTCCTGAGTCCAAAATGGCCGCTTTATATAAATGAGTATTTTGGGGAACACTAACCCGTACCTTAACCCATAAGTATATTATATCAACACATTCAGATATATAATTTTATATAAACAAACAAACTATGGTCCACTGCTTTGTGAATAAATACAGAAGCAATGGGGCAATACGGATGATGTTGTCACGCGAAAAACACGTCCATTCGGTACTATTTGAGACATGAGAGATGGAACGGGAACATATCTCTTTAGCAACGGGAGGAAACCGGAGGACCCGGAGAAAAATCGCGAGGCTGGACAGGTGACACTACCCCTTGTCACGTACAATCGGGAATCGAAACCACGCCAGTTGACTCAATAGTAAGTGCAGAGGACCGCACTAGACGCAAAACAAAAAACTAGAAGATAAACTTGCGGACATTGCAAAAAATAAACAATTTTATCAAATCAAGTGAATGGATCCGGGAGCCAGCCGTAAGCGTCCACTGCGCTGTATAGTCACGGACCTGTAATGGTACAGGCTTCCTAAAATGATTTACAAAAAAAAGACGTAACAAAATTAATGCGACCAATCTGGACAGTGGTCGTCTCTTCAATGGCGATAGTCTGCCAGTTGACACCAGGTGTTAGAACGTGAAATAATTTTAACAATAAGGGCGATAATCCTGACAATCTGGGAAAACGCTAAAATTATTAGTGTAGTGAGCAAACAGGAACAAAGCCCGACAACGAGAACAGTCTGCAGTACGAAGGGCTAAAACTCTACTCAAATAGTAAGTGCAACAGGACCAATGACAGACTGTATGATACAGTGCACGTGCTAACCACTTAGCCATCCAACCGCCCCTAAAATACGGTGTTCGCCCGGTCCTCTGGTTTCACCACACTGCTAAAAGATCGCTGACGCGCAAATAAAATTGAACCATGTTAGTCACGAAATGGCCTAGTGTGTGTTAAGTTAAAACTGTCCCATTATCTACGCGTAATTGGCTCCAGCTTGTTCCTGTTGTTACAGAGATGCTGTGTACTCGGAAGTCATACTCTACACGCTCCACCACGGTAGCCTGTGAGTGGAGCTGATTTGTTTCTGTTGTTACAAACATGGCAGTGTACTCTGAAGCCCTATTCTACACGATCCACCATGGTTAATATAAGGTGACGCGGGCTTGTTCCTGTTGGGCTAGATCTATTTGACAAGGCCAACTGCTTTTTTCCCCAAGGTCACGAGATGTAAACAAAGTTAGGACACGTGATCGTTGCCGAAGATTGTGAATTGGTTTTAATGCTGGGCTAGGTTAGGTTAGGGTTAACATTAGCCCTTTTTACCTTGGGGGGAAATCATGCATTTGGCCTAATCCAATAGATCTAATCGTTCCTGTTGTGATGGCACGGTCTGTTTTATAGTCAAGAAAGTAAGCTTCTTACTGACTGAGCCAGCTCAATTTAAGTAACTAAAGAGCAATATCAGATCAGTTACCACGATGATCCAGTTAAATTTAATATTGTAAAATACTTAAAGTATCCCAAAAAATACGATAGGTAATTGATTCTACGAGTTAATCAGTCGAAGTTAATTTCAATTTGATATAATGGTGGGTATCCAACATACAATACGTAATAAATCCTACGAGGCAATCAGAGGGAATTAACTTCTGTTAAGTAATATCGCAGAGTATCTGAAATATGATACGTATAAAAGAAAATACGGGGTCAAGTAAGAACAATGCAATTAGACCCAGTAACATTGAAGTAGGCCGAGGACGGGCCATATGTTGGATTTTAGAAGTTGGGATGCAGCAGAGTAGTGGGGCGCCATAGCATCCACGTACGTGATATAAGAAAGTTTGGATCAGGGCAAACGAATCCATTAGCGCATGGACGCCCTTAAAATGCCTCGAGAGCATCACTGTGTGAACATAATTAAGTGTATTATTTTATAATTAAAAGATTGTCAAATATTTTTTGGGTGATGGGAGAGGGGTTGCCATTTCTCGGGCGCCTTAATTTCCTGGGTGGAATGTAGCCCCTGCATCCTCTTGGCCGAAGTAAGCTCAATTCAACCCATTTAAGCTCAATTTGGCCGAGTTAAAGGTAGGGTATGTATACGACAAAATTGATAAACGCATGGGAATGGGAATATAAATTTTAAAACACTAATAATACTCAAAAAATTCAAGTTGCATTCAAGTAGGCCGACTTGAATTCAATTAGGCTGAGTTAAGCTTAATTAGGCCAAGTTAAGCTCAATAAGGTCGAGTAAAATTCAAATTAGCATAAGGGTAGGGGACATCCAAGGGAACAATCGATGGGAATATATATTGCGAAGCACTAATACCCCAATAGCGTTAAATTAAAGTTGCATTCAACTAGGCCGACTTGAACTCAGTTAGGCTAAGTTAAGCTTATTTGGCCGTGTTAAGCTCAATCAGACCGAGTTAAATTCAATTTGGCATACAGATAGGGTATCCAAAATCGATGGGATTATATATTGCGAAACACTTATACTACAATAGTGTTATATTCAAGTTACATTAAGTATACCGGCTTGCAGTCAATTAGGGTAAGTTACACTTAGTTAGGCCGCGTTAAATTCTTTTTGGCATAAAGGTAGGATATCCAAAGGGCAAAACCAATAAGACTTATAGGTATATATATTACGAAACCCTTATACTCAAATAGTGTCATTTTTTGTAGAATACGTAATCATACACGACACCTACTCCTGCAAAAGATAAAAGAATGAAACAATAAGCTCACAAGTGACATAAAACGCAATACATCTATCGAGAATAATACGTTGATTTGGTCGTAAAAAAAACCCTCAATATGTAACCCACACGGTTGCCACTGGTTTTTACAGAAGAAAATCAAAAAACCCATACATCAGTGAAATTGTCTATCATTGTTTTAAATTTTGTATAAATTAAATCCTCAGATTCAGGCTTACAAATGGTTGAATATCAGTTGGTTACTAAATTCCTTTTAGTAAGAAATAATAAAGGCCCGCAATGAATGATAAAAGGACGACAGCCGGTAGAGAAGTCAACATGTCCCCCCACGCCCTTCAATTCGAAGGTATATTCAGGACCAATTTTACTTCCTTCTTTGATAGTAATTGAGCATGTTAATACAAATTATGGATACACAATTACTGAGTTAAATAATATGCGACAAGGAAACTCTCGCCTGTATTAAGCAAATGATTAAACTGATACGTTTGACTGGTTTTTAAACATACATTATGCAAGATCTAAATCTGCCTAATGTAGGTCTTTCTTTAGGCCCTTAATGTTTTCTAAATTAATAATTAGACATTAATTACCTGATCCGGACCATAATCAACTCTCGATGGTATCGGATTTCACCGAACGGTTCCGCCATATTTTGATTTAATCTAAATATGGAGGAGCGATAGTTAGCTTCGAACAACCAGTACGGTGGTTGCACACGTCTTGTCATTGGCGTGTACATAAAAAATCCCTTAGTAGTTGGCATTCGATATAAGTGTAGGCCGTAGCATCGCTGCCCGGGCATAAAGTTCCCTCATAGCACACTGTATGGCGTATGCTCGTCTTCAATAAGCCGAGGTTCGGTGCTGAAGAGTAGGACGTTATTTCCCGCTGTTCTGCTCTGACTGGACTAATGCAGAAGGCGTTTGCGTTCAAAGTATAATGCACTGTTGGGCGTTAAATGGTCGTAACATTGGGGACGTGAATTTGGCTCGTTGTTCGTTATTCGTTATTGGCGAATAACGAACAACGAGCTGGTTCGTTGTTCGTTATTCACCAGATATGGAATTAGTAACATAATAAAGGCACTTTTAGAGAGAATATGCCGGGAGTGGGTTTTAACACGCCTAATTGGTTCATAAATCTTCGAAATCTCGGGAAAAAAGATTCTAACAGTCTTTTTTCCTACCCGAACAACTAGCAGTTTCATATTGGTGAATAACGAATAACGAGCTGGTTTGTTGTTCGTTATTGGCGAATAACGAACAACGAGCTGGTTCGTTGTTCCTTATTCACCAGATATGGAGTTAGTAACATAATAAAGGCACTTTTAGAGAGAATATGCCGTTATTCACCAATACGAAACTGCTAGTTGTTCGGGTAGAAAAACAGCCTGTTAGAATCTTTTTCCTAAGATTTTGAAGATTTATTTACCAATCAGACTCATAAAAACCCACTCCCGGCATATTCTATCTAAAAATGCCTATATTGTGTCATTAATTCCATATCTGGTGAATAACGAACAACGACCCAGCTCGTTGTTCGTTATTCGCCAATGACGAACAACAAACCAGCTCGTTGTTCGTTATTCACCAATATGAAACTGCTAGTCTTTCGGCATATTCTCTCTAAAAGTGCCTTTATTATGTTACTAATTCCATATCAGGTGAATAACGAACAACTAACTAGCTCGTTGTTCGTTATTGGCCAATAACAAACAACAAACCAGTTCGTTGTTTGACCGTTCGAATCTTTTTCCCAAGATTTTGAAGATTTATTAACCAATTAGGCGTGTAAAAACCCACTCCCGGCATATTCTCTCTAAAAGTGCCTTTATTATGTTACACAAATAACGAACAACAAACCAGGTCGTTGTTCGTTATTCACCAATATGTGCTAGTTGTCGGGTGGAAAAACAGACTGTTAGAATCTTTTTCCCAAGATTTTGAAGATTTATTAACCAATTAGACTCATAAAAACCCACTCCCGGCATATTCTCTCTAAAAGTGTCTTTATTATGTTACTAATTCCATATCTGGTGAATAACGAACAACGAACCAGCTCGTTGTTCGTTATTCGCCAATAACGAACAAAAAACCAGTTCGTTGTTCGTTATTCACCAAATGAAACTACTAGTTGTTCGGGTAGAAAAACTGACTGTTAGAATCTTTTTCCCAAGATTTTGAAGATTTATTAACCAATTCGACTCATAAAAACCCACTCCCGGCATATTCTCTCTAAAAGTGCCTTTATTATGTTACTATTTCCATATCTGGTGAATAACGAACAACGAACCAGCTCGTTGTTCGTTATTCGCCAATAACGAACAACAAACCAGCTCATTGTTCGTTATTCACCAATATGAAACTACTAGTTGTTCGGGTAGAAAAACAGACTGTTAGAATCTTTTTCCTAAGATTTTGAAGATTTATTAACAAATTCGACTCATAGAAACCCACTCCCGGCATATTCTCTCTAAAAGTGCCTTTATTATGTTACTAATTCCATTTCTGGTGAATAACGAACAACAAACCAGCTCGTTGTTCGTTATTCGCCAATAACGAACAACAAACCAGCTCATTGTTCGTTATTCACCAATATGAAACTACTAGTTGTTCGGGTAGAAAAACAGACTGTTAGAATCTTTTTCCTAAGATTTTGAAGATTTATTAACCAATTAGGCGTGTAAAAACCCACTCCCGGCATTTTCTCTCTAAAAGGGCCTTTATATTATGTTACTCATTCCATATCTGGTGAATAACGAACAACGAACCAGCTCGTTGTTCGTTATTCGCCAATAAAAGACAACAAACCAGCTCGTTGTTCGTTATTCACCAGATAAGGAATTAGTAACACAGACTGTCAGAATCTTGAAGATTTATTTACCAATTAGATTCATAATAACCCACTCCCGGCATAATCTCTCTAAAAATGCCTTTATTGTGTCATTAATTCCATATCTGGTGAATAACGAACAACAAACCAGCTCGTTGTTCGTTATTCACCAATATGAAACTGCTAGTTGTTCGGGGAGAAAAACAGACAGTTAGAATCTTTTTCCCAAGATTTTGAAGATTTATTTACCAATTAGACTCATAAAAACCCAATCCCGGCATATTCTTTATAAAGTGCCTTTTTTATGTTAATACTTCCATATCTGGTGAATAACGAATAACGAACCAGCTCGTTGTTCGTTATTCGCCAATAACGAACAAAAAACCAGCTCATTGTTCGTTATTCGCCAATAACGAACAACGAGCCAAATTCACGTCCCCCGTAACATTTACATCGGAGTTCTGGGCAATTAGATACACAAAACCGGTCCTCGTGATAAATGAATTGAATTTGTCTTTGGTTAGAATGTGTTTTAGATTTATATATATTAAAGTAGATCAAGTAAAAGAACTTATTTTATTTTGATGTTTACCAAAAATTGCTGAAAAACTGAATTGATCATTGTCCAAGTAATCGTTAATTAGTTTTCAGAACAAAAACTCACTTTTGTTCAGCCGGCGGTAGTGGAAGATCGGATTGTGTTAGATTAACCGAACACGGCATTTATTAATATCTTCACAGATTGTAATGAAGTACGGATACCTTGTAAGATAAAATCTGACATGATTGAAGAGGCTACACGAATTAGGCCATGCAGAAACATAGTTTAATCTAATAATATCTATAATTGGATTTGTTCCCGAAATATTATCAACAATATTGCTCAAGTCCAAATGATTATTGTTCAGTATGTAATACAGGTTCATTCACGCGGCGAGTCAAGCCATTAAGCTCTGTTTATACAGAGCGCAAACGCCAACGCGGCTTTTCGTCCTGGAATGATCTATCAATTTTTAGAGGCCACGTTCATACAAAGCGCAAACCAGAACCTGAACAAATATTCATACGACCGCCTTGATTGCCTCCCGAGCGAACTTTACCCCAATAAACCAATCAGCGATCACTTCCCATGACATCATTCCACGAATAGAAACCGCCAGGTCTGATCGTTCCCACTGGGGTGCAATATTCACAGTCTACTTGTTAAAGAAGAATGGATAAGACCGAAAAATTATCATTGAAATCAAAAGGAATGTGATTCTATATAATAAAGCAGACAAAGTTTTTTAAAGGGGTGATGGTATTCTCCAAACTCACGTCTTCTCTGTAAATGTGTATGCTCGTTCTCTTCCTTCGTTGTTTTATGTACAATTACAGTGCTAAGATCTCGACTGTGTCTGATTCTTCATGAGCCATGATAGCAAATGACAAAATTTGAACGGTGAAACCGCGTAAAAGTCGCGTTCGCGTTCGAGTTCGCACTCTGTATAAATAGGGAACTGTTGTTCGGTATCCAGGCGGATAGTTAAAGGACAATATTGTTGTCAGTCATTATCACAAAGATCATTGCTAACCTAGATGGGTTATGAAGATTTCAAGAAGGGGAAATGATAAATGCAAAAGGAAACCACGGGTTACCCTTCTTTATAAACATCTATCAGTAAATCTCTTTAGGGTATATTGTATACCCGGGATAACTTACGGCCTGATAGTCAGAGGCGGCTTTGGATAAGTACAGGGAAATTTGGGGCTTTTCTTTTGAAGGGTTTTCTTTAAACCTGTAACAGGGTATTCTTCAGGGGTAGGCATTTTTCCCCATAAGAAACCATGAAATTAGGTTTTTCTGGGATATTCTTATTTTACGTACATGTAACCATAGATGGTTTATAAGCGAGAGATTAAAGCTACAATTTCATATTTTCAAGTTATATTTTAAAATTTATTAAAGTAAAGCCTGAAAATAGATGATATCCATACACATTCCTACCTTGTTAAAAAATAATCATATTGATCCTATAATTCACTATTGCCAGCTGAGAAATTGGCAAAAGTATCATTTTCAACTTTAAATTCCAACGTTTGAATATAGCTTATGCATGGAGTGAATGGGGAAACAAGGGAGGTACTTGTGTTATTATTTCCGGTGTCAATGATTTTTAAGGGTGGGAAATAATGCCCATAGTTGTATAATAGTGAGTTGATAACCTATTGAACAAAAGACAAAGAAATAATTATGTTTTGACTTTCTTAGAAAATATAAAATTCTCGCTTTAAAGCCTCGACTTCGGTTATGCTGGAGAAGAAAAAACTTCAGAAAAAACTTCGGGTTATTTTAATATTCCAAGCATAACTCCAGTTGCGTGCTTTATCCTACATATAGAACTGAAGTGACGAGTGATTCCAGATACACGTGAGAATTTCTGCTCACTAATAACTCGACTTAACAACTTAAAGTAGCCAAGTCTCTAAATCAATATCATCCAAAATCTTCAACATTGAAAACACGATTTTTTTGTCAAATTAAATCAACATTGATGTTGTAATCTTACCTGAAAATGTTAACGATTTAGCTCCTTTAAGATCTGTGTTGTACATCTTGATTGGGTTACCTTAATCGTATAATTCTGGAGGTGAAAACCAGATTACGTCGATAACGCATGACGTTTACAAATCTCGTTTCAAATACAAACTTTAATATTGCAATGGAGTTAAACGTGAAACGAAACGTCATACTTGACTGGGCGAATGAAGACGGGAATACGCTATGCAGTGTGTTACGAGGGATTGTTTGCCCGAATAGCTGCACACGACCTACTCTTATATCGAATTCCAACTGTAAAGGGATCGTTTACGTGCATACCAGTGTGTACACGGGATCTCGGGTTTTCGTCCAATCCGAACGACTAGATAGCTGTTCTTGTAAAGCCATCCGCCCTGCATCACTGACACGGGGAATCACGTGGAAAAATCTGGATGAACTTTCTCGGCTAACTTCTAGGCTAGCCAGCCAGCGTCTTACCTACTTAGCCACCGTAACCCCTAGACCGCAAATGGTTATGTGTTTGTTCATATTTTGAATTCAAATTGTCAAGGTTCTTTACGTACACGCCAATGTGTACACGGGCTCTAGGTTTTTCGTCCCACCCGAACGACTAGACGCAGTCCTTACGACACCATCCGCCCTACACCACTGACAAGAGAAAACTGCGCCGGAATACCCCGAGGAACTGTCTCGTCCAATACTAGAAGCCGAGACCCGTGCTCTCAATGGCTTTCATTTTTTTCCTCGCCAAGATGGATCATAATTTGTGTATAAAAAAAGGGTTCATATTTTTTTCCGCCAACTGGAATATTTTATCTGCCTGCCAAAAATGTGTGATAACAAAGACAACATGTTTCCGTTTTATGTTTCGGGTAGAAAATATTACCGATATAATACAATATACAACATGGTTACAGAACAACTGTTTTACAGACTTGGCCACTGCTGCTTCCATTCAATCTAAGAATCTAGCTGCTTAATGAAGTTGACACACCGGGTAATTATGTCATATCAGGTTAGTTACCATAATGAACCAGTTAAATATAGTTTGGTAGAATACTTAAATTACACTACTGAGATAGGACAGGCAATAGATTATACGGTCCAATCAATCGAAGTTAATTCAATTTGATACAATGGTAGAATATCTAACATACGATACGAAATACACCCTAGAGCTCAAGGCAACGAAGCAATCACAGGGGAATGGAATTCAGTGAGGCAGTTTGCTAGGGTATCTTAAAGCGAAAATTTCATTTTTTATAAGAAAGTCAAAACATAATTTTTTATATGTATTTTGGGGCGGTTGGGATGGCCTAGTGGTCTAGAGTGCTGCGCTTCGACCTCTAGCTGGCCGGCCAACTCTGGTGTGAGCGTATGTGGCATGGAGATAGGGGCGCCTTCTCAACCTCGTGGGCACTCCGGTTTCCTCCCACTGCTAAAAACCCCTACGCGCAAGCGAATTATTGAAATAAAATTCAACCATATGTTAGTCCCGAAATGACCTAGTTGTGTTGAGTGGACGTTAAACCCCATTTCTCTCTCTATACATATATGTATGTTGCTCAATAGGTTATCAACTCATTATTATACGGCCGTTGGGAATTATTCCGCACCCTTAAAAATCATTGACACAGGAAATAATAACATAACACAATTACCTTTGTTTTCCTATTGCCCCCACACGTTCGGATTTGAAGTTGAAAATGATATTTTTGCCCATTTCTCAGCTTGAAATGTAGGAATGTTTATGGATACCATCTATTTTAAGGCTTTTTTAAAATAAATTTTAAAAATATAACTTAAAGATATTAAACTGTAGCTTTAAATATGATATGTATAGTAGAACATACAGGGCAAGCAGGACGATATATATGCAATAAGGCCGAGTAAGGACTATTCATTTATATCGTGGGCAGTAGTTCTTCGAGGCAAGCCCCCCCCCCCCGTGCAGGGGCAAGCCCACCCATCCCAGTGCAGGATTAACAGTCTGATAAGGAAAAAGCGTTCTAGTCGTTCGGAAAAGAACCAAAATCGAGGTCCCCGTTGGTAGTTAGAATCTGTGAAGATAAGAGAGAGAGAGAAATGTTGGATTTTACGTCCACTCGACACAAACTAGGTCATTTTGGGACTAACATATGGTTTAATTATATTTCAATAATTACCCTGCCCGTAGGGGTCTTAAGTATTTGGGGGAAATCGGAGGACCCCGAGAAAACCCACGAAGTTGGAGAGGCGACCTTACTCCTTGCCACGTACAACCGAGGATTCGAAACCAGACTAGTTGATTCAATGACGGGCTTTATGATACAGCGCGCGCACGCTAACCATTCAGCCCCCCCCCCCCCGTGAAGATACGTATGACAGTTGTTCGTTATTCACCAAATGAAACTACTAGTTGTTCGGGTAGAAAAACTGACTGTTAGAATCTTTTTCCCAAGATTTTGAAGATTTATTAACCAATTCGACTCATAAAAACCCACTCCCGGCAAAGATCATTGCTAACCTAGATGGGTTATGAAGATTTCAAGAAGGGGAAATGATAAATGCAAAAGGAAACCACGGGTTACCCTTCTTTATAAACATCTATCAGTAAATCTCTTTAGGGTATATTGTATACCCGGGATAACTTACGGCCTGATAGTCAGAGGCGGCTTTGGATAAGTACAGGGAAATTTGGGGCTTTTCTTTTGAAGGGTTTTCTTTAAACCTGTAACAGGGTATTCTTCAGGGGTAGGCATTTTTCCCCATAAGAAACCATGAAATTAGGTTTTTCTGGGATATTCTTATTTTACGTACATGTAACCATAGATGGTTTATAAGCGAGAGATTAAAGCTACAATTTCATATTTTCAAGTTATATTTTAAAATTTATTAAAGTAAAGCCTGAAAATAGATGATATCCATACACATTCCTACCTTGTTAAAAAATAATCATATTGATCCTATAATTCACTATTGCCAGCTGAGAAATTGGCAAAAGTATCATTTTCAACTTTAAATTCCAACGTTTGAATATAGCTTATGCATGGAGTGAATGGGGAAACAAGGGAGGTACTTGTGTTATTATTTCCGGTGTCAATGATTTTTAAGGGTGGGAAATAATGCCCATAGTTGTATAATAGTGAGTTGATAACCTATTGAACAAAAGACAAAGAAATAATTATGTTTTGACTTTCTTAGAAAATATAAAATTCTCGCTTTAAAGCCTCGACTTCGGTTATGCTGGAGAAGAAAAAACTTCAGAAAAAACTTCGGGTTATTTTAATATTCCAAGCATAACTCCAGTTGCGTGCTTTATCCTACATATAGAACTGAAGTGACGAGTGATTCCAGATACACGTGAGAATTTCTGCTCACTAATAACTCGACTTAACAACTTAAAGTAGCCAAGTCTCTAAATCAATATCATCCAAAATCTTCAACATTGAAAACACGATTTTTTTGTCAAATTAAATCAACATTGATGTTGTAATCTTACCTGAAAATGTTAACGATTTAGCTCCTTTAAGATCTGTGTTGTACATCTTGATTGGGTTACCTTAATCGTATAATTCTGGAGGTGAAAACCAGATTACGTCGATAACGCATGACGTTTACAAATCTCGTTTCAAATACAAACTTTAATATTGCAATGGAGTTAAACGTGAAACGAAACGTCATACTTGACTGGGCGAATGAAGACGGGAATACGCTATGCAGTGTGTTACGAGGGATTGTTTGCCCGAATAGCTGCACACGACCTACTCTTATATCGAATTCCAACTGTAAAGGGATCGTTTACGTGCATACCAGTGTGTACACGGGATCTCGGGTTTTCGTCCAATCCGAACGACTAGATAGCTGTTCTTGTAAAGCCATCCGCCCTGCATCACTGACACGGGGAATCACGTGGAAAAATCTGGATGAACTTTCTCGGCTAACTTCTAGGCTAGCCAGCCAGCGTCTTACCTACTTAGCCACCGTAACCCCTAGACCGCAAATGGTTATGTGTTTGTTCATATTTTGAATTCAAATTGTCAAGGTTCTTTACGTACACGCCAATGTGTACACGGGCTCTAGGTTTTTCGTCCCACCCGAACGACTAGACGCAGTCCTTACGACACCATCCGCCCTACACCACTGACAAGAGAAAACTGCGCCGGAATACCCCGAGGAACTGTCTCGTCCAATACTAGAAGCCGAGACCCGTGCTCTCAATGGCTTTCATTTTTTTCCTCGCCAAGATGGATCATAATTTGTGTATAAAAAAAGGGTTCATATTTTTTTCCGCCAACTGGAATATTTTATCTGCCTGCCAAAAATGTGTGATAACAAAGACAACATGTTTCCGTTTTATGTTTCGGGTAGAAAATATTACCGATATAATACAATATACAACATGGTTACAGAACAACTGTTTTACAGACTTGGCCACTGCTGCTTCCATTCAATCTAAGAATCTAGCTGCTTAATGAAGTTGACACACCGGGTAATTATGTCATATCAGGTTAGTTACCATAATGAACCAGTTAAATATAGTTTGGTAGAATACT
This sequence comes from Patella pellucida, assembly GCA_917208275.1. Lineage (NCBI taxonomy): Eukaryota > Metazoa > Mollusca > Gastropoda > Patellidae > Patella > Patella pellucida. Next base: position 73,053,548 of record OU795038.1, read on the forward strand.
TAAATTACACTACTGAGATAGGACAGGCAATAGATTATACGGTCCAATCAATCGAAGTTAATTCAATTTGATACAATGGTAGAATATCTAACATACGATACGAAATACACCCTAGAGCTCAAGGCAACGAAGCAATCACAGGGGAATGGAATTCAGTGAGGCAGTTTGCTAGGGTATCTTAAAGCGAAAATTTCATTTTTTATAAGAAAGTCAAAACATAATTTTTTATATGTATTTTGGGGCGGTTGGGATGGCCTAGTGGTCTAGAGTGCTGCGCTTCGACCTCTAGCTGGCCGGCCAACTCTGGTGTGAGCGTATGTGGCATGGAGATAGGGGCGCCTTCTCAACCTCGTGGGCACTCCGGTTTCCTCCCACTGCTAAAAACCCCTACGCGCAAGCGAATTATTGAAATAAAATTCAACCATATGTTAGTCCCGAAATGACCTAGTTGTGTTGAGTGGACGTTAAACCCCATTTCTCTCTCTATACATATATGTATGTTGCTCAATAGGTTATCAACTCATTATTATACGGCCGTTGGGAATTATTCCGCACCCTTAAAAATCATTGACACAGGAAATAATAACATAACACAATTACCTTTGTTTTCCTATTGCCCCCACACGTTCGGATTTGAAGTTGAAAATGATATTTTTGCCCATTTCTCAGCTTGAAATGTAGGAATGTTTATGGATACCATCTATTTTAAGGCTTTTTTAAAATAAATTTTAAAAATATAACTTAAAGATATTAAACTGTAGCTTTAAATATGATATGTATAGTAGAACATACAGGGCAAGCAGGACGATATATATGCAATAAGGCCGAGTAAGGACTATTCATTTATATCGTGGGCAGTAGTTCTTCGAGGCAAGCCCCCCCCCCCCCGTGCAGGGGCAAGCCCACCCATCCCAGTGCAGGATTAACAGTCTGATAAGGAAAAAGCGTTCTAGTCGTTCGGAAAAGAACCAAAATCGAGGTCCCCGTTGGTAGTTAGAATCTGTGAAGATAAGAGAGAGAGAGAAATGTTGGATTTTACGTCCACTCGACACAAACTAGGTCATTTTGGGACTAACATATGGTTTAATTATATTTCAATAATTACCCTGCCCGTAGGGGTCTTAAGTATTTGGGGGAAATCGGAGGACCCCGAGAAAACCCACGAAGTTGGAGAGGCGACCTTACTCCTTGCCACGTACAACCGAGGATTCGAAACCAGACTAGTTGATTCAATGACGGGCTTTATGATACAGCGCGCGCACGCTAACCATTCAGCCCCCCCCCCCGTGAAGATACGTATGACAGTAAACTCTATTTTATTTCATTTCCAGTGGCGAGATAGCACCAGGTTTTATAGAAAGAGTAAGCATGTCTTTCCGTGTGTGGTAGATTGTACCAAATCGAAAAACACACCAAAGAAATAATTCTACGTGTGACTTCTTAAACCAATCTGAATAAAACATAGATCCTATTTCGTTTCGTTCTATTTATTGTTCAAAATTTCGTTTAACTTATCTTTGCTCTACTACAATCTGAAAGCGTTCTTATATAACCCGCGTCCGGGTTGGTGTAAGGGATTAGCCAATGAAACAGACTGTTGCAGCGAGTTCTTGGCGTACGGTACACGGAATTGTGTAGTACCATAGGGCGACTGTCAGACGTGGGGAGCGAACCCTGCGAAAACCGGTCGTCACATCCGGCGTGTAACTCATGTATCGTTTCTTACTACATATTCTTAAACAGCCCATGATCATCTAGTATTACTTCTAAGCCGGAAATGTAATTTCTTAACTGGTTAGAAAGTATCTTTAAATGTCATTCTGACATTCCCTATTAATGACGACTTCACATTATACTGCATCTTCAATGATATTATCAACAGGAATAACAAATACCACATTTCGGTTTTGTAGTATTATATATCAAGCTGCTTATAGATTGTGCAATGCATAACACATTACCATAAAGTTATTCTCCCAAACCTCATCCAGCCAGGCTCGACTGTCTGTCAATCAAAAAACGTTACATTCTCTCCCTTAAAGAACTACATGACCTTCTCCCGTAGCACCCAAACCCAGCTACTTGTATATGTCTAGATTTCCGCTATTAGTTATTCAATTGGTCAAATATTACGTAATTAATGATAATGATTGGTTAAAAAGCCGATCACCTGTTTTTAGATCTTAGACATACCCCATAACTTACATACCAATAGAGACTCATTAACAAATTTAGTCCGCAGACACATTCCATTAATATTGCATATGACAAATGTGTTCATTAACCTTTAGTTCAATTTATGCATTATGTCAGCACAGACACCCCTTCTGTTTTCCTCAACATATTTCAAAACCAATTTTATTTACAATTGAAATAAACTCATACCATAGCATATTTTGACAAATAATCAAGGACTTAATATTTTTTTGCTTATGTGTTCTTTAGCACAAATTCCTGCCACCCACATTACTACAATTGTGGGTATCTCCCTTGAAACGTCAACGATGAATTCATAATCAAATGGCTGACGTCATAGGGCCAAAAGCCGCTTGTATGACCCCTGGCGCGACCTCTCACTAAACCCGACAAGATCTTCATGTATTGGAGACAATTGAAAGTAAAAAAAAAAACAAACGAAATATAATTTTGTATTTTGCTAATCAGATTGATGTAAAACGCAATACATCTATCAAAAATATCTAGTTGTCTTGTTCGCTAAAATCTGAGTGCAATACATCAAATTGTACCTGAGGAAAAAAACATTAAAGAGATAGAGAGAGAAATGGGTTTTAACGTCCACTAGGTAATTTCGGGACTAGCATATGGTTTAATTTTATATCAATAACGCTTGCGCGTAGAGGTCTTTAGCTGTGGGAGAAACCGCAGGACCCGGGAAAAACCCACGAGGTTGGAAAAACATCATAGAAACAAAAGGCACACGTGTGACATAAAACGCAATAAATATATACAGAAAAATAAATTCGTTACAAAAACAACATGTAACCCACAATTTGTTTTATAAAAATAAAATCTATTTCTTAACTGTCCCAATACATCAGTTAAATTATGATGTTTAATGGAATTCCGAAACAAAATAAAGCTTATCGCATTTCCGCTTGCTTTTATTTCTACATTTATCTTTAGCGATATCGTTGTCAAAATAATGTGGTTTGGTAAGTGAAATTATTTTGCAATTCGCTCTTATCTCTGGCTTGGTCATTTAAACGTATCGATTTTAGATCCCATAAATTTTTTATAATCGTCTTGCATTTTTTGTAATTTAAAGTAACGGGTGCATGCTGAAAAAACGTTTAGAGATTAGCCGTTTAGATTACTACTTTGAGCTTAGAATGGTGAAATAATGAAAGATGTCGTATGAATGCTAAAAAGGCCACAGCCGATAAAAAGACAGCCTGTCTCCGCATATTCTAAAATTTGAACGCAATTTCAGAAAGAATGATAGCTCGCTAATAGCGCGTGTGTTTATTTCTTAATTTCTACTTTTCGGGTTAAATTGTGGCTTGGTATGGGTCTTGACATCAATAAATACAAAAATATGAAGAAATTAGGAAAACACGAGGGGCGCTATGATCGGTGTGTGTTATTTAGAGTTGATATTGGCTTTCCGGGGCCTTAAAATTGAATTTATTTGGGAGTTACGAACCACGCGTGTCTGGCGTATCCCAACAAACAGGGTGCAGGTGACTTAATAATTAGTAAATTTGCGGGCGACAGTGTCGGGTGAACCGATAAAATTTTCGGATGAAATTGGACTGACTTTTTGGTGAATGAAAAATCAGCCACTTCTTTGCATTTTTTACGAATATTCATTTTATCGTAGATCCAGTGAAAATGGAAACTGCTCCTTTAAAGTCGTTGGTGGGTAGACATCTCTTGTCATGTTGTGAGCTTCACGTGACGATTTGAGCTCAAAAATATCTCAAATGACAAAAAGTAATTATAATACCGCGAAACTATAACTAATAAAGGAATCTGTAGAAAATCAATGTTATTTATATATAACTTTTTTTGAAAAAAAGAATAATTTCCGGTAATGTGGAACCAATCCTCTGATAATTAACACAATCAGACATCAGAATCTGCAAAAGAAATATAGTTTAAGCATAATAATTAATTTCGGCTTGTAACGACCGTCTCTTTGATTTGCAATCATCAAATGTAATTATTAACAGATGTATCCTCGGGGTAATTCTCAATACGCAATTCTTGGGGGTAGCAGGTGCCGAATGGTTAGCAGGTGCGCGAAGCCTGTCATTGAGTCAACTAGCGTGGTTTCAAATCCCTGGTTATACGTGACAAGGAGTAGGGTCGACTGTCCAACCTTGTGGGTTTTCTTCGGGTCCCCCGGTTTCCTCGAACTGCTAAAGACCCCGTCGCGCAAGCAAATTATTGAAATAAAATTAAACCATATGTTAGTCCCGAAATGATCTAGTTTGTGTCGAGTGGACGTTAAACCCCATCTCTCTCTCTCTCTCCCCATTAAGTGTTAATTTGGGGCGGTGCGCTTTACCCAATACTGCACATTGGGATACCACCCCAATACCACCACATACTATACAATACTACAACATAACTTTCACCATAGCACAATGTCTAGTCATAGCAAAAAAGAGGGAAATCTGTAGTAGCTTATAAAGCTGGAATAGAAGCGGACGCTGGCCATTATGTCTACAACCGACGTCATGTCTTTACCTGTTATGCATTAACTGGACATACGATGATCGAAATTTGCAATACAAAATTTCACAATGGACATTCTACCCGGACGGCGGCGCTACGGTTAGAACATCCAAGATGTCTTTGATGTAGACACTTATACATGTATTTACGTAGAACCTCGCTTTGTTGTCAAATCTAAATGGACAAGCACTTTCCTTGCGAGACCCCCGTCGAACATCACATGCAAGGTGAAAGAAGGCTCTAAAACTTTCTCATCCATTAGGGGGGGGGGGGCACGGTGGCTAGGTGGGTAAGACGCTAGCTCGCTAACCTGGATGATGGGTGTTCGATCCCTGCATTGGCCGAGAAAGTTCATCCAGATGTATCGGTGTGGCTTCATCTTGACAGTGATGCAGGACGGAGGGACTGACAAGGCTCGCTGTCTAGTCGTTCGGATGGTTCTAAAAACAGAAGTACCATGTACACAATTGGGGGCACGTAAAGATCACTTTTCAGTTGGAATTCGATATAAGAGTAGGCCGTAGCGCTGTTGCCCGGGCAAAATTTTACTCATAGCACACTGTATGACGTATGCTCAGTTTAGGAGCAGAGCAGTAGGACTGTAAACCCCATTTCATTTTATTTATCAACCATAAGATCAAGCGGTGTTGGTAATCTTTTTTTTTCAGGGTACCATATAACGATTTTATTCCGCACACTGATCAGAATTGACAATTTCATCATTAATGATCAAATTAAACACCGTGAAGACAGTGGGACGTGATCTGAAAATTAACAACCCAATGTCAAATCAATTTGTTAAACTTTTTTCAAATCCTTTTTTTTTTGAGAATAAAATATTGTTTTTAAAAAAAGAAAAATGATTTGTAAAAATTTTAACAAAAACAGTTCAAGAAGTAATATTGTTATTAAATTTTGTTTCATAAATTATTTTATGAGTGACCGGTTTAGAACGGATATCTTTTTCTTTTCAGCGGAATTACCAGTCAGCTAAAATGAGGCTTAACGTCCATTCGGAAGAAACTAGACCATTTCGCGGCTAACGCATGGTTCACGTTTATTTGAATAATTGGCAATGGGAGGAAATCGGAGGTTGGACAGGTGACCCTACTACTTGTCACGTACGACCGGGTAATCGAATTCACGCCTGTTGACTCAATGGCAAACACCCTAACCATCCCCCTGGTATATATATATATATATTAACGTTACTTCAATCGACACAGAGCTAGGTCATTTTAGGACTAACACGGAGAGTTTAACAGTGGGAGGAAGCTGGAGGACCCGGAGAACACTCACGAGGTTGAACAGTTGGTCCTACTTCTTTTGACTTACAAGCGGGAAATCAAAACCACGCCAATTGACTCATTAACAGACCTTATGATACACTCAACCCACTTTAACTGGAGCAAGTATGTCAATGTTAAAATTATATATGAAATGTGTTTAAGCTGACATATCAGTTATATGAAAAGGTGGACACTAGACGTCTCCATTACAAATTTTATAATCCCCGGCTCTTGTATAACAAGCCGATATAGGAAGAATTATGCCAAATGTTCCTATTATCAACTCACCTTTTTTTAAGTCGTGAAATTATTTCACCAATACATCGCTTTTTGTTGTGGCGTTAGAGGCATTGTAAAATCGTTCAAGATAACAATTCCTATGACTTATCTGCCCCTGAATGTCCTCTGGTTTACGTCAATATATCCAGTCACGTGTAATATAGACTCCGATTATTCTTATTTTTAAAGTGATTTTCCGGAACTGCTGGTTAGTGAGCAAAAGGCTTACTCACCTAGCCACAGCGGCTCTTACCCATCAAACGCCCAATGCTAAGATATCAATATCTGCAACCTGTAATTAAATAATCATGCACCTGCGTATCTATCTCTCAGCACGTCACCAAATTAACGTTCAAAGCATATCATTCTTAGTGTCCATATAGGCATGACTTGTATGATATTTTACATTTCACTTGCGTCAATAACACGTAAATACAGAGACTGTTAGTTTTCTTTTAAGGCAATTAGTAAAGGAATCTTTTCAAGTCTTGTCCGTCATTCTTTGTTTCAGCTCATCAAAGACGCACATCAAAGGCTTGTTTCACTTGTACACGTTGGGTGCTACGGTAGATAATTTCATAATGCTATAAGCAAGAGCATTCCATTAGCTCTTTCATTGTAATGCATAGTAAACAAAGGTTTCTAATATAGTTGATACAATAAAGGAAGCAATTATAAGATTAATCATTAATTATACCTCAATTGATCAAAGAAAAACTTTAACTTCAGAGCTAAGAACAAAAACAACAACAACAACAAAAATAACAATAATAAAATAGCTAGTAATAGTAAACAAAGGTTTCTTATATAGATGATACAATAAAGGAAGCAATTATAAGATTAATCATTAATTAGACCTCAATCGATCAAAGAAAAGTTTTAACTGCAGAGCTAAGAACAAAAACAACAACAAAAACAATAAAAAATAACAATAATAAAATAGTTATTAATAATAGTAAACAAAGGTTTCATATATAGTTGATACAATAAAGGAAGCAATTATGAAATTGATCATAAATTCGACCCCAATCGACCACAGAAAAGTTTTGGTTCTATTTCAGTATCGTACCTCTACCAGTTTCCGGGGTCGTTCGTGTCGGCTAACAATGACCTCACACCAAATTTCAGCGAAATCGGTCAATAACTTTTCATTTTACCGAATTAAACTTCCCACGAGAGATACAATTATTGCCTTTCGCCGCCATTAGTATTTGGTGACTCTAGACTCGATTAACAAGACACTCAACGAACTCCCAACACTCGGTTCCCCGTGCCTAACGTTGCAATTCATAATAATTATAATGAGTTTCGTATATTTTAATTATACGCCCACATGGAAATGTGGTCGCATATTGCCGTCGTCCCCGACCGGCCATCCGTCGGTCCGTCCGTTCGTCGTCCACAATTTCTTGTGAACGCTCTAGAGGCTAAAGTTAATACCCGATTGACTTTAAATTTATGCACAGTGTTTAAGTTTAAGGTCATGAGACGAAGAAGCATATGGAAATGTGGTCGCATATTGCCGTCGCCCCCGACCGACCGGCCGTCGGTCCGTCCGTTCGTCGTCCACAATTTCTTGTGAACGCTCTAGAGGCTAAAGTTAATAACCGATTGACTTTAAATTTATGCACAGTGTTTACGTTTAAGGTCATGAGGCGAAGAAGCATATGGAAAGGTGGTCGTATATTGCCGTCGCCCCCGACCGGCCGTCCGTCGGTCCGTCCGTTCGTCGTCCACTACGAAATCGAGTCTCAGCGGCTAAATTTTTATTTGATTCATCTAAAAATTTCAAATCTCTACGACCCCGGAAACTGGTAGAGGTACGATACTGAAATAGAACCAAAGTTTTAACTCCAAATCTAAGAACAAAAACAACAACAAAAAAAACCAATAAAAAATAACAATAATAAAACCTGCTAATAATGCTAAAGAATATCTAGATATATATTTTTATTCAAAATCAGTCTCGTATAGGACAGCCACTTTAAATCGGTCGAAGAGGTTCTTGAGCAGTAGGAGGAAACCTGAGGACCCGGAGAAAACCCACGAGGTTGGACAGGCGATCCTGCTTCTTGTCATGTACAGCCGGGGACTGTGTATAGGAAGAATGGACTTTAATAATAATGATAATCGCGTCATTTTACAAGGGTAGCAAATTAGGCTGAAGGCCTTTTTCCAATTTGGCCCTTGGCACAGATCGTGCGAATGATTGTGGAACCCGCTCCCTCAAAACAACCAAAAGACAGGAATGAGAAGTTTAATCAGTTACTTAGAAGGTACAAGTGTTGCCATACAACGAGCAGAATCATTGCATAGTGTAAACAGTCGTCCAATATTTTCTATCCGACGGATGCATGGATTAGTTGTATCGTGTAAACGTCGCTTTAATAATAATATGCTTCTATTAGCAGTTCTTGGGTTAATTTCATTATATTATAATATTATACCCCACTTTTAATTATATTGGTTATTGTTGTAAAATCTAAAACTGCCATTTATAGCGAGCGCGTGTCTGTAGTCTGTTATTTAAATGTATGTAATTTTGTGCTGTATTTAGAATACATTAAAACAGAATCTTAATTATTTTTCAGTTTATATAATCCATAAAGACAAATATATTTTTCATTTCTTTTAATGTATTACGTCAGTAAGTTATTAAAGTTACATTAGGCTAGAGCTAAATCTGATTATTGCAAGTCTTAATTTAGGCTTCAAATGTTATAGAAATTATAAATAGGTCTCTATTTACACAACAATCACAAAATCAACTCTGTAGACCAACGGATGGCTTCTTTACAGGTTGGATTTAAATAGGATTTCACTGACTGACTTAATCATAAATGGCGGCCCAAGCGGAGATCACGATGACGTCATAGTTTAGACCGAGGCCGCATGTCAGCCAATTCGATATACGGCCTTGCTATTATGTTTAGTTGTGGTTTGGATGTCGGTATTATACGCCTTTTTTCCACTTGCGTTTATGGAAATTGATAAACACGCAGCTAACAACATCACTCCATTGGATCACTGGTGTAGTGTTTCCTAGTATTTGTCTGCTTCGTGAGGCACGTAGCTAGGCCTACCGCGAGTTACAGTACGAAGAGTACACACAGGCTAACAAGAAGTCGGCTTCGTTGTTTTGGTTCATTCCTATAAAACTATCGCGCCTTATCTATATAAGTCTGATTTTAAATTTGTAGTCAACAAAGTAAATGTGACACTAATTGAATTGCATCTCCGTCTCAACCCGAATAGGCTAACAGCCATTGAAAACGTTACTTGATAATCGATATTATGTAGGTGGAGTTAACCAGGGGCGCCGGAACGACGCGAGGGCCAGGGTACCAAACCATAGGGAATCCCCCCCACCCCTGCCTCTAGGAAATTTTCAAATTTGTCAATTCCGAGAATTCTGTCTACAGCGCCTCAAGCATTCCAAATTCCAACCTAAAACCCTTTAAACTACATGATAATGAAAGTGACAAATACCTGATTATTCACAATTTTCGTATCATGGGTGAGAGCCGGTTAAAAATAAAAATACTAGTAAAAAGGTTGAACACTTTTATCGTTAGGGCATGGGTATACATGTATATCCCAGAAAAGGGCAGGGTACCATTTGTATACCCTGGTACCCGGGTTCCGGCGCCCCTGGAGTTAACACCTGTCAATCAAACTATCTGCCAAGGTGAACATGTATTTGACTCCCATTTCTAGTCAATTTATTAAAACGATAATAACTTTGTTCAGAATGAAGTAATTTGACTGAAATTTTAAATATTCTTCTTTCATCATCTACTTTTGAACTGTTAAAGAAAGAATGGCCAACTCACTATTTAAATTTCCCACAATGTATCTTTAACTCACAAAACCCGGCCACACGGAGCGCCATGGTGACGCAGTGTGACGCCTACGCCCGGAGCTATTCCGAGTTATTTTTGTTTTAAAAATAGTTGGTACAACAACTAAGAAAAACATATTATACAATGCTACTTAATCACCATCCTCGGTTACCCAGGGTACTCATTCCGTACTCCAACATCCCCAGGTTAATATATGGCCGAGACACGTGTTCAAGTTATCCGCCCTTGATGATTGTGCTACTTCTACCAACCAATCCCATAAATTGTTATTTGAAAAGGAAGTTGGCAAAGGGAAGTAACTCTCATATGAAATTGTTAGGAGTTGGCCTATTATAAATGCGTAATTATTAACAACCAATTCTATATTATGTTAATAAAGACCAGACTTTCATATAATAATGTAGGGTCGTTAGTTTTATTTAGAATCGTTCGGTCCACGTGATATCGTAGAAACGATTGATCTGTAAACTGTTTTCTGATTGGTTCGTAGACAGTAGCTACATTCTAGGCCAGGGTAGATAATTTGAAATCTTAGAAAACCATGTGGATCAACCCGGGTATATAGTGGAGTATAACGGAATGAGTACACTGGGTAACCCTTGACATGTCATTATGTAACACCTCGGTCTGAGTCGACATATTGACTTAGAGAAAAAACACTGTAGTCTCGATTGTCAATGCTACCGTCGTTACGACAATGAACAAGGTCTATATTATCCAGTTTTAATTCAATCACACAGCAATGACGTTTAAATATATTGAAAAAAAAGTATCCAATGGTCAAGAGCATTGGTCTATCTATAGACTGGGTATGTGAATAAATATCTAAATAATAATTTATGTTATATTTATAGCACGGCTCTCATAAGTTAACGAATGAAGCGTGATATATATGGCTTGTAACATTGACACCTACAATATCACTCTAGGTGGGGGTGGACGTTAAACCCCTAAAACAGAAAGACACCTACTCAACATGCTTATTGTTATTACACAGAAAACCCACCCAACTTCTCTATATGATTTCTACTAAAACTTGTGCAAATAATCAGCTAGCAAAATAGTGATATAACATTGAAAAAAACATTAAGCTCCACCCAATCTACTAGAGGGAAATAATCTGCTTATTCAACTCAAAGAACAAACGCAGATTTAGCATCCATGTTACAAATACCATTAAAGCTCAAACGAAAGAATTAACTCTTACAGAATTCATCTTTTAATCTTAATGCCCCATGCTGATTCGCATTAAATTGATTACTGAAAGGAACAATTGCCTCCTATTCTAAAATATAGTAAATCCTGGCCAGAATCTTTTGAAACTCGGCAATTTGGGAGGGGGCATATGAGTTTGTGGGTATCCTGGAGCAATCATAATCTCCATCCTACCCGTGGAGGAGTCGTTCATGGGGCAGGAATACAGGGTACCCGGAGTAAAGCTCCTTTATCTGGAAACAACCAAGACTTCCGTCAGTGATCGAAATCACGACCGCATGGCAGCGGTAAACGGCCAGCTAGTGCACGAAACACGACACCACAAGCTCAACCCGTTTAAGCCGGTTTACAGACAGGTGACAATTGCTGACGTTAGGACTGGCTGCGATACTCGTCGAATGACTCGTCGTAGTCGAAGATAAAACGTTTCGTAATACATAGCTGATTACGTGCTATTGGCGAGTCCGGCAGACACCAACTGACACTGATATTCCTGATAAACAGTTTAAGAGCCTCGATTGATAGGCCTCGGAAATTACTAATAATGACGGTGTTCAAAGTCGCCTATCTGTATTTAAACATTGAATGTGATGGATTGATTCGCTGTGTATGTACAATATTTATTGTTCAATCTATAAGCATGTGTGTTTGTCCAATTATGTCGGCAAATCTCTTGATAATTCCTATTATGGTGGAATTTGAAACTGATTAACTTAAATCTCAGGTTGCATGATACAGTGAAAGTCAAAAACTTTTTCATTATGTGTTGAGCTTAAAGGCGTGCTTTGTGTAAAGAACGGAAAAGGAAATAGATTGATTTAGAAGATCATTTTCTTCTTAAAACCTAAAAGGCAATTATAGACATTTGAAACATACACATGACAATAAAATCCGATAAAAAAATATCAATTGATCCGAAAATTATTCGCATTAATCTGTTCTAATGGAGATTACAGTCATTTAAAGTTCGCATTACTTTCGATTGGTTTTATTGATTTCTTGAGTTTCTGGAGATTCTCCATCTTGGTTTTGTCTTGTCACTGGAGCAGGTGGAAATATTTCGTATACTCTATTGGTTGGCAGAAAGAGAGAAAGAAAGAGAGATGGGGTTTAACGTCCATTCGACGCAAACTAGATCATTTCGGGAGTAATCTATTGGTTGGGAGTCTACTGGCCGTAGAGACGTTGGATCCTCCTGCACATATTAAATTTTTGGGCTGGTCTGCGATCTACCTAACCCTACAACCCGTGCATGTCAAAGCACGTACGACGGACACAAACTAGGTCATTTCGGGACTAACATATGGTTTAATTCTATTATAATAACTATCTTTAGGGGTCTTTAGCAGTTGGAGGAAACCGGAGTATCCGGAGAAAACCCATGAGGTCGGACAGGCGACCCTACTCCTTGTCACGTACAACCGGGGATTCGAAACCACGCCAGCTGACTCAATGACAGGCTTTATGGGTTGTGAGCTAGGCGTAATGGAGCTAATTAAGTCTCTAACTCAGTATTTCCATAACATTCGAAATTAAAAACACGAATTAGAATTCAATATTGAACAATTTCAATAACTATTGGTGTTACCATGCCGTGAAACTATACCAATATTTGAAACACAATTAACATTTTGAATTAGTACACTAATGTTTCGGTTTCCATTTGTAATGAACAAATAAAAACATATTCTACAATACAACGTGGAAGTTATTAGTGTAGGTTGATTCAAAAACGGAAAATAATAATTTAAAAAACATGTAGCAGACGTAAATGACTTCCGTTCAATTTAAACTGTTTACGTATATAACCGAACATTATTGATTCGAACTTACACTATTTATTTATTTTTCAAAAATTAAATATAAATCATATTACATACATGATAATAATATTACACCAATATGTGCTTTAATAACCATTTTTGTCTATTTCAAGGTTTCACAAAATAAAGCCTTTAAGATGTCAAATTTAGGGCTCTTGAAAAATAAATATCCATTGAGCCCCAGGAACAGTTAATTTTGCGTACCAGTTTCGTTAATGAATAGACACGCCGACTGTATATAGATAATTAAAAAAAATTAAAATTCCGAATATGCATTCAGCCACAGTGACGTCCCTGGCATCTGGAGGGATTAAAAGTGTTTTCAATAATTAGCAAGACGTTGTTACGGAAGGTCTCTTATTGCAAAGTTCAGTGATGATAGCTGAATTAATTCTAATCAGATTAGTGTGAAGTTGTCGTAAAGCGGAAATAGTACCCATCGGCTACTTGTACCGAATATTTTCCTGGCCCATCTTATGTGCCCTTTAAGGTGATGCACGCATGTATATTTATGTTCCGGTGAAGAATCATCCGAAGTATGCCCCCCGCTCTCCCTTCTCTCTCATGACATTATGTCAAAATTAAATACCTAACTATCACATGTCGTCTGTATTTTGTATATTTTAAATGACTTGACATATTTTGTCTTAACTGCCCTTAAGGTATAACATAGTCTACGGACTATATCTGTATTGTATTAGCTGTGTGCGTGGTATAAATCACTCGAACAGAAATAAACATAGCCTTTGCAAAACAAATTACAAGGATGGTAATGCCAAACAGGTATGAAAATATAGCAATTAGCTTGATGGATACATTATTGGGCTATTATAGTATAGATATAACATATATCTATGTAAGTATATAGATATGACTCAATCATACATAAGTATACATGCCGTATTACTATACCTTATCAATAAGCCTTTTCCTACAGAATCCATGTGTGCATTAAACATGAACATTTACGATAAAAACAAAATTGTATAATTTTTGAAATATTTAGTTATTATCACGATCACGTACTCAACTTTTATTTAGCTAGATTCGCAAGATCAATTGTTTTTTTCTTGGAATCATAGATTTAGACAAGTTTAAAAGAGAGAGAGAGAGAGAGAGAGAGAGAAATTGGGTTTAACGTTCCATCGACACACACTAGGTCCTAGGTCATTTCGGGACTAACATATGGTTTAATTTTATTTCAATAATTCGCTTGCGCGTAGGGGTCTTAAGTGGTGGGGGGAAACAGAAGGACCCGGAGAAAACCAACGAGATTGGACAGGCGACCATACTCCTTGCCACGTACAACCGAGGATAGCCAAATTTAGACTACGGGGATTGAAAGTTACTTAACACTGCCGGTAAGAGTTAGCACCGTTAGGATATATATGGGAGTGAGCCCTATCTCACCCCTGGTGGAAGTGGACGTTAAACTCCATAAACGAATCTCACGTCACTCCCACTGTGTATAGCAGCAACTGTAATACAGAAGAAATTCTTATGTGCGTTTAGAAAAATGGTTTAATGATGTAACGCATATTAGGACTCAAGCCGGCCAAGGACTTGTTCAATTATGTGTATGGACCCGCGCAAAATGAACGGACAAATGTATTCCCACCCATCGCAGTGCTCGGGCGAAATTAAGATATGAGGTAGCTCAACCCCTGTCCTGAAACCAGTCTATATGAAGGATTCCTCGTTGAGAACCGTCTTTGTTTTTATTGTACCGATAAAGTCGAAAATGAAGAACATTGTCCTTTAGAATGTGAACTATAGAGCGATTTCAGAATGTTTTATTCATCACTATATAAAGGTTGTGATAAGTTGAGCGCGATACTAATTTTAGAATTTCTGTCGTAGGTGGGTTTTTGTTATTTGTATTTTACTATGCTTATTTATTTATTTCTATAATATATACTAAACAGCAAACAAAGAATAACTCAGTACGATTTCAAAATCATTCTAGAAAATGACTTACTGAATGAATCAAAGCAATTTTTCGTGAACATAATGTTGACACATTAGTGATTAATTCATCGAAATTTCAAGACATTACGAGAAGGTTTTGAGTCTGTACACAGTCTATACATCAATGTCTGGTGTCTCCACCGCGAGTGTCAATAACATAGGACCAGACAGTTGATGAACGCCATTGGCACCTCGGTACGACCGTATTATGGCTCTTCTTGATTTCATACCAGAGATGTTCGGACTAAGGGCTGGCCAGTGTATAACGTTGACACCGTTGTGCTGTAGAAAGTCCTGAGTGACTCTTGTGGGGTGGACATGGGCGTTGTCATGCTGAAAATCGATGACATGCAAAATGTGATATGACGTTGGGTCTGAAAGCTTCTCCAATGTAGTGTAATGATGTGGTGCCGCCTCCTCTCCCTCGACCAAGATTTGGGAACACCACAAGACCCACTCTCTGGTTTAGGCCGACTCTTCCCCAAACCATTATGCTTGGACCTTCCCATGAGTCTCATACCCTGACACATTGGTCAGAATAAAACTGGCCACGTCGACGCCATATTCTCGTCCTGTCATCTGCAGTTGACCGAACAGAACGATTGCCTGTGTAGCAAGTTCTGATGTTGTTTGGCAAACTGAAGATGTTCACGTCGATGGCAAGGGGCGAGTATCGATCCACGGTAAGGTCTACGACAATAGATGGTCTCTTGGGTGAGACGTCGGCGCACTGTATCGGTAGTGATGAGTCTAACGTGCTGTCTCAAATGTCTGTGTGAAGGGATTTTGCACGTGCGGTCGCACAACATGGCGGTTTTGTTGACTTGTGGTAACCGTTGGTCTACTAGTTCGACACCCGTGGTGTTGGTGGCCCTAAAGCGTTGTTGAAGCCTGTAGATGGTCCGAACATTGACCTGGAAGTGACTGGCAACGGCTTGGGCAGTGTGGTCAGCGTCGGATCGGATCTTAAGCATGCTGCTGACGTGTGAATGACTCAACCAGGAATGACTCAACGTGCAGCATGAAGTGCATGGAAATCAGAGAACACGTTACCATCTCAGAAGTCAGGTTGCGTTTTGAGACCATTTTCTGAGATCAATTCTTTGTTTGGGAAGGAGCCTTATTGCTCAGGTAAAGTTGGAGATGTGGTCACAAATATAGGCCTACAAAAAAGATTTGGCAAGTTTTATTAAATCAGTCTTATCAGACTAAGATACCATGTCGTCTCTCATAATTCTTAATGAATTGCATTTTTTCAATACTTAGTAAATGGGGTCACGGTGGCTAAGTGGGTAAGACGCTGGCTCCCTAGCCTGGTATAGTTTACGCCCATATCGGGTTATGAAGATATCTTCGTTGTAAGGAGGGGTACTTTATTAGAAACAGTATCCTGCTCCTACGGCATAACAATAAGTTGACTCATGTCTAATCATAAAAAATCAGTTGCGCATTGTAAGGGGATTCAAATTGCAGGCAACAAGCTATTAAAAAAAAAAACGTAAATTGACTCTTGCAAGAATCCAATTAAAAAAAAAACACAGTAAATTGACCGTACAAACTCGCGGGTATTCTCTTGATCTCCCTGTTTCATTTCTATACGCACAAGGAAATTTATTGAAATAAACACTGTACCGAAATGACAAAGTTGAAATCTCCTTATCTCCCTGATTTGCGTATATAAAATGTAATTATTAGACAGCTTGTCCGTAGGGTAATTGTTACACAGTTATATTAATTCCCCTCCCTCTCTCTTTCAACGCCTCTACACTGCAATGTTATATATCTTTTAGAGAAAAAAATAACCTGTGTCGTTGATAACCGGAGCTGTCTGGTTTGACTTCTAGGGACTCTATACATTCAATTTAATATCCCGTTTTAGTGAAGATAATTTTGGTTAAAGTTAAGAAGACATATATATGATGTAATTACTTTCACCCTCTTCGGGCGACAATTTTGTTTATTTTTGAGTTGAGTTTGTGTGATCTAATCGTTGTCTATCGGGACTAATCTACTATATCATTGGTAAAACCATTTTTAATTTCGCTTCGCATGCCAGCCACATGACAATCTGATTAAAACACGGATCCAATTTCGTTTCGTTTTTTATAGCTCAAAATTTTATTTTTACTTGTCTTTACTATATTTGGACCCCGAAGACTTGATATTTAACTTGTGTTCTGCTTGAAATGAGGGGTCAGCCATTCAAATGATCTGTCGAATCGAGCGTTTGACCTTTTTTTGCGCGGAACTGGGGTATAGAAATTACCAGCGATAGAAATCCAAACAAAACAAAAGTAGATTTAAAAAAGTATAGCGGTCGCTAATTGGTTAATCGAATGACTGAAGTTATCAGATCAAATTGATAGATCTGCATGTAGTGTAGGCCATCGAAAGTATAAAAAAACGAAACGAAATATAGATCTGTATTTTAATTAGATTGAGCCACGTGATCAAGTGCGTATGCAGGAATGCAGTCAAGTTTTGTTGGTGTGAGAGGTGGGAAGGGAGTGCAAACCGAATTCCAAAGTCATTTCTAGTGATTTACATGAGAAGCAAATGTAACACTATCGTAGTGATAACAGACATCAGTTTCGTACATAAAGGATTTATTTACATCCGGTATCTAAAACAGCGTCGGTTACATACATACAACACGAACTAATCTACAATTAGATTTCTACAGTAACACATCTGACAATACTAAATCTAATATTTTGCCCCTCTGCCAAGGCAGGGGCTGAACTCGGGGGAGTCCATACACTCTCCTCTCTCTGACCTATATCTGTCTGTCTGCCAAACTGTCAGCAAACTCCTCAATATATACCATCGGGCTATAGATAAGACACACAGTCATACATGCAATTGTCATTTTTATCTCGTCAAGGCATGCATACTGACCAGTGTGTATTCCTTTGAAGTCATGTAGATCTTGTACACAGATCATGTATAGCTTGTAATGGACATATTGAATGAAATAGATTTAAAGTTGGGTTCCCAGCAAAGTATTTATCGGGTGGTTATTTCCAATAAAAGTATGTCAAATTTGGTATATATGGAAAGTATAGACACCCAATCTTACTAGAAAAATACTGAATTACACGAAAAACGCCCATGGGGCAAGCACTGGGCAATATTGCCAGGGAATCTCTAATTAGCAACCCAACAGGTTCTGCTGGCTTATTGTCTGCTAGCTAAGGACAGGGAGCAGTTGTTATATCTTGCTCAAATGGTTAGGTGGTTTGGGGGACATTGAGTGTTGTCAACGTACAAAAGACTCTGCGATTAAAAGGTCTAAAAAGAAGTAGACAGAAATAACTAAGAATTTACTAAGGCCTCAGTAAGTATGGTAAATGTACAGTAAGAATAAAGGACACATTCTGAAAATGGACCCTCCCACAATGAAGTTTAGTTGGCAGACATTGCGTCTAACAACAGCTTACTCATAGCTATGGGTATCCACTGCGAAAGCAAATTTTTGAAAGGGAATTGAAGCAAATTTTTGATAGATTGGTTACTTTGAATATGTTTTTAGTCCACATATATCGTCAATTCACAAAGTTTGTACCCGGGAAGGAATCTTTAATAAGATCGTGCCTTTCCATAAGTTTATATAGAGGTGAGATAGTAAGTTACAAGCAAGGCGCAAAACCACGGTAAATTATGTGTAGGGAGTTCAGTTTGAAAATTGTTCTTACATTTCTGTCAG
This sequence comes from Patella pellucida, assembly GCA_917208275.1. NCBI lineage: Eukaryota > Metazoa > Mollusca > Gastropoda > Patellidae > Patella > Patella pellucida. The sequence goes on from OU795038.1 coordinate 73,072,392, forward strand.
AAATGAATGGGTAATCAGTGAAAGATGTCGAAAAACATCTGTTCTTTCTTAAGCCACGCTTATGTCGCCCTACGACACGATAAAACTGTCCGCGACTAGCGGGAACTACGACTGATTTTTTCCACGACTGGACGCAACCAAGAGAAACCAGTTGATCGCAGTCGTAAGAGCGCTTAAGTCGTCCGGCATCAGTTGAAGATTGGGAGCCGCATCTGACCACATGACTGACACGTGATGACCTTCAAAATGGCCTCATTACATTTGGTTGTTACCGCCCCTGGATACCACGTGACTAAATAACCGAATCCTGTTGGCTACGTCGGCTTGGCGCCAGTCGTAAGTGCGCTTATGTCGCTTGCGACTAGATACAACTAGTTGTATCCAGTCGTAGGAGTAGAACATGTGCTACTCGGAGAAACTGAAGACAACTAGTCGCCGATAGTTTTATCGCGTCGTTAGGGCGACATTAGCTGGGCTTTACTTCTTTGAAAGGGAGCTGGGTGGTCGATTGCTATGGCATGATGTCAAATGGCGTGGTTCCGGCCCTAAGCTTTCACAGAGGTAACAAGCTCACGTGGGTACACAAACTAGAACTATTTATTATACCAGTGGGAGCGACTCCTTCCCGTGGCGATAAATATAGGAGTGTGTAGAACCTGCTGATGTCGAATTACATGATATCTGAGCCATGTACCAATTAATAACGTTATTGTACTTTTAATTACCGGGAGTCCAAAAACTCAACGGGGATCAACAAAAACATTACACCCAACACTGCGTACAACCTGTTACGAAGCTTAAACATGTCGCTTCTCCTTGTGCATAAAACGAAGTCTTTTGACTTGGAGTTCAACCAAAATCGATTATTACATTTCGTGCGTATCTGAATACTGCAGGAAACAGAGACGTATCTTAAGTCGCCTTTTGAAAGACGTAAAACTTCTTACTGTACATTTGGTTCCGTGCATGTTACCACATGTGGATGGATAATAATGCACTGTGCACTTGGGTTTCTATATTCGTATGAAGCCAATCTTTTAACATAAACTCTCATGCTGAAGTAATACAAAGACGAAATGTGCACTAAAGCCCACAATCTAGTTTTATAGTCAAGGTGACTCCTCCAACATCAAGGCTATTATTTCCAAGATTACAGCAATAGCCGGAAACCTCCACATGCCACGAACATGCTCTTGACAAAAACAGCTAGATCATAAAATCAGATCGATTCACATCATTTTACTTTTAACTTTTAATATCTTAAATAAAAGCAATTGAAAAAAAGGAATGTTAGCTTCAAGCTTTCATTGGAAACAACCGAAACCAATTTGAAAAGAAAATTGAAAAGCATGAATTTGCTATAAATTTATAATGCACACCCCGCTAGCTGTACAATTCTGGTGTATCTCACACCTGCTCGGCTATAGACTGGAGTGGGTAATTATTATCTAAGTATACAAACTATGGCATTCGTCAACATGAATATTACTCCTGTGACTGTATGTGTCGAACTTTGACAAATAGGGCTAGTGCAGAAGAGTTATTCTCCATTTCTTACATTCGCTGTCGATTACCGCTTACGCATGACAAAGAGTAAGGCCGCCTGTCAAGCTAGTTGTGTTTTCTCCGAGTCCTCCGTTTTTCCTCCACAGCTAACGAGGAGGTTTGTTAACCGAATGGCTAGCGAGAGAGATAGAGAGGGGGATGAGTGTAACGTCCACTCGACACAAACTATGTCATTTCAGGACTAACATATCGTTTTTAATTTTGTTTCAATAATTCGCTTGCGTGTAGGGGGCTTTTAGCAGTGGGAGGAAACCGGGGACCCGGAGAAAACCCATGAGGCTGGACATGCGACCCAACTCCTTGTTACGTACAACCGGTGATTCTAAACCACTCCAGTCGACTCAATGACAGGCTTTGTGATATAGCTCGCCGTAAGTGTTGGAGGGCTGGACAAGAAAGCATAGATTGTTAATTGCCGAATGGTAAAGGGGGATTATGGAAGATTAGATAAAGTGTTGACAGTTCTCACTATAAACAAAATAGATAATGTAAATGGAATTTGCTGAAATTTTCAATCAAATTGATCTACTCTGAACCGAGAATTTAGCGATTGAATTTTAGGTCTCGCCTCGATCATCAATGAGCGTTGAGCAGCAGATCGGGTTCAATTCCAGTAAATATCACAGGCTAGCGATGCCACCGAGGGTTGAATATGGTCTGGATAAGATAATTAATCTCTAATTAATATTTTATATTGACATTTCGGCGTAAATAAAGACCTGCAATAGGAAGATTTTGCTCTTGCATAATGTATGTTTAAGTTTCGATTAAGTTTGAATCTCGACCATCCGATTGTCTACATAGTTGATTGTAGGCTTGTAATGTGAATAAATGTCTACTGCATAGTTTATATATTTTGAAGCCAAACTAAAGACCTGCAGTAAGTATCTTTAACTCTTCTATAATGCGTCTTTTTTAAGGTTGCAAGACCAAATAATTAACCTACAGGTTTCAAACACTCAGTTGTCTACACAACAGGGTCAGCAATAGCTTTTGGTAATCACAATTATAGATAATTACATTATAAGACGAATATAATATACACCATACTATTTTAATGTATAGAGCTAACAAATGCGTGGGATAGCAAACAAAGGATTTAATCAGAATTTAAAAAACAACACGTATCTGTCATCTCCAAGCGACATATTTGTAATTATATGTATAAAAAGAGGAATATATACACCATGCTATTTTAATGTATAGAGCTAATAAATGCGTAGGTTAGCAAACAAAGGACTTAATCAGAATTTAAAAAACAACACGTATCTGTCATCTCCAAGCGACATATTTGTAATTATATGTATAAAAAGAGGAATTGTCATGAAATGAACGTGTTGAACTTAAAGTTTTATTACAGGCGAAGTATTATTCAGATATAAATAGTATGCCGTAATTAATATATACGTATATATAATAGTATTATTATAATACCTCTCCCACCTTTGAAAACTGAAACATAAATACATACATAATTAAATAACCCCACACCAACCCAAACCATTTCCCATTAGGTATGGTTATTTAACAGTTTTTCTCTAATTTTCATTAAGTGATACATATATTTTCCAAGATTAGCAGTTTTATATTATTATTACCGTGATTCATAATTTTTTTTAAAGGTATGGTTATCTAACAATTTTTCTCTAGTTTTCATTTAGTGATACAGATATTTCCCAACATTAGCAGTTTTATATTTTTATTACCGTGATTCATGAGGTCTTTTAGGTTTTGAAGAGTTGGAAAAGACCATGTATCGAATCGAAACTTCATGGATTATGGCCCCTGATTGTACGAAAAATCAAGTTTTTAGCTTGTGGACCCTAAAGAACTAACAATTTTGAACCGATTTTGATGAAACTCGACATGCATGTTGATAACCTAAAGATCTTGGCTCCTTTCGATATTTGCGCCTATCGGAATGTAATTTTCCGAATTATGGCCCCTGATTGTCCGAAAAATCACCTATTTTAGTTTGTGGTCTCTCTGAAGGTCACAATTTTTTTCCGATTAGAACAACCGTTGGATTATATCACCGTTACACCCTAAGGAAGGTTGAGTGCAAATTTTGGAAAAATTGGACCAGAATTGCCATACAAAATGGCCGGCGTTTGTACGCGAGTACTGTTAAAAAATGGCATATCAAGGTTCTGGACCCTGTAGAGGTCTCAATTTTAATTCGATATTGGTGAAACTTGAAATGCATGGTTTAAACCCAAAGATCATGGTTCCTTTCAATATTTGCGCATATCGGATCGTAACTTCCTGAATTATGGCCCCTAATTATACGCAAAATCAACGTGGTTTAGCTTGTGGTCCCTCTGGAGGTTACAATATTTATCCGATTTAAAAAATCGTTTGATTATATCACCGTTACACCCGAAAGAAGGTTGAGTTTGAATTTCGGAAAAATCGGACCATAATTGCCATACAAAATGGCCGCCATTCGTACGCGAATACTGTTAAAAATGCTATATCAAGGTTGTGAACCCTGTAGAGATCACAATTTTAATTCGATTTTGATGAAACTTTAAATGCATGGTTATAACCCGAAGACCTTGGTTCATTTCAATATTTGCGCTTATCGGATCGTAACTTCCTGAATTATGGCCCCTAATTTTACGCAAAATCGCCTTGGTTTAGCTTGTGGTCCCTCTTGAGGTTACAATAATAATTCGATTTAAAAAATCGTTTGATTAAATCACCGTTACACCAAGAAAGGTTGTTGACCCAGTAAAGGTCACAATTTTAATTTTATTTTGATGAAACTTGAAATGCATGGATATAACCAAAAGATCTTGGTTCCTATCGATATTTGCGCATATCGGATTGTAACTTCCTGAATTATGGCCCCTGATTATATGCAAAATCGCCTTTGTTAAGCTTGTGGTTCCTCTAGAGGTCACAATTATTATCCGATTTAAAAAATCGTTTGATTATATCACCGTTACCTAAGGAAGGTAGAGTTCAAATTTCGGAAAAATTGGACCAAAATTGCCATACAAAATGGCCCGCGGTTTGTACGTGAGTACTGTTAAAAAATGGTATATCAGGGTTGTGGACCCTGTAGAGGTCACAATTTAAATTCGACTTTGATGAAACTTTAAATGCATGGTTATAACCCAAAGATCTTGGTTCCGTTCGATATTTGCGCATATCGGATCGCAACTTCCTGAATTATGTCCCCAGATTATACGCAAAATCGTCTTTGGGTACACCCTACGGAAGGTTGAGTTCGAATTTCTAGAAAATCGGACCATAATTGCCAGACAAAATGGCCGCCGTTTGTACGCGAATGCTAATTCTTTTCGATATTTGTGCATATATTAATTGTAACTTCAGGAATAATGGCCTTTGATTGTAGGAAAAATCACTTTCGGTATTGCTTGTTCTCTATCCATCTCTGGAAACTGTGGGCGTATCCTGCCTGGCAGTGCTAGCTCACTTAATTTTACAAAGTAATGAATCAATTCGGTTTTTTTTTTTTTAAACAATATTTTATTCACGGGATACCGAAACAAGCCAAAGGCTTATATAAATCGGCTTCCCAAAAGCAAGATACAAACATAAATAAACAGAACATATTATAATTATCAATATACATGGAGTATTAAGGTACATATTATATAGTAAGATTGCAGGAAGAATATAATAAAGTTTTAGCTAGCATCGGGACTGAGTAACATACATAATGAGACTTTTTACAGTGTGCTGTTTTTAGAGTGGATAATTATTAATTATAAAATTTCGAACCGCTTAGACAATTTAATAAAATCATGGACAGCACATACAATATTTTCGTTAGTAGATTTGTTTGAATTCGAGTCACCATGTAGTAAGATGCGAATGTCTTGTTTATCGGGTGGGAGAGTTTTTATAGTTGTTTGTCGTTCATTAAAATAAATTCGGTTCAATTTAATCGCCGTGACATCTTCAGTTGATATGTCAAAATGGCAAATGTAAATGTTCCGGTCCGTTCATACCAACATGAAATGGTTGTTTACTTGTCCATATGAAATATATATTTTTAATGTTAATGTCCATTTAATAGTGCTATTTAGGTATTTTTTTGTATATTAAGTTTTTTCATTTACATTAAAGGTGTTAAAATAAACATGTTTTACTATAATAAGTATTGAATAAAACATTATCAAGTGATTTTGTTTTATTATTAGGTTTAACAGACTACAACTAATCCTTCTTTAGAAATGCCAATTAACACCTTACGCTAACATGATTATTTAAGTTTTTGAGTTGGGTGAGAATGAACCCTTAAAACATAAATGGGAAATCTTCCTTTGTTTTTGTTTTTTCGTTGAATAAGCAGATTGTTTTCCTACTAATAGATTGGTCAGAACTTAACCGTGCAGTACAATAACCAGACATCTTCGATGTAATTGCACTCATTTGCTGGTTTAGACTAGTTTTGGTAGAGATCATGTAGAGAAGTGGGGTCAAGGGGCGGATGGGCCCGATCGCCCACAAATTTTTGTTGTCCAATTTGTCTAAAAAAAACTTTTTCAGCTGAACATAACAGGGGGGGGGGGGTATTGGACCGGCCATGGAGCGATGATGATCATGTTGTATTTGGCCCGTGTCTTTAACGGAATGGGCTGGTATAATAGACTTTTGGGACTGGGAGTACTTGGCGTGGGCTGGAATTCGGAATCATGCAATGTCATCGGATTCACCCGTCACTGTCGCTTGCAAATTTATTAATTATTAAGTCACCTGAACCCTGTTTGTGGGGATACGCCATGAGATACGTCGGCCGGTGGTTCGTAACTCCCAAAAAATTCAACTTCAGCAAAAATTGATCATAGCTGGTCTGCTGGCTGAATATGAGTGCAAGACGCTTTCCTGGAGTTTCCTGCGGCTGGTGTTAAACATTCCTTGACATTTTTTTTTAACTCGTTACATTCAGAGATGAAATTACAGAATTTGGATGTCGGGAATAGTCTCAAAAATGAATTATGTCATGTACACCTATATACTGCATGTCCGCAATCAATCCTTCAACATAAGCGTACGAGCAAGGGGTGGGGGCAGTCCGCTGACTTTTCGGGCAGACGGGTAAAGCTAAAAAAAATTATTTCATCTACTTGGCAAATAAAGTGTCCGAAATCTAAAAAAACATGAATTTTACGGGCTTGAAAAGCACTAAAACGCGTTTGCGACCGTCAAATATGCCGAAATTTTCTTGGGGGTCCATCAGTCAGTTCTGCTTCTTCACATATAGAAGAAAACCGGTGCCGCTGTCTCTTAAACCTGAAATTTTTTCAGGCATTTTCAGTTTTGCTTCCCTAACTGTCATCGAGCGCTATTGAAACACTAATTTCCCTGTTTGAATTGGGGGGTTGGATGGCTAAATGGTTAGCGTGCGCACGCTGCATCTTAAAGTCTGTTATTGAGTCAACTGCGTTGTATCGAATCCCCGGTTGTACGTGGAAAGGAGTAGGGTCGCCTGTCCTACCGCGTGGGTTTTCTTCGGGTCCTCCGGTTTCCTCCTACTGCAAGCGAATTATTGAAATAAAATTGAACCATATGATTGTCCCGAATGGCCTAGTTTGTGTTTAGTGGACATAAAACCCCGTTCTCTTTCTCGCCTTTTTTAATTGAATACCGCTTATTTATCCTGAGCATCGATTTTTATTTTTGAATTGGATGGTTAAAATTTAGAGTGATGAACAGTCCATTTGCTGATTACACTATTTTGCCTGATTACACTATTTTGCCTATACAGGTTTTTTTTTTAAAGTATTTTGTCTAATGGTTTGGATTGTTCTTACTTAGTTTTATTTGATTTCGGTTACAAAACGGGCGTTTGCGGTGGTTGAATTTTCAAAATTTTCGGGCATTTCGGATTCTGCCATCCAGCGAAAGAACGTTATCTCAATCCTCGTCCCCATCAATCAGATATGCCACCAAATCGCATATTTGGGATTTATTTTTCAAAATTTTCCCGGGAGAGAGGTACCGCCCCCGTCCGGGCTCCGCGGTCAGTCAAAGGGGCCGCTCGGACACGAGAGCCCGGAAGCGGCCCCAATCCGCCCCTAAGTAGGATGGGTTTTCTGTGCAATAACAACAAGCATGTTGGGCAGTAGTTCCTTTAGGAACTGTCTCTGAGCGAACGATGTCTCGCTACACAGTTCCTCACGGACCTTATTATCAACTACTATGAAAATAAAGCTTTACCCCATCTAGGTTCTAAGGCTATTTTAGATCCTTACCGTCTATTTTGCACTGAAACTTTTTTGACCACCAAAAGAAATCATTTCCTGACACAACCGAGACAAATTTATAATAATCCAACACTATTTTCGTGTAGAATTCGATGTTAGAAAAAGACCGGTCTGCGCTGACGTCAGTAAACAAACATGGCGGCCAGATTTGAACGATATTGTTTATCTTTTTCTAACGTCGAATTCTACGTGAAAATAGTGTTGAATTATTATAAATTTGTGTCGGTTGTGTCAGGAAATGTTTTCTTTTGGCGATCAAAGAAGAATCACGGTGCAAAGTAGACGGTAAGGATCTAAAATAGCCTTAGAATCGAGATGGAGAAAAGCCTTATTTTCATACTAGTTGATAATAAGGCCCGTGAGGAACTGTGTAGCGAGACATCGTTCGCTCAGAGACAGTTCATAAAGGAACTAGTTGGGCAGATATCAATGTTACAAGTCATTCATAGCACGCTGTTTACTCATGAAAGCCGTGCTATAAATATAACTTGTAAGAGATGATCAGTGAAAACTGGCAAACAGGCATTCTCCTGCTATCATGCAATCTGTACATTATAGTTAGGACAACCTTCAATTAAATCAAACAGACGGTTTCTTCCGGTATAGTTGTGTTTGCTAGTCATCCTATACAACATATCAAAGATACATTCAGCAGCCATTTTGAATTTAAGTAAATTGGACCCTTTCTCCGGCCGGGAACTTCGGATAGAGAGAGAGAGAGAGAGAAAGAATTGGGATATAACGTCCACTCGACACAAACTAGGTCATTTCGGAACTATCATATGATTTAGCTTTATTTCAATAATTCGCTTACGCTTAGGGGTCTTTAGCTGTGTGAGGAAATCGCAGGACCCGGAGAAAACCCACGAGGTTGGACAGGCGAGAATCTCGAATATGCTGTAGAGGAAGAATACAACAATAACAAGAAACAGTCAATTATTTACTTTGACTGGACCGAAAGTGATTGTTTAATTGGAAAGCGGGTTTTAAAATCCAATGTGGACAAGGACAAACTTTAAATCCATTATTGCATCCACGTCACGTACAACCTTCGTGCGTATCTGAATATTACAGTAAAAAGAGGCGTGCCTTAACTCGCCTAATACAAGACTTAACACTTCATTGATCTAACCGTACATTGGTTCCGTGCATACTACCCATGGGTTTCCATATTCGTATGAATGAAGCCAATCTTTTAACATAAGCTCTCACGCAGAAGTGATGCAAAGACGAAATATGCATTAATACCCACAAGCTAGTTTTATAGTCATGGTTATTCCTTAAACATCAAAGCAATAAATTCCAATTTTACAGCGACCACCGGAAAGCTCCACATGTCAGGAACATGTTCTATACTATAAAACCAGATTTTACTTTTAACTTTAAAGGGGTACATACACAATACTTTGCTTGTCTGAATCTATTGGTGGCGAACAAAAAGAATACTGTAGTTTTTGATTTGATTTGATTTGATTACGCCAGTTTGATAAGCAATCTGAACGACAGACTCACCCTACCTGCAGACAAGTGACTCTGACACAGTGAACATCCATGATATCCACATGGCGTAATCTAAACGTCACAGGTCGCGAGGTCAACGCACAGAAGTCAGTTTGTAAACAAACAAACGAAAGTACAATGACTTCGACGAACAGAAAACCTGCGTCGTATCAGGGTTGTCTGTGCAATAACACGGACACAACTCGAGATTGAATAATAAATCCCCGGAAGAAAATGGGATTTCAACAGAATTAGCAAGTTTAAACGGACATTTGACACACGCAAGGGACGCACTATTGGCACTATTTTGTGCTTCGGTCGGGTCTATTTCACATATTATACACAGTGAAGTATGCTAATGTTTTTAGCGTGGGGATTGACTATTAGTTTATTTATTTCCGTTTTAAACAAAAATTTAAAATTTTAACGCAATTTTAAAAAACATGGCCAAATTTTGGCTAGGATTACTGAGCAAAATGGCCATTCATACGTGCGAAAAAAGGCAGCTGCTATAAATTTCGTCATGTTAGTTACGCCAGTTTGATTAGTAGAGTGATCTGAAACCGTCCAATAACCACCCGAGAATTAATGCACGAACGAAATAGCGTTAAACGCATTTCTTTCAGCTTCGATCAAGGCTTATAAAGAATTACATGCTTTTTGGTTATTTATGCCCTAACCGCGTTTAAACTCCAACTATCAAAGCTTCTCTTGTGTGCACGTCAATGTCTATACTAATTATCTTCCCGACGTGTGTGTGTTAAGGGGGGGGGGGTGATTAGCAGTGGACGCTTTCGGCTGGCCCCCGGATCCATTCACTTGATTTGATAATTGTTTAGTGTTTGCAATGTCCATTTTCTGTCTTGTCCGCAGGTTTATCGTGTAGATTTTTTTTGTTTGTTTTGCGTGTAGTGCAGTCCTTCTGCATTTACTAATAAAGCCTGTCTTTGAGTCAACTGGCGTGGTTTCGAATACCCGGTTGTACGTGACAAGGAACGGGGCCTCCTGTCCAACCTCGTGGGACGGTTTCAACCTACTGTTAAAATAAAATCAACCCATATATTAGTCTCCCAATCACCTAGTTTATGTCGAGAGGGCAATGAACCCAATTTTCTCCCTCTCTCTGTTTCACGTGCACAATCGGTGGTCGCCACGGCTTTGTTATTTTTATAGGCGAAAGTGATTTTTCCTAGCTCTCTAACTAAACGTCTCCAATCTATTCAAAACTCTGCTGCACGACTCATAACACGCACCCGTAAGAATGAGCACATCACCCCAATTCTCCACGATCTCCATTGGTTACCTGTGCACAGTCGCACTGAATTCAAAATTCTAACTTTCACTTATAAATGTCTCAATCAGCTAGCACCACCTTATCTGTCTGATCTTTTAACACAGAGAGTTCCACAGATGCGGACCCACTCTTCAGCTGGGATACTTCTAATTGAGCCAGCACGACCGTTCCTCCAAGTGACATACGGCAAGCGTGCCTTCGCTATTGCTGCCCCTCGATTGTGGAACCCTCTCCCTCTTTCCATTCGCAATGCCTCCTCCATATACTCCTTCAAAAAACACCTCGAAACACATCTTTTCCAAAAACACTACACTGAATGATTCACGCACACTACTCTTGCTTTTTAATTGTGTTTTGTGTCATCATATATGTTTTTATTATTTGTTTTATATGTTTTTATTTCATATTATATGTTTTTATTTCATATTATATGTTTATGTCATCGTATATGTTTTATTATTTTGTTTTATTTCATATTATATGTTTTTATTTCATATTATATGTTTTTTTTCGTATTATATGTTTTTATTTCATATTATATGATTTTATTTCGTATTATATGTTTTTACTTCATATTGTATGTTTTTATTTCGTATTATATGTTTTTATTTCATATATGATTTTAATCCGTATTATATGTTTTTATTTCATATAATTTTATGTTTTTATGTCATATTTCTATCTCATATTATATGTTTTTTGTATGTTTTCATGTCATATATGTTTGTAATACGCATTGAGATTGTTTTTACGATGTAATGCGTATACTAAGAAATAAAAATATTAAAGACTATAATTCATTTAAAACTTACAATTTGATATGCGCAAATATCGAAAAGAATCAAGATCTTTAGGTTATAAACATGCATTTCAAGTTTTATCAAAATCGAATTAAAATTGCGACCTATACTGGGTCCACAACCTTGATATACCATTTTATAACAGTATTCGCGTACACACGGCGGCCATTTTGTCTGGCAATTATGGTCCGATTTCCCTGAAATTCAAACTCAACCTTCCGTATGGTGAAACGGTGATAGAGTCAAGGGTTTTCTTAAATCATATAATAATCGTGACCTCCAGAGGGACCATAGGCGATTTTTCGGACAATCAGGGGCCATAATTCAGGAAGTTATGATCTGATATGTGCAAATAACTAACGGAACCAAGATCTTTGGGATATAACTATGCATTTCAAGTTTCATCAAAATTGAATTAAAATTGTGACCTTTACTGGGTCAACAACTTTGATATACCATTTTATAACAGTATTCGCGTACACGAATCGGACATTTTGTATGGCAATTTTGTTCCGAAATTCGAACTCAACCTTCCTTAGGGCGTAACGATGATATAATCAAACGATTTTTTAAATTAGATAATAATTGTGACCTCCAGAGGGACCACAAGCTTAACGAAGGCGATTTTGCGTATAATCAGGGGCCATAATTCAGAAAGTTACGATCCGATATGCGCAAATATCGAAAGGAACCGAGATCTTTGGGTTTTAACCATGCATTTTAAGTTTCATCAAAATCGAATTAAAATTGTGACATCTACAGGGTCCACAACCTTGATATACCATTTTTTAACAGTATTCGCGTACGAATGGCGGCCATTTTGGTCCGATTTTTCCGAAATTTGAACTCAACCTTTCTTGGTGTAACGGTGATTTAATCAAACGATTTTTTAAATCGAATTATTATTGTAACCTCAAGAGGGACCACAAGCTAAACCAAGGCGATTTTGCGTAAAATTAGGGGCCATAATTCAGGAAGTTACGATCCGATAAGCGCAAATATTGAAATGAACCAAGGTCTTCGGGTTATAACCATGCATTTAAAGTTTCATCAAAATCGAATTAAAATTGTGATCTCTACAGGGTTCACAACCTTGATATAGCATTTTTAACAGTATTCGCGTACGAACGGCGGCCATTTTGTATGGTAATTTTGGTCCGATTTTCCCGAAATTTGAACTCAACCTTCCTTAGGGTGTAACGGTGATATAATCAGGGGCCATAATTCAGGAAATTACGTTCCGATAGGGGCAAATATGGACAGAAACCAAGATCGTTGCGTTATAAACATGCATGTCAAGTTTCATCAAAATCGGTTCAAAATTGTAACCTCTATAGGGTCCACAAGCTAAAAACCTGATTTTTCACGAAATTCGAACTAAACCTTCATTACGGTGATATAATCAAAAGTTTTTTTGTTAATCGGACCACAAGCTAAAAAAGGCGATGTTGCGAACAATTAAGGCCATCAGTCTGGAAGTTACATTACGATGGACGCAAAAATCGACAGAAATCAAGATCTTTGGGGTATTAAACATCAAAATCGGTTCAAAATTGTGACTCCTATAGGGTCCAAAAGCAAAAAACGTGCTTTTAAGTAGAATCAAGGGCCATAATTCATGGAGGTTCGATCCGATACATGCCAATATCGAAAGCAGTCGAGATCCTGTGGCGATAACCCTATATTTCAAGTTTCGTCAAAATCGGATAAGGATTATGACCCGGACGGGCATGGACGACGGCATGAAAATGTGGGTGTATAAAAATATAAATTATGCACTGTTACTTTAATATATATAGGTCATTATTCGGAAGGAACAATTGTTGCTCTATTCAAATAGCTAATTGCTTTCAGAAAAATCAGCTAGAAACACTGAAGCAACCTCTCCGGGCAAAACTGTTTATTACATCCAAGAAAAAACAAGCAGCTGTTAGGCATTCAACAGTTTGCTAGGCCATTGATGCTATTGTTGATGCTATATATGGACGTACATCAGATTGTGCAGTAAACAAGCCAACAGTGAGACTAATGTCACCCGCCGAAATCCCAAAATAAGTAGGTGACTCGTATTAATTTATCGCACATTTATGGTCTTTTTAAAGTATCCAGCAATCAATCTGATTATTAACTACACGCTAAGTTTCACAACTGCTTATCTGATATAATCTAAGCTATCTTCGCTTAAAGCATCGACCAATGAAGTTGCTTAACTCCGCTTTAGCTTTAGCTCGAAATGTTAATCATTGGACGTACATCTAAATCTAGTTTAAACATTCTACCTCAATTACAAGCAGAGTTGTTATGTTCCAAAGTCGTGACCAATCAAATTGATTATCACTCCCTAGCAGTCAAAGCAAAACATTCTCATCATCGAACTTAGTCAAGGTAATTATATAAGAATCCATACTGGGAGTTTCACCACCCTCGACTAATAACAACAAAAGTTATCGTGCCCGAAGCATCAACCAATCAAATTGCTTATTTCTGCTTACCGTAAGCAGAGAATGTTTATAAAAATAATAATAATTTATTTATAGAGCGCCTATAATCCAATATATTGATTGCTCTATGGCGCTATCATCAATCGAGATCAAGATATGCACCTAATGACCTAATGAATGCCTACACCAAGTGTGATAAAATTCTACCTCAATTAGCAGGAGAGTTATTGTGTTCCAAAAGCTCGACAAATCAAATTGCTTATCGCTCTGCTTACCCTGAGCAGAAAGTAATCATTATCGATCTTAGTCAAGGTATTGATGTGATAAAACTATACACAAAGTGTACTCACTCTTACCTAATTAGAACTAAAGCTGTTGTGTCCCAAAGCATTTACCAATCAAATTGCTTATCTCTGGTTACCATAAGCAGAAAATTATCATGTTCGAACTAAATCAAGGCATTCACCTAATAAACACTTACACCAAGTGTGAAAATTCTAGCTCAATTAGAACGAGAGTTATTGTGTACCAAAATCGCGGCTAATCAAATTGCTTATCGCCCTGCTACCCTGAGCAGAAAATGCTCAGTATCGAACTTAGTCAAGGTATTGATGTCATAAAACTATACACCAAATTTCATCAATCTCACAGAATTAAACCAAAGTTATTCTGTCCAACAGAAACAACCAAGCTGCGTATCTCTGCTTACCCTAGCAGAAAATGCTCATCTATCTTCTAACTCCATCCCATTGACCTAATAAACACCTACACCAAGTTTGAAAATTCTAGCCCTATTACAAGAGAAGTTATTGTGTCCCTAAAAGTGTGACGGGCAGACAGACGAATCCGTTTTAGTAGTCCCCTGCTTTCCTCGAAACAAGAATGTAATGTTATTAGCAATATTTAGAATATAGACTCGTTTCTGTCGAATTGATGTTCAACCGCCCCATTCCACTCTCTCACACACGCACACTGCAAGTCGCCATCCAGTCCGAATATCCCCCGACCCCGCGCTTGTAATTCGTTTATATAATATGACATGATAACAATGGCTAATCATAATGATTGGGACCCCAGTTTTAATTGTACAATTGTTGTACAACTTCAAAGTGTGCGCCCAAGTTTTAATTGTACAATTGTTGTACAACTTCAAAGTGTGCGCCCCAGTTTTAATTGTACAATTGTTGGACCCCAGTTTCAATGTTATGAGTGTGAACCCTAGTTTCAAGTATGTACCACAATATAAATTGTACAGGTGTGGACCCCATTTCAATGGTACAAGTGTGGACCCCATTTTTCCGTCCCATACGACTTCACGCTTTGTTTACTTCAATTACAAAGGAACCCAGGGAAGACATCCCGCGGAAATTGATCGACCAAATGGCAGGTGGAAGTCGAAACCTCCGTCCCGGGAACGAGAAACAAACGCGATTTAACGTTTACTCGACACAAACTAGGAACTAACATATGGTAAAATTGTATTTAAATAAGTCGCTTGCACGTAGGCGTCTTTAGCAGTGGGGGAAAACCTGAGGAACCGGGTAAGGCCCCAAAACCAACGAGGTTGGACAGGCCACCTTATTTCCTGTCACGTACAACTGCGAACTAAATCACACCAACTGACTCAATTTGTGGCCTTATAAAACAACGCACACCTGCAAACATTTCGAAAACCACCCCCTCCTAGTTGTAGTGACTTTTCGTAATAATGAATTTGTAGTGACTTTTCGTAAAAATGAATTTGATACTAAGCAATCACCACACTCTGTTCTTTGTCAGAAAAAGCGGAGACTAGTCTGGGAAACTTCTCGATCGAGATGGGAGTAGGTACCACCTGATTACTGAACCAGCGTCGTATTCACTGTGTAATCATGAGATTTCTCGTCTGACCATCAGGATGGAAGTCTGTACCTCCTGATTAGTGCGCCAGTGTCGTACTCACGACTCCTCGTGAATATGAATTTTGAACAAAATATTAATCATTAGATAATTATCGGAACAGGAAAAAAGACGACAACGATACATTCCAGACATTCTACTGGACACGAACTATCAAGAGTTACAATAGATAATTGTATATAATTATTTTTAGTCTCAATATTATAAACTGGGTCCAATTATTTTCCTGAAAGAATGAAATAAAAAATTATTAGGTGCTTTAAGGTAAAAAATTAATGCGGTCGCATATTTGCCTCGGGTATAATCTGATTAATCGATTTTCCGCATGAGGAAAATGCTCGTAATACGACAGCCAACACAAAGGTATAGAAACAAAGATTGTTAAGAGCATTGTCGTGGAACAAGAGACATTATTTTGAAGATCAAAACTTGTTTCAATGTGTGTAGTGCATCGAAATTAGGTTTACCAAGCAAACGACATTTGACCCTATGACGTCTATCATTCGATTTACCAACCAAAATCGTTGTTGCAAGCAGTGCCGGATTAAGGCTCTGCTGACCCTTAACAACATTTTGATAGGTGGCCTGAAAATACAGATATGTTGGGCTCATTAACAAAAGGAATTAAGTTAAATTTAGCAACAGAAATTTTTTTACAGACAAATTCAATCTCGAAACCAGAAAAATTGTTGGAGAAATTTCTCTGGTGACTCAGGGTAGCCATTTTCCCGAAAATTAATTTTATGTGCTAAGATAGCCGAATCACTTAAAAATATACCCACGCGTAGTTATTTTACGTGCCTGCATGACCGAATAACTTAGAAATGTACCCACGCGTAGAAAAATAGATCATTACATGTGTACGTTTAGGATCCTTTTTTTTATGTCAGTGAGTTGACTTTGACTCAAGGTTCATTTTACAACAAACGAAACGACGACCCAAAACGACCAATCAGAGGTCAGAATGGGTTGGGCTTACCTGCAACAAATTTGAAGATAATGGACGGTCTATGGCCCCGCGGCTGACTCTGTGAACGAGATTGAAACAAATTCAGAACATTGCAAATTGACAGTTTTCACCACCTGATAATAATCAAAAAAAGTTTTACTTTATTATTTCGTAGCCTGGATTTTCGCTGGCCCAAAGGCACGTGGCTTATTGCCTTATGGTTAATCCAGCACTGGTCCAACCTCGTGATGTTTCTCCAGGTCATCCTGTTACCTCCCATATCATCAAACTCACGTTTGGCATTTGGGTTGGGGAATTACCAGGGGATTTTGTCAAACAAGCAGCCTTGAGACATTATCTCTGCTTATTTATTCAGCTCTAGCGCGATCATTAATTCTATCGCGACTAGACTATTGTAATAGTTTTCTCACTGGCCTACCCCAAAATCAACTAAATCGTCTTCGGCGAATCCAAAATCTCACAGCAAGAATAGTCACAAGATCTTCATATCATTGTCATATAACCCCAGTTCTCCAAACCCTTCATTGGTTACCAGTTTGTGCCCGGATAGACTTTAAAATACTCTGCCTAACATATCAGTGTGTCAGTGGAGAAGCTCCTGGTTACCTCTGCAAATTAATTCAACGATATATTCTAAAAAGACAGTTGCGTTCAAACAATCTCAATCAGCTAGTGGTACCAAAGTGGAAACTTGCTACCTTCGGACAAAGAGCGTTTGCTGTAGCTGCCGCTGAAAGATGGAATTCACTCCCAGTTGAACTCCGTTTTGTGACTTCTTTGTCAATCTTCAAATCTCGATTAAAGACTCATCTCTTCAAAATCCACTACAAAAATTAAAAAAAAATACCCCCAAAAAACGTAGAGCTTAAGGACTTTTGTATAGTTGTATGCGCTATGAGCACGCTTTGTGGATTTGGCGCTATAGAAATGGACATATTATTATTATTATTATTTAGGTATACACACTCAACAAAGACGCAATTTGGGACTTTTTTGTAAAAGCAGCATGCTTTCCTGTTAAAAGTAAACCGGTAGCCGCATCGCAAATGTATGGGCGTAGATACATATCACTTACTGTCATACAGCCGATATTTGATGTAAGGTACCGGAATCTGTTGAGATTTGCCGAGTGCAATTTGTACATGGAAATAGGCCATTGTGTTACGTATATAGCGAAGCGAAGAGTTTAGAATTTATCGGACTGTTATTTACCATTTGATACCGCTTAAATGTTTCATTAGAGGCGCTCGATTTAAGCGGTATCAAATGACAATAACAGTTCTCTAAATTCTAAACAGGAGGTGTTTATCTTCTAAATGAAAGTATTCGAAAAAGCCAACAATTCGTTCATCACAACAGCCTTTGCAAACATAACAAATCAAGTACAATTGGACGATTGTCTTGAACACAAATTGGATGAGAGAGAATGTAAACAGGCGGTTGATTTATTTTAAAAGGGCTCCTCGCCAGGTAATGATGGGTTGACTGCAGAAGGCTGTTCCTGTTTGTGGCCCGAAATAAAAACTTTTGTTCCAGATACACTGAATGAAGACTTTGAACAGGGGTGTCTTTCCGTTCAACGTCCATCAATTATAAAACTTATACCAAAAACGAGCAAAAATAGTTTGGCTTGAGTAATTGGAGATCAATATCTTTAAGTAATGTTGACGTTAAGATTGTTAATATAGCTCTCTGTAACCATTTGAAAACCTTCCTTGACAAACTTATACATCCCAATCAAACGACATTTATCCCAGGAAAACATGTATTTGAAAATGTGAGGATTATTTAGGACTGTTTTACTTTAGCTAAACAGAAACTTACAACTTAATTCCTTTTAGCACTAGATTTCACAAAAGCTTTTGGCTCAGTTTCTCATTGATATGTTTCAAGGCGTTGAACACCTTGATTTCAAAGAAAAATTCATCCGATGGATTAAATCTCTATATAAAAGTATTGAATGCGCTGTCGTTAACAATGGTTATGCGACAAAGTACTTCAGGATTGAAAGCGGGGTCAGACAAGGAGATCCTATGTCAACCAACTTATTGAATTTCGTCATCGAGACTCTTAAGAGAAAATATCAGAGATGAAAAAGATATCTCTGGAATTGAATTAGGCCAATCTAGTCTCAAACTAATTGCCTTCGCAAACGAAGTCACATGCCTTTTAAAAGACTTTTAGTCTGCTAGACACCTCATAGAAATTGTGAGACAATTTAAATTAACCTCGGGTTTATATGTTAACTTAATTCAAACAGCAGCTTATAATTTGAATTCTAACATAAAGAACTTGAAGTACTTTCTTCGATCAATTAATTTAACATTAAAACACTACAGCTATCAAAATTGGAGGTATGTTTTTTTCTTCAGACAAAGATTATCATATAGTCTTAATTTTGACAAAATATTAGACAAAATAAGTACAACATTTTGTAGTGTCCATCATATCAATCAAATGTGGATATTGAAAAATTACACAGAATTACTTGATGGTTTTCAATCTAGATCACTTGCTTCAGTCTCATCTATACACACTTATGATTTTTCTACCTTGTACACTAAAATTCCCCATAGCAAATTAAAAACCCGGTTAAAAGACATTATTCACAGTGTCTTTTTAACTAAATCGGGACATGTTAGATATCAATATTTAGTTGTTAATTACAATTCTACATATTCTGTTAAGAACCATAGTGATTCCAAAAATAAGTTCACGGCCATCAAGATAATTCAGATTTTTAATAGATAATATCTTTGTTGAATTTGGAGGGGAAATTTACCACCAAGTGGTAGGTATCCCCATGGGTACCAACTGTGCACCTTTGCTTGCTGATTTGTTTCTCTATTCATACGAGGCCGAGTACATGCAAGCACTCGTAAAGTCCAACAGACGACTGGTTAGAAATTTTAATTTCACTTATCGATATATCGATGATGTTCTATCACTAAATAATTCAAAATTCAGTGATAATATAGAATTCATATATCCTGATGAGCTCGAAATTAAAAACACTACTGACAGTGACAATTACGCTTCCTACTTGGATCTGCGTATCGATTTTGACAATTGCCATAAACTTAGTGTTAAACTGTACGATAAACGTGATGACTTTGCCTTTCCTATTGTTAACTTTCCATTTATTAGTAGTAACATTCCAATATCACCAGCTTATGGAGTGTTTGTGTCTCAGCTTATTCGTTACGCGAGAGCTTGTTCATTCTTTTCTGATTTTTTAAGTAGATCGAGGCATTTGTCATCTAAGCTTTAACTACAGGGATACTTACGAACTAAACTTATTAAAACCTTTAAAAAGTTTTATGGCCCTCATATTGATTTGATTGGTAAATATGACATGTCTCATTCGACTATTATTTTTGACATATTTCATTGACGGGTATACTATATCCCTGATGATATAGGTCTACTACGTTGTTAGAACTGTTCATCACGAGTATTTTGCATACCGATAGTTCATTGGCCAATCACGCTATTTTACCGAGATTTCGCTTAATAGATTGGATGCAGCTATGGCGGGTGTGGCATGCCAGCAGGGTAAGCTTACTCTTCCGGACACCTGTTACCACTGTTTGTCGTGTATTTTGTACACGGTGAACAGTCCATATGCTGATTACACTATTTTGCCATATTACACTATTTTGCCTATACCGTTTTTTAGGACTTCGAATTTTGTCCGATGATTTGGATTGTTCGTACTTGGTTTTATTTTATTATTACAGTCAATGTGTAAAATCAGTCAATTTTGTAGATTGACTGGAATTTTTAGTCATTCTGTAGATTGACTGATTCACTCAGTCATTCATTCTGTAGATTGACTAAAAAAATCAGTCAATGTACAGATTGACTGTCAATTTAGGCGGATTTCTAGACAGGTTGACTAAAATGAATTATTCTCAATAATGGAATAACATAAGGCTATCAGATTATTTAAAGTCTATCAGGTATGGTTAATTATTTGATTGTTTGAATAACAAATTGGAAGCCACAGTTAAAGTCCTCCTTAATCCCAAAGAGAGTTAATTAGCTCATATGGTATGTTTTAACAGATATTGTCATATATGTGCAGGGATAGAAAAGGCACCCAATTTCAAATTTGTGTGTGCCCTGACCAAATGAAGAGTGCCATCAGAGCATTAAGATTATAACAATAAAAATACAAAAATAATTCAATGAGTACTATTTTTAATTGAGCACATTACAAACTTTGTACAGTTATTGTGGAAAATGTATTTTAATTATACACTGAAATATATTTATCATCAACATTTGATTAACAAGTTAGTTCTTTATTTAGTTAAGCTGAATCTGTTCTGGGGCCATATGCAGAGGTCCATCTCCTTGCACTCTTACACCCTGTCATCCACCTTGCTATTGCCCCTTCGGGGTCATACTGAGAAAGTGGGGATTTAAACTGGGCAACTGTCATGAGCTCTGACAGTGTACATGACTTGAGTCTGGATCTCCAATCTGTCTTCACCCTGCTCATCATGGAGAAACCTCTTTCACATTCTGCCGATGATACTGCCAACACCAGGGATATCTCTACAAGGGGAAGGATGTTAGTGTATCCTGTCTTATCAATTTGGACCAAAGATCAACATAAGTAGAGTCAGGGGTCCTCTTGAACAGATCTGCAGCCTCCAATACCAGGTCAGGCCTTTCAAGTAGGCAGGCGTACTTTGAGATATCTTTCCTTATGAGGTATTCTTAAAAATGATTTGCAATTATAGTGATTTCCTCCCGTCCAAAAGTAGCAAAAGTTTCTCTATTCTGTGGCCAACTAACAGGTGAGAATATATGCAAGGCCTCCATCACACCACTATTACCTTCAAACTCTGCTATTCTTGCAAACAAGGCTTCGGCTGTGTTTTTAGCAAGTGTTTTGAACTCTGTCTGGACTCTTTTAAAGACAGCAACTTCAGTAGTAGAGCCTGGCCCTCTTTTTTTTGACTTTTCGAGATGTACAGTCCTGTATGTATCATCAACCACCTCTTCCTGGAGAAAGTCTGTAGCCATCTTGTCAACATCAGCCTCGGTCAGCTTTGCACAAGCAGCATGCAACCTGACTGGGATGAGCTCAATTGAAGTGTCATTGTTCTGAAACTCATCAGACATCATTGCACACACACCAAAATAAAACTTTTGGCAGAGGCTAGTTTTGAGGAATACCACGGCTGGCATGTTTCTTGCCATCTAAATCTTCGCCAACTTTTAATTGTTTTATTAACACGTCCTCGCTCCGATCACTCGTATTGTCATATTTATGTTTACCGGCACTCTGATTTTCATTAGGCCGACTTGTGTCATATGTGTTGCACTCAAGAGCTGAAGTGGTGTTAAAACTCTCAGAGTTAGCTTTATTAATTGTCTGAGGTTTAAAGAAACTTAAAAGTGTTTTGACAGTTGGCTTCTCAGACATATTGTTATCGTTATTGTCGTCTGCTACAGTAACTAAGACTTGCATACGTGCTGTCAATAGCACTAGTCTTGGTCACCCAGAACCCGCTAGTTTTCAACGTACGGATAATATTCGTAAAATATATGTCTGGATGATAGAGACTTTCGACCTAATTTTGTCGGAATGCATACATGTAGGTCAAACCAATGGATTGTGGGTAAAAATATTTCTCAGATAACCAATTCCAGATTTCCTGTCATGCGCATTAGAAACAATCGACAGATTTCAGGTTCCCGCACGTTCTCGTAAGATATTTTTTGTAGATTTCATCATCCAGACGCGTAGTGTATACAATGCAAAGTTACATTGATTTTCTAGTCTACTAGAACAAACTCATTTTTATACACTGACGTAAATAATAGTGATGGCCGATGGCTGGTCCTCGACTGTTGGCACAGATGGCCAAGTTTAAAAATTTTAAACGTGATTTTTCAGGTGTGCCATATCAAATTTACTCGTGCCCTCGGCACGCAAATCAAGGGTATTTCCCTGAATGTATAAAAGAAAGTGAACAAAAACAGACTGTATCATTGCTTTTTCAACTTTTGCAATGGAGAAGTCAATGGAAGATGCCTTTAGAGAGGAACTTTTGATGAAGAGAGAAGATGACAAGTCCTTATTGTTGACGAAAACAGAGAATTGTTCTCTTCTTGAAGAGCTGAAAGAAGCTGGTTCTGCCAAAAGTAAAACACCTGTCAGTATACATCCTTGGTCGCTATGAGATATTGCAGTGTGGTGACGTGGAAAAGTTAATCAGGAAACGCAATACCAATAATATTAAGCCCATTTACTTTACACATATCGATGATATGTATGACATTGTTAAGAGAGGTCATATTTCAACTGGTCATGGTGGCTGAGATAAAATGAAGCAATTTTTGAAGAAATATGCCAATGTGACCCGCAATGCAGTAGAATTGTACAAGTCACTTTGCGTAGAATGCCAGAAGAAACGTAAACGCATCACAACCAAAGGAGTAGTGGTTAAGCCCATTCTATCAAAGGACTTTGGATCACGAGGCCAAGTAGACCTAATTGACATGCAGTCAATGACAAGTGGCTCATCCCCGTGGATAATGGTCTACCAAGATCATCTTACTAAATACTGTGTACTACGTCCATTAACATCCAAACGTGCTACAGAAGTTGCCTTTCAGTTGATTGACATTTTCCTATTACTCAGACTTTGCATCCGTTAGCACAGAGCTAAAACTTATATGGCTTGATCTTTTCATGGTGCATCGTAAGCCAAGACATCCCCTGAGTCAAGGTTCAGTAGAACGTTTGAACTGTGACGTGAAGGACATGCTCACTTCATGGCTAGGTGACAACGACTCAACAGACTGGCCCATGGGACTTCGCTTTGTGCAATTCCAGAAGAACTGCAGCTACCGCTCTGGAATAAAGCAATCACCATACAAAGCCCTGTTTGTAAGTGAAGCCAAAGTTGTATTGCATTCGAACACCCTTCCAGAAATACTTGAAATAATGGTCTCTGAAGAAGACCTTCTTGCAGCATACTCAGTCCCATCATCAGAGAGAGAAGCTACTAGCCATGTAGAACATCAAGATGTGAGTGAAGCTACTGGTACCATGCAACCTGATACAGAAGACCCTGAATATTCAGAGCTAAGAGTGAATCAACAGAACATCGAGGTCCAGAGGAAAAGAGCAGTGGATGGTCAAACGTAGTCGATTAGAGCATGTCGCTGGCAATCCGGGTGACAATGTGACCATCCCTATTCCATTAGTTGATCGTGGTAAGGGTGACCCTCGCAACATAATGGGTATCATTTGTAGACAGGAACAAGAATGACCTGTATCGTGTTGCTGTCAAAGCTGGGATTCTTAAGGGACACTATAGCAGCACTCAGTTTGACCTGTGCACCAATAAGCTGTTTAACATTGAGGACATGTCCAGGGATGTTGAAGCTGGTCTACGCCAGGCAGTACAGAGTGAATCTCGATGCGGTGACCAGGGATATGCTAAATGCAACTGTGCGGCGAGTGACAAGCAATGTCAGACCAGCAGATGTAAATGTTTCAAGTCAGGCGTTAAATGCAACAGCAGGTGTCACTCCAGCACCACATGTCCAAACAAGAACTGAAGTCCTCCATGATATGTCAAGAATCCCATTCACAACTTTATCTGAAATCATAACAGGTATGTGAATAAAACTATGAACATCTACTGTTTGTTTGTTTTATTATAATGTTTTTTGACCCATAAGTGAGAATAATTCATTTTAGTCAATCTGTCAAGAAATCCTCCTAAATTTCCAGTCAATCTGTACATTGACTGATTTTTTCAGTCAATCTACAGAATGACGGAGTTAATCAGTCCATCTACAAAATCTACAGATTGACTGATTTTACACATTGACTGTAACATATATAATATAATATAATTATAAGTTCCAAGAATCACTTGGGAGTTCTAAGTGAAAATGAAATAAAATGGGGTTTACCGTACTACTTTTTGCTTCATCTGAGCTAATGAAGAATGGGCCATATAGTGTGCCATTACCGACGTTTTGTCTGGACAGCGGTGAATATGCAGCCAATGGTTCTTTTACATGTACGTCAATGCGTACAAGGGAATTCGGTTTTATCTAGCATCCCAACGAATATACGCCGTGGGCTTTAGATCATAATTCTGACGTTGGTTTAATGTAAAACGTGCACACGACTAGGACTAGACTTGCAGGTCCAACCTCGTGGGTTTTCTCCGGGTCTTCCGGGTTTCTCCTGCTGTTACAGACCCTTTCGCGCAAGAGTTTTGCGGAAAATTAGCTTATACCATGTGTAAGTTCAGAGATGATCTAAGTCTGTGTGTAGTGGACCTCTCTCTCTCTCTTATTAGTGTCGTGTTGATTGTTTGCCAAATACAGATAAATGTTCCGCCCACAATACATTTAACAAGTTAATTGTTACAACCTATCTGAAGAAGTTCATTACTCACTTATTGACAGGTACAAACATTACTCTCATCCATTCATAATCCTGCTAATGGAGTCTACTGCAGCCTAATGGGGATATTTATTACATCATTTAATACGTACCAAGGCATTCTAATTTGATGAATATATACTCCCCAATGTTTTAAATCTTTGTTACGGATTACACGTCGTAAAAATCTATATTTTGAATATAAAATATTAGGAATGTGTGTAACTAGCTGCAATATTGTAGCGGTGCCAATCTTGTTCGCTTCTGCAATTGATAAATTCTTCGAGGCTTTGCGCAAATAAAATAGCTCCAAACGCAAAGTTCTTAACACGTATCACAATAGTTTGTATATGGTAATTTTGTTACGTGTAGTGAAGATCGGGCCAAAAAACGGTCTTATCTATACAAACGTTTGACTTTTCTACTTTGTACACTAAAATTCGCCATAGTAAATTTAAAACTCAGTTAAAAGACATTACTCACAGTGTCTTTTCATCTAAATCGGGAAATGTTAGATATCAACATTTAGTTGTTAATTACAATTCCACATATTTTGTTTTTTTCACAGTGTCTTTTTATCTAAATCGGGAAATGTTAGATATCAACATTTAGTTGTTAATTACAATTCCACATATTTTGTTAAGAACCATAGTGATTGCAAAAAAAAATTCACCGCCATTAAGATAATTCAGATGTTGGATTTTTTAATTGATAATATCTTTGTCGAATTTGGAGGGGGGTGGGTATCAGCAAGTTGTAGTTCATTCCAATGGGTACTAACTGTGCACCTTTGCTTGCTCATTTGTTTCTCTATTCCCACAAAGCCGATTACATAAAGGCACTTGTAAAATCAAATAAACGATTAGTCAGACATTTTAATTTTACTTATCGATATATCGATGATGTTCTATCACGGAATAATTCAAAATTTAGTGATTATGTAGAATAAATAAATATTCTGATGATTTCTAAATTATAAACACTAGTGACAACTACGCTTCCTACTTTGATCTGCGTCTCGATTTTGACAATTGCCATAAACTTAGTGTTAAATTGTAACATAAACGTGATGACTTTTACTTTCCGATTGATAACTTTCCATTTATTAGTAGTAACATAACATTACAATATCACCAGCTTATGGAGTGTGTGTGTGTCTCAGCTTGTTCATTTTATTCTGATTTATTAATTAAGTAGATCTAGGTATTTGTCATTTAAGCTTCAACTACAGGGATACTTGGGAACTAAACTTATTAAAACCTTTTAAAAAGTTTTATGGCCGTCATATTGACTTTATTAGCAACTATAACATGACTCTCTCGGCTATTAGTCTAGGCTAGACATATTTAATTGACGCGTTTACTATCTCCCTGAGAATGTCTGTCTACTACATTGTTAACACTGTTCATAGCGTGCATTTTGCATACCGATAGGCAATTGGCCAATCACGCTAATTTACCGAGATTTCGCCTAATAATTTGGATGCAGCTGAGGCGTCAGGCAGGGCAAGTCTTCTCTTCCGGACACCTGTTACCACGGTTTGTCGTGTATTTTGTACACGGCGATACACGGCGAACAGTCCACATGCTAATTACACTATTTTGCCTATACGTTTTGTTTTGTTGTTGGTTTTTATTTTTATTTTTTTTTCGGGGGGGGGGGGGGGCTTCGAATTTTGTCTAATGGTTTAGATTGTTCGTACTTAGTTTTATTTTATAGTTACCGATTAGTTATAGCGATTAGTTATAGTTATATCGCGTAGCCGTTAGATTTTATCAGATAACGACGTTGTTATTAAGGTTTCCCCATTATGTAATTGGAATTCGTTAATTGTATGTTAAGCTATGTGCAGTCCTATTTCAGGTAGGTCGGTAACATTTTTGTGTATGACGGATGTGAAACTAAGTAGAACCACATGACGAAGTAGTGAACCAATTGTTCGATAAGGAGGTCATCCAGGGCAGCGATCTATTCTCAGTTGTTCAGAATGTTGTTCAGAATGTAAACATTTCTGCAACAAACCCCATTAAATTGATTTATTAATGGATGTTTTTGTCGTAAAAAGACACACAAGCTAAACACTACAATTACATCGTAAATATCTGTAATTTAACTAAAACATTAACATCAATAAAATCAGGTCAATAAATTTTATTTTTTTAAATTAAAATATGTATAGCCGGTATGTTACAGTACATTTGTAGTAAGTGCAAAATCCACATTGCGAGAACTAAACTTTGCCTATTGCCGGACAGGGAGCTAGGTAGTCTAGTGATTGAACGCGTGTGCGTGCAATCAGTCAAGTGGCCGTACGTATCTAGTGAATGGCCATTTTGCTCTGTAATCCCAGCCAGAATTTGGCTATTTTTTAAAATTGCGTCAAAGTTTTAAATTTTTTTTTAGTACAGAAATAAATTAACTAAAAACATTAGCAGAATTCTTTGTGTATATGTGAAATAGACCCGACCGAAACACAAAATAGTGTTTATTCTTGCTTATTCTGTTAAAATCCCATTTTCTTCCGGGGATTATTTTTCAATCTCAAGTTGTGTCCGTAGTATTGCACAGACAACCCTGATACGACGCAGGTTTTCTGTTCGTCGAAGTCATTGTAATTTCGTTTATTTGTTTACAAACTGACTTCTGTGCGTTGATCTCACGACCTGTGACGTTTAGATAACGTCATGCGGATATCATGGTTGTTCACTGTGTCAGAGTCACTTCTCTGCAGGTAGGGTGTTCGTCGAAGTCATTGTAATTTCGTTTATTTGTTTACAAACTGACTTCTGTGCGTTGATCTCACGACCTGTGACGTTTAGATAACGTCATGCGGATATCATGGTTGTTCACTGTGTCAGAGTCACTTCTCTGCAGGTAGGGTGAGTTTGTCGTTCAGATTGTCAAGTGGCGTGGTTTCGATGTTCTGTTTGTATGGGTCAAAGGATAGCGTCGTCTGTCCAACCCCGTTTTTTCCCTCCGGCTTCTCTGGTTTCCCCCACTACTAAAGACCCCCCCCCCCCTCAATCTTAATATTATACACCAAAATAGCATTCCTTTGTCCTCCCATTTATACCCAGTCTTATTTATTATTATACATCTTGCCGGGCATTTTTATGATTAAAAAGTACAAAGGTTGGACACATTGCTTTGATTTATGTCTCTGGGCTGGTCGTATGGAAATTCAGGTGTACAAGAATAAATCAAATAAATGTAACAATTTTTTTTTATACGAAGTATTAACTTAACTTTATAATGGCAGAAAACCTGAAAATTCAGCCATGTTTGATGTGTCTGTTCCAAATATATGTCTGTAGGCCCTACTGCAACTTGCAGATTGACTACGAAAATCACTCTATTTGGGTGGGTGGGGGGATTATTTCGGATCGACCAATGTGAAAAGAACTTAGGAGAACACATATATCCTTAATACACAAATTTCATTACCAGCCCATAATGAACACGCTGGTCCATCGGATGGCTATGATAATAAGTGTGTTATACATTGTCCGCAATACCTATGTTAAACGCTAAAAATTGTGGAGAGGCCCTACTGTTCTGCTCCGAATGGGATAATAAAGACTACGGCCTACTCGTATATATTTTAATGTCGTACACGTGGCTGGTGAAAATGTCTTCTCCTGAACACCACATGCCCAAACATACAGTTACATAAAACACCATTATGCAATGGAGCACGTACAGCACATCGCCTTGAATCCAAAGAACGGGATATTATACAATAATATTCCTAAATTCTAAGATATAATTAAGCGTTCACATAAGTTATCTTTTATATAACCGCCCTTTGCACGCTCTGATTTACACCTCCCATGTCGTTGAAACAATCTGTCAGCAATAGCTATATTAACCCTTGCTGTAGCACCACCGGGGCACAAACAGTAAGCCCATAATAGGATACATCATCAACAAAAGGTTTAAAGGCGTCAAAAAAAGTAATTTATTACATCGAAATTTGTAATCATGTTTACACTTTATTAATTTACAAAAAATAAACTCATCGGAATCAACACCAAAGCCGGCAAGAGTAAAATATTTTTCTGTAATTTTAAATGGACACAGATCCGTCAATGTTCTTGGGATTTGAACACAAGAACCATCTCTGTAGATATCTGTTTGAATGAAAATAGTCATTTGTAGGTAGAATACTAAAATCGAATCGTCTTAAACTTGAGCGTAAAACAAACCCCAGCGAAGGTCAGTATACAAGCACAAATAGTTCTTTGCTTATAAAGATTATCTACAGAATGGTGCATCGTAAGCCAAGACATCCCCTGAGTCAAGGTTCAGTAGAACGTTTGAACTGTGACGTGAAGGACAAGCTCACTGCATGGCTAGGTGACAACGACTCAACAGACTGGCCTATGGGACTTCGCTTTGTGCAATTCCAGAAGAACTGCAGCTACCACTCTGGAATAAAGCAATCATCATACAAAGCCCTGTTTGGAAGTGAAGCCAAAGTTGTATTGCATTCAAACACCCTTCCAACAGAAATACTTGAAAGAATGGTCTCCGAAGAAGACCTTGCAGCATACTCAGTCCCATCATCAGAGAAAGAAGCTACTAGCCATGTAGACCATCAAGATGTGAGTGAAGCTTCTGGTACCATGCAACCTGATACAGAAGACCCTGAATATTCAGAGCTAAGAGTTAATCAACAGAACATCGAGGTCCAGAGGAAAAGAGCAGTGGATGGTCAAACGTAGTCGATTAGAGCATGTCGCTAGCAATCCGGGTGATACTGTGACCATCCCTATTCCATTAGTTGATCGTGGTAAGGGTGACCCTCGCAACATAATGGGTATCATTGTAGACAGGAACGAGAATGACCTGTATCGTGTTGCTGTCAAAGCTGGGATTCTTAAGGGACACTATGGCAGAACTCAGTTCGACCTGTGCACCAGTAAGATGTTTAACATTGAGGACATGTTCAGGGATGTTGAAGTTGGTCCACGCCAGGCAGCACAGAGTGAATCTCGATGCGGTGACCAGGGATATGCTAAATGCAACTGTGCGACGAGTGACAAGCAATGTCAGACCAGCAGATGTAAATGTTTCAAGTCAGGCGTTAAATGCAACAGCAGGTGTCACTCCAGCACCACATGTCCAAACAAGAATTGTAGTCCTCCATGATATGTCAAGCATCCCATTCACAATTTTATCTGAAATCATACCAGGTATGTGAATAAAACTATGAACATCTACTGCTTGTTTGTTTTGTTATAATGTTTTTGACCCATAAGTGAGAATAATTCATTTTAGTCAATCTGTCTAGAAATCCTCCTAAATTTCCAGTCAATCTGTACATTGACTGATTTTTTCAGTCAATCTACAGAATGACGAAGTTAATCAATCCATCTACAAAATCTACAGATTGACTGATTTTACACATTGACTGTAACATATATAATATAATATAATATAAGTTCCAAGTATCACTTGGAGTTCTAAGTGAAAATGAAATAAAATGGGGTTTACCGTCCTACTTTTTGCTTCATCTGAGCTAATGAAGAATGG
The DNA here is from genome assembly GCA_917208275.1 of Patella pellucida. NCBI lineage: Eukaryota > Metazoa > Mollusca > Gastropoda > Patellidae > Patella > Patella pellucida. The sequence goes on from OU795038.1 coordinate 73,103,067, forward strand.
GCCATATAGTGTGCCATTACCGACGTTTTGTCTGGACAGCGGTGAATATGCAGCCAATGGTTCTTTTACATGTACGTCAATGCGTACAAGGGAATTCGGTTTTATTTAGCATCAACGTGTTCATGACTAGGACTAGTCGTGCCTATCCAGCCTCGTGGGTTTCTCCTGTTGCTACAGACACGCGCAAGAGTTTTATGCAAAATATGCTTATATCATGCGTTAGTCCAGAAATGACCTAGTTGGTGTTCAGTGGACCTCTCTCTCTTATTATGAAAATAAAATAAAATGGGGTTTAACGTCCTACTTTTTGCTTCATCTGGGCTAATGAAGAATGGGCCATATAGTGTGCCATGACCGACGTTTTGTCTGGACAGCGGTGAATATGCAGCCAATGGTTCTTTTACATGTACGTCAATGCGTACAAGGGAATTCGGTTTTATCTAGCATCCCAACGAATATACACCGTGGGCTTTAGATCATAATTCTGACGTTGGTTTAATGCCAAACGTGCACACGACTAGGACTAGACTTGCAGGTCCAACCTCGTGGGTTTTCTCCGGGTCTTCCGGGTTTCTCCTGCTGTTACAGACCCTTTCGCGCAAGAGTTTTGCGGAAAATTAGCTTATACCATGTGTAAGTTCAGAGATGATCTAAGTATGTGTGTAGTGGACCTCTCTCTCTCTTATTAGTGCCGTGTTGATTGTTTGCCAAATACAGATAAATGTTCCGCCCACAATACATTTAACAAGTTAATTGTTACAACCTATCTGAAGACGTTCATTACTCACTTATTGACAGGTACAAACATTACTCTCATCCATTCATAATCCTGCTAATGGAGTCTACTGCCGCCTAATGGGGATATTTATTACATCATTTAATACGTACCAAGGCATTCTAATTTGATGAATATATACTCCCCAATGTTTTAAATCTTTGTTACGGATTACACGTCGTAAAAATCTATATTTTGAATATAAAATATTAGGAATGTGTGTAACTAGCTGCAATATTGTAGCGGTGCCAATCTTGTTCGCTTCTGCAATTGATAAATTCTTCGAGGTTTTGCGCAAATAAAATAGCTCCAAACGCAAAGTTCTTAACACGTATCACAATAGTTTGTATATGGTAATTTTGTTACGTGTAGTGAAGATCGGGTCAAAAAACGGTCTTATCTATACAAACGTTTGACTTTTCTACTTTGTACACTAAAATTCGCCATAGTAAATTTAAAACTCGGTTAAAAGACATTACTCACAGTGTCTTTTCATCTAAATCGGGAAATGTTAGATATCAACATTTAGTTGTTAATTACAATTCCACATATTTTGTTTTTTTCACAGTGTCTTTTTATCTAAATCGGGAAATGTTAGATATCAACATTTAGTTGTTAATTACAATTCCACATATTTTGTTAAGAACCATAGTGATTGCAAAAAAAAAAAATTCACCATTAAGATAATTCAGATGTTGGATTTTTTAATTGATAATATCTTTGTCGAATTTGGAGGGGGGTGGGTATCAGCAAGTTGTAGTTTATTCCAATGGGTACTAACTGTGCACCTTTGCTTGCTCATTTGTTTCTCTATTCCCACAAAGCCGATTACATAAAGGCACTTGTAAAATCAAATAAACGATTAGTCAGACATTTTAATTTTACTTATCGATATATCGATGATGTTCTATCACGGAATAATTCAAAATTTAGTGATTATGTAGAATAAATAAATATTCTGATGATTTCTAAATTATAAACACTAGTGACAACTACGCTTCCTACTTTGATCTGCGTCTCGATTTTGACAATTGCCATAAACTTATTAAAACCTTTAAAAAGTTTTATGGCCGTCATATTGACTTTATTAGCAACTATAACATGACTCTCTCGGCGATTAGTCTAGGCTAGACATATTTAATTGACGCGTTTACTATCTCCCTGAGAATGTCTGTCTACTACATTGTTAACACTGTTCATAGCGTGCATTTTGCATACCGATAGGCAATTGGCCAATCACGCTAATTTACCGAGATTTCGCCTAATAATTTGGATGCAGCTGAGGCGTCAGGCAGGGCAAGTCTTCTCTTCCGGACACCTGTTACCACCGTTTGTCGTGTATTTGTACACGGATTGTCGTGTATTTTGTACACGGCGATACACGGTGAACAGTCCACATGCTAATTACACTATTTTGCCTATACGTTTTGTTTTGTTGTTGGTTTTTATTTTATTTTATTTTTTTTTTCGGGGGGGGGGGGGGCTTCGAATTTTGTCTAATGGTTTAGATTGTTCGTACTTAGTTTTATTTTATAGTTACCGATTAGTTATATCGATTAGTTATAGTTATATCGCGTAGCCGTTAGATTTTATCAGATAACGACGTTGTTATGTAATTGGAATTCGTTAATTGTATGTTAAGCTATGTGCAGTCCTATTTCAGGTAGGTCGGTAACATTTTTGTGTATGACGGATGTGAAACTAAGTAGAACCACATGACGAAGTAGTGAACCAATTGTTCGATAAGGAGGTCATTCAGGGCAGCGATCTATTCTCAGTTGTTCAGAATGTTGTTCAGAATGTAAACATTTCTGCAACAAACCCCATTAAATTGATTTATTAATGGATGTTTTTGTCGTAAAAAGACACACAAGCTAAAGACTACAATTACATCGTTAATATCTGTAATTTAACTAAAACATTAACATCAATAAAATCAGGTCAATAAATTTTATTTTTTTAAATTAAAATATGTATAGCCGGTATGTTACAGTACATTTGTAGTAAGTGCAAAATCCACATTGCGAGAACTAAACTTTGCCTATTGCCGGACAGGGAGCTTGGTGGTCTAGTGATTGAACGCGTGTGCGTGCAATCAGTCAAGTGGCCGTACGTATCTAGTGAATGGCCATTTTGCTCAGTAATCCCAGCCAGAATTTGGCTTTTTTTTTTTTTAAATTGCGTCAAAGTTTTGAATTATGTTTAGAACTGAAATAAATTAACTATTAGTCCATCCCCACGCTAAAAACATTAGCAGAATTCTTTGTGTATATGTGAAATAGACCCGACCGAAACACAAAATAGTGCCAATAGTGCGGCCCCCTCGTGTTTAAACTTGCTTATTCTGTTAAAATCTTATTTTCTTCCGGGAATTATTATTCAATCTCAAGTTGTGTCCGTAGTATTGCACAGATAACCCTGGTACGACGTAGGTTTTCTGTTCGTCGAAGTCATTGTATTTTCGTTTGTATGTTTACAAACTGACTTCTGTGCGTTGATCTCACGACCTGTCCTGTGACGTTTAGATAATGTCATTCGGATATCATGGTTGTTCACTGTGTCAGAGTCACTTCTCTGCAGGTAGGGTGAGTGTGTCGTTCAGATTGTCAAGTGGCGTGGTTTCGATGTTCTGTTTGTATGGGTCAAAGGAAAGCGTCGTCTATCCAACCCCGTTTTTTCCCTTCGGCTTCTCTAGTTTCCCCCACTACTAAAGAACCTCGCTCTTAATATTATACACCAAATAGCATTCCTTTGTCCTCCCATTTATACCCAGTCTTATATATTATTATATATCTTGCCGGGCATTTTTATGATTAAAAAGTACATAGGTTGGACACATTGCTTTGATTTATGTCTCTTGTCTGGTCGTATGGAAATTCAGGTGTACAAGAATAAATCAAATAAATGTAACAATTTTATTTTATACGAAGTATTCACTTAACTTTATAATGGCAGACAACCTGAAAATTCAGCCATGTTTGATGTGTCTGTTCCAAATATATGTCTGTGGGCCCTACTGCAACTTGCAGATCGACTACGAAAATCGCTTTCGTTGGGTGGGTGGGTGATTATTTCGGATCGACCAATGTGAAAAGAACTTAGGAGAACACATATATCCTTAATACACAAATTTCATTACCAGCCCATAATGAACACGCTAGTCCATCGGGTGGCTATGATAATGAGTGTGTTATACATTGTCCGCAATACCTATGTTAAACGCTAAAATTGTCGAGAGGCCCTACTGTTCTGCTCCGAATGGGATAATAAAGACTACGGCCTACTCGTATATATTTTAATGTCGTACACGTGGCTGAAGAAAATGTCTTCTCCTGAACACCACATGCCTGAACATACAGTTACATAAAACACCATTATGCAATGGAGCACGTATAGCACATCGCCTTGAAACCAAAGAACGGGACATTATACAAATTAATATACCTAAATTCTGAGATATAATTAAGCGTTCACATAAGTTATCTTTTATATAACCGCCCTTTGCACGCTCTGATTTACACCCCCATGTCGTTGAAACAATCTGTCAGCAATAGCTATATTAACCCTTGCTGTAGCACCACCGGGGCACAAACAGTAAGCCCATAATAGGATACATCATCAACAAAAGGTTTAAAGGCGTCAAAAAAGTAATTTATTACATCGAAATTTGTAATCATGTTTACACTTTATTAATTTACAAAAAATAAACTCATCGGAATCAACACCAAAGCCGACAAGAGTGAAATATTTTTCTGTAATTTTAACTGGACATATATCCGTCAATGTTCTCGCGACTTGAATCCACGAACCATCTCTGTAGATATCTGTTTGAATGCAAATAGTCATGTGTAGGTAGAATACTAAAATCGGATCGTCTTAAACTTGAGATTAAAGCAAACCCCAGCGAAAGTCAGTATACCAGCACAAATAGTTCTTTGATTATCTACAGAATGTAAATTGCGATACATTTAGTCAAATGCTCGACTGTGATAGGCTTTTACATCCCCACAGACTCGGACAGTTTACGTTTCCCGGATTCCAACATATTTTTTACAATAGAAGAATTAATAGGAGACAAAAAATCTGTCATTTCATGTGCCCATTTTATACTATAGAATGTGGAAAAAACAGGATCGGGAAAGTAAGCATTTTAAATAATGCTTGTTAAATACAAAGAAACATGAAGAGCTCTAGCAAGTAGAATATGTATACTTGAAATATCGTGAGTGAATGCCCACTGCTTTAATTTCATAAAACCGCAACTATACTTTAAAACTGTATTCTTAGCTTTAGAATCGTCCAGCAGATCAGTTAACGCACTTATTTTACCAACTAGACATTCAGGCAGCTCTTGTATTATTTCGTCTAGATGGCTCTGCATAAATACATGTAAATGACAAAAAATAAACAATTAGTTTCTCACATAAATAAAACACAAATAATAAACTAAACTAATAATAAGCTTACTATATTCTCTAACATAATTCATTATAAGAAATTCGTCTACAGTGACGAAATTTTTTTTTTTTTTTTTTTTTTTTTTTTTTGTTAACCTTCATCTTCAGGGCGGAAATAACAGTTTTTGTCAACTTCCGTCTACAATGAAGAAAATAACATTTGTGTTAACAGTGACAACAAAATATTCAGCGCCGTATCATTTACAATGACGAACCATTCGGCAGTGCTCACCAACATACATCTCCTCAAACCAAATTCGTCTTCGTCATCAGGGACACAGTTTCAACAGTTAAAAAAATAAGTTCGCAAAATTCTTTCTCAAATTGATACAACTGTATAAAAAAAAAAAACCATTCTAATCAACGTATTTTATAAATGATACTTTCGAGCGCAAGCATACGAAATTGTAAATCCGAATTCCCAAACATGCCTTTACTGAAACGGCTTGGAATATAAGATGATTTTAAGATTGGCAATTCTATATATTCGGTGATAAAACTAAAAAAGATTGTCCCTGAGCAGATCTCCAATAGGGAACAATAACAGTTACATGGGCTTTACATTTCTCCATGCGTTTCAGAACACGATAAATTAGATAAATAAGTGGTACAAATACGTCATTAACACTATGCCAATCTACAGGGAAGGCATCAACACCAATAGTGGCAGGATTACAAAATCTGGAATAGAAAACAGACCACTTTGCATTATAATAAGAAATGCGAACCAGTCACACACAGGGGGGGGGGGCAAAACCTTTATCAATTATTTCAAATAAATTTACAGAAATTCCCCAATCATCATAATCTATATATTTTTCAGTACGAGGAATCCAGTCTATATCCAACGAAATAGATTATTTCATGCAAATTAAGAAAATATCAAAAGCTATATTTTGCAAATCTGTTTTCATACTTTATTTATTTACAACAGTAACAACCCCTTGGTTATCTGTAAACCATTTTACACGACTGTGTTCTAAAAAATGTAGAACCCGTTGAATGGTTACTAGTTAACGCCAAGTTAGGCTATTACAACATTCATTTGTATTTTGCAAATCTGTTTTCACACTTCATTTATTTACAAACACGTTGAATGGCTACAAGGTCATGCTAAGTTGAGCTATTACAACATTCATTTCTATTCCACATACCGTGCGCGATCATGTTAACCGTAGACACCTCATACCCGCATAAGCCGAACTGCTTGCATCAGTATACATTATCTTAGAACAGCACGGATTATAGAACACGTGTCTTTGATTTAAAGAAACAAGGGTATTCTCCCAGAACTTAATCTGCAATCTTCTGGCATCAGATAGTTTTATGTAAGAATTCCACGACAAAGCGGAAGTAATATCTATAGTCATGAATTTTGTCATAATTTGAACAATATTCCCAAAAACAACCGACGTTGAAATAAGCTGCCCCACCAAACTACCTACTTTACGAACATGAACTCGACCATGATGCTTGGGTTTAGAAAGACAGTTATTAATATCCAAAACAGTATCACGTATCTTATCTAAACGTTTTTCAGCTATAAAAATTGAGCCAGAAAATTAATTAAATCGTACACCACTATAGTTCTTGAATGGGCAGCCGTGTTGGTTTTTCAACATTAGGAACAAATTCACTATCAATTAGATCTTCTGTTAATCTGAGAACTAACTAAGGTAGCATCTTCCTCATCCTGTGAAGTTCCAAACCCGTCGTACCAATACATAACTACAAATTTCCCCTCGCCTTTCCATTAACCTATTAGAGGTAGTGTAATTTTAGTAAATACATAAGGTGCCAAAGGGTAAAACAAGAGAGATAGAAATGGGGTTTAACGTCCACTCAACACAACTAGTTCATTTCGGGGCTAACATATGGTATAATTTTATTTCAATAAATCGCTTGCGCGTAGGGGTCTTTAGCACTGGGGGAAAACCGGAGGAAACCCACGAGGTTTAGAAGGCGCCGCTATCTCCATGTCACATACGCTCACACCAGGGCTCGAAACCACAGCCGCAGGCCATAGGTGGCCGGCCAGCTAGAGGTCGAGGCGCGGCACTCTAGACTACTAGGCCATCCCAGCCATCCCTCCACAAGTAAAACAAGAAATTTAATATATTTACAAACACCGTTAAATATTCACAAAACCACCCACAAGCCGAATGAATGTCGAAATAAACAGCCAAGAATTAGGTTCCAGATATGATAATGCAATACGAACGTCCTCAAATGTATCAGAGTATTTCCATATAAATCTTTAAACATGTCTCAAATCTAATATAAGACGTTTTTGCCCGAAGTTTGTATTGTATTAATAATGCATCACTACATTCAAAAATAAGACCTCTAGTATTTAAATCTGAAATAGCTTGGGATAAAAATTCTAAATGATTTAATGCTGATTGATTGTTCATAAAATGTGCAGGAAATTGTACAGATTTTATATCCGCTGTTCAGTTGTTTTTAGACGCCCTTTAACAATGATGTCACCGTGACCTTGCTCATAATCACAAAAATCATCGGTGATATACTCATCTTTAATCACGTCAGATGGTTGCACAGATTTATTTTATGTTTGAAGTTGCAGTTGATGGGTCTTTTGTGTAAGGACTAGAGTTGGTATTAAACTTAGGCACAGACGTGGAAGATTTCTGCTTGTTTAGTATCTTACGTTTAACAACCTGTATAGCAAGACCCTCTGTCTTTTTGATTCTGGTCTCATCATCAGATTCACTAGCAAGGGGGTTAAAAGTGAATTGTCTAACGGTTTCCCACCCCTTTCCGAGGTGTCTGCTAATTAAATCAATTTTTTACGTTGTTTTAGTTTATCAGAAATGTCTTCTATAACCCCCTGACAATATTCTGGTTTACCGTTAACTACACCCCATACTGCCTGTGATAAGCCATCTATCAATTGGCAATTAAATGTATACTGAATCTTATTGCCGATCTTAGACCACTTCTGCTCTGAATCAAGTTTCTTAACCTCTGACTGAACAGCTAAAGAATTACCTCTTGCTCCACCCTTGAAACTATTCAGTTTCTCATCGATGTTATTTTCCAAATAATCAACAACTGCCTTTCTGTCTTCTTTCAGATCTTGTAACTGGGATAAAACCAATTTCGATGTTATCTGTCGATTGCCCGTCGCCTATCATAGTAAACAAACACATGTAGACAAATCAGATAAATTCAAGGCGATGTCTGTAGCGCTGAAAGATCAATTCAATAGGCACACCCCCAAACATTCAACAGCTCCACCACCTGTCTAGTTTGGTCCCAAACAGGAGAGACAAATTAATGTCTAATTGATAAATTCAAACGGCATAAATTTAATAGATTGTGGGGTTTAAATGTAGTGATGTCGGGTTGTCGCCTTGTGAAGGACGACACCACGACACGATATCAATCGGCCACCATAGTTCCAAAATGCAAGTTATTTAGACTGTTTATATCTCTATTTTTAAATAGAGATATTTATTTCCAAACTTAAACAAATACTGGCTATAGGTAGAGAGGGTGAAATGGGGATATAAACGTCCACTCGACACAAAAAAGGTTATTTCGAGACTAACATCTGGTGTTATATGTATACTCCTGTTAGTCCGGGACACTATTCGGGCAGCTTTATTTTGAATTAGTTGTAATGGATGGGTATATGCAGAAGGAAGGCCAGAAAGCAACGAATTACAGTAGTCTAATTTTGAGGTGATAAAGGCATTTACAAGTAGTTTAGTTGTGTCATAATCGATGAAGGACCTAATTTTGCCAATATTATATAGATGGTAATTGCAGGATTTGCACATTGCAGTTATTTGGGCTTTCATTGACATCTGTGAGTCGAATATAACACCCAAGTTCTTTACAGTATCAATACATGGGATTGAACTATTACCAACATGTACTGCATTGGTTTCTGAATTGTGTTTTTGAAAACGGTTTGAAATCTTATAACTTCGGTCTTTGTGTCATTCAGTTTTAAAAGATTGGTTTTCATCCAGGCCTTAATATCTAAAATGCATTGTTCTAGAATAGTTATTTTCACAGTTTCAGAATGTTCATTTACAGCAACATAGAGTTGGGTGTCATCAGCGTACAATTGGTAGTCTAATCCAAGAGGAGCTGTGTAAACTGGGAAAAGCAATGGGTCCAATACGGAGCCTTGCAGTACTCCATATCTTAATTCTTTTGGTTGAGACAAAGCGCCGTGTATTGATACTTTTTGACATCTTAATTTTAGATATGATTCGAACCACGCATGAGCACATCCGTTAATTCCGAATCTGGATTTGAGACGTGTGAGTAGAATCTCCTGGTCAATGGTGTCAAAAGCGGCACTTAAATCTAGTAGAACCAGGAAGACACAATTGTTACCAGCCAATGAAGACACTACATCGTTGTGGACCCTTAAAAGAGCTGTGTCGGTGCTGTGCTTCGTTTTGTAAGCTGATTGAAAAGGTTCCTCCAGTCTGAATTGTTGCAGATAACTACGAAAACGGACAGCTACAGTTTTTTCAATTACTTTCGACAGAAAGGATAAGTTTGAGACCGGCCTATAGTTTATTTAAGATTTCAGGGTCCAGGGTTTTTTTTTTGGTAAAGGGTTTACAATAGCTTGTTTCAATATGGCAGATACGTAACCAGTTTGTAAGGAAGTGTTTACAATATGTTTGATAATCCACAGTAGATCGGGTAAAGATGATTTTAATAGCCATGTTGGAAATTGATCAAGACTGCACGATTTACTGGGTGATGTCATGATGGTTTGTTTGAGTTCATCTTCAGTTACCAATGTAAATGTGTTGAGTTCGGTATCACTAGCCACAGAGTTATTTATATGTGTATGATTGGACAGAACGTCACTTTCTAATTCACATCGTATTTTGGCTACTTTGTTGGTGAAGAAAGACGAAAATCTTTCTGAAAGATGGACTTTGTCAGGAATTAATGGTAGCTGACTTTGATTACTCTGCCATTAAATCAAGTAATTAAGTGAGGATGACTGGGCTATTTCAAAAGTGCAAGGTTGAGTAAAATACATTTCTGAGCACCAGTAAGCTATTAGAAACATTAGCTTTCAACTTACGATGGTCCACTGACTGAAAACATAGTCCACAGCGAAACACATTTTATTGAAATGATCTTAAGTATATTAAGTACCAATGCTTTTAGAAACATTAGCTTTGAACTGACGATGGTCCGATGGGTGATAGTGTTTGGCTGTAAAGGGTTTGTGTATAAGAATACAATAAGTACAATGTCCTTGAGGTAAAGTTGTCCCTTGTCTTAGATCATTCTGCTTAGTCATTTGATCCCGATTAATTACTATTTTCTTCATGATCCCATAAACTTAGCTATTATATCGCATTTGATAACCCTAGTGGCGTTTCGATTCGATCGTAACACAATTGGCTATTTAAATGACTTTAATGATGCTGTAATTTTCGTCAATAATCAGCCTTTTAGTTGGAATTCCAGCGCTATATAAAATGATAATGATTATTATAATTATTATGAATTCGAAGACCTAACGTCCCACCAAACGTTGCCGCCATTTTGAAAATATCCGTCATATTGGTATAACGTTTGTTGGAAAATATTTTTATGTAATATCTGGATTAGGTGACCCGGGCCCGCATCCCTACATTTCAAAATTATACATCTATATAGGGGACTTAATGGCTTTCCCGCTAGCATGAGCCCCCATTTTGATTTTGTCTTCCCTGCCCCCTTCGGAATTAGCCGTCCAAGCTCATTGGATTCAGGGGATCGAATTCTTAAAGAAATCACCTTCAAATTGAGGTCCAAATTAAATTACCAGAAAATGTCTCATGGCGCCCAACTAGAATTTTTATATTTTGCCCAGGCGTGCCAGGGTGGGATACTCCAGATTCTAAATCTTATACTGAAAGTAAATAGTCCAAACTGTTTGAATGGCGTTTAGTAATTGAACACATGGGAACTAACTTATATATGCTTTGCATGTTGTTCAATCCTTTTCAAATGAATAAAATACTGTTTAAACTAAATTAAGCACAATAATCAAAGGTTACAGACTTCCCAATTAAATGGTTTCATTGTATGTTAAGATTGTACATAGTTTCTATATTTTATACATTCTGTCTGTCTGTAGCATTGTTGTGATTTAATAGAAATATAGTAATTGTTATCCATATAACTGTTGTGTTTACTTCTATATTAATTCATGAAAAACAGTAGGTGGGCTGTATTTCTATATCTTCCTTATGCTGGAGTTTGGCTGCCAGACTAATCACCCTTGTTTCGCAACGAATCCCCCCGGTTGGTCCCGGTTTTCTCACTGGAGCGCCATAGTTTAAATTCTGAAAAAAATCTAAAGACATAAATATCTGTAAATAGTTTCTAAGAAGATTTTAAATTTGTTTCTTCCTTGTTTTGTTTATTCATGAAAACATCTAATCTAAGAGAGAAGTGTCTTTTTTGTTTTTGAAACCATCTGCGAACATTATTAGGATAGAAGCTTTGTAAGTACATCAAGTCTATGTCCTTTTTTTCATTAATTAGCGTAAAGGTCAGTATCCAATTGGCTGTCACAGGCTGTTTTAGTTTGGTGATTTGATCTTAGCCGTGACCTCTAATTAGATTAGCCGGGCCCTTTCTCGCAATTATACTGTTATTATTGTTTGACGTTGTCAGGCGATGCCAAGAAACCAGAAATTCTAATAACAGTCGCGATATTTATTGTAAATGAGTGGAGGGGGCGGCTGAATGGTAAAGCCTGGCATTGAGTCAACTGCCGTGGTTTTGAATCCCAGGTTGTATGTGGCAAGGGGTAGGGTCGCCTGTCCAACCTCGTGGGTTTTCTCCGGGTCCTCCGGTTTCCTCCCACTGCTAAAGACCCCTACGCGCAAGCGAATTATTGAAATTAAATTTTAAAAAGACGTGTTAGTCCCGAAATGACATAGTTTGTGTCGAGTTGACGTTAAGCCCCATCTCTCTCTCTCTTTCTCTCTCTCTCTCTTTTGTTGTGAATAAACGGTAGAACGGTACAGATGTCCAGAAAATGAAAGCAGGAATTATGGAGCGGAATTCTTGACACAAGTATAACAATGCATCACACTAGAGACGAAATTGGGTCGAAAACCACACTTTGCACATACATTAATGTAATCTGAATGTATATACAGTAATTTACATTCAATTTCTAAACTTTTTGTTTATAATTATATTTACGGTAATATGACAACGTTAATATTGATTGAAGTGGACCAATTTTTATTTTGGTTTTTTAATGTCTAATATTTTGATAATATCTCGTTAGAGTTAAGCATGGCGGTGATGTTTAAAACATAAAAAAATGAATTATGGAGTGGAATTTATGACATAATTGTAACTAACGTAAAAGTTAGTTTGCTGTCGCAATATTTATTGCCAATGCAGTCGAGTCAGATACACGGCGTTAGAACGGTGATGGTGCACAGCACATGAATAGCTAGTTTTTCTGCCGTGATATTTATTGTCGGTGATATCCCGAAACTGAAAAACGGGATTTATGAAATAATTGTAACTATCAGACTTTATGTGACCACTAATTACCTTCGGAATTGCGAAATAAAATGAAAAACAGAGCCATCTCTAACCACAAAAAAGGTTAAAATTATGTCGTTAATTTCGAAATAATGACAGTGAATTAAACGTACGAATGGAAATAAATATTCCCGTTTACTTGTATGCCGGTTGGGAGGGGGAGGGGTACGCATGCGCTTTAGATAATAAATGATGTCACTGAGTCGAGTGCCGTGGATTCTATTCCCAGTTTGTGCTTGACAATGTGTCTTATATGTGCACTCCATTGAAATAAAACCAAGTACGAACAATCCAAACCATTAGACCAAATTCGAAGTCCTAAAAAACGGTAAAGGCAAAATAGTGTAATCTGGCAAAATAGTGTAATCAGCATACTGGGACTCGGTTTTTCGTCCTACAAGATAAGATGAGATTGTATTGTATCATTGCATCCATCAAGGACAGCATACACATTTTAAACAAAAGTTTATCATAGAATTATAACATCTGGGTGATCCCTTATGGATGTACAATCTGATATAATGAGTCTATAAGCATCAAAAGATTGTCGGTATATTGATAATCAGTATATGGCTAAAACGGAAATTATCTAAACTAGTATGGAAAGTAAACAAACTATTTCTACCGTAAGTATTAGTATAATAAACATATCATATTGAAGAGAGGTGTTGGTTAACAGGTGACCCTGACGCTCTCTCTTGGTGATACTTATATATATAAAGCAACCTGGCTAGCGATTTCGTTTAGGGAATTTAAAACATTAAACATATTGCACGAGATGTGTTGATTGCTTTTGAAAATTGGCTTAAATTTGAATTTCTAAGATTGTTATATGTATTACAGTCACGGTGTGTGCTAAGCCTAATCGAAGTAAACGCAATTGTATGGGCCTTCGATTTGACGGAGTGCAGATAGAACGGTATCGCTGACAAATCTGTCTTAATTTGTCCATTCTTCCGAAGTTTATGACTCGATTGTAAATTTTCTTGTTTATCGGAATCTATTAGGCAAAGATCGGCAAATTTCTTTTCGGTTGCAGATTTTATGTCACACTTTTTAGGTCATGCTGTTCAAGTTCAAGATATCTGGTTTAAATCCCTATCCTATGACAAAATGATTTTCTTGGACCAGCAATTTTACAAGAAAGTTCATAATCCGTTACAAATGACATGTCAATGCGTTTGTTTTGATTATCCGACAAGTAAAGAAGCATACGCTGATATATGTCCAGAGATAGTGGATGGATACCACATTCAGCTAGACATTCCATGTTACTGGCACGCTTAGGCATATTCAGAATGGATTTACAAATGTTGATCATACTTCTAATTTCTTTAAATTTATCCCATCTGTTAATCTTAATTATGTTTTTGTTTTTGATAACGTATGAACCCCAAATCTCTGCCCCTTAAAGTGTTATCTTCTTAAAAATAGAATGATAAAGTTCTATCATTACTGAAGATGGCAGGGATTCAGTACAGCATAGTTTCTGCCTTATCGCATACCACACGACTCGGGCTTTTTTCATTTGGTCGCAAAATGCTGTTTTAAAGCTAGAGTTATTAGTAATCGTTAATCCAAGAAAAGTGTACACACATTTTTTCTTTTTAGTTGTTTTAGATTTAAGGAACGTCATTATTTTCGTATTATTCGGATTAAAGATCAGTTGCCAATCGGAACATAACTCGAGTAAATTATTTAATTGATTCTGTAGATCAGCCTTATTAGAGGACAATAAAACTAAATCATCCGCAAACATAAGATTGAATAACGGTTTACCATTAAGCAGCGTGGTGCTAGCTGATTTATTAAGGTAGCTTTGTAGATCGTTAACATATATATTGCGCAGGGTGGGGCTCATGTTACAAACCTGCTTGACCCAACCGTCGAGGAAATTTCCTCGGATAATTGATCATAAGATTTTATCTTATAAGTTGTTTTATGATACAGCGATTGTATAATATTATATACATTACCGTTTATATGTTTAACTAGTTTCTAGAGATACGGAATCAAATGCTTTTTTGAAATCGACAAAACATAGGTACCAAATTTTCTGTTATTATACTTTTCGGTTAATATTAATCTTTAATATAAATACATTATATATATTTTTTTCGTGGTCTAATTCCTCCGCGTGATTTATCAAGAATGATGTTTTCTAGGTACTCTGAGAGTCGTTGATAATGCCCCCGTCAGACAATGCCCCCGTCAGACCGGGTGGCGTCCTTACTGCGCTGCTGCGACTAGAAAATTTACAAGGTCGCCGGTAAACGTAAACAAAACGCGAGAAAATGTACAAAAAATTTACAAACTTGAAGGCAGTCGCGTTTTTTTACCCCGTCAGACCGGGGTGGCGACTTTACTGCACTGCTACAGCGACGGAATTTGGCCAGAGCCCGTCAAGATCGCCATAAACGTGGTAAAGCGTGATGGAAACGCCAGATATCGCGCTGTGGGCTCGATGGTCTCAAATGATCGCCGAGTCACGGCGTTTGTTTTGAGGAAAGACTATTTCTTTTCAAGTTTGTGATATTTTGAGACATTTTCTTACGTTGTGCATTTTCTGATCGCCGTACGGTCGCTGCAGCGCAGTAGGAAGCCACCCGATCTCACGGTGACTAGGCGATCATTCACGATCATGGAGTCCACAGCACAGTATCTGCCGTTTCCACCACGATTTTACCGCGTTCATGGCGATCTTGACGGTCTCTGCGGCCATTTTCCGTCGCCGTAGCGTCGCAGTAAGAACGCTACCACAGTCTGAAGGATGTATTAGATCGGAGAACCTTGGCGTTTGTTTTGAACATGCTCATAATAAACGCCGTGACTCGGCGATCATTGGCGACCACGGGGACCACAGCACGATAGCTGGCGTTTCCACCACGCTTATGGCGATCTAAATGCGCTCTAAACTCATTTTCAATCGCCGTAAGTAAGGTCGCCATATCGGTCTGACGGGGGAATTAATAATTGCCAAAAACGTTTTGCCCAACAGCTAGCTGGCGCAATTCCTCTGTAATTATTAACATTAGTAATGTCTCCCTTCTTTTAGACAGGTATTAAATATGACTATGTCCAATTGTCCGGAAAATGTCTAGACGAGAGAATGAGTTTAAAGAACCTGAGGCAGTGGTCAATAAGAATACTACAGGAATGTTTAATCATTTCATTAATTATCAAAGTTTAATTGGGTAATACGCTGGTTCGCAAGCATGGAGGCTGCGATTTCGCTCCCGGTGTTGGCCGAGAAAGTAGATCGAAATTTTTCGGCGTGCTTAACCCTTGTGAATGGGACAGGACCGGGGGGGGGGTGTTGAAAAGGACAGCTGTCTAGCGACCTCCAAGCTTGCGAACCAGCGTATTACCCAATTAAACTACGTGGCTCCTTTGTAAAAAAAAATCGATAAAGTGAAATGATAATATATATTAAATGTTCACACTTTCACATAATAATGTCATAAAACAGAATAAGCAATTGTATTTCATAATACACAAAAACTTTGATTTATTTCACACAGAAACAATGATTAGTTTCACACAAAAAAAATGATGATATAATAGAATCTAAGTATTTTGAGCAGTAAAAAGCTCTTCTGTAATCTGAAACTTTTGTTTTCTTTAGAAAAGACAAATCTATCCTGCTGTGGTGGGGTTAATGAGGACTGGCATATTCTATGCTGTGTGCTATGAAGGAAACTTTGCCGTGGTAGCGGTGCCACGACCTACTCTTATATCGAATTCCAACTGCCAAGGGATCTTTCACGTGCACGCCTATGAGTGTACAGATGGGTAGGACCTAGGTTTTTTGTTCCACCCGAACGATTATACAGGAACCACTTTTGAAAATCCCGATGAACTATCTCGGGCAATGCAGGGTTTGAACATAGGACCTTCAGCTTAGCCTTACTCACTTATCCGCCGTGGCTCCCGTATCTAATCGTCCGGTTCGTGTACAAACCGAGACGCGTGTAAACTATGGCGTGCACTAGGGGAGGAATTTATCTCATTTTACAGTGTATGACGTTTGACAAATATTTTTAGCCCGGATGGAGCAGAAAAAGTACGACATTAAATCAAAAATCGTTTTAATTATTTTCATATATTATATTTTTTATAAATTCCTTATTATAAATGTTCCGCTATTAACTAATTTGTAAGATAGGCCTATATGCATTGGGTTTCTTTTTTTTTCTTTTAAATTTTAACATCGTGGTAGAGAGTCGGGAGAGTGGTCGAATCGTCTACAATGAGAGAGAGAGAGAGGGGAGTTAACGACATAAACTAGGTCATTTCGGGACTAACATATGGTTTAACTTTATTTCAATAATTCGCTTGCGCGTAGGGGGCTTTAGCAGTGGAAGGAAATCGGGGGACCCGGAGAAAACCAACGAGGTTGAACAGGCGACCCAACTCCTTGTCACGTAAAACCGATGATTTGAAACCACGCCAGTTGATTCAACATCGGGCTTTATGACACAGCGCACGTGCTAACCATTCGGCCATCAACCCCCCCCCCCACCGGTATACAGTGAGCCGTTTAGACCATTGTCAATGAATCAAGTGGCGTGGTTTTTATCCCATATTTAAACGTGTCAGACAGTATGGTCGCATGTCGCAACCTCAACGGTTTCTCACATCCCACTTCACCACTGCTAAAGGCATCAACTTGCAAGCGAATTATTGAAATAAAATGCCACAGAATTAGTTATTCCCAAAAAGACCTGGTTTATGTCGAGTGGACAATATCCCCACCCCCAATCTTTAACTTTCTTTAGGGAATCACGGTGAATAAGGCGCTGTTTCGCTAGCCTGAAGGTCGGGTGTTCGATCCCTGCATTGGCCGAGGAAGTTCATCTCGATTTTCCGGCGTGATTTCTCCTTGTTAGTGATGCAGAAGGAGGTCCCGTGTACACATTGGAGTGCACGTAAAAGATCCTTTGGCAGTTGGAATTCGATATAAGAGTAAGCCGTAGCGCCGCTGCCCGGGAAAAAATTTCCTCATAGCACACTGTATGGCGTATGCCCATCTTCCATACGCTCAGATTAGGTGCATAATAGTGGGACGTTAAAGACCATTTCATTCATTTATTTAACTTTCTTTAAAGAATTTAGAGTCATTTATACTAGGCAATTAGGCACAGACAGCGGCGCTGTGGTCTACTCTTGTATCGAATTTCAACTGCCAAGGGTTCTTTTATATGTACACCAATGTGTACACGGGGCCTCGGTTTTTCGTCCCATCCGAACGACTAGACAGTTGTCTTTGTCAGGCTCTCTGCCCTGTATTACTGACGAGGGGAAACCACGCCGGAAAATCTGGGTGAACTTTCTCGGCCAATGCAGGCTAACGAGCCAGCGTCTCGTTCGTTCGTTACTGGGGTTTAACGTCCACTTCCACCCAGGGAGATATTGTAGACAGAGCCAGCGTCTCAATTGGGGTAGAAGCTGTTAAAATGTAATCTAACATACATGGACTCTTAAGCTTTTTTTCACAACAAATAATTAGTTTTAACAAACACCATTCAGAATTGTAACTGGCTTGCGGGCGAATCCTTCATTTTGAGTGGTCAATTAAACACTGTAGAATGGAGAATAACACCTCTAAATGAGACAATTAACCGCGTAATAATATCATGCGTACTACGTCAGTGGAGATAACCACAATGGGACCAATCAGTTTTAATTTAGGTACATTTGACGAAAAAAATAAAAAATCGTTACATTTTTGTTTAAAAGTGAAAGGAAGCAATTCATAATTAATTGCTGTGAGAATTGTTCCTATAATAGTTAGTGCAGGGGGACTGCGCCACATATGATTTACATAAAGGACAAATATAACGACAAGACATCATACTCCGAAACAACAAACAAACAAATAAAGAGTGAATGGATCCGGGGCTAGCCGTAAGCGTCCACTGCACTAACATATAACAGTGGGCATGATCTAAATGGACAAAACATCTAGATCGTGAACGTGCATAGTATCTACATATTAAACTTAGGATGTCTGTCTACAGTTAGACACTAAGCTAGTTGACCGACATTTTAAGTCCGAAATATTAAGTATACTTCGAGAGTATTTATTCTGCTTCGATTTAATAAAATGTTTTTGTGTGTACAGATGTAAAACAGAGTAGAAACGCATTACAAACCAGTATACTAAATTTTAGATATGGCGGCCATTTATGTCAGAGAACTTTTCGCGAGGAATGAAGTGTGCAGAATGTAATATCTATTGATAGCGTGACAGAGAAATGGGGTTTAGCGACCACTCGACACAAAATAGGTCAATTCGGTACTAACGTAGGGATATTCATCAGTGGGAGGAAAACGGAAGACCCGAAGAAATCGTGTAAACCATTCGGCCATCTGACCACCTTATGAAATACGTGATTCATATGTACTCTTTCAAAAAAGAAACGCATAGTTACGTTTCGTCGTCGGTATACCCTTGCTCTACCATCGCCTCGTTGCAACGGGAAATGGGACTCGTCGCTGAACTAAACTGTTCTCCAGTGTGTGTCTTAACCCATTGAAATCGGTTTTGGCGAGTTTCAAGACAACTGCCCTAACTTGCAATCCTCCGTCCAGGAATCGCTGCTGTAGTAGAGGTCGCTGTTGTGAACCTTTACCGCAAATGACGTAACCGGATGTGACGATCTAAGGCAGGTGGGATCCCTCTTGTTTGGCTTGAGCTTGTAAGGTCACGTGTTGAACTTTACTGTCGGTACCTATCTCAACGCGAGGAATGGTACCCTGGGAAATATTCAGCAGTCTGGTTACATCTATCTGAATTTCACCTGGTTTTAACCGACCGAAAACGTTGTTGCGTTGGGTTTCGTTCATATGTGGCATCACTTGACTCGTTGAGTGTTTACATGTGAAACTGATTTTGAAACCGAGAATCCCGGGATTTTAAAGACCATGTATTTGGGTTTCATGCAATTTCGTGAAAACAGATTTCGGCAAACAGTATGACCAGTCAAAATTAGTGAACCAACATTTAAAACCAATAATGAATTTATTTTATTAACACAAGGTACAATTTTATGGGTACACAATTGTTGAGTTTTATACTAAGCGATGTTTCAATGAGGATACTCTCTTATCAAACAATGATACAGGTATGTGAGCAATCTGTTTTACAGAGAATTACTTACGAATTATCTCTGTCATAGATGACTGTCTTGAACACGTGCATTGACTTCACGAAGCGTCAGTCATTGGCTCAACGGCTCGTGCGTTGTTTACATAACACCTAACTGCTTCGGGCAAAATGATGCCTTTTACTCATTTTAATACCCATTTACACTAAATAGGAAATATTTTTAAACTACAGATACTTCAAACGTCTTTATTTATTTTTCTTATACTTCAAAAGATGTTTTAGAATTTATATTTTGTCGTAGGAAAAAAGTTAATATTTTGTCGAATTAAGACGCATAGATGTCATCTTTATCAGTGATACTAGCGGCCAAGCGAATATTCACTGCGGGATCAGTTTGGTATGTCAGTAGTAGGTACATATATGCAGACTATGCACCAAAGATAAGAACCAAATTATACAATTCAAACTTAACACCTTTGATAAGGGGGAACAATTACAACTAAACTTACACAACAGAAAACTCTTACAGGGATTAAAAAAGAGGGGAATGCTATTATTTATAAAGATCGGTGTATTAACAGTATTAATTATGGGAAACCAATTAACCTGGGGCCGGTTGCTCAAAGCTTCGTTATCTTTTAACGGTCCCTTAACTTTAACGGAGAGAAAGATTGTTGCTGGAAATAAAGGCCCAGAACATTCTGTGATGCAAAATTTCCTACAGATTTATGCTAATATACAAAAAAAAGTATTATATAGTGTTTTCTGTAGTAAATTTAACCGAAAGTTATTAAACAACACGTTACCAAAATATGTCCATTAGAGTTTAACGGATCGTAACGGATCGTTACAATAACTTAGTTTTGAGCAACCGACCCCAGAGCTATAGATAAACAATAATATAAATAGAAGTGTGTATGTACAAGTGAACAAGAGTGAACCCTGATCCAGGTTTAAAGACAAAATAATAAAAAATAAAAAATATGGGAGTTCAATGAACGAAAAATCATGAAAGATAAAACTTGTTATTAGACTGAAAAATTGGATTGGGGAAGCCGTAAATATATTGATTTAAAAAACTGTAAATCGAAGATTGTGAAACATATCTCCAGACTGTAAAAAAAACCTGGTTAAATACTTAAAACCAAGATATGTAAAATGTATAATTAGACTGAAAAACATGGATAAGCACTAAAAAAAACCCCAAAGTATAGGAATCAATGAGCTGGAAGGATAACAAAAATATTAATGGAGTATAAACCAGGTAGAGAGAAACCGTAAAAATATAAATTCTTAATATTAAAAATCAATAAATGTGAACTATATTTATAGGTGCGCGGTAAAAAAAGTAACAGGAAAAAAATCACAGTAAAAAAAGTCACAAATTTGCCTAGGTAAAAAAAAACACAGGAAAAAAACGTCACAGTTTTTTATATAACATCTCAAATTAAATAACAATATAAACAATAACATACATATTTAACCTTTCATTACACATATGTACCCAAACTGTTTTAGTCTTTAGAAATCAGCACATTTTGATATCATAGCACATTTGACGTATTAGCACATAAGACACATCAGCAAATCTGACATTTGCATACATTTAAACACATTTGACATATCAGCACATCAGACAATTTAATACATTCTAGAACATCAATACTCTTTGTTAATTCTAATGTTCCATCCAACTCCATATTATAATTCTGGGATGGATTTGGCACCGCTGACATGATCTCTGCAAAGATCTTCCGGACACCTGTTACCACTGTTTGTCGTGTATTTTGTACACGGTGAACAGTCCATATGTTGATTACACTATTTTGCCAGATTACACTATTTTGCCTATACCGTTTTTTTAGGACTTCGAATTTTGTCTAATGGTTTGGATTGTTCGTACTTGGTTTTATTTTATTTTATTACTCACTCTACAATACAATATATTATATAAGTACTGCTAACCAAGATATATAAAGTAGATAATGACATTAAAAACAAGTAAGATTTATGGAAGCAAAGATTTCGTTTAAATAAAAAAATTATGAAAAATGAGCTGTGTATTCCTTTTTTTGAAGATTATTTATATGTAAACTGATACAACATATATATAAATGAAATATGTGCATTATAAATCAAAATAAACCTACTTAGGCGTTAACAGAGAAAGATGGTAACCTTTTTAAACGACGTTGCTGAATCTTTTCTGATGTAGTAGGCTATTAGAAGGAATAATAACAGTAGAAATAAATATAACAATACAATAATTCAATATATCGCTTGAGTTAGTGTGATATCGATTCCCTCGATACAAACTATGTCGTATTATCTGGACTATAAGCATGGGATCGAATTTACACTTCACGCGTTATAGCCGACCCACCACCCCGTGGAGACCGAGAGGAAATAGGGTGGAACATCGTCCACATACTGCGCCATTGTGTCGATTACATGCTTTATGATACAGTGCTCACTTGCTAACAATCTGGCCATCGAACCGCCCTCTCTTTTATCTCATTCAAACTGCCA
Organism: Patella pellucida; assembly: GCA_917208275.1. NCBI lineage: Eukaryota > Metazoa > Mollusca > Gastropoda > Patellidae > Patella > Patella pellucida. Next base: position 73,125,505 of record OU795038.1, read on the forward strand.
ATGGGTATTTTACGTGCACGCCAATGTGTACACGGTACCTCGGCTTTTCGTATCATCCGAACGACTAGGGATCAGCCTCAAAGCCATAAATCGACAAGGATTATCTCTACACGACATTAAAAGGGGTGATTGGGGTAGCGGGAGCTGACGGAGCTGCAGTCAGTGGTAACAATATTACAAGGCCCTCAAATTTGTTCTAAAAGACTGTACCATAAAAACACGTGTCATTTATTATGTTGTGTGTGTTTGTGCCAAATAAATATATCTGTGTACCATACTGGAATTCCAATTGTGAGTGGCAATGGCAAGACGCTGCACCTTTTCATTGTAGATGCAAGCTTAATCCGTCACTGCTTTGTGTACATTTCACCGCGCATGACCAAATGATATAAACACTGGCGGTGAAGGTCGAATGCCGCAAGCTCAAAGGAGTGGAATGAAAACAAACTATCTCGGTACATATGTTATGATATAAACAAACTGTCTCGGTACAATGCTACGTATGTAATGATATAAATAAACCATAAATAACATCAACCAGTTTGCATCTAATCGCCGAATGGGGGGGGGGGGGAGAAAGGAAGAGGGAAAGAGAGAGATATGGGGTTTAACGCCCACTCGACACAAACTAGGTAATTTCGGGGACTAACCTATGGTTTAATTTTATTTCAAAAGTTCGCTTGCGCATGGGGATCTTAAGCAGTGGGAGAGGACCCGGAGAAAACCCACGAGGTTGGACAGGCGACCCTACTCCTTGTCATGTACAACCGGGGTTTCGAAACCATGACAGGCTATATCATACATCGCGCACGTGCTAACCCCGAATAGTTAGCATGTGCATGTTTCACCATAAGGTCTTTCATTGAGTCAAATGGTGTGGTTTGGATTCCCCGGTTATACGCGATGAGGAGTAAACTCGCATGTGGGAAAATCGCAATGCAATTTCCCGGCCAACACCGGTCGCGAACCTGCGACCTCCAGGTTAACGAGCTAGCGTCTTACCCACTTAGCCACCGTGCCTCCTTCATGTATTTTATCCACGGGCGTTACCGCATCCACGTCATCTGTCACTGGGCAAGGGTTCTTTTACGTGCATGTGACATCTAAACTAGACACTGTGCACCGTCAGGCCCTCTGAAAATCCTTGTTAATGTTCTCCAATTCCCCGCAGGAGTTATAAAAAAATAATACTGTGCTAGGGTCTTATTACTCTACGACATTTCCTGAAAGTCTTCTCGATAACAAAGATATTCCGATATGACTATAATCCGAGTTTCCGTCCTTTTTTAATAGCCAGAGAAAGAGAGAGTGGGGGAAACCTCCCGATCGCAAATTACTATAATCCGAGTTCCCTGCCCTTATTAATAGAGAGAGAGTGTGTGTGTGAGAGAGAGAGAAAGAGAGAGAGATAGAGAGAGAGAGACTAGTTCATTTCTGACTATTCTACTTAATAGAGGTCTCTAGCTGTGGAAGGGAGACAGAATATCCACGACCCTACTACCCCTTTTCACGCACAAGCGCGCAGGCATACGATTTAGTCGCCATGCGACACAAAACAGGTTATTCCTGGACTACGACATTTAAGCTACATATTTACATCCAAGGCGTAAACAACTACGATGTAAACGCCCTTTCCGCAAGCAGAATCTCGTACATGTTCATCTCGAGGTAGCCTTCTTCTCTGGTTGTTTATAAACACATTGCTACATTCGTAATGAATATTTCTGAGATTATTTTGTATATTTCAGGAGGGATATGCCATCAGATTGGCCAATCGCCAAGTATAGGAGCGATATATTTCACCAAATTACACAACCAGGAACTCGCGTTCCGATCTGACAGCACCAATCATATAATAATTGGGACGTCAATAATTCGAAGACAACCATTAACCACGAATGCCCCACAGCTTGTTTATTAAAAATGACGAAATCCAGATCAAAATACATGCATTATATATAAGGAAGTGGGAAGTTTCCCGAATCATAAGTATACTGATTTTATAACCGAGATTCATTCCATTTGAAACAAAATGAAACAGAAACAAAATAAGAATGAAACAAAAAAAAGAATGAAACAAAATGAGAAAAACAATTTGAAAACCAATAGAGAAATATGAGGCATTTTGAGAAATATATCGATTTTGAAAACTAGAATTATAAAAATACAGTATATCTCTGCCGTAAACGACCTCTATGTCCAAAAATTAGTATACTATTGTGTAATGCGTTTCTAGAACGTTTCACATCTGCCATCAACACACAGACAAAAACGGTTCTGTTCCCATTGAGCTAATTAAGACGGACATATGCAATTAAGACGGGGATACAGCATACGTCCGGTCAGCGGCAGTACGGCCTACTCTTATTTCGAATTCCAATTGTCAAGAGTGTGTACACAGGACCTCGGTTTTTGTCCGTCCACACCACTGACATGGGGTGGGGGCACGCCGGAAAATCTCGATAACTTTTTCGGCCAACGCAGGGATCGAAAACAGAACCTCCAGTCTAGCGAGTCAAAGTCTTACCCACTGATCCACCGTGGCTCCAAAGTGTGCTATGTGAGAATTTGTGCCCGGACAACTCCAAATTATATTCGATTTCCATCTGTCAGTGATTTTGTTCCCCACTGTAGTCGGATTTATGTCCTTTCCAAACAAGGGGGAGAGCTATATGTTAGTAACGAAATGACCTTGTTTGAGTCCAAAGAACGTCAAACCCCACCCTCTCCCACTCTCCTTATGATACAGCGCGCACGGGCTAACCGTTTGTTCGGCCATCTGCCCCACCCCCATATCGAAAGGAACGACTAGACCACTTTTCCTTAGAGCTTTACACCGACAATCGAATTTTGTTTTTTGTCCTATCCGAACGACCATACGCCTTTCCTTATCGTTAAATACATGCACACGCGCAATTTGTTCCTTGTTATAATTGACATTATAGAAAATCTTTATGTATTTACAACTTCTTGGTTTATAACATGCGTTGTTCCAATAGTACATGCTGGATTTGAAACAAAAGTTCATAATAATTTACAATTCAATTATAGCTTTCGCCCTGGTAATACTTATTTTCTTCTAAACAATGTCTATTCACAGAGTGGAGAACATGCAGAATCCTACAGCGCCCCCCCCCCTCCTGGTATTATTATGGCAAGGTCAGATCAGTGTAGCGAAAGCTCATTCTGTTTATTATATGGTTTGCCCCGGGACCTGGTCTTCTTAACACTATGGAATTATCTACATGATTTGCATATCATTGTCTGAAAATTATATCATGGACACGTTTACCACGAACAATTACATTGTACCTTCAAGACATAGACACGAGGACATTGTCGTGTTCAGTTGACCTCCTATATGGCTCTAAAGTACACCTTCCGGCTACACAATATGTTTAGAGTGCATCTACACTACAATATATATTGTATCTATTTCTATGATCTTCATGTACAGAATTGTCCATTGTTGGGAATATCCATTTATGGATGTTTCCCATCGGGTGTTCGAACAGGCTGTGGTGAGACCCCAAATAAAAAAGGAGTCCCTTGATCTCAAAATTCTCAAAAACTATAGTTATGTGTCCAACTTGTAATTCCTTTCCAAAATTGTGGAAAGAGCTGTGAATACCCGTCTTCAATCCCGTATTTCGAAATATGAGTTATTGGATTAATTTCAGTCTGCTTACAGACCCCATCATGGCACTGAAAACCCCCCATCATGGCACTACTCTTACACTGACTGGTGATATTCAACCGATTGGTCTGTCTTCCTGTGGGGGGATGGCCTAGTGGTCTAGAGTGTCGCGCTTCGACCTCTAGCTGGCCGGCCACCTCTAGCTTGTGGCTGTTGTTTCGAGCTCCGGTGTGAGGGTATGTGGCATGGAGATAGGGGCGCCTTCTCAACCTCGTGGGTTTCCTCAAATGAATTTTGAGAAATAAAATGAATTTTGAGAAATAAAATGAATTTTGAGAAATAAAATGAAATTTGAGACAGTTTACTTATGTGGTGTTGCATTACGTAATTACAATTGAAACTTTTGACCCCATCTCGAATAACCACTTGGTCACATCAATTGGAATAATTTAAAATATTAACTGTTCATTTTACTGGACTAAAACATTCGTCTAGAACAACTCGGTGGTTTCCATCTAGAGTTACGAAGTTGCGGTTAGAAAGGTTCGATCACAAACCAAATGTTAACACAAGGACAAAAACGGTTCTATTCCGATTGAGCTAATTAAGCCTGACATACGCCCGGGCAGCGACAGTACGGCCTACTCTTATTTCGAATTCCAATTTTCAAGAGTGTGTACACAGGGCCTCGGTTTTTGTCCTATCCGCACCTCTGACAAGGGGGTCCACGCCGGAAAATCTCGAGTACTTTTTCGGCCAACGCAGGGATCGAACACGGAACCTCCAGTCTAGCGAGTCAAAGTCTTCCCAACTGAGCCACCGTGGCCCCAAAGTGTGCTATGTGAGAATTTGTGCCCGGACATCTCCAAATGTTTAATCGATTTCCAATTGTCAGTGAATTTGTTTACCACCGCAGCCGGATTTCTGTCCTACCAAAATGGAGGGTGATAGAGAGCTGAGTGTCAGTACCGAAATGACCTAGTTTGTGCCAATGGACGTTAAACGCCACTATCTATCCCTCTCTCTATCTCCCCTTGTGATACAACGCGCACGTTCTAACCACTTGTTCGGCCATTTGCCCCACCCCCACATCGGAAGGAATGACTAGACCCTTTTCCCTTAGTGGTTAACACCGACAATCGAATTTTGTTTTTTGTCCTATCCGAACGACCATACTCCTTTCCTTACCTTTAAATACATGCACACGCGCAATTTGTTCCTTTTAATAATTGCCATTATCGCAAATCTTTATGTATTTACAACTTCCTGGTTTATAACGTGCGTTGTTCCAATTTTACATGCTGGATTTGAAACAAAAGTTCATATTTCTTTTACAATTTAAATATAGCTTCCGCCCTGGTAATACTTATTTTCTTCTAAACAATGTCTATTCACAGAGTGGAGAACATGCAGAATCCTACAGCCCCCCCCCCCCCCCCCTGGTATTATTATGGCAAGGTCAGATCAGTGTAGCGAAAGCTCATTCTGTTTATTATATGGTTTGCCCCGGGACCTGGTCTTCTTAACACTATGGAATTATCTACATGATTTGCATATCATTGTCTGAAAATTATATCATGGACACGTTTACCACGAACAATTACATTGTACCTTCAAGACATAGACACGAGGACATTGTCGTGTTCAGTTGACCTCCTATATGGCTCTAAAGTACACCTTCCGGCTACACAATATGTTTAGAGTGCATCTACACTACAATATATATTGTATCTATTTCTATGATCTACATGTACAGAATTGTCCATTGTTGGGAATATCCATTTATGGATGTTTCCCATCGGGTGTTCGAACAGGGTGTGGTGAGACCCCAAATAAAAATAGAGTCTCTTGATCCCAAAATTCTCAAAAATTATAGACATGTGTCAAACTTGTTGTTCCTTTCCAAAATAATTATTGAGGAAAGAGCTGTAAATCCACGTCTTCAATCCCATATTTCGAAATATGAGTTGTTGGATAAATTTCAGTCTGCTTACAGACCCCATCATAGCACTGAAAAAAAACCCAGGAGTCTCTTGATCTCAAAATTCTCAAAAACTATAGTTCTGTGTCCAACTTGTAGTTCCTTTCTAAAATAATTATTGAGGAAAGAGCTGTAAATCCACGTCTTCAATCCCATATTTCGAAATATGAGTTGTTGGATAAATTTCAGTCTGCTTACAGACCCCATCATGGCACTAAAAAAAAAACCCATCATGGCACTACTCTTACACTGACTGATGATACTCAACCGATTGGTCTGTCTTCCTGTAGGGGGGGGGGGGCTAGTGGGCTAGAGTGCCGCGCTTCGACCTCTAGCTGACCGACCACCTCTAGCTTGCGGCTGTGGTTTCGAGCTCCGATGTGAGGGTATGTGGCATGGAGATAGGGGCGCCTTCTCAACCTCGTGGGTTTCCTCCGGGCACTCCGGTCCCCCCCCCCCCACTGCTAAAGACTCCTACGCGCAAGCGAATTATTGAAATAAAAATTTAAAAAACATATATTGGGCCCGAAATGACCTAGTTGTGTTGAGTGGACGTTAAACCCCATTTCTCTCTCTCTTAACCATAATCTAGGACAAGCTGAACTGAAGGACCTGTACCAATCGGTGGTTCGCTTCCGATTTTGGCCGAGAAAGTTCATCGGAATTTTCCGGCGTGGTTTCCCTTTGTGGTATTGAACTAAAGGATTGATAAGGACAGATGTTTATTCGTTCGGATGGGACGACAAACCGAGTTGCGAAACAGAATTTTATATAATGAAATAAAATGGGGTTTAACGTTCTAATGTTCTGCGCTGACTTGGCTAATGAAAACGGACATACACCATACACTGTGAGGAACATTTCGCCGGGAAGCGGCACTATGACCTACTCTTATACCAAATTCTAACTGCCAAGAAATTTTTTACGGGCATGGGAATATTATGACTGGGGATGTAAATGAAAATGAAATGGGGTTTAGCGTCCTATTGTTCTACTCTAACTGGGCTAATGTAGACGGACATACACCATGAGGAAAATGGCCGGGACAAAACTGGAGAAACAAAAAAAAGATGAGAAAAAAACTAGCCAATTCAATCAATTAATGTACCGGATATTTCTTCAGTATTAATGTTTGACGTAAGTAGAAACATATAAAATATTAAACACATCCGTAGAAAAATATCAGATAATACAAAATCATTTTTCTTTTATGTAAAATATAAATATGTTATTATTGAGTCAATAAACTATCTTTATTAATATTTTATTCGTTTCTAAAAAAACATTCTACGCCATGTTGGAATAATAAAATGGGACTCTAATCTGTAAGTCCTTGAATGTTCGTTCATTGCTATTTACAATAAGGTGTATTGTGACTCTCAATAATAAAAAAAATGAAATAAAAAAAAAAAAAGTTTAACGCCCTATTTTTTCTCCTCCGAATGTAAATAAGGGAAAAGTAATCATTAAAAAAATGGTTTGAATTCCGTTTATTATTTGTAACGAATTGAAAAGATCGGCCTTTTCAGCTTCCTATAGTGTTAATGTCTTTTATATCCTGATGTTTGTCTTAGAGAAGCTAAACCTGTATCTCAATATTTTCCATAAAATTACAACAGGAATTAGACTTCAATAATGGCCCATTTCTATCTTGTTATCTTGCCGTGAAAATATGGTATCCTAATAGAATATTTAAGAGAGAGAGAGAGAGGGAGAGAGAGAGAGAATGAAATGGGGTTTAACGTCCTACTGTTATGCACTTAACCAGAGCTAATTGAAGACGGGCATAAGCCATACAGTGTGCTATGAGGGAATTTTTTTCCCGGGCAGCGGCGCTACGGTCTACTCTTATATCGAGCTCCAACTGCCAAAGGATCTTTTACGTGCACTGCAATGTGTACACGGGACCTCGGTTATTCGTCCCATCTGAATGACTAGGCAGCTGTCCTTGTCAGGCCCTCCTTCTGCATCACTGACAAGGGGAAACCGCGAAAGTTCATATAGATTTTCCGACACGGTTCCTCTTTGTCAGTGATGCAGGGTTGAGAGCCTTACAAGGGACAACATGTAGTAATTCAGGTGGGACGAACAGCCGAGGTCCCGTGTACAGTCTGACATGTGCGTAAAAGATCTCTTGGCCGCTAGAATTCGATATAGGAGTAGGTCGTAGCCCCGCTGTCCAGGCAATATTTCCAAAATAGCGCACTGGCCGTCTTCATTAGCCGAGTCGGGGCAAATCAGTTGGACGTTAAACCCCATTTTATTTTACCTGCACTTTGGTTTTACGACTACATATAGTTTAAAATAAAGTGGACAGTGAGAGAGAGAGAGAGAGAGAGAGAGAGAGAGTAGCGTCCGCTAGATCATTTTGGGGCTAACGTATGGTTTAATTTCATTTCGATAACCCGCTCGCCCCAAGTTTTTTTTAAGCAGTGATTGGAAACCTTTCATCCGGAGTAAACTCACGTGTTTAGACAGGCGACTCATGAGATTAGACAGGCGACGCAACTCCTTGACAGGTACTAGCGGTAAATTAAATCACGCCACTTGACTCAATGACAGGTCTTTTGATTTCACGCATGTCAAACCACCAATTGAATAATAGTTCTTTCTCAGTTTTAAAAGATATTCGTTATGTAACAGCTAATTAAAACATACTGATTACATGCTTTAACTGTGATATTATTTCATCTTGATTATCGCCCTTTTTTAAAAGATATTCTAGAAGCCTCTAACTTTGAAGTCATTGATAACAGAACGACGTATTTACGTCACACCATTCAGTTAGAAGACAGCTGCCTTCTGAGGCAGTCTATATTTCCTTTGCTTCTTTGTATTCAGTTTTGTTTGTGCGTTTTTCTTGTGACGGGTTGAATATATTCCCTCAATACATTCACTATACATCTATTTTATTGAATTTTTAAACACTTCTTTCATGTTTTAGACTACGTTTTTATACGTTTCACCGATGTGGTTACTTGCATAGTCGGAATTTTTACTACGGTATGCTTGCATTTGTATTTTTTGTAGCATATGGCAGACCATGACTCATGCTGATGTTTTTCCTGGTCATTTTCTTACGGTTAGCCCCCGGATCCATTCATCCTTTTTTGAATTGTTTGTTTATTTGGTTTTTTGTTGTTTCGGAGTATGATGTCTTGTCGTTATATTTGTCCTTTATGTAAATCATATGTGGCGCAGTCCCCCTGCACTAACTATTAGACATTAATTATTCACATGACGAGCTGGCCGTAATCAGCTCCCTAGAAAAACGGGTGATCGAGAAATGGATAGCGGAATAGATAATTGCCGTCCTATGAAAAGTTAATATGGAAGCCACTCACGAAGACTTACAATCGAGAACTGAAAAGTCTTGTCAAAACTTCCAACATACATAACTATTAAAGACCCCAGAGCACAAGCGATTTGCTAAACCCCATTTTAAGCCAAGTATAATTGTTCTGAAACAACCTAGTCAATTTCTGTTTAAATCGTATGTCGCAAATGAACCCTCCCCCCTCTCTCTCTCTCTCTCCCTCTCTCTCTCTCTCTTTCTTTCTCACATTAAGGTTTTGTAGATAAAAACGTCTAATATTTCGTTTAATTGGGGCGAATAATTAAGTATGATTAAAATGTAACCTAGAGCTAATTATACATAATGAACAAAAAGATATACGAAAATAACATTCTTTAGACGGACAGCTACCAATTAGCTGGAACCAGAGAGAGGAAATGTTGCAACTTGTCGCTAACTTCCACAATACCAAACCCTCGATGCTAATGCTACGAACAATAAGTAACTGTGAGGCTATATGTCCGTAGCGACTATTGCCGCTAGCCTGTTAACTGGCATCACGACGAAAAGGTTATCGATTGTGTTACACTACACAGTGGTTGTGAGTGTATTCAGTAACGACAGCTCTGTTAAAGATAAAACTTGCTTTAGCAACATCAATGTATCACTTTCTGTTAAATCGTGAAAGTGGACATAAAACTTTTATTGCGTTTTTCTTCAACTAGTTGTTGACATCTTCCATTTGCAACAGGTAAGGCCCATTACTTATATTTTACTATTAACGTCATCATTGTTGACTTTCATAAAAATGGTTCACCACATGCTCATCGCGATTTTTGATTCTAACTGCGGCATAGACTCATTTCTTTTTCTTATCAGCTAAACCTAGAATGTATTTTTTTGTAACGTTACAAAAAGGTGGAGAATAAAAAAATTGATAAACTACTTTATTGTTCATAATAACACAACTTTATGGATTTACTACTACTTGGTTTATTACATGCAACGCTTCAATACTCTTACGAGTATCTTTATCAAGCAATGTTTGGTTGAGTATTTTCAAAGATTTTGTCGCTGTTCTTATCAGCAAAACCTCAAATGTTAACTTTTTAGAAAAATAAATTCGATAAACGTCCTCTTTATTGAGTTTTATAAAAAGGTCCAACGCATGTTTACGCGTTTTGATCCTAACTACGGAATAACTCTATTGTAGTTCGTATCAGCAAATCGTAGACTGACATCTTTTTGTAACATTAAAAAAATCGGAGACTATAAAAACTTGGATAAACTTTCTCATCGTTTAGTGTCATGTTTATGTTATTGATTCAATGTACATTGAAACTAGAATGCCAACTATTTTTTGTAATTTTGACATGAAAAAACGTCTTTTTTATTGAGTGTTGTAAAAAGGTTCGGCGTATATTTATGCATAGACTCTATTGCTGTCCGTATCAGAAAAAAACAAAATATCAACTTTGTGTTATCTTCTTTGATTGGCATTTAGTAATTGAACATAATAACACAAGGTACAATTTTATGGATAAACAATTACTGAGTTTGATACTAAAAAGCGATAAAGACGAGAGAATCCTCGTAGATACGTCGCTTAGTATCAAACTCAGTAATTGTTTAACCATAAAATTGTACCTTGTGTTAACTTTGTGTTACTTTAAGAGAAATAAAAAGGCTAACAATTTTGATAAACGTCCTTATTGTTGTGTGTAGTACAAAAGGTAGAGCATAAACCTGGAATGCCAACTTTGACAACTTTTGGGTAATTCTGAAAAACAAATTTGATATGAAAAACGGGTTTTGATTCTTACTTCAGCATAGACTATATTGTTGTTCGTTTCAGAAAAAAACCCAAAATATCAATTTTGTGTTACTTTAAGAAAAAGAAAAAGACTAACACATTTGACATACTTCCTCGTTGTTGTGTGTAGTACAAAAGGCAGAGCATGTTCAAGTTTATTTTATCTACCCATGGTATGCTGCGTTGCGTATATTTACCTTACGTTGTTTTCCGGAAATATAACAGAATCTGCTCAAATAATTGTGTATGTTTGCATTGACCTAATGGGGTTCTCAATTCAGATTTCTGATAATAATTGGTGGTCCAGGTCCAGGTAGAGGAGTTTTTTTTAAAACAAAGAGGTGGTTGCTTGCCCTTGAACATAGTACACAAATATACTGACCATTTTTTACATGTTTTTGTATCTTTAAAAATGTGTAACTCCTCATCCTGTAATAAGACGAACCCGTCTCACTATTTTGCCGAATACATCAATATCAATTGCACTTGACTGTGTTTTTTAAGTCGACGCGTAGATGTCTAGGGGTAAGTGGGTATGCCAACTTGACATATGAGAAATGCGGTCACCCCCACTTGAGTGCAATGTCTTTTATTTATACATTTTTGACGGTTGAAAAAAACACCAACACACTTTTAAATGATGTTTTGCAACTCACACAATTGACGCAGTGGAATACCTTACTTTTAAATGATTTTTTTAACTCATATAATTAACGCAATGGAATAACTAACTTTTAAATGACTTTTTTAACCCATATGATTAACGCAGTGTAATAACTAACTTTTAAATGATTGTTTTTAACTCATATATTTAACACATTAAATAGTGCAAGTCGGTTACCAGACGACAGTCATAGAGAGAGAGAGAGAGAGAGAGAGAGAGAGGGGGTAACATCCACTTGGGCGTAGGGGTCTTTAGCAGTGGGAGGAAACCGGAGTACCCGGCGAAGACCCACGAGCCCGGAGACAACAGTGATTACTGAATTTAAAAAAAACAACATATTATATACACAAGCAAAGGAGTACACTGATATTTGGTGAGAAAAACTCAATTGAACAGTTGTTTAAAAACAGAGAGCGAGAAATGGGGTTTAACGTCCACTCGACACAAACTAAGTCATTTCGGGACTAACACATGGTTCTATTATATTTCAATAATTCGCTTGCCAAATTATATAATGAAATACGAATTAAAGTTTTTTGACGGTAATGGCATTCTTTTCTAGCAACTTTTATAAATTAAAATTGTTGTACATAGGCATTCTTTTGTAATAACTTCTATAATTAATTAGAATTAAAGTTATTTGACGATACAAGCATCCATAGATAGGTGTTTATAACTGAAACGAAGTAAGCGTTTATCCGCGCTCAAGAGCGCCTATCAAGTACTACAGCTCGAAGTGCGACGCTCTAGTGTACTTGAGGCTATCCCAACACGCAAAAAAAAATGTTATTATTTAAATCTCGTATAAGGTGCTTCACCGACAATGAAGGAAAATGGGGTTTAACGTCCTACTATTATGCACCTAACCAAGGCTAATGGAAGACGGGCATACGCCATACAGTGTGCTATGAGGGAAATTTTGCCCAGGCAGCGTCGCTACGGCCTACTCTTATATCGAATTCCAACTGCCAAGGGATTTTTTACGTGCACTCCAATGTGTACACGGGACCTCGGTTTTTCGTCTCATCCGAACGACTAAGCAGATGTCCTTGTCAGGCCCTCCTTCTGCATCACTGACAAGGGGAAATCATGCAGGGATCGAACACTCAAGCTCCAGGCTAGCGAACCAGCGCCTTATCCACTTAGCCACCGTATAAGGTGCTTCACCGACAAAGCGCTAATTTAGACGGTATTAATGCGGAGTGTGTATAATTAATACAGACGTGGTTAATCAGTAAATAATTAATGATATATTGGCGGTTCTGACAGTGACATTGCGTTTTAAAGATAGATAAACGGTATTTATCTATGGATTTGCTTTGAGAAAGAAAGAGAGAGAAAGGGAGAGAGAGAAAGAGAGAGAGAGAGAGTGAGAGAGAGAGCCGACTTTGGCTCAGGTACATTTGACATACGGTTATTGAACGTTTTTGACGTTTCGTTAAAACAAGACTTTTAATGTCGTGTTTAACTCACATAAATAACACAGTACAATAACAAACTTTGAAATTACGGAATAAACGGTATAATAAAATTTAATTATTTTATTTTTATTTGGTAAGGAAATCAAATTACCGGATATCCGTAAACCATTATTTTTGATTAGCTTTGTAAGAGAGAAAAAATAATAGTTATTATATAGGACAAGACGTCAAAAGACTACGTATGGTAGAGAGAAAGACAGAGAGAAAGAGGGAGAGAGAGAGAGAGAGAGGGGTGTCAAAAGACTACGTGGAGCTAATATGAATTGTGTTTGATTTATATCTGTATGGTAGAGAGAAAGACAGACAGAGATAGATAGAGAGCGAGAGAGAGGAGGGGGCATTTCGGTAGTAACATATGGTTCAGTAATAACCTATCAGTAATTAACTTACTCGTAGGATTCCTTCCGTTTGTTAATTGGGGGGGGGGGGGTGGCCGAATGGTTAGCACGTGCGTGCTGTATCATAAAGCCTGTCGTTGAGTTCACTGGCGTGGTTTTGCATATCCGGTTGTACGTGACAAGGGGTAGGGTCGCCTGTCCAACCCCGTGGGTTTTCTCCGGTTTTCTCCCACTGCTAAAGACCCGGCGCGGTTTCCCCTTGTCATTTGTACATGACAAGGACAGTGGTGTAGTCCTTCGAAAGGCAAAAAAAGTCGCTCTGTGTACACATTGGCATGTACTAAAAGACCCCATTTAAGATAAGGCGTATTGTCACTGTCGGGGATTTCGTCATCGAATTCCAGATGTAAAGGGTCCTAGCTAAGGTGTGCGGTTTGCTCTTTTCGTTAGAGCTTGACATACGAGTAACAATTTGTTCTATTTATATGTAATTCACCGTTTTTGACGTTTTCGGTAAAACTAGCCTTTAAATGTCGTCTTTAACTCACATAATTAACACAGTACAATAAAAAAAAACCTTTGAAATGACGCACAAATGATATAATGGTTAAAATTTTAAAGTTAAAGTGTACGAACTGTTGTTTTCCTTAGTGCTTAACGTCCGCTTCCATCGAAGGTAATATCGCAGATAAGTTGTCCCATTTTCATTTTTAATAATCTTGGCGTATACGCAGGGGTCTTCGCGTGGGAATACCCGGAGTAAACCCCCACAGTTAAGAAGGCGCCCGTGTCTCCAAGTCACATACGCCCACACCAGGGACCGAAACCACAACCGCAAGCCAGAGGTCGACGCGCGGCGCTCTGGACCACTAGGCCATCCTATTAACCCCCCTAAAGTGTACGCCATACCTAGGTTTTTGTACTATCCCAACGACTTGGCCTTGTCCATTGGAGCCATCCGGGCGCTGGTCGGAACCAACATGAAACTAAGTGAAACGAGATGGGATAACGGCTCTACGGCATACTCTTACGTCGAATTACTAATGGTCCTTTTACGTGTACGCCACGCCTATGTGCACACGACCAACACAGGGAACAAACAACGTCTGATCTGAACATCAAAGTAATATTTATACTATTCAAAGTTCAATTTTCGAACGTGTTAGCTAATCAGCGAAATATAGGTGGTTGTGATTTTTTGTTAAGATTAATTTGCACTATACAAAATGTGACTATATGTCCCTTCATTATAATGTTAGAACGTGTTATTTAATCATGGAAGCAATCCGAGTTAGATTCATTTGATAAAATTATTTTGCACTGTGTACAATTATAATTTATTCTTTGTTCTATTTTTTAGCAACACAATGTATTCGGTGAAACAAGATAAAATACCATCTGTCACCCGATAATCGAACAGCCATGCACGTCGACCACCGGATAACATTTATTAAAATGTCGTTAAAAACCTATACACGAATACCGGTAATAATTATTAAAATGTTGTTTAAAATCTGTAAAGGCATATAATATTGTTTAGAAAATCTATTAGAATTGACCGTATAATGATATTTATAAGTTGTGCACGTAATTGTCCACATACAGCCTGAAGCCTATTAACTGAATCGAAATGAAATGGATAGAAACGAGGTTTAAAGGAGCTTAACTCAGTATCATCCACAGTCTGCGACATTGCAAAGACGACTTATCGGTCAATTTAAATCTGCACTGATGATGGTATCTTACAAGTGAACACACCGGCTTCTGGTATCCAAAAATAACACGCAGTGAAAATTTAAACTTGGCACATGAATCGCTGACAGAATACTTGCGCATTCCATTTGTAATGAGCGATTCGATGAACAAGGATAAACATATCCAACAAGGGAAGACCGTCGGAGTAGACTAAAATAACCAGCCGGCAAAGACTATACCATTTAATTTGCACTCACCGACATAGAGAGAGAGAGAGAGAGAGAAATGGGGTTCAACGTCCACTCAACACAACTAGGTCATTTCGGGACTTAAAGCTACAATTTCATATTTTTAAGTTATATTTTTACAATTAATTTAAATAATGCCTTAAAATAGATGCTATCCATACACAGTCCTACCTTGCTAAAGAATAGTCCTATTAATCCTATAATTCACTATTGCGAGCTGAGAAATTGGCAAAAATACCATTTTCAACTTCAAATTCCAACGTTTGAATATAGCTTATGCATGGAGTGAATGAGAAAACAGGGGAGGTACTTGTGTTATTATTTCCTGTGTCAATGATTTTTAAGGGTGGTAAATAATGCCCATGGTCGTATAATAGTGAGTTGATAACCCATTGAGCAAAAGACATAGAAATAATTATGTTTTGACTCTTAGAAAATATGAAATTCTCGCTTTAACATGGTTTAATTTTATTTCAATAAATCGCTTGCGCGTAGGGTCTTTAGCAGTGGGAGGAAACCGGAGTGCCCGGAGGAAAACCACGCTCACCGAACATAACTGATTAGACATTGCAGTAAAAGCAGAAACGATTGAATATAAATAAATAATTTTAACAAATCCAGCTTAAATAGAAACCGAGCACCCCAAGGGGCAAATTTGTGTAATGTCGGATTGATATGAAATGAATTGGGGTTTAAGGAGCCCCATTGTCCGCACAGATCGGATTAATGAAGATGACCATAGTATGCCAAGCAGTTTGATAGGGAAGAGAGAGAATGGATTTGACGTTCAGTCGGCACAAATTGAGTTTATCTTTCCTGCAGAGCAGCGTCTTATTGCGGAGTGAAATGAAATGAAATTAAATTGGGTTTAACGTCCCGTTATCCTACGACTGGACTAATGAAGACGGACATACGCCAGTCATTGTGCTATGAGGAGCAGTGGCTCTGCAGCCCACTCGTATATCGAATTTCAGCTGCCAAGGGATCCCTTACGTTCATGTCAATGTGTACACGGGCCTCTGTTTGTCGCCTCGTTCGAACGACTAGACAGATTTTCCGTCCTGCTGCACCACTATACAACGTGGAAACAACGCCGGAAAAATCCGATGAACTTTCTCGGCCAACTCGGATCGAAACCCCGACCTACCGGTTACCAAGACAACGTCTTACTACTTAATCTATCCAGGAGAGTGGCGTATTATGGTGGGGAGCGAAATGTGCGTTAACGTCTACTCGGCACAAACTACGTGGCGCATGCAGTAATGTCGGTTTTTGCAACTTTTAACATTTTTCAAGAACAAACACCTACTTCCGGTTGAAGTACAGGTTCCCTGATTTAACCCAATTCTCCCTTTGCCAAACTCAGATCACAAAGCTATGCTATTGATAAATTCTCCAAAACATCTTTGTTGCGCATGAGCGCTGATGCATGAGTGATTTTTGCTCGGACATTAATGCTTACGGCCTATTCCTCGTCACAACCCAACTGTCAATGGTTCTTATACATGCGCACAGACTAGTACACGGATAAATACCAGACTACCTTCCAACCCGAAAGACTAGAAGTTTTTAACACCAGACCCTCCGACCTGCACCAAACAGCTCTTTATTCAGTGTCCGTATATTTCTTAGTTCTTAAATTATGGTCCTTATTTTTTAATTATTACCCCACAACACATTCTACAGTAGATATGGCTTGTGTGCTAAAATGTCATAATCTACCGCTTTATCTCCAGGAATGTATCTCGCTTTACAGGAATTTGATTAGTCAATTAAAAAGGAACTACATTTTGTATTTTTAAAAAAAATAATTAATTTCTTATTGAAAGTAATTACTTTTCGGGATTTGTTTTTTTTTTCGTTGTATTTCTCTGATTAAATGTAAATGTAGGCTAATGTTTAGATTTTCTAAAATGAATTTTAAAATACAATTAAGTTAAACAGATTGTTATTTTTCAAATCTGACATGACAAATGCCTTATTTCTAAAACAAATACTGATTTTAAGATACTAGTATAACAATTCTTAGCCTAGTAATGAAGAAATTCGAGCAAGGACTGTGAATTAAGAACTATGTATTATGGAAATTGAATAAAGAGCTGTTTGGTTTTCCATATTTTGTAGTAAGACAATTTGACGACAATTGAAGCCTGTTTGTTTTGTTAGAGAGTTTAATGGATATTTCGAATACAAACCCATTAACGCCAAGCATCCAAGACGTCATCACTCACGACATTAGATGAGTAGGCTACTTATATTGTCCATTTCAAAAAGTCGATGGAAATAGACAAATTTTGACGTGTCTCTTTCATCTTTGTCTCTGATGGAGTTGTATAGATGGATTCAAAACAAAGTAGAAATACATACTCTTGTTAAATATGGTGGTGGTGGTGGAGGGGGGCAGAACCAGAATGGCCTCCTTCAACTGAAGACAGATGTTCTATCTGAAAACAAAATAAACATGCAGTAGTTTCCATCTGCTGAAATATAATTGTATTTAGCGTCCACACAACACAAACTCGGTCATTTCTGGTCCAACATTTTGTTCGATTTTATATCAATAATTCGCCTGCGCATAGGAGTCTTTCGCAGTGGAAGGAAACTGGAGGACCTGGAGAAAGTGTGTCAGCAACCCGACTCAATATCACATACAAACCTTGGGTCGAAACCACACCACTTGAATGAATGACAGACATTATGATCAAAAGCGCATGCCTTAGACCACTCGCCCACCCAACGTTAGTCTTACAAGCATCCCATGTACAGACTGGCGTGCACGTAAAAGAACCCTTGTTGGTCGGATTTTGTAATAAGAGTATTAGGCTGTTGTGGCGCTGTCCGGTCACAATTTCCCTCAAAACACACTGCATTGGATATGTCGTCTCCATTAGCCGAGTCTGGTCAGAACAGTAGAACGTTAAACCCAATTCAATACTGACGCTTTGTAGGGCACTGTGATCTTTAAAAGGTCCAGAACGTTTCTTCCCGCCACATGAATCATTTTAATTGGAAAGACTTATATCCAATATTGGAAAGTGCTAAACGTTTCTCTGCATGCAGAAAAATCTAGTCCTCATATCACTGCAGACATTTTAATAAAGTAATGAATATACGAATACGATCCTAACGGATAAAGTGAGAATTCTGGTCAAAGATTAATTTATAAAACGGCAGTCGTTCAGATTTATTAATTTTAATTAAATCGTTATTTAATGTCGCGCCAACAAAACACTATACCTCGTTTATTTTAAGTTTTTTTTCACAGCCCGCCGTACGTGGTTTGAACCCAACTTTCCGTACGGTTTGGTAGCAAGGAACCGATTCGTGTAGATACGTTCAGAGGGAGAGAGAGGTGGGGTTTAAGGACCAAATGACACAAACTAGTTCATTTCGGGATTAATATATGGTTGAATTTTATTTCAATAATTCGCTTACGCGTAGGGGTCTTTAACAGTGTGAGGAAACCGGAGGAGCCGGAGAAAAACCCCTAGGTTGGACAGGCGACCCTACACAAGGCTTCCAAGCTAAATTATATATTATCTGTTTATGTGAATATATGTGCATTTCCAGAGAGGGGGGTTGGGGTGGCCTAGTGATCTAGAGTGCCGCGCTTCGACCTCCAGCTGGCCGGCCACCTCTGGCTTGCGGCTGTGGTTTTGATTCCTGGTGAGCGTATGTGGCATGGGGATACGGACGCCTTCTCAACCTCTTAGGTTTCCTCCGGCCACTCCGGTTTCCTCTAAATGCTAAATCCTTACACGCAAGCGAATTATTGAAATAAAATGAAACCATGTGCTAGTCCCGGAATGACCTAGTTATGTTGAGTGGACGTTAAACACCATTTCTCTCGCTCTCTCTCTCTCCCCTCTCTCTCTCGCATTTTCAGAGGAGAAATATATGAGAGATGTTGGGATTAGTGCCCACGTATGGAAACGGTTATGGAATGAGATGTAAGGCCTTGTCAACACCATGCGTTGGTTTATCATTCCACTCTAACATTGGACATGTTTGTTTCCAGGGTGTTGGGTGCATTTGAAAGAGCAGAATGATATGACAGACGGTATGATGTCATCTTACTTAACTTACAGGGAATGTCCATATGTTGCCTATCCGAAAGACGAGACGCATGTTCAAATGGCCACCTGATCGACTTGAAAATACTCTTTCCGATGTCGTTAGCCGAGACGGAGCAGAACAGTACGGCGTTAAACCCGATGTCATTTCATTTCACTTCGTTAGCCGAGACGGGGGAGAACAGTATGTCGTTAAACCCCATGCCATTTAGTCTCACTTCGTTAGCCGAGACGGAGCAAAACAGTAGGACGTTAAACCCCATGTCATTTCATTTCACTTCGTTAGCCGAGACGGAGCAAAACAGTAGGACGTTAAACCCAACGTTAGCCGAGACGGAAGAGAACAGTAGGGCGTTAAACCCTATGTCATTTCATTTAACTTTGTTAGCCGAGACGGAGCAAAACAGTAGGGCGTTAAACCACACATTAGCCGAGGCGGAGGACAACAGTATGACGTTAAACCCCATATCATTTCATTTAACTTCGTTAGCCGAGACGGAGCAAAACAGTAGGACGTTAAACCCAACGTTAGCCGAGACGGAGGAGAACAGTAGGGCGTTAAACCACACATTAGCCGAGGCGGAGGACAACAGTATGACGTTAAACCCCATGTCATTTCATTTCACTTCGTTAGCCGAGACAGAGCAGAACAGTAGAACATTAAACTCAATTGCATTTCATTTCATGTATAATACTCCGATTTATTCACGAATAAAACGAAAACATTGGTCCGTTAAAAAATAAAAACATATTTGTTCATAGTGATACTTGTTTTACAAGATGATTTGTACTCGCCTTCTCGGGGCACCGACTTATTTCATTTTTGCTGTTTTTGTTTTGTGTAACTTTTTAAATTTTGTTTTCATAGGCCAAACTATTTCAACATATCATTTTTATTGCGCATCATTTTTCGTAAAAATTATTTTCCAATGTCATATTTTTATCAATTACTCAGTCACATTTTTGCGCAGTAGTTTTTTTCTTTTTGTTTTTAGAAGCCAAAATCAAAACATTAATAACATTAATGAAACGCAGATTAGTAATTTTAACCCTCCAATGGCGTCTTTTAAAGGGCGTATGGATCTATATTCGGAACCTTAAAGTTTGCGAATGTATTTCTAAAAGCATTTATTAATGTCTGAATGGATATATGTATAGTGATTTATATTCCATTTGTTTAATTATTCATTGTAAGTCGTGACAAGGAATAGGGACGCATTGGATCACAAGGTCTATCGTTGAGTCAAGTGACGTGTTTTCGATTCCCCGCTCGTGCGTGACAAGGAGTAGGGTTGCCTGTCAAACCTAGTTGGTTTTCTTTGTTTATTACAAATGGCAAACAAAATCGTAGAATACAAATTCCGTGTATTTTGTTTGAAACATGTTCCTCCTTACATCTTAAACATTAGCTGGGGGGTAGGGGTGGCCTAAAGGACTAGAGTTCCGCGCTTCGACCTCTAGTTGGCCGGCCACCTCTGGCCTGTGGCTGTGGTTTCGAGCCCTGGTGTGGGGTATGTGGCATGGAGATAGGGGCGCCTTCTCAACTTCGTGGGTTTCCTTTGGTCATTCCGGTTTCCTCCGACTGCTAAAGACCCCTACGCGCAAGCGAATTATTGAAATAAAATTAAACCATATATTTGTCCCAAAATGACCTAGTTGTGTTGAGTGGACGTTTAACCCCATCTTTCTCTCTCTCTCTCTCTCTCTGTCTCTCTCTGTCTCTCTCTGTTTCTCTCTCTCTCTTAAATATTCTATTAGGATACCATATTTTCACGGCAAGACAACAAGATAGAAATGGGCCAATATTGAAGTCTAATTCCTGTTTCAATTTTATGGAAAATATTGAGATACAGGTTTAGCTCCTCTAAGACAAACATCGGGATATAAAAGACATTAACACTATAGGAAGCTGAAAAAACGATCTTTTCAATTCGTTATAAATAATAAACGGAATTTAAACCTTTTTTTGAATGATTATTTTTCCTTTATTTACATTAGGAGACCGACAAAATAGGGCGTTAAACTTTTATTTCATTTTTTTATTATTGAGAGTCACAATTCACGTTATTGTAAATAACAATGAACGGCAAGAATAAATATTCTAGGATTTACAGATAAGAGTCCCATTTTATTATTTCAACATGGCGTAGAATGGTTTCTCAGAAACGAAAAAAATAATAACAAAGATAGTTTATTTACTCAGTAATACCGTATTTATATTTTACATAAAAGAAAATTGATTTTGTATTGTCTGATATTTTGCTACGGATGTGTTTAATATTTGATATGTTTCTACTTACGTCAAACAGTAATACTGAAGAAATTTCCGGTACATTAATTGATTGAATTGGCTAGTTTTTTCTCATCTTTTTTTTGTTTCTCCAGTTTTGTCCCGGCCAAATTTCCCATCATGGTGTATGTCCGTCTACATTAGCCCAGTTAGAGTAGAACAATAGGACGTTAAACCCCATTTCATTTCATTTTCATTTATATCTCCAGTCATAATATTCCCATGCCAGTAATTCCTTGGCAGTTGGAATTTGGTATAAGAGTAGGTCAAAGTGCCGCTGCCCGGCGAAATGTCCCTCACAGTGTATGGTGTATGTCCGTTCTCATTAGCCCAGTCGACGCAGAACATTAGAACGTTAAACCCCATTTTATTTCATTATATAAAATTCCGTTTCGCAACTCAGTTTGTCGTCCCATCCGAATGAATACAGATGTCCTTATGGGTCCCTCGGTCCAATACCCCAAAGGGAAACCACGCCGGAATATCCCGATGAACTTTCTCGGCCAGCACCGGAAGCGAACCACCGATCTCCAGGCTAGCAAGGCCACGTCTTACTTGCTTAGCTACTTTGTCTCCTAGAATCGTAGGAAGTTAAACCTCATTTCATTTCATAACAAAATAGTGACCTTGACCGCAGTTGACCATGTACAAAATTATTATTCAAAAACAGGAAAGTAGTTAATTATAAATGTTACCTTTAAAAGGTATGACTAATTTAATTAAACATAGACTAATTATAAATATGTCGCTTTAAAGGGACAATAACATCCTTGCTGGCTTGACAACTCCAGAAAATAAATGATAGCCTTATTCTAAGTCACATTTAAAAAGGTTTACGTTAGGCTTTTCAAATCATTTAGTTGAACTTTTCTAATTTGTTAAAGTAGGTGTGTTAAGATGAAATTTGTATCATCAATTAATGGAAAAGGTCAACTAAATGGTTTGTAAAGCCCACCGTAAATTGGATTTAAAAATATTTTCGAACCCTCTGAACAAGTAAAATAGGATATAATGGATAATTTACACAATAGATAGGACACTTAAACATCTAGTACTTATAATAAGGTTATTATTTATATTCTGGAGCTGACAAGCCAGCAAAAGTGTTATTGTCCCTTTAAGAAAATCAATGAACCAGTTTTGTTTTTAAATTATTTTCATTGTTCCCCAATATGTGTTGTCGAAATGAAATTAGGAGTAGCGTCGCCCTACTTTTCTGCACCAAACTAGATTATGAACTTCGTCAATGGTTCTAACAACTCGACGCTGTTCCTATCCACAGGACAGGAGTAGGGTCGCCTGTCCATCCCCGTGGGTTTTCTGCGGGTCCTCCGGTTTCTTCCCACTGCCAAAGACCCCTACGCGCAAGCGAATCATGGAAATATATCATACCATGTGTGAGTCCCGAAATGGCCTAGTTTGTGTCTAGTGGCCGGGCGTTAAACACCGTACTCCCTCTATCCCCCCCCCCTCTCTATCTCTATCCCCCCCTCCCCCCCCCTTTACGCAACACTGACAATCGCGATTTCGCTTTTTTCAAAATAGCCCTATAACGTCGCTTAGAATGACGTTATTTCACTGACATTTTCAAGATATCGCCGTTTGACATTTTCAAGATATCGCCGTTTGATTATCTAGTAGTTTACCTATTATGGCGAGAACTGCTAAGTTTTTATTTAATACGTCTTTAATTCAATTTGTTTAAAAGATGGACGCCTACAATAAACTAAATTTCATCAACATCGCAAAGATGTATTTTCCTGCTATGTATGATATTGACAGCAAGCATCTTCAATCACCTATTTCCATCATCTTCGCAATGGTATATATACATTAACAGTTTCAAGCTAATTCGATCATCGCGAGACTAATACAATGGAATGATTTCAGTTAATCCTGCTTTTCATTTCGTTTTATTCTTCTGGACCCTGTTTCTCGAACTCTTAACTTAAGATAAAATCCAAATGTTAGTAAACACTTCGGGTTTGATTGGCTAATCACTAGAATCAATCTAATGTCATCCAATCAAATTACTAAAATTTGGATTTGATTTTAGTTGAAATTTCGTGAAACAGACCCCTGTTCTGTAATCCACTGGCTCATCGCTAGTGCCCCCAGGCCCCTTCGCCCCAAATACAAATAATATTCATCTCCTATTCAGGAACCCGCAGGATTTTAATGTGAATGAAAGGTACAATCTAATATTAATAATTCTCCTGCGCTTAGGGGCTTTGAGAGTTGGAGGAACGGGGTGAGAAACCATAGAGGTAGGGGTAACCTAATAAGTTATGGATAGAAACCGTGTCACTTGTGGCTCAATGACAACCCGGTTAGATCTGAATATTAAGGCCACCTGCAGATTTCGTCAACAACATGAGATGTAAACAGGGCTAGCCCTAACCTTACCCTAACCCTATTCACATCTCGCGCCCTTGACGAAATACGTAATTATTCTTAATATTGATCACCCCTATTGATCGAAAGCACAATGTGGTAGTGGAGGTTGGTTGGCTACCAGGAAATTGTAGCCCAGCTGGACCAGAACAGTAGGACGTTAAACCCCATTTCTCCATCATAAACGATATAATTGTGCTTCTATTCCCTAAAGGGATCGTATTTATCATATTCCAGTTCCAGACTGGTGATCACCACAGCTTTATATCAATAAATTCGATTAAATGGACTTTCTATCAATAAATACGATTATATGGACTTTCTATCAATAAATACGATTAATTGGACTTTATGTCAATAAATACGATTAAATGGACTTTCTATCAAGAAAAACGATTAAATCGACTTTCAATCAAGAAAAACGATTAAATGGACTTTCTATCAAGAAATACGATTAAATCGACTTTCTATCAAGAAAAACGATTAAATTGACTTTCTATCAAGAAATACGATTAAATGGACTTTCTATCAAGAAAAACGATTAAATCGACTTTCTATCAAGAAATACGATTAAATCGACTTCTATCAAGAAATCGACTTCTATCAAGAAATCGACTTTCTATCAAGAAATCGACTTTCTATCAAGAAATCGACTTCTATCAAGATATACGATAAAATGGACTTTCTATTGATTTTATTGGATATAACAATACAATAAATATGTTATGTGTGATTATTTCGACCATTTTGAGTAGTTATGGACATTAGTTGACTGCTTTGTCTTGTTAAGGCGATTCTAACGCTAATCACCGCGGCACCGTATCCCAAAATGACATTGAAAGGGCTACTCGATCACTACCCCATACAATACAATATATGTTAAACCTTAGAGGCCATGTATAGTTTTTGTGTAGGAAGGGAGGGGCAGTAGGTATGGGATTCGTAACTAGAAATGCTACTAAATTTCCCATTGGCTATGGCAAATTTAGTTTTTGGTATAAGCAGTTGCAGAGAAATAGTCAATTTTGCATTTTAATAGTTCCCGATTTCACTGTGAGTCTTCAGCGGTTTCATATTGTTCATTGCTATATAATACTGGAGATAGGCTTTGGTAGCATTATAACCCCGTTCAACAACAAAGTCCATGTCCTCTTCCTCAAACTTAAAATCTGTTGTACCCATATGGCCTGTATTAATACCCACCGTTCTCGCCATATCTCGCTCGTCCACATAAATCTTCTTAACGTTTGTTAACAAAGTCGATTGCAGCGAATTAAGAAAAGAACCAAGATCTTTCACGGGTTTTCCCCGAAAGCCTAGGTACCGCATTTGGAAACACACACCCGTGCCCTCAATAAATTCAATTAATTCCTCAAACTGGATCTTTCCATTTTTATCAGTGTCTAATATGTTAAACGCCGAATTAAAGTCAACATTTTCTCCGAATAGCAAGACTTGTTCTTCCTTGGTAAACTCTATATCCTTGAATGCAGCCTCTAATTCACTTCTATCTATGACGTCATCTTTATCTAGGTTATGTTTTCGCAGTATACTCAAGAACGTGTTCACGGCATTAATAACACGTCCGTGTTCTTTAGCCGCTCTATTTTTCTTACGTTGTTCTTTGGTGCGTCGCAAGTATAATTCTGTGTCCTTGGCTGGTTTTTCTGGAAGTCGAACGCCGACACGGCGTTCTAGTGTGTGTCTGTATACATCTTGTTCATCGTCGGCAAACAATAAAAATCCTAGGGTTTTGGGATTATACGTTCCAAATCGTTCACTTTTCTCGTACAGCCTTGATATTTCGCTGAGTGGTTGGAGCTTTTGAATAAAACTATCTCCACTCGCCATGGATAAATACCAACCATCAAAACAATGGATCGGATAGTTACATAAAACCCCACCGTCAACGTACACGCTTGTTTGTCCATTTCGTTTGTACTTCATAGCTTTGTAGACGCCTGGAATGGCCATGGACATCCTAACGGCTAATCGTATCGACATATCTGGTGTTGTTTTCGGGTGACAGTATTCAGTGGACATCTGACTAAGGTTGGTCACAACAATACATAATTCTATTCCAGTAAGTTTGTAGACCTCTTTAAAAGTGATATCTGGATTTCCTGTCTTCTTCTCCATCTTGTCTCCAAACCAATTGAATATCTTATTCCCGGGATTCCATCCGTATCCGGTAAGTAAATTTGGCAAGAGACTACAATACCCACATTTGTGATCTAAAAACACATCAGCAATCTGTCCTCCCAGGAAATCTTGTATTTCATCCGCGTTGTATCCGACCGTGACCAAAGCTGCTGTCATGGATCCCGCACTCGTTCCCGCTATACGCTTAATGTTTTTCATAATCCCCACTTCCTGTAGATATTTAATAGCCCCGCAGTAGGCCAGTCCTTTATTTCCCCCGCCTTCTAGAACCAGATTCTCGAAGTCGTAATTGTAATGATGTGGTAATGCCGCAATAGCTATTCGGTCAACCACGTTAAGACTTGATGCTGTTCTGTCCAGCTTCTTTTTTTCCTTGATCAGATCTATCAATGGAGCTCCATCTACAACATATATATCTTCGTCTTCTTCTTCTTCTTGGTGTGTGTTTATTCTCCTATCCACAAATTTGTTTCTGGCATCCAGGATGCTTTTTTTCTGCGCCTGTCGGACAGCATTATCGGAGCTGACCTTATTCCCCATTTTTTTTTTAAAAAATGTATAAAATATGAAACACTGTCGTAACTCAAAATCACAGTAGAGGTGAGCTAGCTATCTTCTGTATCAGTTACGTGAAGGAAGTTTGATCACTGGATGGAATGTTACACACCACGATCCACCAGCTTGTTGTGTTCAATCTTGTTAAAACAGCTAGCGGTCATTTGATGACATCATTAACAAACGGCTGTAACAAGCGATCTGTAAACGAACAAAGAAAACAAAATTCACATTTTATTGCGTGTTTATGAGAATGGTGTTATAGTTATTGAAGCGCGAGCAGATCAACGTAGCAACCAGAAGGGGGAACAATGGTTATGCTCCGATTGACCTATGCAATTCATTGGTTCCCTCCCGATAAGAGATATACAATTGCGGATTGACAAGCCACCTACTTTGTTCACAAGTTTTTTTTTAAATGACCTTGTTAATGCCGACGTGGGCGTTTCTCTTCCTCTAAACAATATCAACTATAACACTATTGACGTTTTCATAAGAGAGAGAGGGGGGGGGGTGACATTACGTGGATGCTGTCTTGCATTTAATTTATTTAATCAAAATACCATCATTTAAAAACTGGATTTGACCCGGTTTGAATGCGTTTGCCTTATTATTACACCGTTCAAGAATCTATGGTCCGTTGGGTGTCCTAATATATCAGCATACGAATTAGGCCCAATAAGGGTGACATTGTATAAGGTTAGAAGGTCATGCAGCCATTGCCCCGTGAGGTGTTGTGATATTTTAGCCATTTAGTAAAAGTAATTGGATAGCATAATTTGGGGAAATTAGATGCCAATAGGATATTTTCGCCCTGCCGAGGTTTGCCGAGTGCGCCTTGGGGTTTGTTTTGTTGATGGCTGGTCACTCCAGAATCGGTTGGGAGTCCCAAATGGTATTAATTATTAAACATACATTATGTATGATATAAAAGTTTACAAATATATAATGGAAAATGAATATATTGTATATTGATAATTTCATTCAAATTACTTTATGCTATACGAGGTTATCTGTCTGTGAAGTTTTATAAGCATAGCGTATTTTCGATTTTCATTGCTTACACTGTAACGATAATAATAAGAAAAGCACGATTATCCGTTTTTAGATCAATTTTTTCAATGGCGATCGGGTTTTAATCCATTTAAAGTCACAGCCATTCGGTGTTCTGCTGAATTGCTTATCTTAAAGGCATGGCATTTGAATACTTCTTTTCTTATTGATTTATATAATATTTGGACTAACATACGGTTTAATTTTATTTCAATACTTCGCTTACGCGTAGGGTTCTTTAGCAATGGGAGGAAACCGGAAGACCCGGAGAAAACTAGCGAGGTTGGACAACAGACTACCTGACTCCTTGTCACGTACAACCGGGGATTCGAAATGTAAGACACGCAATAGTCAGATTTAGCTCTTATATAATGCATCTTTAAGATATTTTTGTAAATACACACGGTATCCTTAATTTGGGGGTAAAACGAAAGTGAACCATTTGATTGGGTTTAAAGTCCTACTGTTCTGCTCCCACTGGGCTAATAAAGACAATCATACGCCATATAGTGTGCTATGGGGAGGAGGGGGGGACTTCTTTAACGATCCCAGGGGTGGCCTTATGGTCTAGAGTGCCTCGCTTCGACCTCTAGCTGACCAGTCACCTCTGGCTTGCGGTTGTGGTTTCGAGCCCTAGTGTGAGCGTATGTGACATGGTGATAGGGGCGCCTTCTCAACCTCGCGGGTTTCCTCCGGGCACTCCGGTTTCCTCCCATGGCTAGAGACCCCTACGCGCATGCGAATTATTGCAACAAAAATTGAAAACCAAACGTTAGTCCCAAAATGACCTAGTTTGTGTCGAGTGGACGTTAAACCCCATTTCTCTATATCGAATCCCACCTATCAATAGATCCTTTACAACACGTTAAATGACTCACCTCCTTAGTTAGCAGGTACAATTCCCTGATGCTTCTATATTTGAAGCAAAGTCAAGCTGCATGTCCGCGTCCACAATAATTAATATAGCAGACAATTGTTGTGATTGAAGATTGACGTCTATGTCCACAGTCGTGATATCGCAGGCAGAGGCATCTAGTCCTTAACTGGTGGCTTAACGTCTGTTTCCACACAAGTGATATAGCAGACGAACCCCAGAGTATCGTTGACAAAATCACATGACGTGTCGTCGGTTCTTGCGGTTACGTTGACAGGTAAGTCGGAATGAAAACACGGAGTTATAATTAAATGTAACATGTCAGGGCCGATTAGCTTAGCCTTTTATTACGTCATTCATTGTACGAAAATAAAAGAATGGTGTTATTTTTACAGCCACTTAAAGCCACTTACGTAAACAGGTTAAATCGTCAATTAAGGATAAAGGAAACGGGATTATATAGTAATACAAAGAGTGCATTCAGTCTTTACGGATTAATTAGTCGGAAGACAACAGAGCCCAGGGAGACAGGATTATATAGAGAGTGTGATAAAGCTTTCTATATTGTGTCACGCAACTGTGACTACTTTGACTCATTAGTAACAACAGGGGAGTCGGTTTAACTAGGTCTCATGGCGTCTTCGTAACTATGATCCGTCATTATTTTATGTGTCATGTTTGTTAATATGAGGTCAATTATCGCCACAATACGAGCTAGTAAATTAAAGACAAGATTCATTTGGTCAGGAAGAGAGAGAGAGAGGGGGGAGGGAGAGAGAGAAAAATGGGATTTAACATCCACTGGACACAAACTAGGTCATTTTGGGACTAACATACGGTTTTAATTTTATTTGAATAATTCGCTTGCGCGTAAGGGTCTTTAGCAGTGGGAGGAAACCAGAGGACCTGGAGAAAACCCAAGAGGTTGGACAGGCGATCATACTCCTTGTCACGTTCAAAACCGCGCCAGTTGACTCAATGACGTGTTTTATGATACAGGGCGCACGTGCTTTCCATACGGCAATCCAACCCTCTTGACCAGGAAGACGTCGCGGCTCTCCCAATTCTTGTCTACGATATACGGAAGTAGACGTTACAGTACACGTAGATGTCCAGAGTTCCAACAGGAAAGGCACCTTGCGCATGCGCTAAGATGATAAAAAAGAGAATAAGACAATTTGTTCTGCGATATCACCCTAGGTGGAAGCGGGTGTTAACAATATTAAGAATAACGCACACAGGATTGCTTGGATTAGTAGACATGCGCAGGTAGACTAATATCCTACCTTTTTATTGTTTTCGGGATCAGGTAATCTAGTGTGCGTTGAATCGGAAGGTTTACCCCCTCTCTCTCTCTCTCTCTCTCTCTCTCTCCCTCCCTCTCTCTGGTTTATATAATAGACATGTCGTGACGAATAAATAATACAAATTATCATTTCTTCTTCTTCTTCGTAAACAATTTGTCAATTGTATTGTTGAATACAAAATATCGTGCATGTAAAAGATCCATAGACAGTTGGCATTCGATATAAGAGTAGGCCGTAGTGAATGGTGTATACCCGCCTTAATTAGCCCAGTACTGGACCAAACCCCATTTGATTTCATTTCATTTCGTTAGCCATGCATTTAAATTTTACATAATGTATCTTTGTGATACGTTTAGATAAAATTATGTCTCCGTAAATGTAGATAGGGGTTGGGATGGCCTAGTGGTCTAGAGTGCCGCGCCTCGACCTCTAGTGTGAGCGTATGTGACATGAAGATAGGGTCGCCTTCTCAACCTCGTGGGTTCCCCCGGGCACTCCGCTTTCCTCCCACTGCTAAAGAACCCTTCGCGCATGCGAATTATTGAAATAAAATTAAACTATATGTAAGTCTCTCTCTCTCGTAGATGTAGCAATGAATACATACAACTGTAATCTTTTTAGTGTGTTGGCTTTAGAGGAAATTATGTTTTATGGGTTCTCCTAGGAGAATAAGCGAGAATAAGCGAAGGGATTAACTATAGTCAGAAACATTCATTATCCTTGTGAATTAATTTTAAATAATTTTATGATTGGCCTGAATGGTTAACACGATAAATAGATTGTGATATTTTAATGTCTTTGTCTTCCAATGAGATCATCTTTAGGCCAAATTAAAATAGGTTGTTGTTTTAGCTATAATAGCAAACTCGACGGTGTTGCCCGGAATAGGCCCTTGGAGTTTTTATCTGGAAGTTCATCGTGATTATCCGACATGGTTTACCCTTGTCAGTTGCGCAGTACCAAGGGCCTAAGAAGGACAGCTGTCTAGTCGTTTGGATGGGACCAAACCACGTGGTCCTGTGTACACATTGGCGTAAAAATACCAGATCCAAACCACGGGCAGTTGGCCGCGAAAGTTCATGGGGATTTCCCAACGTGGTTCCTCTTTGTCAGTGGTGCCGGATGGGATGAACAACCGAGATCCCATGAACATCCTGGTGTTCGCGTAAAGATCACATGGCCGTTAGAATTCGATATAAGAGAAGGCCTTAGTGCCGCTGTCCGAGCACAATTTCACCCATAGCACACCGTATAGAGTATATACGCTTCCATTATCCCGGTCGGAGAAGAACACTAGAAGGTTAAACACCATTTCATTGCCTTGCCAGTGGTACGTACAAGGCGGAGGTCAAGTGCCTTTCGCAGTAAACGCCAGTGACTCCCTTTAGAGTTGAGTTGCGCGTTGTTACAACCCCTATTGTAATAACACCCCCTATTGTAATAAATGTAATAATTGTAATAAAATTTCAGTCAACCCCTATTGTAATATCAACCCCTATTGTAATAAATGTAATAATTGTAATAAAATTTTACTTAACCCCTATTGTAACATCAACTCCTATTGTAATAATTGTAATAAATGTATATTCCCATACAATAAATTCGACATCTAAATCAAAAAGTATATGAAATTCGATAACCATCTGAATATCAATATTTAGAAGTAATGGCATGCGTTTACACTGCATATAATATTATGAAACACCACAACCGAAAACATGACTAAAAGCCGTTAAGGAGTTTGGAGAAATTTTTAAAATGGAAGGTCCAACCCCTATTGCAGTCAATGATATTTATATAAACGTAAAGATCGGTCGTCAGGGGATTTTTATCATATTTTCCGTATGCATATCGGATAAAATAATTCTCCTTGTAGCATTCTTTAAATCCTTCTCTACACTTAGACATATTTATTACAATAGGGGTTGATATTACAATAGGGGTTACACGACGTAACCCCTATTGTAATAAAATTTCTGTCAACCCCTATTGTAATAATTGTAATAAATATGTTTTGCCATGCCAATAAAATCGACATCTAACTTTTAAGGGACAATAACACTCTTGCTGGCTTGACAGGTTCCGAAAAAAAATAGCCTTAAGCTGCGTTCACACTAGGGCTTTAACCTGCATTGAATTCAGAATAAAGTCTTATTCCGGACTTTGGCGCCACATTGAATTCGATAAAAACCGAACTGAATCTGAATTAACGAATCCGTATATTTTCCGAATTCAACCCGGAACAATTATTCTGAACGGTTTATTCGCAGTCAACGTGATTTTCTAGCGTGGTTTCCCATATCAGTGCTGCTGTTGCAAGGCGGAGGGCCTGATGGCTGTAGTCGTTCAGATGGGACGAAAGACAGATTTTCCGTGTACTCAATGACGTGAATTCAATCCGAATAAACTGTAATGTGACGCACCACTTTTATTGCGGGAAAAACCAATCCGAATTCCGGAGGCCGGTCTCCGGAATTCGCATCCAATGCGCATGTAGTGTGAACGTAGCTTTATTCTAACTACTAGATGTTTTAGTGTCCTATCTGTTGTGTAAATTATCCATTATAACCTATCTTACTTGTCCAGAGGGTTCGAAAATATGTTTAAATCCAGGTTACATTTGAAAAGGCCTACGTAATGTTACGGCATGTAGTTGAAATTTTTCAATTTTATAATTAGGTGTGTTGAGATGAAATTTGTATCATTTATTAATTGGAATATTGTAAAATAGTACAATTTGGTGACCAGAATAAAGATTGGGACAAATTATTCATTTACAACAAGAGTGGTATTGGGGCTTTCAAAGTCTATGGATTTTGATCACCATTTCCGTATAAATATATATGAGTACTGGTATGCCTTTAAACAGTATAAAATATTATGAACAACACCACCGAAAACATGTTTTGAAGCAGTTTGCAGGATTATTAAAATGTAATGGCAATCCCTATTGTAATCTATACTGTATAGCATATTATGACCCCACACAGAAATCGTGTCTCAAAGCAATTTGGAGAATTAATCAAATGGAATATATATTCTCCGAATGATCGGTCGTCTTGGGATTTTGAACATATTTTTGGTATGCATATGAGATAAAATAATCGACCCAATTGCATTTTGTAAATTCTCATCTATAGTTAAATACAGTTATTACAATAGGGGTTGATATTACAATAGGGGTTACACGGTATAACCCCTATTGTAATAAAATTTCTGTCAACCCCTATTGTAATATTTGTAATAAATGTGTTTTGCCATGCCAATATAATCGACACCTAACTTTAAAATTCTATGGTTTTGATCACCACTTCCGCACCAGTATCTACGATAATGGTATGCATTTATACTGTATAGAATATTATGAAACAAAACAACCGAATTCATATTTTAAAACTGTTTGGAGAATTAGTCAAATGAAAGTTCAACCCCTATTGTAATCATTGATATTTGAATAAACGTAAAGTATGATCTCTAGAAATTCTGTCGTCTGAGGACATTGAAAACATTTTCCATGTTCACATCAGAAAAAATAATCCGTATGCATATCGGATAAAATTATTCTCCTCATAACATTTTTTAAACCTCCTCTACACTTAGCCACATTTATTACAATAGGGTTGGTATTACAATAGGGGTTACACGACGTAACCCGTCTTGTAATAAAATTTATGTCAACCCCTATTGTACTAAATGTAATAAATGGGTTTGTCATGCCAATAAAATCGACACCTAACTGTAAAAGTCTATAGCGTACCAATATAAGGTAATATTATGCTTAATACTGCATAGAATATTATGTAACAAAACCACCGAAACATGTTTTGAAGCCGTTTGGAGCATTATTAAAATGGAATGTCAACCCCTGTTGTAATCAATGGTATTTAAATAAACGTTAAGTATTTTCTCTGAAGTATCTGTCGTCTGGGGACTTTGAACATCTTTTCCGTGTGCATATCACATAAAACAACCCTCCTATAGCATTTTTAGAATCCTTCTCTACACTTAGACTTATTTATTACAATAGGGGTTGATTTTACAATAGTGGTTACACGGCATAACTCCTATTGTAATACAATTTCTGTCAACCCCTATTGTAATAAATATGTTTTGCCATGTCAATAAAATCGACACGATGGATTTTGATCACCATATCCGTATCAATATGTAAGAGTACTGGTATATATTTATACTGTATAGAATATTATGATAAAAAAAACCCCACTGAAATCATGTCTCAAAGCCAGCCGTTTGGAGAGTTAATCAAATGGAATGCCAACTTTACGTTTATTTAAATATCATTGATTGCAATAGGGGTTGGACATTCCATTTTAATAATTCTCCGGTCTTTAATCATGTTTTCGGTTGTGGTGTTTAATAATATTCTATGCAGTGTAAACGCATGTCATTACTTCTAGATATTGATACTCAGATGGTTATCAAATTTCATAGACTTTTTCATTTAGATGTCGAATTTATTGTATGGTTATATACATTTATTGCAATAGGGGTTGATATTACAATAGGGGTTGATTGAAATTTTATTACATTTATTACATTTATTACAATAGGGGTTGTAACAGCGCGTGTCATTGAAAAATTTTTTATTGATGGACGAGAAAAAATCCGTTATTAATGAAGGCAGGTGGAAGATAAAAAAACGGTATTACTCACTTTTTTAATAATCAACATATCTTATTTATATTTTTACATTAAACAAAGCTAATTGATTATCGCCATCATTATATGATATATCGGATAAACACATTAACACGAGACGACGCCATTGATCAATTAATAATAAAATTAAAGTATGTTAAAGGGGAAGACCAACGATTTTCAACAAGGTAACACTATGGAGCCCAGTGAGCGTGTTGAACCAACTATGTCACTTCCGGTTTTAACAAAAATTAATTACTCGCTTACAAAAACATTTTTTCTTGTGTTACGGAGGGGATTATTTATCAATATATTTAAGATTTGTGGAAACCTTGTTGAAAATCGTTGGTCTTCCCCTTTAAAGGATATTCTTTCATATTGGCTTTATTATACACGACTAGGGGATTATGACGTGATTTATCATTCCATTGTGCACGCAAATCTTTCGTCGATATTATCAAAGCAATATTCAATAAAACCAACATCTATCATATACAAGTAATTAGTCATGCGAGTGTCTAGTTTCCCTGTAATATGTAATACCTAATGTATTATCTAGGGGGGGGGGCAAAGACACTTACGTGTAAGCCAATTATTTTGAAAACGTAATTGCGGCATAATATTACAGCGTACAGTTATGTATA
Source organism: Patella pellucida (assembly GCA_917208275.1). Taxonomy (NCBI): domain Eukaryota; kingdom Metazoa; phylum Mollusca; class Gastropoda; family Patellidae; genus Patella; species Patella pellucida. Next base: position 73,160,669 of record OU795038.1, read on the forward strand.
TTGTGTTTTAAAACGATCTACCGGTAATATTGTTTTGCCAATTTAAGTCGGTTACGCCATTAACGCACCCTCATAGCATTTATATACAGTGACCTTCGGATCATAACCTTATATTCAGTAAAGCTCGACCGATCCATCTCAATGCGGCCTAATATTATTGAATCAAATTATGTCATTTGGTTTGAAAAAGACGACCGGGGTTTTCTAGTAAATACTTTGTTTAATTGTGTAAAGTCATTTACTGTGTGATGTGATTGGTGAAAGGCGATTAGATTGATCACCATCGCGGAACATAAAAAAAATCCCTTGATGATCTTAGGTTTGTTTGTTTTTATTTCGAATAACAAACGTTGCTATCTGCCGGGGGCGGAGCCGGAGGGGGCGGAGACGAATGGCTTAATGCGCGGTCTTTAGATCATAACGTCTGTCATTCAGTCAAGCGACGTTGTCCCGATTCCACGCATGACGTGACAACCTGGTCGGTTTTATTCCAGGTCCTTCGGTTTCCTCCCAGGACTAGAGACCCCTCTACGCGCAAACGTATTGTGGACAACTTCCATTTGCCAAAGGTTCTACGTACATTACATGGCGTAAAAGAGGTCTCAGTTTTTTGTACCATCCGAACGATCCGACTCCGTTGAAGCCCCTACACCACTAACAAGGGAAAACCACACTGGAAAAACCCTTTGGCTCGAATTCCAGATCTCCACCATGGCCAACATATTAGATTTTAAAACAATACTATGACGCATGGACGCAGGACTTAACAAGAACAGCTATCAATTCGAGACCCCGTGTAAACATTGACATGCATATGTAAAAGATCCCTTGGCAGGTGGAATTCTATATAAGAGTGACCGTAGTGCCGCTGTCTGGGCAAAATTTCTCTCATAGAACACTGTAATATGACGTTTTCGCCTTCTTTATAAGCCCAGTCGGATCAGAACAGTAGGACGTTAAACAACATTTCATTTCAATTGATAGGGTAAAATTCACCCGTGTATTGGTAGGACAAGTTTATATATAAATCGACTGGTATTCCAATCTATCACCAAGGATGAATAAATTCAGCGGGCAGGTTATTCGATCTGTTTTCACAAAATCAAAATATCTCACATGGAAATAATTTTAAAATAAGTGATTAACGAACAATGAAATGCAATCGGTCGGATGAAGTATTCCGAATTAATGTACCGGAGATCAATACAAGCTTAAATTGGATCATGAATTATAATAGATCGGGTTGAAATAATACAAACTGTTATAGACACTTTTTGTCTAGGTAGGATAACTGATAACATAATTGTGATATAATTATACAACTACAGAAAACCGTGAGTGTTCAAATATATTTCTATGGTAGGCGGGGTGGGAGATAGATATGTTTTAATTTTATTTCAATGATTTACTTGACGTTTAACGGGCAATCCCACTCGTCACAAGCTAGTTCATTTTGGGACTAACACATGGTTTTATTTTATTCCATTAACTCGCTTGCGCGAATGGGTCTTTAGCAGTGGTGAAAACTGCAGGAACCAGCGTTAGCCCACGAGGATTAACAGGCGACCTACTTCTTGCCACGTACAAGAGGTGTGTGTGTGAGTGTGAAGGGAGGAGAGAGGGCCGGGGGTAACTGACAACTCTATTTTGAACGGTTGGCGACAAGAGATCATGAGACTGAATAATACAGCCTGCTTATTCACATAAATTTCAAATGTCAAAAGTATTTACAATCTAATCAATCTGGTTAAAACACGGATTCTATTTTGTTTCTTTTTTTTATATTTTAAAATTTCATTTTATTTGTCTGTACGAAACTAGAATCTGGAAGAGTTGTTATATAATCAGATAGCAATCTTATGTAATGGGGGGGGGCGATGGCCTAGTGGTCTAGAGTGCCGTGCTTCGACCTCTAGCTGGCCGGTCACCTCTGGCTTGCGGCTGTGATTTCGAGCCCTGGTGTGAGTGTATGTGACATAAAGATAGGGGTGCCATCTCAACCTCGTGGGTTTCCTCCGGGCACTCCGGTTTCCTCCCACTGCTAAAGACCCCTACGTGCAAGCGAATTATTGAAATACAATTAAACAATATGTTAGTCCCGAAATGACCTAGTTGCGTTGAATGGACGTTATACCCCATTTCTCTCTCTCTAATGTAATGATGGAATAAAAGCATATGTATGGCATCGTAAAGAGAAATGGCCTGGCTTGAACTGTATGACAATATTTTAAAATACTTGTTGAAATGCTAAATTGTAATAAACTATAGTAATTGTTCTATACATAGCAGTGTAGTTGATTATGTTCTGAATACTAAATGTCATTCAAAGAAAATACTTTCTAAAGGGTCCAATCATGATTGCGTGACACTTTCATCGTAGGGTAGGAAATGGGAAGAGTAGATTAAAGTGGACATTCCCTTACACCATCGGCAAACCTCAGCAGATTCCAGTACCCTACATCTAGCCTCGGGCGGCCTCGGCTGTTTGACGAAGTCCGCCATTGGAACTACTTTCAAGTTCCCGGATTAACCAAGGCGGTGCCCATGACGACGCATTTGAAGACGTTATTTTTCTTTCAAGTTAATCCGAATTTCTTTAGAGAAGGACAAGTTTGTACTGAAAATTCTACACACTCTACGAATGGGGCAATGGTAAGAACTTCTTTGTAAAAAACGACAAGTTTACATAAAAAGTAAACCGGTGCCTCATGTAGGGTACCGGAATCTGCCAAGGTTTGCCGACTGTCCCTTACACTAAATGGAAAGAGGCCGCCATTAAATTTCACCATTTTAGTTGGGTAGAGATAATATGAGACAGGGGACACAGAACGAACAAACTGCAACAGAAATCATTTCTTTGGGAACTGTCTAGGTATGGTCTCTAGTACTCCCATAACAAAAGAGACCATTAACATATCCCGGTACCCACAAATTGTAGTTTCCCTATTTGTAGCAATTCCCTTCCTGTCCCCTTTCTCCCCTTTTGCATGCTCATCTTCGTTGATTTCTTTGGTCTAGAATGGGCGAAGAGGGTTTGAATTAACATTTTCTGCCAGGTTTTGGCAAATATTCACGATTTTGAGGCGGAAGGATATCGGGATCGCGAAGTTGGTTACGCTGATAAGTACGGCGAAGAGTTCATAGTTTTCCCTGTCTGTGGTGCAAGGGGTGAGTTTGGGGGGGGGGGCTGACAAGGACAGTGTCTAGTCGTTCGGGTGGAACGGAAAATAGAGGTCCCGTGTACACATTGGCGTGCACACAAAATTTCCCTCATTTGGAATTCGATATAAGAGTAGACCATTGTGCCCGGTGTCCGGGCAAATTTTCACTTATTGCACACTGTAGTATGGCATATGCCCGTGTTTATTAGCCAAGTCTGAGCAGAACAGTAGGACGTTAAACCCAATTTCATTCGTGTCTTTCGAACACCTCAGAGTTAATAAATAAGCACAATTTTAAAATAAAACTTAAAACGCTTGTTTAGAAACATTACTGGCAAAATCAAAAAGATAGTTACCCGAAAACTTATAAATCAGTCAATCCAAGAACAAAGGGATTATGTGCTTGTAACTTGTAACGAATATCCCGAATGAATAAAAGGGAACCTCACTTGGAGAATTAGAAATCGATTGTGAAGCTTTTAAATTATATTAACAACTCTAGTGTCATTTTTTTTTTAAATGTGATTTCCTCAGATAGTCTGAAACCATGGATAAAAAAAAATTATCTTGCGACTCCTTAACCATTCGGACAGCACCTTCGACATTTCCACGTCAAAGTATGAGTTATTCTAAATCACAAGAACCATTCGGACAAACGATCTGGGGAATTTTAGAAAAATGATATACGACAAATAGATATAAGATAATATGACACTTAGATTTTCGGCAGATAAATAATTCGTTTTCCACGTTCTCTGGAGAATTCTCCACTTCCATAAACCAACACCAGTTCTTGTACAATTTATGGTAACTCTATAAAGTAACGACACATTCGGTGTTTGTTTTATGGTTGGTGTGTTTCGTCAAATAATGAAGTAGTCCGAATGAGTTTTATGAGTTATCTTTATTCCTCGTGGACGTTTTTATCGCCCTAATCGTACAATGTGTGAAGACATGTTAAAAGTAAAAGTCGTTTAAGTGGCTTACATTGCCCAGTTCTATGGTTTTTATCTGTCACTTTCCCTGGTATTCATTTAATTATATCGTAATGTTGTTGTTACTAAAGTCATTCTGCACACAGATAACTATCTACTTGGAAAATAGATCTCTGCACTAAATGACCGCCATATCCAAGAATTAGTATACTATTTTGTAATGCGGTCCTACTCTGCTTCACAAAAAAAAACCAATTAAACATTTTTAGTTTTAATGACAGTAGAATATATAGTTCTCAATATTCTCGAAATATACATAGTGTCTTCGACTATAATCGTCGATTTAGGACTTACTATGTCGGTAAACTAGATTCGTGTCTGTTCTTAAGCGGAGTTAATTGTAGATAAACAGCGTAAGTTTAATATGGACTAAAGTCAACAAGTGCACTAGGTTCGATGGCGTTTTTTTTAGTTTAGATCAATGTTAACAAGACGCAGTTATATTATTAGAACATCCTTTTGTATTGTACAATGATAATGTCAAAAGGTTTAGAGTTTTAAGGAGTCTATACTTTAAACTCAATAGCTTAGGTTGCAATCCAAAACAGAAGATAAACAGCCTCTCCGGAAACCAAACCGGAAACAAAGACAAATGAAACCATTTAAGATCTTTTGAAATAAATAAATAAAGACCAAACCAAGAGAGTGCATAGAAATGAAATGAAATGAAATGGGGCGTTTAAGGTCCTACTGTTCTGCTCCGGACTGGGATAATGAAGACAGGCATACGCCATATAGTGTGCTGTGGGGTCATTTTGCCAGGACAGCGGCCAACCCAACTGTCAAGCGATATTTTACGTGCACGCCAATGTGTACACGGGACCTCAGTCTATTGTGTCCCATCCGAACGACAATACAGCTGTTCTTATCAGACCCTCCGTCATGCATCACTGACAAGGGGTAACCACGCCATAAAATCTGGATGAACTTTCTCGGCCAATGCTTAGATCGAACACCCGACTAACAGGCTAGCCAGCCAGCGTCTTACACACCGTGATCCCCAGGCTACATCACAACCCTTTAACAATATCAATCGGACAGAACGCGATGTTGATGTCACTTGAAGATTGTTAACCGACTGTATAAATTATATGAATCACGTTTTTTGTTATGACATGATTATCAAATCGAAAGTTATAAAACGAAACGAAACGAAAGAACGATCTGTATTTTAATTAGATTGATCAAATTGGCTAACACTCTGCAATTTGCAGCTTACAAGACGTAACGCTAGTATACCAGGAATATAAACCGTTTTTTACAGTATTGTTTCACAGCGTACTAGGATTATCCAGTAACCCTTGGAACAACATGTTATGGAACACGCAAACAACAGCGTAATTATTTATGACATTGTTAGACATGCCACTGTAATTCAATTACAAATAGACTAAATATTTCATAGTTTGGTATTACAACGATCTTTGTAACACGCACGTTCATCCTTCTTATCGCCATAACTTAACGGTTCCCTACTACAGCTAATCGCCCCTGCACAGAATCGTAGTATTGAATCGCGTGAGTCCAGAAATCGCCTAGGGGGGAGAGAGAGAGAAATGGGTTTAACTTCCAATCAACACAACTAGGTCATTTCGGGACTAACATGTGGTTTAATTTTATTTCAATAATTCGCTTGCGCGTAGGGGTCTTTAGCAGTGAGAGGCAACCGGAGTGCCCGGAGGAAACCCACGAGGTTGAGAAGGCGCCCCTATTTCCAAGCCACATACGCTCACACCAGGGTCGAAACCACAGCCGCAAGCCAGAGGTGGCCTGCCAGCTATCCCGCCTAAGTCTAATAGATAATATTGGTGCCGGTCATTATCTCATGTGATAGAACTGGTTAAACACGTTCCAGATACAATTTTAACTCCGAGATCATTACTACGATAGATGCGTAATTAGCCTACTTTTATGAATTGCCAGAACTCTTACAGCAGTGCTTCTCAACCGGGGTCCATGTGCACCTCCAGGGGTGAATTCGAAATGCTTGGGGGTGAAATTTGGAAAAAGTGGGAATTGGGGGTGAATTATACACAAGGGGGTGAATTTTGTGAATAGTGGGAATTTGCATGAATTGAGTTTTCAGACTCCTGACCGGGTGCCATCAGTCAGAATGTTACCGACCACAAACCCGCGTAGCCCTTGGTCGGAAACTAAATGACTGACTAGCTGTAAATCCATGGCATCTGTTCATTAAATATGTGTTTGAAACTATACCTAATTAGCATGTTTCCGTTTTCAGTTTTTAGTAGTTTGATGTTTTATAGTGCTTGGGGTGAATAGCGGAGAAAATATTTCTCAAGTGGGGAATTGTATCATAAAGGTTGAGAAGCACTGTCTTACAGTCTCATATAACAACATTTGGTCTTCGAAGGAATTATTAGTGAGCAGAAATTCGTCCATGTATCTGTTATCACTCGTCTCTTCATCCAGTTATACAGAGGGAAAACTCGTGTTTTCGTTTGACGTTCGTTTCTTCCGGTTGTTGAAGCATTGATTACGCAACTATCGTAGCAATGATCTCTATGTTATAAATTACTTTTGGAACGTGTTTAACTAGTTATATCACATAATGTGATATAAATGACTGGCACCAATAGTGTCCTTTAACTTAGTAAGGGAGGTTAGATGGCGGAATTGTTAGCATGTGCGCTCTGTATCGTAGGGTCTGCCATTGAGTGAACTGGTGTGGTTTCGATTCCCCCGTTGTACCTAATAAAAAGTAAAGCCGCCTGTTCAATTTCGTTGGCTTTCGTCTGGTCCGCCGGTGTCTTCCCACTGCTAAAGACCCCTACTAGCAAGCGAATTATTGAAATAAAAATTGAACTATAATATGTTAATCCCGAAATTAACTAGTTTTTGCCGAGTGGGCGTTCTTCCTCTCTCTTAACTTAGTAATAATGCAAGCAGGAAATCATATACATAAAACGTGAGCCATAAGGGACATTATCAGACTTCGAGTTAACATTGTGGCCTGAATTCCGCTCTATGTAGTTTAATATCGGTGGATGGACGGCTGTTTGTTTTATAACACCACCAATTTAATATGGCTGCCAGGACGTCATGTTCGATCCCTGGTTCATGTAGTACGCACGTTTTTTTTGTCCTTTAATCCCTCATTGTCTATCTAGATATCCAATTTTATATAATTCTTTCAGCGGATATTGGGGAATATCATCTTTAGTACAGAATATTGGTCCCCGTTAGTTACAATTGTGTTTCGCTGATAATTCTCTTTGTATATAGGCGGTTGGATTGCCGAATGGTTAGCACGTACGCGCTGTATCATAAAGGCTGCAATTGAGCCAACTCGCGTGGTTTCGAATCCCCGGTTGTACGTGACAATGAGTAGGATCGCCTCTATAACCTCGTCGGTTTTTCTCCGGGTCTCCCGGTTTCCCCCCCACTCCTAAAAAGACCCCTCCGCGCAAGCGAATTATTGAAATTAAATTTAACCATATGTTAGTCCCGAAATGAACTAGTTTGTGTCGAGTGGACGTTAAACCCCATTTTCTCTCTCTCTCCTATCTGAGTATTCATAATTGCGGTGCATTAGTCATGTGCGACTCGTAGACGTTCTATATTTTGATTGACGGCTATAATGACCGAGTTTATGCCGAGTGGACGAGTGGACGTTAAACCCCATTTTTTTCTGTCTTTGTATATCTATGTGTTAGCCATTATTTTCACTATTCCGTTTATTTTACTTGTTATCTAATGTATACGTAAATAACACTTTTTATCAATATATTGATTAAATATAATCTTCTACATTTATTACTTAACGCACCATCTGAAATTTCTATGCTACGTATTTGGGTTTAAAAAATGAATAGAAATGGCCTAATTAATTCATGTGCATATACCGATATCCCTGTGTTATTGCCATATTGATTATGCATGGATGAAAAAAAACTGTCGAAGCGAAGAAACATTGAATTTATAATTAAAATATTCATAAATATAAATATCGACACTATAGAGCATTAAAATTTAAAGGGCTTAAATTCAAAAAAGAAATCGGTCGGGGGTTCAGCGTCGAAGCAAAGAAGAGTAATATTAATTTTAATAGCTGAATATTCAAATGGAATGGAATGGCTTGGGGTTTAACGTCTAGCTGTTCTGTGTTAACCGTTCCATTGAACTGGAAAAACCCCCCATCTGATTCTGCTCCTAAACTGGCCTAATAAAGTTGAGCATACGCCATACACTACGCCATGGGGCGAATTTGACCGGAAAGCGACACTACGGGTTACTCTTATTTCGAATTCCAACTGCCAAGGAATCTTTTACGTGCACGCAAATGTCTACTCAGTACCTATAGATAGTTTGCCTCATTCATACAAATAGACAGCTGCCCTGACAGCAACACCAAGATCGAGCCAGCGACCATGAATATGCAAGTACTTTTATTATATAAATATCATTCAAGTAGATGGATCTTCAAATTCCAACTCCGTAAATACAAAGAGCAAAGGATTGGGTTTGACAGTCCTACGCTTCGTTTTCAACAGTGACTAATACACAGCGACTTTTTAGTGTTTGCAGTTTGGGATAAAAAAAAAAGAAATTGATATTGTTCAGTTTCGTTTTGGATTTTTACTGGTAATCGGGGAGGGATAACGTTTTGCCCAAAACAAATTGCAAGAGAAACCAATGCAGATTGGTTCAATGATTTATGTGTCAGACAACATCATACTCAAATTCGGCCAAGGCGAAAAAAAGTAGTTAACGTAAGTCAATATGGCAGTTTTCAGGAAGTTTTGAAGAACGATATCTCGTAACCAATTTAATGGCCCTGCGTGATTTGTCCATACCGGCGCATACCGAAAGACACTAGTTCGGCAATATTAGCGGCGAGGTCAATTGATATAACCGGACGTTCGGCTGCGGCGTAGACCGAATTGCCGCTTTGACGGGAGCTGCGAATATCACTTGACCGGTGTACGCCGTTTGTAAACCGTGGGAACCATTAACGGAGCAAGGATCGGGACCCCTAGTCAACCCCTGGTGTCTTATAGACTGATCGTAAAGACAGGTTTATTTAAGAAATACACATTAAAGGAGCTAAATCAATATTCTTTGTTACAAAAGAATAGACTGTAATGTGTCACAACGTATAATAATGTGAATGTATATAAATTTATTTACATTCAATTTTTTCTGGGGACAGAATTGAATTGCAGCCTCTGGCGTCTTGTTATTCCAGTCCACACCGGTAGTATTCTCCTACATGAGATATGTTTAGTCTCGTTTATCGAGTCACTTCATACAAATAGCGCCCAAACGAATTCTTGCGCGCGAATCGTGTGTTGGTTTAAATATTGGATACCAGAAGTTCATCTTTTCTCAGTAATATTACAACATCAACGTTGGTTTAAATTGACCAATAAGTCATGTTTGCAATTTCAAAGACTGTGGATGATATTGAGTTAGAGACCTGGAACCTTTAAACAGCATTTAAATATGGCCTACCATCTGTAGCACTTTCCTTTCCATATACAAATTATCTGGGTATCGGAATTTTCAATTAAACGTAAACTAGCTTGCGTGACTAATATACCGATTGTTAATTTGTAAGGCGTTTAACAGGATATCTTTCTACACGAATGCGCAATAAATTGTTCATTGGATAAAACGGAAACCGTGTTTTATACCTGTAAATTTAATACCAAATGTTTATATGATAAGATAACGTCTACCGTGTAATACGTAAATTTACAACACGGCGTAACAACATTCGACAAACCTCGACAGATTCCGGTACCCTCCGTAACCCTACATCTAGACTCGGATGTATGACATTAAGTGATATGTACCTACGACCATACATTTGCGATGCGGCTAGTCGACTACCAATTAACTTTAACAGGAAAACGTGCCGCTTTTACAAAAAAGTCCCAAAATGGCAGCCATTTTTTAGTTTGTTGATATAATCTCCATGGGGGCAGTCATTTTTTATCCGGGTCCTTTAAAATAGTTCCAAAATTCGTCATACATCCGAGTCTAGATGTAGGGTACCGGAATCTGTCGAGACTTGCCGAGTGGGCGTAACAATATACGGCATAATACATATGTTTACTCGTAACTTTTCAGGGTTCCCTAGACTAGTTAATGATCTTGCGTTGGTGACGAACTTACAAGCCATACTAAACGGAAACAAATGATAATTAAATAACATTTCTCTATTTTGGATTTCATTTTGATTTTCAGCCGTCGTTGATTCTTGAAATTGATATTTGAGATAAGAACTGAACCCAGTGTCATCGACAACCACATCTGGAAAAATGAAGATTGACATTTTTTGGGGTCAATTTTGAATTTATCTTTCGAAATCTATCTTTAAGTTCGGAGACCAAAAGCCACAAAAAAGCCATAGTAAAGTCATATCTTACGATATTTTCGTTGGTTGTACGAAAAAAATGCCATTTTATTACGATTAATCAAAACTCTGCCATTTTAGATTTCCTTTTTAGGGAAATGTGTAATTTCAATCATCTTACAAGGCATACCAACATTAATAAACGAAGATTAACATAAATTTCGTATTTTTGCATTCCAACTGGGCTGTAATTTTGAATTGCCACCACGTTGGATTTTTTAAAAGTTATCTTTGAATTCAGAGACACCGAAAACAATGTAAAAGATACAGTAAAAGTCACATTGTACTAGATTATTGCTGGTTATATAGGGAAAGGGCCGTTTTAGTACCCAATGTTGCAGACATTCGCCGTCCATGTGAAAAATACATTTTTTCTTCAGATTCGTTTTTTCCGCACATTTCGTCTCTATTAAGCCTACCTCACTTATGTTTAAAGAATTTTAAAAAGGATTAGTTATTCCCCTATTCTATATTGATTGATGTTTAAAATTGATAACATCTGGGCTATCCCACGGCAGAATATGCCGATTAATGAAATCCATTTTTTGTGACAACTGGCGTGGTTTCGATTCCCCGGTTATACGTGACAGGAGTGGGGTCGCCTTTCCAACCTCGTGTGTTTTCTCCGGGTCTTACGGTTTCCTCCCACTGTTAAAGACCCTTTCGAGCATTCGAATTATTGAAATAAAATTCAATCATGTGTTCGTCTCTCTCCGCCAATCTGGATTTCGAAATTAATTTTTTGAGATCAGAATTCAACCAAATGAAAGATATCCATAAGGGAAAAATAACAATTACCTTAAAATCTGCCATTTGCATTCCATTTTGGTAGCAATATTGAATTTCTACCATGTTGGATTTTCGAAATTCAATTTTTAAATCCAGAGACATCGAGAAACATATAACAAATATAGTAAACGTCATGGTTGACAATGCAATTTGGCTGCCATTTTGAAAAAAATGCCCGGTAACTGGTGACAAATATTTTTTTTTTAAATTTGTTTGGTCAAATTTCTTATATTGGAAATATTTCGCCTATAATACCACTTTCTATTGTAAGATTTTAATAAAAGTATATTTATTGTCCCACTACTGAAACGCACTGGTCGCGAAATATATCACTAGAAGAAACTTATGAAGACCGCCATATTGAATTATATTAATTACGTCATTTTCACTGACAGAGTTCGACCGAATTCGAGTATAATGCTGTCTTACTAAGATAGGATTGAACCAAACTGCATTGGTTTCTTTTGCAATTTGTTTCGGGTCACTCCACTTTTGAGATTAACATGCCCAGGCGTGACAAGGAGTAGGATCGTCTGTCGAGCCCGTGGGTTTTCTCCGGGTCCCCGGTTTCCTCCCACTGCTAAAGACCCCTACGCGCAAGCGAATTATTAAAAATAACATTCAGCCATATGTTAGTCCCGAAATGACCTAGTTTGTGTTGAGTGGACGTTAAACCCCATTCCTCTCTCTCTCTCTCTCTCTCTCTCTCTCTCTCTCTCTCTCTCTCTCTCTCTCTCTCTCTGAGTATTCATAATTGCGGTGAATTAGTCATGTGCGACTCATAGAAGTTCTATATTTTAATTGACTGCTGTAAACGTCAATTTACGCCTAGTCCATTTTAAAAGCCAGCTATTATCGCTTCGATTTATTATAGATGATGAATACACGTACCAGGAAGGATGTGGCAGAAGTGTCATAAATAGGCAGTGTGAAGTTAGCTTGATTTTCGTTTTTCGTTATTCGACATTGGTGAATATCGAAAAACGAGCTACTCGTTTTTCGATATTGGCGAATAACGAAAAACAACTAGCTCGTTTTTCGATATTGGCGAATGTCGAAAAACGAGCTACTCGTTTTTCGTTATTCAAATTTGAATATCAAAAAAGCAGATTTGATGGATGTATATCTACATAATGTCTCCAAAACACATTTGATTAAATCAGTTATCTAACATGAACTAAAGATATCATAAATGATGATGCCTGAGCAGTGGATTCACAAAAAAAAACTGTTCTTTCTCGTTGTTTTTGATATTGGCGAATCTCGAAAAAACAAGCTACTCGTTTTTCGTTATTCAAACTTGAATATCAAAAAAGCAGATTTGATGGATGTATATCTGCAGAATGTCTCCAAAACACATTTTATGCAATCAGTTTTGTAAAACGAACTAAATATGTCATTAATCAGGATGCCTGAGCAGTGGATTAACATAAAAACTGTTCAATCTCGTTGTTTTTTGATATTGGCGAATCTCGAAAAACGAGCTACTCGTTTTTCGTTATTCAAACTTGAATATCAAAAAAGGAGATTTGATTAATTCAGTTTTGTAAAATGAACTAAAGATATCATAAATGATGATGCTTGAGCAGTGGGTTCAAATAAAAACTGCTATTTCTCGTTGTTTTTTGATATTGGCGAATGTCATAAAACGAGCTACTCGTTTTTCGTTATTCAAACTTGATTATCAAAAAAGCAGTTTTGATGGATGTTTATCTACATATTGTCTCCAAAACACATTTGAATTAATCAGTTATCTAAAATTAACTAAATATATCAGAAATGAGGATGCCTGAGCAGTGGATCCACATAAAAACTGTTCTTTCTCGTTGTTTTTTGATATTGGCGAATCTCGAAAAACGAGCTACTCGTTTTTCGTTATTCAAACTTGAATATCAAAAAAGCAGATTTGATGGATTTATATCTGCAGAATGTCCCCAAAACACATTTTATTAAATCAGTTTTGTAAATCAAACTAAAGATATCATAAATGATGATGCCTGAGCAGTGGATTCAAATAAAAATTGCTATTTCTCCTTGTTTTTGATATTGGCGAATCTCGAAAAACAAGCTACTCGTTTTTTGTTATTCAAACTTGAATATCAAAAAAGCAGATTTGATGGATGTATATCTGCAGAATGTCTCCAAAACACATTTTATGCAATCAGTTTTGTAATACAAACTAAATATGTCATTAATCAGGATGCCTGAGCAGAGGATTAACATAAAAACTGTTCAATCTCGTTGTTTTTTGATATTGGCGAATCTCGAAAAGCGAGCTACTCGTTTTTCGTTATTCAAACTTGAAAATCAAAAAAGGAGATTTGATTAAATCAGTTTTGTAAAATGAACTAAAGATATCATAAATGATGATGCTTGAGCAGTGGGTTCAAATAAAAACTGCTATTTCTCGTTGTTTTTTGATATTGGCGAATGTCATAAAACGAGCTACTCGTTTTTCGTTATTCAAACTTGATTATCAAAAAAGCAGTTTTGATGGATGTATATCTACATATTGTCTCCAAAACACATTTGAATTAATCAGTAATCTAAAATTAACTAAATATATCAGAAATGAGGATGCCTGAGCAGTGGATTCACATAAAAACTGTTCTTTCTCGTTGTTTTTTGATATTGGCGAATCTCGAAAAACGAGCTACTCGTTTTTCGTTATTCAAACTTGAATATGAAAAAAGCAGATTTTATGGATTTATATCTGCAGAATGTCCCCAAAACACATTAAATTAAATCAGTTTTGTAAAATGAACTAAAGATATCATAAATGATGATGCCTTAGCAGTGGGTTCAAATAAAAACTGCTATTTCTCGTTGTTTTTTGATATTGGCGAATGTCGAAAAACGAGCTACTCGTTTTTCGTTATTCAAACTTGATTATCAAAAAAGCAGATTTGATGGATGTTTATCTACATATTGTCTCCAAAACACATTTGAATTAATCAGTTATCTAAAATTAACTAAATATATCAGAAATGAGGAAGCCTGGGCAGTGGATTCACATAAAAACTGTTCTTTCTCGTTGTTTTTTGATATTGGCGAATCTCGAAAAACGAGCTACTCGTTTTTCGTTATTCAAACTTGAATATCAAAAAACCACATTTTATGGATTTATATCTGCAGAATGTCCCCAAAACACATTAAATTGAATCAGTTTTGTTAAACAAACTAAAGATATCATAAATGATGATGCCTGAGCAGTGGGTTAAAAAAAACTGCTATTTCTCGTTGTTTTTTGATATTGGCAAATGTCGAAAAACAAGCTACTCGTTTTTCGTTATTCAAACTTGAATATCAAAAAAGCAGATTTGATGGATGTATATCTACATATTGTCTCCCTAAACACATTCAAATAACTCAGTTATCTAAAATTAACTAAATATATCAGAAATGAGGATGCCTGAGCAGTGGATTCACATAACAACTGTTTCTTCTCGTTGTTTTTTGATATTGGCGAATCTCGAAAAACGAGCTACTCGTTTTTCGTTATTCAAACTTGAATATCAAAAAAGCAGATTTGATGGATTTATATCTGCAGCATATCCCCAAAACACATTTTATTAAATTAGTTTTGTAAATCAAACTAAAGATATCATAAATGATGATGCCTGAGGAGTGGATTCAAATAAAAATTGCTATTTCTCCTTGTTTTTGATATTGGCGAATCTCGAAAAACAAGCTACTCGTTTTTCGTTATTCAAACTTGAATATCAAAAAAGCAGATTTGATGGATGTATATCTGCAGAATGTCTCCAAAACACATTTTATGCAATCAGTTTTGTAAAACGAACTAAATATGTCATTAATCAGGATGCCTGAGCAGTGGATTAACATAAAAACTGTTCAATCTCGTTATTTTTTGATATTCGCGAATCTCGAAAAACGAGCTACTCGTTTTTCGTTATTCAAACTTGAATATCAAAAAAGGAGATTTGATTAAATCAGTTTTGTAAAATGAACTAAAGATATCATAAATGATGATGCCTGAGCAGTGGGTTCAAATAAAAACTGCTATTTCTCGTTGTTTTTTGATTTTGGCGAATGTCGAAAAACGAGCTACTCGTTTTTCGTTATTCAAACTTGATTATCAAAAAAGCAGATTTGATGGATGTTTATCTACATATTGTCTCCAAAACACATTTGAATTAATCAGTTATCTAAAATTAACTAAATATATCAGAAATGAGGAAGCCTGGGCAGTGGATTCACATAAAAACTGTTCTTTCTCGTTGTTTTTTGATATTGGCGAATCTCGAAAAACGAGCTACTCGTTTTTCGTTATTCAAACTTGAATATCAAAAAAGCAGATTTTATGGATTTATATCTGCAGAATGTCCCCAAAACACATTAAATTAAATCAGTTTTGTAAAACAAACTAAAGATATCATAAATGATGATGCCTGAGCAGTGGGTTTAAATAAAAACTGCTATTTCTCGTTGTTTTTTGATATTGGCGAATGTCGAAAAACGAGCTACTCGTTTTTCGTTATTCAAACTTGATTATCAAAAAAGCAGATTTGATGGATGTTTATCTACATATTGTCTCCAAAACACATTTGAATTAATCAGTTATCTAAAATTAACTAAATATATCAGAAATGAGGAAGCCTGGGCAGTGGATTCACATAAAAACTGTTCTTATATCTGCAGAATGTCCCGAAAACACATTAAATTAAATCAGTTTCGAAAACAAACTAAAGATATCATAAATGATGATGCCTGAGCAGTGGGTTAAAAAAAACCCTGCTATTTCTCGTTGTTTTTTGATATTGGCGAATGTCGAAAAACAAGCTACTCGTTTTTCGTTATATACATCCATCAAATCTGCTGTTTTGATATTCAAGTTTGAATAACGAAAAACGAGTAGCTTGTTTTTCGACATTCGCCAATATCAAAAACAAGAAGAAATTGCAATTTTTATTTGAATCCACTGCTCAGGCAACATCATTTATGATATCTTTAGTTTGTTTTATAAAACTGATTTAATAAAATGTGTTTTGGGGAAATTCTGCAGATATAAATCCATCAAATCTGCTTTTGTGATATTCAAGTTTAAATAACGAAAAACGAGTAGCTCGTTTTTCGAGATTCGCCAATATCAAAAAACAACGAGAAGAAACAGTTGTTATGTGAATCCACTGCTCAGGCATCCTCATTTCTGATATATTTAGTTAATTTTAGATAACTGAGTTATTCGAATGTGTTTAGGGAGACAATATGTAGATATACATCCATCAAATCTGCTTTTTTGATATTCAAGTTTGAATAACGAAAAACGAGTAGCTTGTTTTTCGACATTCGCCAATATCAAAAAACAACGAGAAATAGCAGGTTTTTTTTTAACTCACTGCTCAGGCATCATCATTTATGATATCTTTAGTTTGTTTTCGAAACTGATTTAATTTAATGTGTTTTGGGGACATTCTGCAGATATAAATCCATAAAATCTGCTTTTTTGATATTCAAGTTTGAATAACGAAAAACGAGTAGCTCGTTTTTCGAGATTCGCCAATATCAAAAAACAACGAGAAGAAACAGTTGTTATGTGAATCCACTGCTCAGGCATCCTCATTTCTGATATATTTAGTTAATTTTAGATAACTGAGTTATTTGAATGTGTTTAGGGAGACAATATGTAGATATACATCCATCAAATCTGCTTTTTTGATATTCAAGTTTGAATAACGAAAAACGAGTAGCTTGTTTTTCGACATTCGCCAATATCAAAAAACAACGAGAAATAGCAGTTTTTTTATAACCCACTGCTCAGGCATCATCATTTATGATATCTTTAGTTTGTTTTACAAAACTGATTTAATTTAATGTGTTTTGGGGACATTCTGCAGATATAAATCCATAAAATCTGCTTTTTTGATATTCAAGTTTGAGATTCGCCAATATCAAAAAACAACGAGATTGAACAGTTTTTATGTTAATCCACTGCTCAGGCATCCTGATTAATGACATATTTAGTTCGTATTACAAAACTGATTACATAAAATGTGTTTTGGAGACATTCTGCAGAAATACATCCATCAAATCTGCTTTTTTGATATTCAAGTTTGAATAACGAAAAACGAGTAGCTTGTTTTTCGAGATTCGCCAATATCAAAAACAAGGAGAAATAGCAATTTTTATTTGAATCCACTCCTCAGGCATCATCATTTATGATATCTTTAGTTTGATTTACAAAACTGATTTAATAAAATGTGTTTTGGGGATATGCTGCAGATATAAATCCATCAAATCTGCTTTTTTGATATTCAAGTTTGAATAACGAAAAACGAGTAGCTCGTTTTTCGAGATTCGCCAATATCAAAAAACAACGAGAAGAACCAGTTGTTATGTGAATCCACTGCTCAGGCATCCTCATTTCTGATATATTTAGTTAATTTTAGATAACTGCGTTATTTAAATGTGTTTTAGAGACAATATGTAGATATACATCCATCAAATCTGCTTTTTTGATATTCAAGTTTGAATAACGAAAAACGAGTAGCTTGTTTTTCGACATTCGCCAATATCAAAAAACAGCGAGAAATAGCAGTTTTTATTTGAACCCACTGCTCAGGCATCATCATTTATGATATCTTTAGTTTGTTTTACAAAACTGATTTAATTTAATGTGTTTTTGGGACATTCTGCAGATATAAATCCATATAATCTGCTTTTTTTGATATTCAAGTTTGAATAACGAAAAACGAGTAGCTCGTTTTTCGAGATTCGCCAATATCCAAAAAAACCGAGAAAGAACAGTTTTTATGTGAATCCACTGCTCAGGCATCCTCATTTCTGATATATTTAGTTAATTGTAGATAACTGATTAATTCAAATGTGTTTTGGAGACAATATGTAAATATACATCCATCAAATCTACTTTTTTGATAATCAAGTTTGAATAACGAAAAACGAGTAGCTCGTTTTTCGACATTCGCCAATATCAAAAAACAACGAGAAATAGCAGTTTTTATTTGAACCCACTGCTCAGGCATCATCATTTATGATATCTTTAGTTCATTTTACAAAACTGATTTAATCAAATCTCCTTTTTTGATATTCAAGTTTGAATAACGAAAAACGAGTAGCTCGTTTTTCGAGATTCGCCAACATCAGAAAACAACGAGATTGAACAGTTTTTATGTTAATCCACTGCTCAGGCATCCTGATTAATGACATATTTAGTTCGTTTTACAAAACTGATTGCATAAAATGTGTTTTGGAGACATTCTGCAGAAATACATCCATCAAATCTGCTTTTTTGATATTCAAGTTTGAATAACGAAAAACGAGTAGCTTGTTTTTCGAGATTCGCCAATATCAAAAACAAGGAGAAATAGCAGTTTTTATTTGAATCCACTGCTCAGGCATCATCATTTATGATATCTTTAGTTTGTTTTACAAAACTGATTTAATCAAATCTCCTTTTTTGATATTCAAGTTTGAATAACGAAAAACGAGTAGCTCGTTTTTCGAGATTCGCCAATATCAAAAAACAACGAGATTGAACAGTTTTTATGTTAATCCACTGCTCAGGCATCCTGATTAATGACATATTTAGTTCGTATTACAAAACTGATTACATAAAATGTGTTTTGGAGACATTCTGCAGAAATACATCCATCAAATCTGCTTTTTTGATATTCAAGTTTGAATAACGAAAAACGAGTAGCTTGTTTTTCGAGATTCGCCAATATCAAAAACAAGGAGAAATAGCAGTTTTTATTTAAATCCACTGCTCAGGCATCATCATTTAAGATATCGTTAGTTTGTTTTACAAAACTGTTTTAATAAATTGTGTTTTGGGGACATTCTGCAGATATAAATCCATCAAATCTGCTTTTTTGATATTCAAGTTTGAATAACGAAAAACGAGTAGCTCGTTTTTCGAGATTCGCCAATATCAAAAAACAACGAGAAGAAACAGTTGTTATGTGAATCCACTGCTCAGGCATCCTCATTTCTGATATATTTAGTTAATTTTAGATAACTGCGTTATTTAAATGTGTTTTAGAGACAATATGTAGATATACATCCATCAAATCTGCTTTTTTGATATTCAAGTTTGAATAACGAAAAACGAGTAGCTTGTTTTTCGACATTCGCCAATATCAAAAAACAGCGAGAAATAGCAGTTTTTATTTGAACCCACTGCTCAGGCATCATCATTTATGATATCTTTAGTTTGTTTTACAAAACTGATTTAATAAAATGTGTTTTGGGGACATTCTGAAGATATAAATCCATCAAATCTGCTTTTTTGATATTCAAGTTTGAATAACGAAAAACGAGTAGCTCGTTTTTCGAGATTCGCCAATATCAAAAAACAACAAGAAGAAACAGTTGTTATGTGAATCCACTGCTCAGGCATCCTCATTTCTGATATATTTAGTTAATTTTAGATAACTGAGTTATTTGAATGTGTTTAGGGAGACAATATGTAGATATACATCCATCAAATCTGCTTTTTTGATATTCAAGTTTGAATAACGAAAAACGAGTAGCTTGTTTTTCGACATTCGCCAATATCAAAAAACAGCGAGCAATAGCAGTTTTTATTTGAACCTACTGCTCAGGCATCATCATTTATGATATCTTTAGATTCGCCAATATCAAAAAACAACGAGAAGAAACAGTTGTTATGTGAATCCACTGCTCAGGCATCCTCATTTCTGATATATTTAGTTAATTTTAGATAACTGCGTTATTTAAATGTGTTTTAGAGACAATATGTAGATATACATCCATCAAATCTGCTTTTTTGATATTCAAGTTTGAATAACGAAAAACGAGTAGCTTGTTTTTCGACATTCGCCAATATCAAAAAACAGCGAGAAATAGCAGTTTTTATTTGAACCCACTGCTCAGGCATCATCATTTATGATATCTTTAGTTTGTTTTACAAAACTGATTTAATTTAATGTGTTTTGGGGACATTCTGCAGATATAAATCCATCAAATCTGCTTTTTTGATATTCAAGTTTGAATAACGAAAAACGTTCGCCAATATCGAAAAACGAGCTAGTTGTTTTTCGTTATTCGCCAATATCGAAAAACGAGTAGCTCGTTTTTCGATATTCACCAATGTCGAATAACGAAAAACGAAAATCATGCTAACTTCACACTGCCTCATAAATAATGATAATCAATTGTTGTTTGTTAGAAAAAATTGACAGTTTTGCTTTTTTAAGAAAGTCGTGCCACATGCAGCTATATGCATGTAGTACAATCCCTTATCACGAGTGACGATAGATCAGGTTTCCTATCTACGTGACTCCCGTCACAGAGGGAGAAAGAGAGAGAGAGAGAGAGAGAGAGAGAGAGGGGGGAGGGAGATATGAGAGAGAGATATGGGGTGTAACGTCCACTCGACACAAACTAACACTCGAGACTAACATATGGTTTTTAATTTTATTTCAAAAATTCGCTTGCACGTAGGGGTCTTAAGCAGTGGGAGGAAACCAGGGGATCCGGAGAAAACCCACGAAGCTTTACAGGCGCCCCTACTCCTTATCACGTATAATCTGGTATTCGAAACCACGCCAGTTGACTCAATGAAAGGCTTATGATAAAGCCGTCACAGAGGGACACCTATACATGTTCAATTAGTTTGTATAGCTTGAACGTCAAAGTGGTTGAACTTTGGGCAAGCTATTACACCCCCATTCCCACATAAGGTACTGGCCAACGTTTAAATCCCAATAATCACTGGGCCATCCATTCTAAAGAACAAGTCTGTAAACACGAAAACACAATTACGTAAACCTCACCAGAGGAATATGCCTAGGAACTCCAAGAACAAACTTGAAAAGATCCCTCTGTTGCAGGTAGTGCGCAAGGTCGCAACTCACCGGAACTTGAAACGCTATTGGTTTCAACGAACGATCAGATTCCGATACCCTCTGCCATACTCATTGGGCTGCCGCGGTTCCCAGCATTTCGAATTAAATTTTACTAACTTGCGCGTTAAGATGACTGGAATGGCCTCCTTGAATACATCCTTACACCCAGTCCCATACTTGTGGCCAACGTTAAAATTCCAATACTGTACTGTTAAATAGTAAGTGCGGGGGGCGAGGGAGCATCGTACACAAACAATTACACAAGACAGCCCTACGGACATGGGGGAAACACGGTGGCCTAATGGTTAAGACGCTGGCTCGCTAGCCTTCAGGTCGGGTGTTCGATCCTGTATTGGCCGAGAAAGTTCATCCAGATTTTCCTATGTGGTTTCGCCTTGTCAGTGATGCTGTATAGTCGTTCGGGTGGAACGATAAACCGAGGTCCCGTGTACACATTGACGTGTACTTAAAAGATCCTTTGGCAGTTGGAATTCGATACAAGAGTAGGCCGTAGCGCCATAATTCCTTCATAGCACACTGTATGGCTTATTCCCATCTTCATTAGCCCATTTTAGGAGCAAAACAGTAGCACGTTAACCCCGTTTCATTTCATTTCCTACATAACACATGACGCAATATACAGACACCACAAACACACATATCAGATCAAGTTAAAGGATCCGGGAAGAAGGACTTGGAAATGCTATAACAGTACCATTATAGTCATCTATCAGAAGCTGTTTAATGTCCAAATTCCCAGACGCCATGCAGATATGTACGCAATGATCCTGGGATTATTGGAACATCGTGTCGCTAGGTTCGAAACGAGACTTTGATTGTAGTTAGATTATTGGCGAGCTAATGAAATTATTTCTCTAGAGACGGGACCTCACAATAGTTGAAAGGAAAATGTTGATGATCCTCATCAATCAGATCTTTTGACACTGAAAAATGAGTATTATGTCGAGCCTTCACAAAGGAATACCACCGTCGCCATTTCCAGTTAACGGTCATTTGTCATCAACTCGGTGCCTTGTCTATTTTGAGATTTCTGGCTGATCCGCCCACGGGTATTTTATGCGATTGTCGGGTTTTTTTTACGTCCATGTGTCTCTTTACGCGTTTCTGTTTTATACGCCCAAGTGTGTTTTAAATGTCTGTCCGTTTTTATACGCCCATGTTCCTTTAATACGCGTGTCTGTTTTATACGCGCAAGTTTGTTTTAAACATCTGTCCATTTTTATATGCCCACGTGCATTATATACATCGCCTGCCTGTTTTTATACGCGGAGGTGTATTTTATACGCCAGCGTGTACTTTGTACGCCAACGTGTATTTCATTCATATGTCCCTTATTTATACGCCCACGTGCATTTTGTAAACCTGTCTGTTTTATACGCCCACGTGCATTGTATACGCCGACGTATTACTAGTATTTATACATATGTGTTTTTATGCGTCCACGTGAATTTGGATACTCACACGTGTATTTTATACATATGTCCGTGTTTATACATCCAAGTGCAATGTATCAAAAAGCCTGTCATTGAGCCAACTGGCGTGGTTTCGAATCTGCGGTTGTAATTGACAAATCGTAGGGTCGCCTGTCTAACCTTGTTGGTTTTTTGCGGGTCCTCCAGTTTCCTCCCACTGTCAAAGACCCCTACGCACGAGCGAATTATTGAAATAAAATTAAACTATATGTTAGTCTCGAAATTACCTAGTTTGTGTCGACTGGACGTTAAACCCTATTTCTCTGTCTCTCTGTCTCTGTCTCTCTCTCTCTCGATCTCTCTCTTGGTGAGAGTGACAACGCCTCTTTAAAGACGAACAATGTAAAAAATTGGATGAACAGCTTACATTCCTGCTATAAAGGTTTAAGAAATTGATAATATCAAATAAATATTGACAATCTCAGTCTAACTATATTATTCTGAGCTAAGCTATGAGTGTTTGAAATTACATAGTCTTGGTTGTCAAGTACCATTGTCACTATATTAAACAATGTTTCAATTATCCATGTAACGTTAAATTCGTATATGGTGTAGGTGTACTAATCCGTTCAATATCTCGGCCATCAGATTATCTAGAAAGTTAACCATGGGTTTGTTATATGAATAAATTTCGGGACTAACATTTGGTTCCAATTTATTTCTATAATCCGCTTGCGCGTAGGGGTCTTAAGCAGTGGGAGAAAACCGGAGGGGCCGGAGAAAACACACGTGGCTGGACAGGCGACCCTACTCCTTGTCACGTACTATCGGGGATTAGACACCACGCCAGTAGACTCAATAATATACTTGATGATACAGCACGCACCTGCTAACCATTCAGTCATCCAACACCCCAAAAGGTCATATAAGAGTTGAAGAGAAAAGAAAACCTACAATAGGAATATTTAGCTTCTGCATAATGCATCTTTTACAAACATTAAATAAACCGGCATTTTAAGAACTCATCAACGGCCACACATATTCGCTAGATAAATTGTTTCGTAAATAATAAATGCCCCAGTCCGGACTCTCAGTTGTCTCCTCAACAAGGTAATAAAGCTTTGTCCGGAATCGTTTCAGGAACCTACATGTCTGGCATTATTCTAAGACGACACATATCAATGATGTAATCTAGCAAATAAAAGGTTTTGTCGCTGAACCATCTGTTACGATTTGGAATTAGAATCGATCAAGCAGGAATAGAAACTGGTTGTTAATCTAATAGAACAAGCTCAAGTTATAAAACAGTAGACCCAAGTCAACAATTTGATCGTTGATGTGAAAAAAAACCCAATAAAAATCGCAATTACTTTCAATTGTCTTAATACAATTTTCTTTATACGATCGTTTGTCAGTATAGGGAGCAAGGCTAAACGACTCGATTGTACAGCTAAACAAGTACATGTATGAACATATAAAGTACCGAAAATTTTCCATCTTAAAACCGTTCTATCGAATATCAAAGAACGTAAATCGATGCAAGTTTACCATGTGTATCTCAAAGCTCCTGGTTCAAAAACGCAAGGGAGAAGGGTATTTTTTAAAGATATTGTGATTTTTTTTAAATAGAATGAGTTTAACGTCCTACTTCAAGGCCAACTTTTAGTGCAGTCAAAGGTCACTAGATGTAATCAGGAAAAGCGCTAATTCCAGTCCCAGCCCAAACCCAGTTCCGATGTTTAATCCTAACCCCAAGCTACAATCACGTATCTTAACCTAATTCCTTATTTACATCCCGCGACCATGAGGAAAATATAGCTGGCCTTCACAAATAGATTTAGCCACAGATTGGTTCTGAAAGAATTTGATTCATATTGATAAATTTGAGATTTGGCTTCTCTTGGGGAGGAGCTGGTAAAGATTCCGGATCTTGTTTCAATTATGAATTCGAAGGAGGACATTTAACTACACTAACAAATTGTCATTAGATATCATCAAGATTGTTATCATCCAAAACAACCAACAACCTTTCTACATCTGCACCTGGACTCGTCGATGCCAACTGTTAGGGTTTTTTTTCTAAGCAATACTTTATTGAATATTAGGAAACAGGCAAAGCCTGTATACTCCCACTCCTTCAAATTTTAACATGTAAAGTAATAAAACAAATAAAACATGTACACTATGATGTTACAATAACGTTACGTTATAACAGAGGGAAATGACTATGTAACATATAAAAACTAAGATGAAATAACATTAATTAATCATCAAACATATATATACATATAAAAAATACAAAGCCTTGTAAAAAATTAAAAAGGTTTTGTAATTTTTATGAAATTATGAACATTTGAAAATATGGAGTAATTGGCAGCAATGGTAAGTTCGGAAGATCGAGAAAGTGGTAGTTCAATCTTTTCAAACGGCCATATTAGCCTCGATAATGGCCGCGATAGTAGCACAAGGTAAATGTTAGTTCCAATAGCTAATGACACATTTTTATGAGAGACATGATCGAACAGCATCGTTAAAAACAAAACCGTATTGTCACAGGAGTAGTTATAAGAGCCTGTAAGCTCAGTTAATGACTATAATAGGTTGACCAAGATTTCACAGCAGCATCATACCATTGAGGTTCGTTTGTTATTTTTAGTTCTTGCAACTAACTAGAGCTGCGACAAACATCAATATAATGCCACGAGGAAAGACCTTTTCGGCTGTTGTGTTTGATTTAAACTGCCATAAACTGGGATAATTAGCCATGAACTTTCGACTTTTCTTTCGGATAAAAACTGAGATGGAAAAGAATGGCAAAATTAAGACGGGATTAAATAATGCCCATACGGCAGTGCTAGGGCCTACTCTTCCAACTAAGGAAGTCGGATGGCCGAATGGTTAGCTCGTGCGCGCTGTACCATAAAGCCTGTCATTGAGTCAACTGGCGTGGTTTCGAATCCCCGGCTGTGCGTGGCAAGGAGTGGGGGTTTTCCGGGTCCTCCTGTTTCCTCCCACTGCTTAAAAGACCCCTACGCGCAAGCCAATGATTGAAATAAAATTAAACCAAATCTTAGTCCCGAAATGGCCTAGTTTGTGTCGAGTGGACGTTAAACCACATTTCCCTCTATGGTTTATCGTTCTTTTTTTTTCTTCACCAACCATACCACCCTCTTTAATGAAGAAGGACGTACACTATTCAGTGTGCTAATGGGCGGAATTGTGTATGAACTGTTGTGTACTCTTCTGTTCCGATTTCCAACTGCCACGGGTTCTTTTACGTGCACGCTAATATGCACACGGGACCTAGTTTTTTCCGTATTACACGAACACTACACATTGTCGGATGCTAGGCCTCTGACAAAAGGAAAACTAACCGGAAAGTCCCAATAAACTTCCTCAGCCAACCCGAAATCGTATTCACTGGCCGGCCACTGCGGTTACGTGTCTAGATTTAAAAACCCAACATCCAAATAAAATACATTTTATTATCGATCTGCTTCCCACGCTTAAAATGTTCATGGGTAACGGCTCCCCCGTGGATATTTGTATCCCTCGGTTTGATTATTTCGGTTAAAAGTCACATCTATCCACGGTGATTTATCACACAACACTGAGATCTGATCGCAACTAATCCATATTTCACCATTCACTTACGACATCAAATAGAACTTTGAAATGTCTTCTGATTAGGATAAAGATTTGTTTTTCTATTTCTGGACAGATTTCATTTAAGCCCCGTATGCAGTCTAATTAAGGTTAAACCATCATTCCGTTCTGTATTAGCTTTGGTTGTATATTAGGGTGGATAAAAAAATGTATTTTATTAGTAAATGAACGGGATTGGAGAACATGTATGACCTATGTACCCTGCCGCGATAGTTCCTCGGAGTTTTCCCATGTGGTTTGTCAGTGGTGCAGAACAGAGGATCTAGCAAATGCAGCTGCCTAGTCTCTCCTACGGGGCAAACGACCGAGCTCACGTGTATACATTGACGTTTTCTTAAACACCCATTGGCAGTGGGAGTAGCCCATAATTTGTCTGCCATGGTACAAATCCCCTCGTAGTACCGTATGCCATATGCCGGTATTCATTACCTCAGGAGAGTAGGACGTTAAACCGAGGTCCCATGTAAACATTGTTGTGTACGTAAATATCCCCTGGCAGTTAAAATTTGATAAAATAGTACGCCGGGGCGCCGCTGTCCTGGCAGAATTTCCCACATAGCACACTGTATGTCCGTCTACATTAGCCCAGTCGAAACAAAACCGTGGGACGTTAAACCCAAATTCATTTCATTTCCTTCAACCACTCCCCTCTTACAAATATAAACAATTTAAGTTTAAACTAATGGTGTGTGTTTTACATGTTCGTGTTGAGATGAGTTATCGTCGATTTCCTCTTGTCCGTGATGCAGAAGGAGGGCCTGACAAGGACAGCTGCCTAGTCGTTCGGATGGGACGAAAAACCGAGGCCCCGTGTACACATTGGAGTGCACGTAAAAGATCCCTTGGCTGTTGAAATTCGATATAAGAGTAGGTGGTAGCGCCGCTGCCCGGGCAAAATTTCCCTCATAGCACACTGTTTGCCCGTCTCCCATTAGCCCAGGCTAGGTACATAATAGTAGGACGTTAAACCACATTTCATTCATTCATTCTCTAAAACGAATTTCATCTTGGTCATTCAGTAATTTGCCGATCGTGATATATCAATCAACCAATCTAAATCCATGACACAGAAAAATTGTTTACGTTGTCTACGAAAGGATCCAGCGTACTAGGGCCGTATCTAGCGGGGGTTCAGGGGGTGTACATTTCACCCCGGAATAATAAGGCGCCCCTAGAAATGACGGCCCCATCCCTCCACAAAAACAAAATTGACAGCATTTCAATTATAATATGATACACTTGATTA
Organism: Patella pellucida; assembly: GCA_917208275.1. Taxonomy (NCBI): domain Eukaryota; kingdom Metazoa; phylum Mollusca; class Gastropoda; family Patellidae; genus Patella; species Patella pellucida. The sequence goes on from OU795038.1 coordinate 73,188,192, forward strand.
TGATCAATATCAGTAATTTTGGCATGATATTGGCGCCCCACCACTCTGCTGCATCCCTACTTTTAAAATCCTACATACACGACAGTTTTCACGAGAATGAACCCGTGTCGGCAAAAAAATAGGTATGTCATGTCGTATGAACTATGCATGGGACGAAAAACCGAGTTCCCGTGTACACATTGGAGTGCACGTAAAAGATACCTTGGCAGTTGGAATTCGATGTAAGAGTAGGCCGTAGCGCCGCTGCCCGGTCAAAAATCCCCTCATAGCACACTGTATGGCGTATGCCCGTCTTCAATCAGCTCAGGTTAAGTGCATAACAGTAGGACGTTAAACCCCATTTTATTCATTTGGTCGTATGAACTATGCAATTTTCGAGATTTTATAAATAGCTGAAATTAGCGGTCAGTGTCCTGGCGTGTTTATAAAATAAAACCTGTTAACTATTAATCTATTTTGGTATATTTTTGCGTAAAAAGGATTATAATACAAAGTCTTAAAATATACCCGATTGGTGATAAGGGTGTTAATATATTTCTGTATTTTTGTTAATTCTGCATGGAGCAGAAAGGGGTATCTTTAAATAAAATGAATCTACCATAATCGTCCTCAAACTGTGATAAACAGTTGTCCGAAAACTGTTTAGTTACGTTTGGCATTTTCGAAGATAAAAAGAATGATAAAGATATATGAACTTAAAAACACCTGATTTGTATAAAATCTTATAAGTGAAAGCTTCATATCTCGTCATACTGAGTTTATCAGGAAATCGCGCTATACTCCAACGTATTAGCCAGGTTTACAGTAAATCACGTCACACTCAGTGTAACTGTAAATCACGTCATACCCAGTTTAATTGCAAAACACGTCATACATAGTGTAACTGTTAATCACGTCATACCCAGGTTAACAGTAAATCACGTCATACTCAGTATAACTGTAAATTAGGTCATAGTCAGGTTAACAGCAAATCACGTCACACTCAGTGTAACTGTGTCTCACGTCATGGCCAGGTTAACAGTAAATCACGTCATACTCGGTGGAACTGTAAATCACGTCATACATAGTGTAACTGTTAATCACGTCATACCCAGGTTAACTGTAAATCACGTCATACTCAGTGTAATAGTTAATCACGTCATACTTAGTTGAACTGTAAATCACGTCATAATCATTGTTACTACTGTAAATCACGTCATACTCAGTGTAACTGTTAATCACGTCATGCTCAGTGTGACTGTTAATCACGTCATACTCAGTTTAACTGTTAATCACGTCATACCAAGTTTAACTGTAAATCACGTCAGACTTGATTGGTTAATTAGACACTGTCGATTGGACAATTACTACACTCTGTTTAGTAAGACGTGTACAAATAGTACTACTTTTTTAATTTTTGTGCTCGTGGATCTTCCTCAACTGATTTTTTTTTTGGCAAATATCTTCAAGATATTCTGCTCAAATGATCATTACACTATTTTCATCCTTTATCCAAACACATCCCTGAAATACATAAAACAGAAGAAAATCAGTCATAAATTAATAAAACCATTGTCATGCATCATAACTTATTAGTAGGCAGCGTGGAATGTTTTGGGCAATGTGTACTTAAAGAAGAAGTGGAATGAAATGGAATTGAGATAAACGTCCTACTGTTCTGCTCCGACTGGGCTTATGAAGACAGGCATAAGTTTATCTACAATTAAAGTACTTGTGTAATACAACGGTAATTAATCATTTAGATACCATCCGAAATTTATAACGGGTCTAAAAATATATCTCTATTTTTGGTAATTCTTCCGAAAAAAGCTACCAGAAGTGTCCTAGAGCTGTATTTATCAGTTTTCAACAATAGTTCTGACAAATACAACTTAACCGATTTGGTAATGAGTGGTGTTAATATATTTCACTATTTTTGGCAATTCTATGTCCAGTTTGAGGACAATTATGGTAGTTAGATTTTGTTTAAAGATCTTTAGACACAACATGGACAGGTGTGGATGGAATGGTGCCAATTAGTTGTGTTATATATATAAAGTTACTTACGATAAATAGGAAATATTTCTATCCAGATATACTTCATGCACCTTTATTTTTTTTTTTATATTACATTGGTATTTTTCGAAAGACTAGGATATACATTCATGAAATGATACGTGATAAACATCCCATTTTTCTGCTACAACCAGACTAATGAAGATGAACAAATGCCATGAATTTTGTTATAAGGGATATTTTGCCTGGACACCTGTGCTGTGGCCCTTAGGTTTATTTCGAATTTAAACTGTCAAGGGTCCTTTAATGTGCACGCCAATGTTTGGTCCCGTCCGGTCTGAACAACTTACACTTGACTTCTAGACAGGACCCTGGCCCTACATTTCTAACAAGGTGAAACCACCCCTTCTGGGAGATTAAACGGAACTGATAGATGAACTACAATTATTAAATTTCATTTTAGTATTCTATGTTTATTGGAAAAATTCCCAACCGAGCGAAATAATGGGAAAATAATATTTTGCATAAACTAATTGCATTTTAATCACCCTGATTATAGAAACTGTTAGCCTATAACCGTTGTTATTTTGCTTATTGTCTTTTTTGTAGGTCATCGGGATTTTTCGACATAACTTACTTTTTTGAACTCATGACCTGGAAATATTATTATTGTTGTTTTCCATCTATCTCATGTCATCTTCCACATGTCACCTTCTTCAATCTACGTCATGGTGTTCAGAAAATGAGAGGACTTAGAATCGAAACGTAATTAATGAGTTCTTTCTGGAAATTGTTAAAACGTAGTAAGGCTGTGATCATTATCCATAATTGAGCGCAGAGTGTCCCTGTACACTTGCTTATCAATTTGTGTACAAATCGAATTCGAGGAACAGCATCAAAATCATTACCTGATTGGCTGACAAATTGTTTGGGACTACGGGGGTATCCCTGGTGGAGTTTCTAGCCTGGTTTAACTTTGAAAATGATGCGCGGGGTAGGCTATAGTCTGGAAAGACACATCATCTGCCACAGTTGTCTCCCTTATTACCACTTCCGTCATTTCTACTAAACATGTGCAAAATGTCGATGAATTGTAAAAAAAAACTTGAATGATTTATAGCAAATAAACTGACTCAGAATTTTTTTTAAAATTTGAAATGTGTTTTTATCGAAAGGAACCGAGTGGTTGATTGGTATGGCAGGACAATTTTATTCACGATTTCGAATTAAATAAATAGTGACAGGGGTACCTCACGGAGAAAACAAATGCCAACAGAAAAGCATATTCCTGAAGCAATGGCCCGAGAAATCCCTCTCTGGCCATTGCTAGATTGGCTTCTGATACTTGAACTTTTGAGCAAGTGTATCTATTCTTCTTGTTCAATCAAATCTACCACTTACGTACAGTAACATGACAGTCCTTCGTTTCATCTTGGGTCTTCCCTAACATTTGGGACAAAGATTTAAGGTATTAAACACGGTGAAATCTGTTTGTTTCCATACAGTAGTGTTTACTTGACGTCAAGCCGATAGCCTCGTGCGTCACGCAATTAGTTTTACTGCAATATCCTGCTATGCGCTGGTTAATTTAGCATAAAAAAACGTGCAGTCATGACGTAACGTTATGTAAACACAGTTGACCCTATAAGACGCCTAGTTTTAAAGGTAATATCTTTGTAACGAAGTCAGTGATTGGTTGTTAACGGGACCACTGACCAGTCATAATTAGCACCAATAATAATCCACCCAGTCCAACAGTGAGTTGTGGGATTAGCTCTAAACATGTTTAGTAAATATTATATGATTGAAGAAAAATATGAAGAAAAAATACTGTATCTGTCCTCATGTACCCGTGCAACAGTCCATTCCCGAATATAAACGCACACTTGTGGGCTTTTGCGATATAGCTTTCAAAACCAAAAACATTTCAAAAATATAGATAAAGGTTAACCTATAATTGTTGGAAATATGACAGTATCTACATTATTAATATAAGTATTAAATAGTGCAATCGGAAATACGTGTTATATCTGACCTTTTGTCAATAATTGAGTTTGATCTTTCGCTACAGCAGGGGACCACGGTGAATCAGTTATTCGATCATCGTGTTAATTGAAAAACTACCTAGGGATATTAAATGTTTCACATTCGTTGGATGGATAAAAAAAACAAAGTCCCGGAGTGTACATGTTAAAATAAATTTTGACAGTTGGTATTCTATGAATAGGAAGTGACAGTGTTGCTGTTAGGGTAGAATAGCTCATACAGCTCCCCGCGCGGCGTATGTCCGTCTTAATTTGCTCGAATGGTTTTAAACAGAAGGACGTTAAAATCCATTTAATTTAATTCTGCTATTAGGTAAATGGAAAAGTCATACATCGGTAATGTCATTTGGAAGTATGTTTCACGCGGTACATTTCCTGTCCTTTGAACTAATTAAATACTATTTCAGTTTTGCGCTACTATGTTGTAGATTGGGTAGTATGTGGTAATATTGGGTTGGTATTTGGTTGGTGTTGTGTAGTATTGGGTATATGGTCCCGCTGGGCTCCAAGGATTTAAAAACAATGTGATTATCGAGGCATAATTGATATTTAATCCTAGTTAATCTATAATCTGTGTGAACTTTGATCAATAAATCTGGGTAATGACGTACAATTTGTTTTGAATCGAGGGGCAGTTGGTTGGCCGAATGGTAAGCGCACACGTTGTATCTTAATATCTGTCATTGAGTCAATGATGTGGTTTCGAATCCCCAGTTGTACGTGATAAGGAGTAGGGTCGCCTGTTCAACCTTGTCGGTTTTCTCCCGGTCCTCCGGTTAAAATGAAATTGAGCCATGTGTTAGTCACGGAATGACCTAGTTTGTGTCGTGTGGACGTACATCTCTGTCTGTTTTGAATCGTGAACGACATAAAATCAAAAAGTGGATTAACGTTCTAACTCAGTGACCAACCGAGCTCATTTCTCATTGCTTGATATAGATAAGAGGGACCAATTCGGTACCTCGCTTGGATAAAAGCAGTAATTGTATTCCATAGAAGTGTGACCTCTGTGTTCAATTACGAAAGGCTATTGAAATAATCTAATAAAGTTGGACACGCGCCATGCAGAAACATAAAAGGGACGAATCTGTGACAGAACCTACTCGTAATGATAAATAACGGTTGTCGTTGTGCTTTTCAGTTGTTCGACGGCGTTAGACTGTATTGTGTTTCCTCTTCATGGAATAAGTTGTATCCGACTGATTGGGACAATAAAAAGGTAAATACTAATTATTTCTTACCAAAAACAATATCAGGTTTCCCCTTGTCAGTTGGGCAGGTGATCGACGGAGTTAGACTGTATTGTGTTTCCTCCACATGGAATAAGTCGTATCCGACTGATTTGGACAAACAAAAGGTATCTGGTTTCCCCTTGTCAGTGTAGCAGGGCGAATGAGCTGGCCAGGGCGAATGAGCTGGCCAGAGCAGTATCTAGCTGTTCCAGTAAGACAAATAACTGAGGTCCCGTGTACACATGTTCGTGCCCCTAAAAGAATACTTGACTGCTGGTGTATGATTGTGGACGGCGCTCTATATGGAACAACGATCGAGAGCCCCGCCCTGACCGCTAAAAATGGCACAAAAACCGAAGCTCTGTGCACATGCTCGATTGTTTGCCTGGCCACAGCCCCGCACCGACTGCCAAACCTGGCACAAAAACCGAGGCCCTGTGTATAAGTTAGGGTGTTTGCCATCCCCACCAGACCCCATCAGGTCAATAGAGTCACCCTGATTTAAATCCGCGTTGCAAGTTTACCACATTAGTTAACCGTGATAAATTCAGTTGATATATGGGGTCTTTTCTCATCGACACCATATTTTATAAAGCTGAAAACAGTCTATGGTTGTAACAAATTACCCCAAGGGAACCAGAATATGTCTGGGTCGTCAAGGGAGGTCACCCAATCACACTTCCAATTTTCTTTTCCGAACCGTAATTTTCTTCAAGTCAAATGCGTTCAATCTAAATGCTTTTTTAAATCTTCGTCCAACTCAATTGTGCAACAGAAAATTGAATTTAAATAAATCAAAAAAATAAATTGATCTGATGAACACCGACTCAATTGTGCAAATAAAATTAGAATTTACATTTTTTTTTTAAAAAAAGGTTAATCAGATTTCAATATTAAATACAACGTCAATCTGATTAAAAAAAACATATCCATTTTCGTTCCGTTTTGATTAGTTCAAACACTAGGATCTGGAAGTGTTGTTATACGAATAAATGAAATGGGGTTTAACGTCCTATGCTTCTGCAGAGTGTTGTTATATTTAGGTTTGAGGATTAGCCAATGAAATGGTCTGTTACGGCGTGCTATGACGTGCTCTGTGCGGAACTGTAGGTAAACCTTAAAATATTTAAAAAGAAAAAAAACAACAATTAAACCCGTCCATTAGAATTAACGAGTTACAAGAACACTTTAAAAATCTTTCAAAGAACATTTCCACAAATAAAAACCGAATTGTCGACGATTACTTATATATTCATATTAATTATTTAAGTATCAATGATTCTCTGATTGCCGATATTGATAGGCCTATTACAGGTTGTGAAATACTCGACGCCATTAAACATTTAAAGGCTGGTAAAGCATGCGGCAATGATAACATTTTAGATTAATTATTTATACATTGTACAAATAAATTAATACCTTGTCTATTATTATTATTCAATAGTGTATTAAGCTATGGATGTTTTCCAACATCAATGTATATAGGTAACATTTTGCCAGTACACGAGAACCCGACAATTAAAGAGGTATCACCCTATTAAGTTACCTCGGTAAACTTTTTACATTAATTCTAAATACAAGGATATTAACATTATAAACTTACTAACGTCATAGCAAATTCACAATTTGGCTTTTGAAAAGGTTTATCCATTTCGACGTATTTGTTTTACAAACAATAATTAATTGTACATTAAAACGTAAAAATGTCTTAATGGTGGTTTCATTTATAATTATTTAAAAGCATTTGATTTTTTTCATCGCTCTAGTCTTTGGTACAAATTATTCCAAGAAGGTATGGATGGTAAAATTCTAAAACTAATTTGTTCACTGTATATCAAAGTTAAATGTCGGGGTAAATACCAAGGTGACTTATCTGATATTTTTAATTGTAATACCGGATTTTTCAAGGCGAAGAAGCAAATTTCAAATTGTTTAATATGGGTCTTGGTTATATCTTTTAAAACAATCTTTTCCACAAGCAGTCATTTATATTAATTAAGAGTAGTGTTTTTGATATTTTCAAGCAAAATTGTTTTGAAAAAAACATTTTCATCTCCTAACGGCTATACTTGCATCGGCACAGTATTTTTAATTTTCCTCTTCAGTATTACTTACGTAAACCTAACATTTTAAATATATTAAAAATATTGCAAAAATAAGACTATCTGCACATAGTCTAAATGTAGAAATTAGTAGATACATAAATATAGAAAAACAAATAAAGATTCTTTGAAATTATTGACTTTTAACAGCTGGATCAGTTTATATACACTTAGATTTGTAAACTAATATTTTATATAGCGTTTGCGAATATCGTCAAAAAGGAGGCATACTGGGATGTGATGCGTTTCGTCTTCAATTTCTGCTAAGCTACATTACATAAAAGATCTAAACATTACTTACAGAATTAAATCATTTAGCCCACATTGGTAATCTCTCTCCGTTGTACAAATGTCATAATTTGTATATTTTAAATAATCTTGTAAAAATTTGTATTTGATGAGTTGTATTCACTAAAAGATAAACAACTTTGAACGTTGAACAATTTAACATCACTGGAGTAGATGGCCCAATTAAATATTGTTAGAATACATGATCTAATTAAATATTCATAGAATAGATGACCCAATTTTATACTCATAGAATACCGGATCCAATTAAATATTGATTGAATAGCTGACCTATTTAAATGTGGGATATAATAGATGGCCCAATTATTTCTATAGGAATACGTCTTTAAACCATGATCAACCTTTTATAACCGTTTAAACTGTTAAGCCACTGATACAGAACTTGGGATATTTTTTTCGTTTGTTATGTGATTAATGCAAATGACATTATTCAATTCCTGATAGAATATGACAATTTGGAATCTGTTGGATTATTAGATTTGTGACTGGTATCAAAAAGCAATTATCTATAATTTCCAAGATTTATCACACCAGTGATTTCGCTCAATACCGCTTTATCCAATTACCCGTTCATGATTTTAGCAGATCTAAAAGGATGTGTGGATATTTTTTGCTACTTATGTTTGGGTTGTATGGCTAAATAGTTAGCGTACATCATTACCTTCCTCAACTTTAAGATAATTTTAATTTTATATATAGTATTTATTGTTTGTTAATAACTATTATTATTATTTCTTTTTTCTTTTTCTTTATCTTTTTACTTACACATCTTTTCATCTTGATTGTATTATTGTATAATTTTAAAGCTATAAGTTGTTTAACTTAATGCTATATGTAATAAAGTATTATTATTATTGTATCATAAAGCCTGTCATTGAGTCAACTGGCGTGGTTTAGATTCCCCGGTGTACGTTACAAGGAGTAGGATGGCCTGTCCAACCTCGTGGGTTTTCTCCAGATCCTCGTTTCCTCCCACGCGCAAGCGAATTATTGAAATAAAATTAAACCACACTTAGTCCCGACCGGAATGACCTAATTTGTGTCGATTGGACGTTAAACACACACACACTCTCTCTCTCTCTCTCTCTATCTCTGCTATTCAACATGGGAAATTTCGTGACCAACATATTGTTTTTAAACAGCCTTTAATAGAAAATCCACTACGCGTAAACAAAACCGATAAGACAAATCTGTGGACAAGACAAACAACAGCGAAATGAAATGAACACCAAAATATCAGATCAAATGCATGGATCCGGTATCAAGGCGTAAGCATCCACTGTGCTGAACAGCAATACAGATGGGCATATGCCATACAATGTACTATGAGGGAAATTTTGCCCGGGCAGTGGTACTATACTATCCTGTATACTGACAATTGAAACCATGCGTTGTACAGACCCGGATCTGTAATAATACAGGTTTAAGTCAAATTGAAAGACTTATCAATAAATGATCGCTTGGTTTTGGGTGCTATGGGGAGGCAAATGGAACAGCCAGGCATTGGTAGCGCATTTGAAGTACATTTCCCGCGGTATAACACTCTATTTTGGAAAATATTTCAAATGATATGTCTATTTTACATCATTAGCTCGTAGTATTGGGTAGTATGTGATGATATTGGGTTGGTATTGGGTGATAATTGGTAGTATTGGGTAAATCGTCCCGCCGCGTTGAACAAGTAATGCGAACATCTTGAATGTGGCCGTCTCCTGATTGGCGATGGTCTGTCATGTAGCCATTTTCAATAGAAGACTTGATCTCGTTTTAACTCCGAACATGTTATCAAGCTCGTCACTAATTTCGATTGGTCTGGCACCATTGATGGAAAATATCACTGTGAGTTTACTGTTCCTCTATTTCTAACTGAAATGCCTGCAAAGTTTAAGGTTCGTTCAAATGTCAAATGGACGGGTAGATAACAGTTCACTTCATGAGAACGATTCACCGAACGATATTAAGACATAATATTCACTATACAGATTTAAAGCCGCAGCCAAGAAGTATTTATTGTTAACACAATATTATATAAAAGCAAAACGTTACATGTATTGAATGACCGAATTGTTTAAGAGTTGTGTCACGTGTCGAACCTCGTGGACGTTCTCCGTCCGTAAGCGCGCGCGATTGAATTGACATTGCATTAAACCACCGCTCCCTCTCTCCTTCTCCCTCTCCCTTCTCTCTCCTTTATCCGCGTTTACATCTGACATGATCTTATGACCAAGTCTACAACCAGGCTTAGTTGACCAGTATTTGTCCTTAAGAAGCTTTTATCAGTTAATGCGTCTACTTCTGACAGTGTGGAAAGCAACAAGATTGTACGTCCTGCTAATCGCGTTTAAACCGGCTTACTCGGGTTGGTCAAAGGGTATATAAATAAAGTTCCTTAGGTCGGACTCAATTTCAGGTATTATTTGTCTGTCATGATTGCTTGAGATAATCAACAAATAGCCGTCTGCATTAAATTTTCCAGACATATTGACAAGTCATATCAGTCAAGCAAACAGATAACAGCTTATATGGAATGTCCTGTTTATGGAGGCAAGCCTGGGTTGGCTAAAGCGCACGGTTTTGTAAATTATTTGTTAGTGAAATGAAACGAATGGAACAGATACTATACGTTGGCGTTCACGTAAACGGATGCTTGACAGATGGAATTCGATATAAAAGAAAATCGTAACGTCTGGGCATAAAGTCCAAATTAGCACATTTCATGCAATGTGCCTGTCTTCTTTATTCCAGTTCGGGCAGACAAAAGGGACGTTTAACCCCATTTTATTTCAATTTTTCCCACTCGACACAAACCAGGTCATTTCGCCACTAAAACAGAACGACCTACGTTGCATCCAACCAGATCCTGTCTTACCCCGACCGTAGGGGTAAGATGACGTTGGGTGACCGAATAACAAGGAGACGACCGTTTGTTGAGCGAATAGGGTGTTGGCTTGTTTGTTGACGTGCACGGAGCAGTCCTCTCCTGAACTCACCTGTTGTATTGCCGGATCCCGAATAACGTACTGGCGTTAGTGTTGGACTACGCTTCCCTCAGAATACAGCACTACGGAAGTTGATGGAGACACCGTTTAGAGTATTTAGTTACTCGTATTTTCCGATGAATCCTTTTATTGGATGAAGTCACGGTAATATGGATATGTTACGCTGTTTCCAACAGGTGTATGGAAACGTTACTATACGGTCTATTCCAACTGTCAAGGGATCTTTAACACCCGACCTCCGGGCTAGCGAGCCAGCGTCTTACCCACCGTGATCCCCCGATACGACCGACTAGACACTGTTCGTTCAACACACTCGTCCCTAATCACATGCGCGTCATTCGCAAGGAACGTAAAAATTTACTTGACATTTGAAATTCGATATAAAAGTGGGCCGCAGTGCCGCTCTCCGGGCAAAATGTCCCTCATACCACGTGTATGGCGCAAGTCCGTCTTGAGTATGACAGCGGGGGCAGAACAATAATGCACTGTAAAGTTATAGTTATTTAGCATGTTGCTAGGGCAATAGATGGGTTCCTACGCAGATATATCACTGTATTCTAGATTACAACCGAATGTTCGTTCGTTCGATTGTGGAGATTTAACGTCAACAACTGAATGTACATGTATACTACAAAAAATATATGCAGTCGAAATCTTTTTTTTGTGGTAGGCGTTGGAGCAATATGGGATACCTCTATTCAAAGAACACCTCCATTAAGCAAGCATTTAGAAATTACCCTTGGGTGCCTGCTTCATACAAGTTTTACTGTAGTGGAGATCGGTCTTTATACTTATTGTGTTCTGTCCTGTTGTAATGGCAGCAGTGGTCAGATATACAGTCATCTTGGGTTAACATGGAACAAGTTGTCAAGTCGTTCGGATGGCACTGACAAACCCGAAGTTAAGATGGAATTCATAGAAAATGAGTTGGATACAAACGCTGAACCCCCCTCCCCCGGCGGCATCTAATATGCAAATCCCATTCTCTTCTGATAGAACACATTAGAATATACAGTTAGATAATCATTCTTTGTCTGACCTCCTGACACGTGTTTCATCCCTGTGCTACCAGCTTTTACAACAATCGTTTGATTGGTCTAAGCCAATAAAGCCGCTCATTTGAATTCAAAACCCGTTTTCATAAGCCTGGGCGGTTGAACGTCTTACTTTTCTAAACTGGAATGGAATTGGGTTTAACGTCCAACTGTTGTGCTCCGGGACCTTGTTTTTTCGTCCCATCTGAACGACTAGACATATATCCTTGTCAGACCCTCGCTGACAAGTGGAACTGCTTTTTGAACAAACGTAGATAAAGAAGACAGACATGCAACCTTTTGTGCGCTGTTTGCCGGGACTGTGGCTTTTCCATCTACGCTAAATCCAATGTCAAAGGCTCTTTTACGTGTGGGCAAACATGAACAAGCGACCCCGAGTGGGAATTTCACGGAGACTATGTTTCTATATCGACTTGTCGTGCGTGCTGTATCATAAAGCCTGTCATTGAGTCAACTGTCGTGGTTTCGAATCACCAGTTGTACGTGGCAATGAGGAGGGTCGGCTATCCAACCCCGTGGGTTTTCTCCGGGTCCTCGGTTTCCTCCTACTGCTAGAGACCCCTACGTACAAGTGAATTATTGAAATAAACCATAGGTTATTGTGGGACTAACGTATGGTTTGATTTTATTTCAATAATTCGCTTGTGCGTAGGGTTTTTTATCACTGGGAGGAAGCCGGAGAAAACCCAGGAGGTTGGACAGACGACCCGACTCTTTGTTATATACAGCACGATCGACGTGCTAACCGATGCCCCCCCCCCCCGATAAGATATTGAGGACGTGCACTTTGTGGGCGCCTGACTGTAACTCGCGAGCTATTAGTCCTTACGCAAGTAGAGGTTCCTAAAATAGTACATGGACACAGTTAGCAGATATGAAGTATTTAATAATCAGAAAAGAAAGGATAACGTATTCTGGATTACTGGGAATATACACTAGTTTTGGTTACCATGTATATATATAAAAACTAATTAATCGTATAGGTATATGCTTATCTATGAAACGGATTAGAGAGATAACACAGTCAATACTCCATTGCTAAAAAAATAAAAACCAAGTACGAACAATCCAAATCATAACACAGGATCCTAAAAACGTTATAGGCAAAATAGTGTATTCAAGCAAAATAGTGTAATCAGCAAATGGACTGCTCCTCGTGTACAAAAATACACGACAAGCAGTGGTAACAGGTGTCCGGAAGAGTAAGCTTACCCTGCCTGGCGTCACACCCGCCATAGCTGCATCCAAACTATTATGCGAAGTCTCGATAAAATAGCGTGATTGGCCAATGGACTATCAATGACAGTCTACACCGGTTGTGTTCCTGATACAAACGGTAAAGACAAATAGTGTAATCAGGCAAAATAGTGTAATCAGCAAATGGACTGTTCACCGTGTACAAAATACACGCAAGCAGTGGTAACAGGTGTCCGGAAGAGTAAGCTTACCCTGTCTGGCGCCATAGCTGCATCCAATCTATTAGGCGAAATGTCAGTCAAATAGCGTGATTGGCCAATGAACTATAGTATGCAAAATGCGCGTGATGAACTGTCTTAACGATGTAGTAGACATTATCAGGGTGATAGTAACAGTATACGTGTCAATTAAAAATATCTAGAATAATAGCCAAGAGAGACACGTTATATTTACCAATCAAATCAAAATGACGGCCATGAAACTTTTTAAAGGCCTTAATAAGTTTAGTGCGCAAGTATCCTTGTAGTTGAAGCTTAGATGACAAATGCCTCGATCTACTTAAAAAATCAGAATAAAAGGAACAAGCTCTCGTGTAACGAATTAGCTGAGACACAAACACTCCATAAGCTGGTGATATTGGAATGTTACTACTAATAAATGGAAAGTTAACATCCCGTTTATTGTACAATTTAACACTCAGTTTATGGCAATTGTCATATTCGAGACGCAGATCCAAGTAGGAAGCGTAATTGTCACTGTCAGTGGTATTTTTAATTTCAAGCTCATCAGGATATATGAAGTCTACATAATCACTAAATTTAGGATTATTAAGGGCTAAAACATCATCAATATATCGATAAGTGAAATTAATATCCTAGGGATTAATTAGTTATAGTTTAGCTAATTGTTAATCCTTTCTAATCTGGTCTGATCATAATATGTAAATCAGTCAGTAGCCTATACTCAATAACCACTATAACAATATTAGGTATTTTTGTTATTACAATATTGTGAATTGTTATTAACACTTATGGATAGCGGTTCTCTATTCTTGTATACTTTATAATTTGTAAATTGATTTCTATTTTGCGTCATTGCCAAAATTATCATCATTAGCCTTGACAAAATAAAAAAAAACAACAACAGCCTCAAAAACATGTTAATATGACACGCGTTGTTTATAGCACGTCTTGAAGCTGTCGTGTAATAGGAATATTTTCATTTTCGTTTTCATTTGGCTAGTCTACACCGGATCCAACAGTTGTATGCCAGAATATTGGAGGATATAGTGTATCAGTTAGATATTACACACGAATGTGAGTTATTTATATTATTCTCAAATGTTATCCAGTGTTTTTTGAAAATGTCGTCAATTATTATTAAGTTGGAAACACATGTTTGAAATCGTCAACGGTTTAGTCTATAATCATCGTTTGGTCGTCACACGGAGGATTGTCAATAACGTTTTAAAGTCATTTGAAGGATCGTTAATCCTTTTTTTTGAAGTGTTTGGTCTTCATGTGGAGTACCGTTAATCATTTTTTTAAAGTTTATTGTCGTCATGTGCAGGATCGTCAATATCTTGTTGACGTCATTTGAAGTATCGTTAATCTGTTTGGTCGTCAGGTGGAGGATCGCCAAGGTCTTTCTAAAGTCATTTGAAGGGTCGTTAAAAAAAAAATTGTGAAGTTTTTGGTCGTCATGTGGAGGACCGTTATTATCGATCGTTTTAAAGAGAGGGAGAGAGAGATAGAGATGGGGTTTAACGCCCACTCGACACAAACTAGGTCATTTCGGGACTGACATATGGTTTAATTTTATTTATATAATTCGCTTGCGCGTAGGGGTCTTTAGCAATGGGAGGAAACCAGAGGACCCGGTGAATACCCACGGGGCTGGACAGGCGACCCGACTCCTTACAACCAGAGATTCGAAACCACGCCAGGTGACTCAATGACAGGCTTTATGATACAACACGCACGAGCTAACCATTCGGCCACCCAACCCCCTCAATCGTTTTAAAGCTTCTGGTTGTGATGTGGGGGATGGTCAATATATTCTTTTAAGGTTCGTTAATCTGTCTTTAAAGTTTATAAGGTCGTCGATTAAACATTCAACATCCAAGAGCACCTTAGAGGACCTTAAATGTTATCGAAATTATTAATTGGGCATAAACTTTTTGATCTAGACCATACTCAACTCTCGATGTCATCTATAGCTTACGATATTTACTGGATTTGAATACAGTTTGTGATGGATAATTTAACGGAACATTGGATAATCGAGACTTTATCAAGAAATTTGAGTAATGACGATCGAGACTAGCCTAAAGTTCAATGACTAACATCTCGGTTCAGAGTGAAGCAAATGGAATAAAATTAAATGAAATGGGGTTTAACGTTCTATGTGTGCAATGAGATAAAATTTTTCCCGAGCAGCGGCACTATAGTCTACTCTTATATGAAATTGCAAATGGCATTGGGGGGGGGCTGTCGGAATATCCCGAGGAACTTTCAAGGCAAACACCGGAAGTGAGTCTGAAACCTCCTGGTTCGCTAGGGAGTAGGTAGTGTAGTCTTTCTATCAATAATTTCCCGCCATTCAGCCTTATTCGTAAATTAGGATATCCGACGTGGGTACAGGGTGAGTTTCGGTACTTTCAGACGTGTGTAAGGGGGTGATCTGATGATCTTTTGTAATTTGGAAGTGCGCTTAAGATCATAAGGTCTATAATTGAGTCGAGCGTGTACATGCATGTGACACAGAGTGAGATCACCCATTGCTTATGGGATCCCTACGCGCTAGCGAATTAACGAAATTAAATGGAACCATATCATATAGTAGTCCCGAAATGACATAGTTTATGTTGAATCGAGGTTAATGCCCTCTATATCTCTCTTTCTCCATCTCTCTCTCTCTCTCTCTCTCTCTCTCTTAATTTGTGACTAGGTAAGCGTTGTAATCTGTTTCAATAATATTAACCAATATATTCATAATGCTATTTCACTCCTGACTGATCTGAAATGGGGTTTTATTTGAATTGCGTATTATTATAGTTTTCACCAGACCGTTTCAATTTAAAATACTTGCTTTCTAACCAAGTGGCCAGGGATCGAAACAGAGCAATGAAATCGTCACATAATAACAATTTTACGAGGTGTTGTGATACGTCTTATCTTGATGTTAAAGTTTTTATATTATATTTATTTGGGGATGCGCCATGTTGTATTTCTATGGGGTAACGTCATGTTTTGGTAATGCTGTGATATGTCCCAATTTGCCCATCTTTATGTTTATAGTAATTATATATATGGCGGTAATGGATTATGTTCAACCAATGAAGCATCGGGGATTGGGTTTCAAATTTGACCAGAAAATCAAATAGGCAGACGATTCGTATTGTTGAGAGACTATATCATAATTAGAGATGGTCAAAAATTCCACGAAGGTAATCTGATTAAAACACAGATCTATTTTCGTTTCGCTATTTTATGCAAATAGAATAATGACAGGTAAACAAAAATTGTAACTATAAAACACGAAACGAATCTTGGATCAGAGCTAGTAATGATGAGATTGGTGATTGGACAGTTAATAGCGATCTCCATTTATTAATTAGTTAGTGAATTATACTAGGTGGTTTTATAAATGGCGATCGTCATTAGGAATATTTTTCTCTTATTTGAAAAAATAAAAATAGGCTGTTCTAATCGCACTAGCACGTTACGTTATGTTGGATTATTAAGGGTAAGTGTTTCTGAATGCATATACTTTCTGAGACAACCTCGTGATTCTCAATGATAATACTACTGAAAAGAAAATACTAATAATTCTTCT
Source organism: Patella pellucida (assembly GCA_917208275.1). Lineage (NCBI taxonomy): Eukaryota > Metazoa > Mollusca > Gastropoda > Patellidae > Patella > Patella pellucida. Next base: position 73,204,963 of record OU795038.1, read on the forward strand.
CATAATACTAACAATAAAGGTATTACCGACATATTTTAAGACAAACGCACGGCCATATGTGGCGTCATCGAGTTATGAAGAATATCAACAAAATGAAAAGGGGGTTTAACGTCCCACATGTCTGAACCAACGGCTAAAGTGAAGGCTGGCATATGTTATTCAAATACTTAACTTGCAATGTCCGTCTACAATTAGCCCCGCTTGAGAACAGACTTAAAGCTAGTTTAATTCCTAAATTACTGTCTGAACCGAGATAAATCAAAAACGGATTTATTCGATTAAGAACAAACTACTCTACTTTGGTTAGTATACACTTGTGTGTTTGAAATTAACTCCGGTTATATAAAATCCTTTGTACAACTATATACCCCAGCGAATAAAAAAGTTCTCTCTTATTTGACACCGTGAAATACCGAAATGGAAGCTACTTACGTCATTTAGCGGGATAGATCATTTCGTACAATGGGGTCAAAGAAAGGCGTGTCGTAACGATGTTTGGCTCTGTTTTACGACCAAAAACTAGAACCTGGATACCGAATAGCGATTTTTTGTCTCATACGCACGACTAGACGTCTTTTCTTGTAAGGATCTTCTTCCTAAACCACTGACAACGGAAACAACGTTGGAAAATCACCCCCATGCCTCCCCCCCCCCCTTTCGACGTTATTACCTAACAGATATTTGCGGTGAAGTATTTGAGAGATAATAATCTTGTTCCATGCCCCTCTTATAATTACTTTTAAGCGTCAATCCCTAACCCATATTTGCAGCTTAGTATTTGAGAGATAATGCTTCCATTCAACCCCATCCCCTTCCCCGGGTCACCTAAGCGTTAAACCCTAACAAATAATTGCGCGTTAAAATTTGAGAGATAACTCTTCCATTCCATGCCCCAGTTCAATTTTAGTGTTAATCTCTAACAAATTTGCGCGTAAGTATAACTATTCTATTCCATGCCTACCGCATATATTTGCACGTTAGTATTTGATAGATAACTATTCTATACCATGGCGTATTCCCTTTATTATTATATATGTATTCGTACTCAAAGTACATTATAATATAATACACTTACAAAAAAATAAATATGTGTCAATATAAACTTATTTTGTAAACAGGTATTCTAATAAAATTAAAAACCATATGTTAGTCCCGAAATGACCTAGTTGTGTTGATTGGACGTTAAACCCCATTTCTCTCTCTCTCTCTCCCTCTTTCTCTCTTTCACTCTTATATACAGTTTAGATGTTCTTTATTTTTCTAACTTGTATCAATAAGATAAATCATACCAGAAATAGCACCAGCAGTCATAGAGACATCAATGTTAGCATTATTTTCATCACATCGAACAACTTTTGACAGAATGCCATTAATGGTTGTTACAGGAATATCATATTTACAGAGGTTGTATTTAGAAAAGATTAAATCTACCTTATTACAAGTGCTAGAACACATTCCATTGAGGGCTAGTAGCTCACTTATTTGGGACATTCTTTATAACTTTTAGAGATATTTTTTAAAAATTTAAGGAATCTTTTGAAGAGTTGGACATCAACGTTGGATTCGTTACATATAAAATGGAGTAGGTTGCTGTGTGTACGGCGGTGCAGTTTGTATAAAAGTCTTATTGGTTTTCTCCATGCACAATAGAAATTTCCAAAGCTATTGTGAGACAAGTTTCCACAACTGATAACCGCACAGAGAACATACAAAATGTTTTAAACAGAATATACCAATATCAGAATGAACATGTTTGAAACTGGAAAACACTATTTTATGTTGAACCTGGTTAAAAACTTACTTAAACATTCATTAATTTAATTTAATCATTTTTGTTAAGAAAATGAATATAGTTACCTAAATGTAATTCTAAACGTGAAATTAGTATAACTTAATCATTGAATATTATACTTATAGAATTAATTTATAACAATCATTGTGCGTTAGCATTTGAGAGATAACTATTCTATACATGGCGCATTGCTTTAAGCACTAATAATAACAAATACTTGCGCGTTAGCATTTGAGAGATAACTATTCTATAACATGGCGCATTCTCTTTAAGCATTAATTTATAATATATTTGCGTGTTAGTTTTTGAGAGATAACTATTCTATACATGGCGCATTCCCTTTAAGCACTAATAATAACAAATATTTGCGTATTAGTATTTGAGAGATAACTAATATAGATACGAAATTAAACATTACGCAAGGTCGATGTCTGGATAGATTTGTCATTCTTTACGGTGACAGCACCCATTACAGACGAAGTAATCTGTTAGCATCGGCAGACATTTGTGATATAACAAATTATAATGGTCGGGGGCTTACAGTCTTTATTATATCTCATATCATGACGATCTGTGTGTTGGTTCATCATAGATAAACCTTTTAAAGGATTTGTGATGCGTAGTTGGACAAACTATCGGAGGTTTTGTGACGGATAGAGCATGACCTTTAAGATTATACTGGATGCTGTCAAACACGATAGATGTAATTGTGAAATTTCGTAAGGAGAGCAGCGGTCTACAGATCACATACAATCTCAATCTGTATCATAGTTGAGATTCTTCAGAATAAATGGCGAATGTTTTATCGCATTAATACGTCGTTATTGGTAGAAAATAAAATGAAATGGGGCTTAACGCCCTACTGTTCTGCGCCAACAATCTGTCACGGGTTCGTTTAGGTAGGGGTTGGATAGCCGGGGGGTTAGCGCGTACGCGCTGTATCATAAGGTTTGTCATTGAGTGGTTTCGATTGTCAGGTTGTACGTGACAAGGAGTGTGGTCGTCTGTCCAACCTCGTGGGTTTTTCCTCCCACTGCGTGTGTTAGTCCCGAAATGGCCCACTTTGTGTCGAATGGACGATAAACCCCATTTCTCTCGCTTCCTTTCATTTACGTGCACACCGATATGTACAAGGGACTATTGACAAGGAGAAACCACGCTGGAAAATAGAGGGAAATATTCTCGGTCACCACCGTTTTGGATTGGAACCTTGAACCTCCTGGCAGTGGTTAGTGAGCTGGTGCCACCGCGACTACCAGCACGGTGGAACATTCATCATAGCATAGAACATATAAAACCATCCTGTGAGTTGAATAATGTCTTGTAGTTAATGAACTATTCCCCAGTGGTGTGGATCGTGGCTAATTGTCCATTTTTTTTCCTATTGATAAATTGTAATAGGTTCCATGTAATCTGTTTGTCAGAAGTTGTTATTCGGCTGAAATAGATTATTACGAAACCTACTTCATCATAACTCATACATTAAAGTGAGAGAGAGGGAGATAGAGAGATGGGTTTAACGTCCACTCGACCCAAACTAGGTCGTTTTGGGACTAACACATGATTCAATTTTATTTTAATAATTCGCTTGCGCGTAGGGGTCTTTCGCAGTAGGATTGGAAGTCGGAGGACTCGGACAAAACCCCAAGAGGTTAGACAGGCGACCCTACTCCTTGTCAATTACAACCGGGGAATCGAAACCACGACAGTTGACTTAATGACACATCGTATGATACAGCGCGTACGGGCTTACCACGATTTTGGCAAATTAATAAATGTCTAATTGATAACTTATATAACATTTATGGTAAAATAAAACCCCGCATATTTCCACCAAAGTAGCCATTTATGGTTAATTTGATTTTCTATCATTCTTATTTCCTTTATCTATATTTTTAAAAATTTAATAATTTTATTCCGTTTATTTATACTTTTTTCGGGTCAACACCATTATGGAACCCCGAACCTTCTGGTTAGTACATATAAAATCATACTGTTAGTTGATTATTGTCGTATGGTCATTAGGTTATTCCCCAGTTGTGTGGATCTAGGCTAATTGTCCAAGTGTTTTCCTATTGATAAATTGTAATAGGTTCCATGTTTGTCAGCAGTTGTTATTAGGCTGAATAGATTATTACAAACCAACTTCATCATAACTCATACATTAAAGAGAGAGAGAGAGAGAGAGGGAGAGAGAGAGAGAAAAGAGAGACAGATAGAGAGTGGACGTTAAACCCCATTTCACTCTCTCTCTGTCCCTCTCTCTCTTTCTAATAAACAATTTATATAACATTTAAGGTAAAAATTAAAAAAATCGCAATAGGCATATTTGAAAGCACATTCTCTACTCAAAAGGGGGGATGGCGTAATGGTCTTGAGTGCCGCGCTTCTATCTCTAGCTGGCTGGTCACCTCTGGCTTGCGACTGTGGTTTCGAGCCCTAGTGCAAGCGTATGTGACATGGAGATAGGGGCACCTTACAACCTCGTGGGTTTCCTCCTTGCACCGGTTTCTCTCTCTCTCCTTTTAGAGCCTATTGCCTTGGTGATTTGTATACTTTTACCAGCGTAGACATTAATGGTTAATTTGATTTTCTATCATTATTATTTCCTTTATCTATATTTTTAGAAATTTAATCATTTTATTTCGTTTATTATTTATACTTTCACAAATTTGATAATTCTTATTTCGTTTTTTTATATTTTCAGAAATTAGTTAAACCTCAACATGGAACATTCGACGCCAATTTACAACTCAACTACAATCACTGAATTTGGTTTGAACTCTACAGAATTTGAAAATACATCTGATAGGTTGCAACAACCAACCATGGATACTGGAATCTACATCCTCGCGAGATTTCATCTCGTTGCCATACCAATCATCACAACATTTGGACTAATCGGAAACAGCCTGGCATTCTTCGTATTTATCAGCAAATCGTTGCGACGTACGTCCTGTAGTTGGTATCTAGCGGCCCGGTCGCTGTCGGATACGGGATTCCTCATTTGCTTGTTTATCATGTGGCTGGGAGATGCGTTCAGAGTGCGGATATTCCACACGGTGGTCGTGTGTCAGTGTGTCATATTCTTCACGTACTTTTTCGGATTTCTCTCCGTTTGGTTGGTGGTGTTGATAACGTGTGAGAACTACATCCGGATTTGTCATCCGTTTACTGTCGCTCGATTTTGTAACATCCGCGTGGCCAAAGGATTCATCATCGGTTTCAGTATCGTGGGAGTCATCATTTATAATTTCTCCTTGTGGACGACTCACATTACCGTTCATGGAAACCTACAGACCTGCAGTCCGGATGACAGTTATTTGATGATAACTCGTTTCTTGACCTACGGCGATATGATAATAACTCTGGTGATACCTTCTATCGCCATCATACTCCTCATGGTCGCCATTACTCTCAGTGTCATCAAATCATACAAGAGACAAACGAGACTGAGGGGAAAACAGAATTGTTCATCTGTTCAAAATGGCGGCTCTTACAAAAGATCCAGTTCTCCACAAGCGAAAGTCACGCGCATGCTCTTTGCTGTCAGCTTTATATTTCTTGCCCTAAATCTGCCAAGTCACGTGGTTCGACTGAGAATAGTGTTGCTCACGTTCCTGAAACATCGTCCCTCCAAACCGACACTCGACCAGATGATACAGGTTATTTTTCAAATCATATATTATATGAGCTTTGCAGTAAATCTTTTCGTGTATTTGTGTTGTGGGGACAATTTCAGAAAAGTTTTCGTGGACAGATATTTCAGTTGTTTTAAAAGTGCTATAAATCGAAAGAGCGAACAGTCTCACACGTCATTCACGGCGGTGCCCGGACGATGTGACTTTCCGGAAATACAAAATAAAGACGAAGAAGTCGTGTGTAAGGGCGAGGAAGAAACATCGCTCATTAATTAGGTAGAAGCCACGTCTGCATTAGCCCAGTCGAATCAGAACTGTAAGACGTTATCCCCATTTCATTTCATTTCATTTTTATTAATAAAGCTAATAGTCGAGTGTGTCATTTAGTTTGAGATGCTAATGTTCGGGATTAAGATTTGCCCTATCTTGCTCGTGACTCTCATAATTAATGCAGACATCTTGTGTTGCTACTAAAACTTGCGTAAACGTAGACATCTTATATTGCTACTAGTCAACTGGTGTTGCTCCTAGTCAACTGGTGTTGCTACTAGCCACTTCTTGTGTTGCTTCTAGACATCATATTGTGTTGCTATTAGACATATTGAAAAAAGGATATTTTGTTGAAATAAACATCTTGTGTTGAAACAGACATCGTGTGTTAAAACAGACATTTTGTGTTGAAATAGACATCTTTTTTAAAAATAGACATATTGTCTTGGAACCGACATATTGTGTTGAAATGGACATCTTGTGTTGAAATGGACATCTTGTGTTGAAATGGACATCTTGTGTTGAAATATACAACCTGTGTTTAAAGATACATATTGTTATAAAAAAGACATCTTGTGTTGAAATAGACATCTTGTGTTGAAATAGACATCTTGTGTTGAAATAGAAATATACATCTTGTGTTGAAATAGAACTATACATCTTGTGTTGTGTTGATTGTAGACTCATTATGCTGAGAGTAGAAATCGGGGCTCTCAAGTAGACTTCTTGTGCATGTTGAGAGTATTCTTCTTGTACTAGACAACTTGGACTGCACGTGTGCTAGGGGCACACTCCTCGGGCTGCAAATATACACTATAGATTGCAAATATACATCCCGTGTGAAAGTATACATCCTGTGTGAAAGTATACATCCTGTGCTGCAAGACAAATCCTTATACGGGAACAAGACTTATTGTTGGGCTGCATTTCGACACCCTATGCTGAACGTAGCTATCATGTGGTGACATACATTTCGAAAAGAATTATAATCTAAAAAACGCTGTGAATTGCTGTAAACATTATGTTTAGGAACGCGATGAATTCTTCTCCGCATCAGTAAGTTGCTAAACGAAATAGCCATTTCCATTAATGGAAGCGAGTTTCTTGGCATTTGTCATATATGGATATCCACAGCTGACATTAAAATTTGATCTTTCCATAAAACTGGTTTGATTTAAGAGCCCTTCGGGACGTCGCTTATAAATATATTTTTTGTTTATTTCTCTGGAACGAGAAATTTTCTTTATGTAACTTAAGAGGTATTAAAGTAATATTTTTCTCGATCCTGTTTCATCTAAACACTCTGTATCAAATACCTGATTTAATTTACTTGTATGTATGATTTTTTAAACGATTGGACCAGTGCTACAATAATTATTAAGAATTATTTAAAGTTACATTTTCATATTAATTATTTCTATGTGTTTGTTGAATAGGTTGTCAACTCACTATTATACGCTTTTTCTCACACTTAAAAATCTTCACATCGGAAATAATATCACACTTACTTCCCCTGTTTTCTATTCCCCACCGTGGAATAGCTATCTTTAAACGTTTGAATTTGAAGTTTAAAATGATAATTTTGCCAATTTCTCAACTAGTAATAATCGACGAAAAATGTAGTTCTTTTTTCAAAAATTGTTATTTTATGTGTATTTAATACCTGAGAGTAGTAATCTTTAACTTTTCACATAAATTATGTATATATATCCAGATGAAACTTAAATAACAAAATTGCGTGACTTGGTAATTATGCTATTTGAAAAATGACCAGCATTAAGAGCTTTAGAAGCAGACCTGATAAAACCCCGTTCAATATGGATTAGTAACAAACAAGTCTGAAATCTGCGATAAGAGCATTGTAAAACGATGTATTTAACAATAGAGATAATTTTAAAGCGATAATTCTTATTTTCTAAGAAAGTCAAAACATAATTATTTCTATGTCTTTTGCTCAATAGGTTATCAGCTCATTATTATACGATCATGGGCATTATTTCCCACCCTTAAAAATCATTGACACAGGGAATAAAAACACAATTAACTTCCTTCAAACGTTGGAATTTGAAGTTGAAAATAATATTTTTGCCAATTTTCAGCTGGCAATAGTGAATTATAGGATTAATAGGATTATTCTTTAACAGGGTTGGACTGTTTATTGATACCACTATTTTAGGGCTTTATCTTAATACATTATAGAAATAACTTAAAAATATGAGATTGTAACTTTAAATGTTTCGAGACTTGGTGTTAAAGATCAAGATTGAGGGAGATGGGGTTCATATTAGGGTTAATGAGTTAAAATTTTGTGGATAGAATCTGAAATAATTCTGCGTATGTGCTGTTTTGTGAGTCCTGGGGTAGTTGGGTAGTATTGGGTAAATCATCCTGTGTCGTTCATCCAGAATACAGTACCCCAGCACTGATGATTCAAGTAGAATGTCCATTCACGAGTTATCCGGTGCCCACGAGTAGTTATCTCGGTCACCCAGAAGCTCCTGGTTTTCAGCGTACGCAGGGTCGGAGTCTGTTGACCATTTGGTTGATTTTCCAGTAAATGTCGCCAAGTCAAGTAAGAGTTGTGTGCCCCTCCCGCAATAAATCCCATTATTCATTCATTATTACAATATAAACAAAAACCGGATCATTTCTTGACTAACACATGGCTCAATTACATCCCTTAGACTTTGTTCACGACAATATTCTGAAATATTGACATTGCCATCCACACACTTATTCGTAGAGTATATGCCTGAATGATATATACTATTCCACTGAGAGAGAGAGAGAGAGAGAGGGAGAGAGAGAGTCAGACAGACATTGGGTTTAACGTCCACTCAACACAAACTAGGTATAACCACTAACATAATAAAATCACTTATTAAAAAATTGAACACCTGGTAAGTATATGTCTCCCACTTAGTAAGTTATTTATTTTGATAGTAAGTAAACGTGCGTTTCCTAGCAATTGGAAATTAGCTTATGTAATTCCTCTGCACAAAAAAAGGTAACCGAACAAAATTAAAAACTTATAGGCCAATTTCTCTCTTAACAGTGTCTCAAAACTATTCGAAAGAATTATCTATCAACATATTTTAGACTTTTTATTAAATAATAATCTAATACTATATAAATTTCAATCAAGATTTCTACCCGGCTTTTCCACATCACACCAACAAGTTTCACATAACGGCTTACTTCATAAAATGTGTAATTATGGAATTAAAGGTGAATTACTTGAACTAGTCTCCGATTATATAACAAATTGAAAACAACAAAAAATACTTGAAAACTGTCAACTGTATTAGACTTCCCAATGACGGTGCCCCACAAGGTTCTGTACTTAGTCTGTTACTTTTTCGTATCTATATAAATGACATATATGAAGGTCTAATAATCACGTCTTGCAGACGACACATCTATAAATTCAACTGATATATCTATCAACAACATTGAAAACAAACTCAATTCAGATCGAGATATCTTGTATACCTGGTCAAAGAAATGGTTGATTAATTTTAATCCTAAAAAAACATCCTTACTTATATTTACAAATAAAAGCATTTTCTATCCATTAAATATTCAATTTCCAAAAACTTTCTAGTTAATTCATATTCCCACAAACATTTAGGGGTACTTTTTGAAAGTGATGCTAAGTGGAATTTTCAAATCGATAATATGCTAAAACAAGCCTCACATTATCACATTCCTCCCTAAATAAGTTGTATAAATGCTTTATCAGACCTATTTTAGAATATGCATCTGAAGTTTGGGATTCATGTACAAATTTCAATATTTATAAATTAGAATTATTTCAACTTAGGGCAGCAAGAGTTGTCACAGGATGCATGTCACAGGATGCACAATTTACACACCGAGATCAGCTTTATATTTCGAAACTGGTCGGCCAAAAATATCAGATCGCAGAAAAATCCGCAGATTTTGTTTACTCTGGAAAATAATAAATGATCATTGTCCCTCCTACGGATTTATTTCCTTCTCCTAATAATATACCATATAATCTAAGAAATCAAAATAATATACCGACTCCTTTTTGTAGACTAAGTCTTAAAAAAACAATCCTTTTTTTCTTAAATCTATTTTTGAATATAATAAAGTATCAACTGATAAAAAGAATGCAAATTCATATCTCAATTTCAAAAAGTCCATTTCACTATATTTCCTACACCACATTATAGAACCACTGGCATACGTAAACTACAATTCTTCATAACCGACTCCGTCATTCATCCAGTAGCCTTAATAATGACCTCTTTCAATCTAACATTATTGACACTCCTCTATGTTCTTGTAAAATGTCACTGGAAAATATATACCATTACTTTTTTAAATGTCCTATTTATTCCGTTCAAAGAGATATTCTAATGTCCGATATTAATTATCTCAATAGCCTTCCCTCTGACGAATTATTAAACATCTTACTAAATGGGAGCCCTGTTTTACCCAACATTTTAAACAAGAAAATATTTCTTGCCGTACAACGGTATATTTCCAGCGCAAAACGTTTTAATAGTAAATTATAAACTTGGTTTTAATTCTTCATTGATTAATGTACATCCTCACATTCATATTTATTTATAATATTGTCTAGATTATAGTTTATATTAGATGCTTAATTTAGTAAAATTATAATAAATAATGATAGATAATTATAAATACGTGTACATATTGTATATATCTGTATCTACTGTATGTTAAATCTTTGTTTTGCCATCCCCTATTATATAACATTATATTATTCTATTCCCTGGGAGAAGGTTTATAATATTTATAAATTGTCCTAATCCCTTTGTAAATTATTTGCAATAAAATATGTTAAAACCACAAACTAGGTAATTTCGGGACTAACATATGGTTTAATTTTATTTTTTAAAAAATCGCTTGCGCGCAGGGGTCCTTAGCAGTGGGAGGAAACCGGGTCACCCGGGAGAAAATCAACGAGGTTGGACAGGCGACCCTACTCCTTGCCACGTACAACCGGAGACTCGAAAGCACTTCAGTTGACTCAATGACAAACTGTATGATAGTTCACGCACGTGCTAACTATTCGGCCATCCACCACCCGCAACCCCTGGGGTAAGGAATGAATGGATTTAACACGTGGTACGAGAAATAATTCCTAGCCATTGTTGTACTTGAAACAAAAAGGTTGACTTTGTGGAGTGTTTCTAATTTTAGCGCCTAATCAAATCTTGGAAAGTGTAGTTGGATTATGTTTAGTTTGTATGCAAGCAATGAGAAAAATAACATGAAAGACCGGCTCATCAGGCATCTTCGGACAGTTGATATACGCAACACAAGAGTCCAACTCACAGATCTTCGGACAGTTGATTTAGGAGATAAACACTTCATGTTTTGCATTTAGAGGGGTGTTATTGTCCAATTAACATGTCCTGAGATGAACATTGTAACATGCTATTTACGATTTTTAAAGAAAATACTAAAACAGAGGGGTGTTATTGTCCAATAGATGGTGTCTAAATTGACCAATCAAAATGCGAGGTTCACTCTTAGCATGTTACAATAATTAACAGATTGCAGATGGTGAACAATCTGATTAAAATACAGATCTATATTTCGTTTCGTTTTTTATACTTTCGAGGGCCTACACAACATGAAGAGCTGACCGATTGTACTGGAAGTTTGCCGTAACAGACCGTTTCATTGGCTAATTCAATTACGTCACCCAGAACGGCCGGCGGTAATAAAACAGCTCTCTCAGATCCCAGTGTAGTAAAGACATGTAAAACGAAATGTTGAACTATAAAAAACGAAACGATAGCATTGTATTGTGAAGGCGTTGCAATTCACATACGTCACACAGTTAAAAAACACAACACAATTTATATGGAAATAACAATCACTGGTTTATATACATATAGCACGACGTTTCGACAAGTATTTGTGCTTGATAACGATAAGAGAATACTTGTCGAAACGTCGTGCTATATGTATATAAACCAGTGATTGTAATTTCCATATAAATTGTGTTGTGTGTTTTACTGTGTGACGTATGTGGATTGCAATGCCTTCACAATACAACGCCTTCGCAACACATCACCACACCCAAGTCGTCTGTCATGTCAATACTTGGCATACATGCTAACGGATAGCTGTGTCGAGTGGACGTTAAACCCCATTTCTCTCTCTCTCTCTCTCTCTCTCCCTCTCTCTCTCTACCGGATAGCTGGAGACATTGGTACTGCTTGATTTGTTCCTATAGTTCCGAATGACAATAGTTCGGCAATATTAGCGGCTTGGCTACTTGATTTAACCGGGCGTCTGCAAAAGTTCGGCTGCCGCATATATCTTTATGCTGTTTTGATGGGAGCGACCGTTTGTAAAATTTGGTTTAACGTCCACTCGACACAAAGTATGTAATTTCGGGACTAACATATGGTTTTTAATTGTATTTTAATGATTGGCATGTGCGTAGGTCTCTTTAGCAGTGGGAGGAAACCGGAGGATCCAGTTAAAACCCACGAGGCTGGAACACACAAAAGAGGTCAGCATTAAAGTCAATGGATACAATACAGTTGATCTGGCACCAAGTGCTATATAGACTACTACTCACGCAACAAAATGTGTTTTGATTGTATAAAAGTGCTATACAGACTATTGTTGCTTAAAAGTTAAAAGAGCTATACATAGACTATTGTGCTATAAAAGTGCTATATATAGACTATTGTTACTATAAAAGTGCTACAATAGATATTGTTACTATAAAAGTGCTGTATATAGAATATTGTTTCTATAAAAGTGCTATATATAGTTGCTACAAAAAAGTGCTATACTTATAGACTATTGTTACATGTATTTTAATTCTGTGTTTTATTGTCACGCCCACACTCTTCTTCTATCTCTTCATACAAACTCTTGTACAAAATAAATAGTTTTTGTTTTATAATGCGGACCGGTGAGTCAGACGTTGGTTCGCTAACCAGGTGTTCGATCCCGATCTTGGCCGAGATAGTTAATCGGGATTTTCCGGTTTAGTGCAAACAGAACGTCAAAGAATAGTTGTTTTGATGGGACGAAAAACACGACGTATAGGAGTCGGCACGCATGGAGGGACCCACAAAAGGAATGCTTGATATTGTTTAACGTTCAAGCATGCTAAGGTTTATTGGTGGAGCACTAGCCGTTTTGGTTAAAGACCCCCCCCCCTCTCTCCCTTCGACCAAAGAAAGAGCAAGTTCCTGTGGTAATAATTTACGGATATTTACATTGAAAGTATAACCCATTCTAATAAGTCCAACCTCGTGGGTTTTCTCCAGGTCCTCCGGTTTCGTCCCACTGCTAAAGACCCCTACGCACCAGCGAATTATTAAAATAAAATTAAACCATATGGTAGTCCCGAAATGACCTAGTTTGTGTCGAGTGGACGTTAAACCGCACTTCTCCCACTTTCTCTTTTCCAATAACTATCATACATGAATTCAATGACGCTCCGATTCAATTCAAGTGACGGTAGACTAATTTTGGTTGCATATGAATGAATAAATAAAATGGGGTTTAAATATTTATAATGTGTACATGTATCTAAATCAGAGAGAGGGGTTACACATAGGCATAGCCTGTTCCCCAATCAAAATTCAGATTTAATGAATAAAAATATTGTTTAATAAAAAAAAAAAATATTTGTACCAGAAGTATGTGAGGTCACTTAAATCCAACATATCGAAAGATGATAACACCCCCACCCCACCCACACACATTATTTGGTTTAAACAGTAAAATTTTAAGAGAAGATTACATTACTATTTACATTCGATCATTTTGAAAAATCAAATAAAGGTGAACAGGATATAGCAGGCCCGTAGCCAGGAAGTTGTTTTTTTTCGGGGGGGGGGGGCAAAGATGTTTTCGGGAGGGCCAACTAGCATGGGCATCTGCATGAATTTTGCGGTAAATGCCAATTTTCTTGTGATATTGGGGGGGGGGGGCAAGACTCAGTATTGGGAGGGCATTTGCCCCCCCCCCCCGGCTACGGGCCTGTGATATAGTAATAGGCAAACTGCTAATATAAAACTGTTTTCATTTCGGCCTATATTCCCGTAAACTTATTGGTCGGGTTTCATATGGGTTGACCTTAACTCTGGTACATAAAAAAACAGTAGAATATAATGACGGTTCTGTTTTCTCTCTTAGGCTTTACAGGATCAATTAAGGCCGTATGTAGAATTGTTTAAGTAGTGCTGGGGGGGGGGTTCTTTTGTGAAGCATAAGGGGAAGGTCTTTTTTGTGGCGAAGGCTTGTATTTGTGGGTTTCTTTTATTGCGAAGGCGACACTTTGTTGCGAAAGTTCTTTAGTTAAACATTAAAGACACTGTCGTGATTCTGTTTTTTTAAATGGTAACTACCTCTAAGTGTTTAGATACTAAAATATCTTGAAGGCAGGAGGGATGGCAGCAAAGTGCCAAGCCTGAAACAAGTACATTGTTACCACAATGAACACATCTTGTCAAAACTACAAACAGTGATAGTTTGACTCAGAATGAAGTAATTTGAATGAAATTTTTAATATAATCATTCTACATTATCTATTTTCGAGCAAATATATCAAGAATGCTCAGCTCCTTATCTAAATTTAACATAATGCATCTTTAAGCAAATTTTTAATCAAATGTTGAAACTACAATTTCAAATTTTTAAGTTATATTTTTAAAATTTAATTTAAAAAGCCTTGAAATCGATGTTATCCATAAACAGTCCTATTGTTAATAAAAAATAATCCTATAAATCCTATAATTCACTATTGCCAGTTGAGAAAAAGGCAAAAATATTATCTTCAACTTCAAATTCCAACGTTTGAAGGAAGCGTGTGCATGGAGGCAATGAGACAACATGGGAGGTAATTGTGTTATTATTCCATGTGCCAATGATTTTTTAAGTGGGAAATAATGCCCATGGTCGTATAATAGTGAGTTGATAACCTATTGAGCAAAAGACATGGAAATAAGCATGTTTTGACTTTCTTAGAAAATACGAAATTATCGCTTTAAAAGGTATGATTATATTCTCCACGGTTAAATACATCTTTTTACAATGCTCTTATCGCAGATGTCAGACCTGTCTGTTACTAATCCATATTGAACGGGGTTTTATCAGGTCTGTTTCTAAAGCTCTTAATGCTAGTCATTTTTCAAATAGTATAATTACAAAGTCACGCAATTTTGTTATTTAGGTTTCATCAAAGAAGTACTTGTACTTTATCTACTTTAATATATATGAAAAGTTAAAGATTACTACTCTTAGGCATTAAATACACACAAAATAACAATTTTTGAAAAAAAAAACTACATTTTTCGTCGATTATTACTAGTAATCGACAAATAATGTAGTTCTTTTTTTCAAATATTGTTATCTTTTTGTGTATATATACAGCAGATTAACTAATCGTAATATTTAAAGTAAATACGAGTCATTTTCATTTTGCACGAAAAGTAATGAGTACTCGGGTTCATGATTGAAAATTTGACAAAGAAAACAAAATTAATACAACAACGCTAGATTTTAAAATAGATATATCAATAATGTACATCTACAAGAGAACGGCGGCCAGCTTATTACATAGCTGTCTATGTGCCTGAAGTAAAGACTGCGAGTTTTACAACACCAGGACGTTGCTAGATTAATTCACAATTCCCGAACTTATAGCTACAGTATCTATGTACAGACACATGGATGGTAGTGTCCAATCAGAGGTTGAGACATAGCGACCTCCACAGAACACTTGACATTAAACGAACCTTGAACTTTGCAACGCAATTATTACACTTAGTCATAGATAGGAAGCCGACAAAGCTTCTATTACATAGTTGGAACGAAATAGACGTCAAACAAGATGTTGTTCGTAACATTAACGTGTCAAATCGCCACAGAACACCAGTATTGTCCCCATTGAATGTTTTATCATTCACGTTTCGTTGACCGGCTCTAACCTGTTTCCAAACACTTCTACCACATTTTGTTTAAAAGCATATTTATGAGGTTCCCGTGGACATCCTGAGATATACACGCTGGAAGTAGGATATTAGTAAACACCCAACTATCCGCACCTCCCCCACACCACGGGGGGTTGGTTGGCCGAATGGTTAGCATGTGCGCGCTGCATCATAAAGTCTGTAATTGAGTAAACTGGCGAGATTTCGAATCCCCGGTTGTACGTGACAAGGAGTAGGGTCGTCTGTTCAACCTCATGGATTTCTCCGGGTCCTCCGGTTTCCTCCCACTGCTAAAGACCCCTTCGCGCAAGCGAATTATTGAAAAAAAATTAAACCATATTATGTGAGTCCCGAAGTTAAACCCTCTCTCTCACTCCCCCTCCCTCCCTCTCTCTTTCTTAAATATCTCAGCCTTCCACCCAAAAGTCATGAATATTCACCAAAACCTGTCCGAAAAACTTCTATTTAACCCCCGCGATTCTACACAGGTCAGTCAACAACAATCGCCACGCAAGACGTGGACACGGGAACTCAAGAGAAAGACTAAAACAGAACTGGATTTTCCAGATGTAGGATTTTAATGTGTGTGTTTAGAAATGACAGTAAGGGGAAACAACTAGCAATACAAAGATTTTTTTACTCTGGAACGCAAGACGTGGACACGGGAAATCAAGAGAAAGACTAAAACAGAACTGGATTATTCAAATGTAGGATTTTAATGTGTGTTTTTAGGAATGCCAGTAAGGGGAAGCAACAAGCAATGCAAATTTTTTTTGACTCTAACACAAAGGCTTTTACATTGCGGGGGGGGGGGGGGGTTGGGATAATAATAATAATAATCGCGTCATTTTACAAGGGTAGCAAATTAGGCCTGAGGCCTTTTTCCAATTTGGTCCTCGGCACAATTCGTGCGAATCATTGCGATCATTACTGCAGGAAGAAACCGAAGAACTCGGGGGAAACCTGCCTGATCGGACGGGAGACCGAATATCCCTCTCAATTACAACGATAAAGTTCTTGTCCTGAGCTGGGATTGAACCCTCGTTGCATTGGTGAGAAGCCGCCTCTCTATCGCCACGGCTATCCGACCAGCTGGCCTAGTCTTCTAGAGTGCCGCGCTTCGACCTCTAGCTGGCCGGCCACTACTTGCTGGCCGGGCGCCTTCTCAACCTCGTGGGTTTCCTCCGGACACTCCGGTTTCCTGCCAATGCCAAAGACCCATACGCGCAAGCGAATTATTGAAATAAAATAACACCATATGTTAGTCCCGAAATGACCTAGTTGTGTTGAGTGGACGTTAAACCCCATTTCTCTCTCTCACATTTAGATTGCGATATCACCCTTGAGTCAGGTTATAAATGCAATAAGGCCACACGCTATTTCCTGAAACACTGACAAGGGGAAACCACGTCGGAAAAACTACAGGTTATGCGCAAACGAATCGTTGAAATACAATCGTACCATATGTTTCTCTTTTACAGAAGATATAATGTGAACAACATTTTGGAAATGAATTGAAATGAAATGAAAGGGGGTTTAACGTCACACTGCTCTGCTCCTAAACTGGGCTAATGTGCATAGTTTTCTGTTTCTCATTTAAAGATATTTCTCATGAACAGTTATTGAAATTTGAGTAAATTCTTAACTTAAATCTGAGAATGCTTTGTGATCGCGGGGCCATGTAGCACCACACCACGAAGAGAGGACCCTCTCAATCCCCCACAACTAGTGTGCTTTAAACGTAGCTTAGCAAAGCTGAGGGTGTCTCTCTCTCTCTCTCCCTCTCTCTTGATCAATAAGGGAGATAACTCGTGTTGGTATAAAACCTCTGAATTCCTTCGAGATCCTATCTATGATCTGTTATATGTTCGGGTGAGATAAATAGAAATAAAAGTAGGTCGTATCGTCGCTGTCTAGTCATAAATTCCACCACGTGATCATGACACACTGCCCGACATAATACGACCGTCTTTCTTTGCCAGTTAGGGGCAGGCAATTAGGATTCTAAATCGAGTCTCGTTTCATTTACAAAGTTCTAAACGTAAAGGGGGATCACGTGGCTAAGAGGGTAAGGCGCTGACTCGCTAGCCTGGAGGTAGGGTGTTCCATCCCTGCTTTGGCCGAGAAAGTTAATCTCAATTTTCTTCAGATCCTCCGGTTTCGTACCACTGCAAAAGACCCCTAGGCACAAGCGAATTATTGAAATAAAATTAAACCATATTCTAGTCCCGAAATAACCTAGTTTGTGTCGATTGAGCGTTAAACCTCGTCTTTCTCTCTAAAAAAAATCTACGTTTAGAAATGAAATGGAGTTTAAGGTCCTACTCTTCTGAAGCTAACCTTGGCTAATGGAAGACGGGTATATCCATACAGTGTGCTATGGGGGTAATTTTGCCTGGGCAGCGGCGCTACGGCCTACTCTTATATCGAATGTGTACATAGGACCTCGGTTATTCGTCCCATCCGAACGAGTACGTAGTTGTCCTTGCCAGGCCCTCCGTTCTGCACCACTAACAAGGAGAAACCACGCCGGAAGTCAACTTTAAATCACTGTAGCAAAAAATCTAAACAAACAACTCCCTACAAGTTTATGATGAGGGGATTGTGAAATCTGGCCCCTATTGTGCCTAAAAAGATTGGAACCAACGGAATGTTGAGCAAAAAGCTACAGCCTGTGATGTTACAGCCATTTAACATGGAAGTCAATGGGCAAAAATTACTTGTCTGAGTCCACCTTAATGTAAGCCGAGATTTTGAACCAATTATAAAATATTTCCAAATGGTTATAATCCTTAAAAATTGAATGTGATCAGACCATCACTGTTGATGAATGTAGTTTTTTATGGTAAGCCTTATCATATTATGTTAAAATAAACCCCAAATATAGTCTGAACCACCCTATCTTTGGCAGGAAACCGGAGAACCCGGAGAAGACCTTATGATACATCTAGGCCGAAGTCGTCATTTTTGATAAGTGAATAGTATCAGTTTCACAAACATCATACATGTTGCATAACATACCTACTCTCGTGAGTTTCACATGGGTATGGGTACTCTGGTCCCCTCTAATCACATAAACAGCCCCACGTTAAAAACATTAGCAGAATTCATTGTGTATATGTGAAATAGACCCGACCGAAGCACAAAATAATACCAATAGTGCGCCCCACGCGTGTGTCAAATGTCCGTTTAGACTAGCTAATTCTGTTAAAATCCCATTTTCTTCCGACAATTATTATTATTCGAGTCCGTGTTATTGCACAGACAACCCCCATACGACGCAGGTTTTCTGTTCGTCGAAGACTCGGAGTCATTGTACTTTCGTTTGTTTGCTTACAAACTGACTTCTGTGTTGACCTCGCGACCTGTGGCGTTTAGGTAACGTCATTTGAATTTCATGGCTGTGAATTGTGTCAATTCTTAAAGTAAGCACAAAGTCATACTTCACTTTTACTTACGTAAGAATCTTATAAAAATACCGTCCCTAGAAAATTCTCAAGACCATTCTTACGTAAGCACAAGTCAAGTACAAGTCTAAGCACATTGTGACTGGTAAAGCTTACCATACACTTAGACTACGATGCTCTTTAACGTTATAAAATAACTTTGGTATGCGAATTACGTCATAAATTTGTCGTCTGCTTCATTGTGGTTGATTTTGATTGACATGTCCCCTATAGGCCTACATAATTATAAAATGTGCCAAAATATATTTTAAAAAAACGCAGAAACATAGGCCTTCAAACTAACTGAATAATTGTGAGAGCGCCTGATCAGCCTGTGTGTTTGTAGCCTATTGTTTACTAATTGGCAAATACATAAATTGGTTTCAGGGTAGGCCTATAATCCTATAAGGCCCTAGATGCAAAATTTTCTATAGCATTCTTAATTTCTTTTTGAGAAGAATTTTCCCTGTCTTGTAATTGTCTCTTTGGTATCAAAAGGTGTCGGAAATGCCGTCGAATAACTCTACGGTCAGCCATCTTTTTGAAGCAGAAACAGACTTAAGGTTGGTAAGCAAGCCCTATAGCCTACCTTGCTTGGGACTTGTGCTTAGACTGGCTACGAAGTTGTGCTTAAGTTTTTTCTTGGAACGCATAATAACGTCCTTGTGCTTACAATGAAGTCTACTTAAAATCGAAGCACAAGGCCGTTCTTAAGAATTTTCTGGGAACACAAAATAAGGTAAGTTTACTTAAATGCAAAGTCGACTAAAATCTAAGCATAAGAACGTGCTTAAGAATTTTCTAGGAATCGGGCCCAGGTAGTGTGAATCTGTCGTTCAGATTGAAACCAAGGATGTAATCACTAAAGAAAGTAAATCCCAAAAGGTTGTGATGAGTTTATCCCGGTGCTCTCTTTACCATGAAAGTTAGAAATGAAAAAGAAGCTATTACAGCTAGTTCTGTACCGAAATTGATAAAATTCCCCTAATCAAAAATTAAATCAAGAATTGCAATCGAAATTTTTGCTCAAGTTCTCGATTAAAGGACCTAAGTCCGTAACTCAAAATCCTCCAAAATCTTTAACATCGAAAATAAATATTATTGGTCAATATAAATCAACATTGATGATGTAAATTTACCGGGAAAAGATGAGCTTCTGATATCCGATATTTTAGATAAAATAATCTTTTTAACATTGGTACACGAGTCGTGTACAATAATGCGCTTCAGCCCCAGTTTTAATAAGAGACTTGAGTAGCGAGGCTAGACTCTAGATATATTGCACCATACAATACAGCGTCTGTTGACTGGCATAACCAGACGCTATAGAAATTTGCACTAGATTGAGACTGCATGGCTTATTTCGCCGAACATAACTGATTTGAAATTGGGAAAAAACAGAAACCATTGAATGTAAATCAGTTTATATACATTCATAATACAGTATTATATGCGTTGCGACCCACTTTTGACAATTTCTAGGTCCTAAATGTTAGCGAATTAGCTCCTTTAAATAAACACGAAAGCCAATACATGTTTGTATAACACCACGTGAAGAGCTATTTGTGACGTATATTTTCTGCGACCTTCAAATTCACGTGCGCGATACTACATTTTGATCACTCGAGAAATTAACCCGAAGAGGCGATCAGACAGATAAATGGGTCAGTTTTTTTAAGGGCAGATGATTTAGGCCGTGGGTCACTCTACCAAATACACCTAATATTATTATTAAATCCTACGTGACACGGAGTAGGGTCCCCAGTCGAAAGTATGACGCGACATAGTGGATTTCACCAAATAAGATGTAATAGTTGATCGCTTTTCCCGAAACTAAAATATTTTGTTAGAGAGGGGGGGGGGTGCTGATGTCGGGCCTCTGAGCCCCACCACTCCCGTCGTTATTCCGACCCTGTGTATTATATGTACAGCATACACGGCATTTATCCCCGATCCACACCTCACCTGTATAATAGCAACCCTCACCCAATATTTTTATTGTATTTATCATGTTTTACAGTGTCCGGGTTAACCAGCTACACTAACCCTGGCCCTGTTTTTACTGCGTTTTATTGTATTTATCATGTTTTAGTGTCCGGGTTAACCAGCTACACTAACCCTGACATTACTGCATTTATCTTTTTTTATAAACAGGATATCTCTAGTTTTTTTATGAACTGTTGGGTTTTTTTTAAACATAATTATGGCATATTATTAAGTCATGCCTTAGTCACTTGTGTTTTTTTGAGATTATCATTATCAGTATTGGGACTTTGTACATTTCACACGGTTTACAATCAATCACTTGAAGTGACTTTTGATCTGGGCCCTGTTTCTCGAAATCTTAACTAAAGATAAAATCCAAATTATAGCACATACTTGAATCTGACTGGCTAAGCGCTAAACTCTATCTAATATTATCCAATCAAATTTCTAATATGGGATTTTATCTTAGTTAAAATTTCGTGAAATAGGCCTCGGGGCGTTTTACGAGAGAGAGAGAGGGAGGAGAGAGGGAGAAAGGGCGTTAAAGTCCACTCGACACAAACTAGGTCATTTCGGGACTAACATGTGGTAGGGGTCTTTAGCAGTGGGAGGTAACCGGAGGACCCGGAGAAAACCCTCAAGTTAGGACATGCGACCCTACTCCTTGCCACGTTCAACCGGGGATTCGAAACCAAGCCAGTCGACTTAATGACAGGCTTTGTGATGCAGTGCGCGCACGCTAACCATTCAACCCCCTGGAGCATTTAACGTCCGCTTGTTTTGGTTTCATTTGTATTATCTTAGCTCACGCGCAGGGGTCTTCCCGCAGGAGGAAACCGGAGTAAACCCACCTGATTGAGAAGGCGCCATGGATATAAACCACAACCGCAAGCCCGAGGTGACCGGAAAGCTAGAGGTCGTAGCGCAACACTCTAGCCCCCACCCCCCACGCATGTAATATTGGAAGCGATACCCTTTTATAGTTAATTGGCATTTAGATCATCAGGTCTAACGTGTACTCATCTTTGATGAAAAGAACATGTGTTAAACAACTGGACCCCATCCCCCGCACCACCATGCCTCACCCCGGAAAACAAGAAAAGTAAATGAGAGACAGAAATGGGGTTTATCGTCCACTCGACACAAAACTAGGTCATTTCGGGACAAACATATGGTTTAATTTTATTTGAATACGTAATTCGCTTGCGCGTAGGGGTCTTTATTAGCAGTGGGGGGGGGACCGGAGGAACTGGAGAAAACCCACGAGGTTGTTCAGCCGACAACCACCCCTTGTCACGTACAGCCGGGGATTCGAAACCACGCCAGTTGACTCAATGACAGGCTTTATGATACAGCACGCAAGTGCTTACCCCCCCCCCACCCTAGAAAAGTAAAGAAAATAGAAAATATAAAAACAAGAAAATTATCATTTATTATAAATGTTCCTCGTCATTACAACATATATAATAATTTTCAATAAATTAATTTTTAAGTTAAAATTCATTGTGGAATATAATAATAAATATTACATTGTGCTGGAATAAAAATACAAACACATCAAGAATTAAAGCATAATGTCAGGAAGACAATAAGCTATTAGTATAAATCGTTCATCTTCAATACACATTCATGTATATACACATTATACTCGATTCCTTCAAATACCCGCAATAGGTCTAGCATAAAACACGAGACTGGGGTTGTGCTGGGGAAAGAAAGAACCAGAGAAATGGAAAAAAAACTGACGCCGGGAAGCCGAGGTTTTACTTTTGGGCTTTTTTTTTCTGAAATCTTTCTTCCCAAGTATAACCGAAGTCGAGGACTTTATCTTGCTTATAAACCGTCTAAGTTAACATGTACGTAAAATGAGAATATATCAGAATTCCCGTAAGAAATTCCTTATACTATGATTTCTTATGGAAAAAATACCTACTCTGGAAGATATATCCCAAAGATCAAAGATATTTACGGCTCTAGGTTTATAAGTCAATAGAATAAAATCCTTATACAGTGGTCGCTCAAATGTCCGCTTCCATTTTTAAAATAACAATTAACCCCTTCCTGTTTTTCCAGGAGACAATCGCTGTATTTTTACTAAAAGTATCATAATATGGCCAGGGAACTATTAACAATTACACGCATTGACATTCTTCCTAAATCTCATATTCAACCTGGTGCTCGACGACACAGAATAATTATAATTTATTAACAAGTGAACAAGAAAACAAAATAATATTAAGCGTTATTTGTACCGTAATTATGTGCATAGAAAAAATCGAATTTATAAACCATAGATATTTTAATAATCATATAATAATAATAAAAAGTACGGGCTTACTATGGACCAGGAACCGGACATGACGTCATATAAAAGATAAATATCCTGTAATCGATGTGCGGGGAACAAAGGGCTTATGAAATAGATCTAGCCGGGAACAAGTATTCCCAGTGTACTGCGATCGTATATGAATTGGCGGAGCCTTAGGCGTCCCCTTCCCTCCGAGGAAAAACAATAATAACCAGAGGATTATCACTTTGTGTCCAGTTCCTGTCCCTAAACATATATAATTAAAGTATTAATAAAATTTAATTAACATTTAAAATATGCACGTTTAAAGTTGCCCTAACAATGATGAATGAATAGATCGAAAATAATGGACCACAATACCAGGTGCCAGAGGTCATGCGATCTAAAAGATTTATAGCTTCCAGAATACGGAAAATGCATCGTCTATATTTGTTGGCAGAAGGGGTTGGGGGTCGAAGAGAGGGGCGGGGGCGTGGGGGTAGAGTGATACGAATGGGGATAAACAGGGTATTAACAACTAATAAAGTTAATTAAGTACACGGTAATCTGTGATCTAGAATGTCATGGCAGGTAGCAATAATATGTGATAACAGGTAGCAACAATGTGTTGCAGCAACAATGTGTGATAGCAACGACGTGATATAGTAACAATATGTGACAGCAACAATGTGTGATAGCAGGTAGCAATATGTGATATAGTAACAATGTGGGATAGCAGGTAGCAACAGAGTGGGATACGGGATCAACACAACTGCGATAAATCCAAATGGGGGACCAGAAAAGTAGCAGAGAAGGTTTACAAAGATACTTGATTGAGTCACTACAGCGATTCATGTTACGACCGGATCAGGAATAACGGATGCGATTCTTGATACGGCTGGACCAGGAATCGCCGACGCGATAATTACAACCTTATCATCAGGAATAAAAGATGCGATTTATGTTACGGCCGGATCAGGAATAAAATTTCCCAATTTTGATAGACGAGGCAGTCAGTACAAGCTGCAAATAAGGATCAGTATTACCCTCTCCATTTCACGTTTTAAAACATTAAGTGTCATTTTACGAGTTAATCTTTGGAAAATATAAGCTGTACATTATGCTCTAATTATGACCTTTGGTATAGTTCATTTCTGTTTTGTTTTTTTTTTCACCCGAGAATGTTCAGAAGACTGTAATTGTGTTGTCATATCACATCAAAAACAATACAATTATCCAACGCTTTTCTATTGTCTTGGCTTACGATGATGACATGATCCATTTTCGCAAATCTGAATAATTCACGACGCTCCCACGTCATGTCGAATAAATAAATAAATTAATATATAATAATAGCTTCATAATCTTCTATCAACAGGTATACAATTTAGAAATATTCCAAAAAAGGTCATAATCTCATTTTAAATCTACACGGTGACCTCTTCATACTCATAAATTAACAAACGACACGCACGCATAGTTCCTCCAAAATAAAACAGTGCACAATCCATGCGTCTCTGTACTCGCACTATTACACATAATTTGCATACTCATTGAGTTATATGCCCATATAATCCGATAAATGTACAAACCATAATACTAATATTAATTAAAAACAAAAGAAAAAACGAACAAAAAAATCTTTGTTAGTTTAGGATTTTTGGTCCCCACTGCACCACAATCCTATCAACATTATACAAAAGTCACAAAACAAAAGTCACTAAATCACTTTCAACACATCTCACGTATCACAATTACCAAAAAAATGATGAGATCATTCGCTTCATGGAATTATTTGTAGTAATGAATTTTAGCGTCATCGGCAACGATACTCTGACTGGTGTACTTAAAGAACATTTCCCAAAACGCCGGAAGAATCGGCGTGTTCCTGATATGTACAAGTTGAGGAAAGGCTTTACGGAAATGCTTGGTCGCTTCCCGTAGGTGATAGTGGGGGACAACCGGAAATAGATGATGAACCTGGTGAGTTCCAATCGTGTGGATGACGTCATGAATCATACCGTAGTCCCGATCAACTGAGCTCAACTTGCCTCTGACATTATCCCAACTGTCGTCGCCGTACCAGGGGAGTTCTAAATCACTATGATGAAGGAAGGTTACAACCACTATATAACATCCGCATATAAAGACCGGAGCCGCGTAATGATACAGCAAATTACCTAAACCCATTTTAGAGGCGTAGAAAGATAGACAAATTACCCAGAGGGCTATTGAGGCAATGGATAGAACGCACCCTAAAAGATGTCGAGCAAATATTGGGTGAGAGGGAATCCAGTGGTTCATTTGTCGTGGTCCAAATCCTTTCCAGAGGTAGGCCGCCCATCCAAATCCGAGACCAAAGAGTGGAAGGTATGAATTTTTGTTGTTGTCCTTTTCTCTAACGGGGTAAAATATCTCGTCTTTATCCATGTTTCCCGTGTTATTGTGATGATGTCGATGTGAAAGTTTCCACGGATAGTATGGAGTCATCACCAAGGTATGGAGGACGGTCCCCAGGCAATCATTCAGGAGTGCATAGCTTGAAAATGATCCGTGATTGCAATCATGTCCCAGTACGAAGATTGAAAAGAAGAGTGTTCCCTGGGCAAACCAATATATCGGCGTTAGAAGTGCAAGCAAAACGTACGATTTAAAACCTAGTAGCCATTGAGCTAGACAGAACATAGCTGCAACTATAATCAAATCTTTGGCAACATAGTACATAGACTCTGCCACGGTTGGTCTGAAGCAGTGTCTTGGTAAAGCTGCCTTTATTTCAGATAAGGTTGGAAGCTTAGCCGTGAGCATGTCAAGTTCCCCAGTGTCCTTGACATGCGCTGCACCATTTCCATTAAGTACTGATGATTCGTGTGTCTTGCCATTTGTAGTCGATCGATGTCGAAGATATCCATTTTGTTCGTTGTCAATTGAGGGATCAGAATTATCTGAGACAGCGGGGGATACCGTTAGCTCGGGAATTTTGGAATCAGCCTTGTTAGCAGTATCCAGTTCTGCTGGAGCAGTAGTCTGGAATTCAATTTCATCTATCTTCATCTTTGGGCTTTTAGGAGCTGCTACTGATCTCCAAATGCTTGATTTAACAAAAGCTGTCGGTTCGGTTATATTCTCCGGTTTACCTTCTTTTGGTACCTCTTTAGTTGGGCTCCAGTTTATTCGGGTAAAACGTGATTTAGGAGTTATTGCTGAAGCTGGTGGCGATTCCGTGTCTTTTAATTCAGTTGATAAGGATAAACTCTCTGGCGTATCTCTCTTATCTTTTGCCTCGGTATGATTATCGAATGTTGATTTCAGTGATATCCGTGTCTGTTTCACGGGTACCGGTACTACTACTATCTTTTCGGATGAGGTAATACTATTTTCCAGGAGAGCGGGGATCTGTGTCTTGGTATCCGCCAGGGATGTTCTTTTCTTGGCTAATGGAGTTGATATTTCACTGGGTTTCACCAACGCTGATGTGGTTTCTGGTGAAGGTGGCAAAACTACAATTCTTGGTACTTTCGTTTGTAATTCTTTGAATATATTCTCTGACGACGGTTGTTCTCCTAGTGGGAATATGGCTTCTGTGTTGTCATTAATATTGTTTTCCAAGACAGATAAGGCTTTTTCTTTTGGAGAATCCTGTAGATTACTAGTGGACGTTTTATCGGGAGACAGTCGCTTTATAGGTTTTTCTGGTGTTGACCTTATAGAAATCGGGTTGTTCTCGGGCAAATTTACGGCACTCTGCTCTAAAGCTAATTTTTCTAATCTGTCTTTTAAACTTTTACCCGGAGACAATCGATTTATATTTTTTTCTGGTGATGAATTTTTAGATCTAGGACTGTTCTCCCGTGATTCGACAGCAATCTGCTCTGAAGCTAATTGTTCGAATCTGTCTCTTAAACTTTTATTTGTTGGAGACGATGGCTTTATAAGTTTTTCTGGGGATGAACTTTTAGATCTGGGACTGTTCTCCCGTGATTCGACAGCAATC
The DNA here is from genome assembly GCA_917208275.1 of Patella pellucida. NCBI lineage: Eukaryota > Metazoa > Mollusca > Gastropoda > Patellidae > Patella > Patella pellucida. The sequence goes on from OU795038.1 coordinate 73,232,347, forward strand.
TGCTCTGAAGCTAATTGTTCGAATCTGTCTCTTAAACTTTTATTTGTTGGAGACGATGGCTTTATAGGTTTTTCTGGGGATGAACTTTTGGATCTGGGACTGTGCTCGGGTGAATCAGAAGCTAATTGTTCGAATCTGTCTCTTAAAACCCTGTTCTTAATCCCTAGATGTTTTGGAGAAGGTTTCGGTGATACCCTAGGAGGTGATCCTGTCCGTGGTGATAGTGTTTCGACAGGTGGACAAGAGTGATCTTCTTTCCCTTTTGACTCAAAACGCTCTATCGCAGATTTGACACCAAACTGGCCGTGCTCATTCGATACATCTTCAAACCAGTCTTCGCCTTTGGTACTTGTGTGTTCACCTAAGGCTGCGGTAGGAGCTGATGCTGATAGGTTATCGCCGAGTGTGGTTGCGGGTGTCGGTGTGTCTTGAAGAGATGATTCTCTTAATTCGTTCCGTCTTTGTTGATCAGCTAGATTCCTTTTAAACTGAAATAAATAAAATATAACCATTAAAATAATTGACACAAAGTTCATGAAACGAAATACAATCAAATGAAATGGCGTTTAACATAGAAAGGACAGACATAAATTCATGGCAACGTCAACTGGCATCAAATGGGCAATAATCAGTAAGCATAGCCTACATTGTCCATGACACCAGCCACTACTTATGGCTAATGTGGTTTGACGTCCACCCCACATTCGGGACTAACATATGGCTCAATTCTATTTCAATAATTTCTTCAAACATATTTTATTGCTGATATTTTTCAAAGCTATTAGAAATTATGAAACTTCTTCCAATAATTCGCAAACGGAGGGATTTTTAGAAGTGCGGGGAATGTGGGGACCCGGAGTAAACCCACGAGGCTGGTCAGACGAAACTACTCCTTAACAAGTACAAGCGAGGATCGGAACCACGCCACTTGACTCAATGACATACCTTATGATCATTAAGCTATCCAGCCCCTCTCACAATTAGTCGTTCGGATGGTACGGAAAATTGGTTCCCAATAGTGTATACGTAAAAGGACAATTGAGTGTTGGAATTCGATGAAGGGTAAGCAAAAGCGCCACGTATCTTCCAATAGTATTACACACATAACCACAGAAACTACAACCGCGTGTTGGGGTCGGGGTGGAAGGTCGAATGGTCAACCTCGTCGGTTTCCTCCCACTGCTAAAGACCCCTGTGCACAAGCAAATTATTGAAATAAAATTTTAAAAAAATAAATAATCGAGGCGAACCTATAGAGGATTTAGGCATCCGTGGTGTAACTATGTTGTAACAAAATCCTTCAGCAGATATTATTTAGAAATGTAACAAGAAGTCACAGTTACCAACACATTCCACAGTCAAATTTGTTATTAAGTTGATATGTGTTCAGAGTTCATTATGCTAGGTTTCCCTAATCACGATTCCTACTATGGTTGAAATCGTGAAGTAATCGAGGTGATGTTATCAGGTCATTCATAGCAATCGTACTCGAACGTATCTGCACGAACAAGTTAGTGGACAGTCCTATTGTAACGCATTGCGCTACATTAGAGACCTTGTATAAGATTACCTAAGATATAAGATATTTTTTGGAAACAAATCTGAGACGAGAGGACGGGGGACAGAGGACAGAGTGCATTTCAAGATCTCGTACTTCATGATTATAACATACGACAAACTATGAAGTAATGTAAACATAAATGTGACCCTCCAGTACAAAACAGTACACTAGGGTCAAATTGAAGAAATGAAGATAATGGTGTCAAATGGAAGAGTATACAAACCTCTTTTAATTGGTACCTAAATTCTAAGAACCGGACAAAAATTGGCAGAGATATTGGAGTTTTTTAAAAGTTTTTATACTCTTTCATTTGACACCATTATCTCCATTTCTTCAATTTGACCCAAGTGTACTGTTTTGAACTGGAGAGCCACAAATGTGCTAGTCAGGTACATGGATACATCTCAAACATAACTGCACTTCAAATATATCTCAAACATTCCAAAACAGTCCAATAAAACATGGATGATACGGCGGCGCATCTCAACAATTTCAAAATGACAAAAAAATCTAATTGTCGAAGTGAATGACAAAGCCCAATGGTGAAGAAAATGACAAAAAATTAACCTGAACTTCAAGATGAATACACAACCATTAGTTACGTGGACATGTCTTCATAACACTACATCTCCCATAGAAGAGTTGCAATATTCCTAACACGAACACTGATTTATTAAACGACTTGTTTCCCTTAAATATATCACCTCTAGAATACAGTTGAATATACAACAGGTGAATGTTCAATCATTGGTATCCTCATTTTAATTAGTTCTCTCTGGTGGAATTTTGTAGAATTAAAGTCCAGGGTCAATCTACGAACAGTGTTAGATAACGATGACGTCTACCGAACGCATCAGAAATCAAATAACATTATTATCAACTTACACTTCGAACCCTACCGGACTCATGGAAACGGGCATGCGGTGTGATATACGGAGACCGACAAAGGGAACCACGCTGGAAAATTCCGAGGTAATTCCTCTGGGTCGAACCTGGGCAGTCCTTGTTGGAGAGCCAGTGCCTTACCCACTGGACAGACAAACGTCAGAGCTCCTTCGGTCAACGGTAGAGCTAGTAATAGTCGATTATAACAGGTAGAAACACAATTGACATCACGAGACATTTTTTGTATGTCCACGATACAATCACGCTGTTTAAAACATCTACTTGTCCAGAATCAACCTGGTTATTGCCTTCCAGATAATTAACCAGCAAGTCATCTTCAGTCGATTATTTTTTTTATGTCAAAATTACACATAATCATTAGACAAGATAAGGGTTGTAGTTTAATTCAGGACATTCCACTAGCCTAGATTTATGTGAAACAAATGCAATGGGTTTAAAGTCCTACAGTTATGCACCCAACCTGGGCTAATGGATGGAAGACGGGTAATGTGAAACAAATTTTGTTGACATACACTTTAAACATTGTCATTTGATCCCTGATTTGCAAGTAACATAATTTATATCGGAGTCCATGTTTGGGACTTCTGTTTATTTGAGTCAAGTGTCGTGGTGTCGATTTCCCGCGAGCAGGATGGCCTGTCAAACCTCGAGGGGTTTTCCCACAGCCAAAGACCTGATGGTGCTATATTTAAATTCCTCATATTTCTATTACGAATTATTGGTGTATAAACACATCTTTTACGTGCACAACACAGGATCCCGGTCTTAAGGACCATACGGACAACTAGACGTTGTCCATCACCGAGCCCTCCGTTCTGCACCACAGATAGCGGGCTAGAAAATTCCAAGGAACTATATCGACCATCACCTGGATGGAACCCGGTACCTCTTTGTCAGTAAGCCTATAACCTTCTCACCGAACCACCGTGGCACCTACTTAGAAATAAACCGCTTGTATTGTAAGTAACACAATGAACTAGTTTTGTTGAGAATAGATTTTAAACTACATGCCTCCTACACAAGACACGATGACATTCTACGCACAATAAAAGTACAGAGATTAGATTCGCTTAAAAATCGACCTTCAAAAAAGGTCTTTGTCCCCATTTTGTGCATTAAAGTGCATTCTATATTTTATAAATGTAGCGATAGAACAATGGCGTCGGTGTTTATTGACTTTCACTCAGTTGCATTATATCTTTTACAAGCTTTTGGACTGACACAACACGTAGATATGATGTGGAATGAAGGCTGCAAAAGGTTTTTAAAGAGCGCTCGTAGAGAGGGAGAGAGAGGGAGAGAGAGAGAGAGATGGAGATAAAGAGAGGGGCAGAGAGAGAGAGGGTCGAGAGAGGGGGGAAGAGGGAGAAAGGGATGGCGTTTAGTCATCATTACAATAAATCGAAAAAAATATCTGACACACATACATCTACATCTCAGCATAAGAGAAGTCCATTCGCCAGATGGCGAGAGGGGGGGGGGGGGGAAGCTTACGTCAACTCGATACAATCTAGGTCATTTCGGAACTAACATAAGGGTACAAATGTATCTCAATAATACACCTGACTGTAGGGGTCTAAAGCAATACGGGAGAACCAGAGGACCCCCCCTCCCCCTCTCTCTCTATAACCGGGAGGGGGGGGTATGACCGAATGGTTAGCACGTCCGTGCTGTATCATAAAGCCTGCCATTCAGTCAACTTGCGTGGTTTCGAAAAATCCTGGTTGTACGTGACAAGGAGTAGGGTCGCCTGTCCAACCTCGTGGGTTTTCTCCGAGTCCTCCGGTTTTCCCCACTGATAAAGACCTCTACGCGCAGGCGAATTATTGAAATAAAATTAAAACCATATGTTAGTCCCGAAATGAACTAGTTTGTGTCGAGTTGACATTAAATCCCACTCTCTCTGTCTCTCTCTCTCTCTCTCTCTCTCTTTCTCTATCGGATCTGCTCAAAATCTATCTATAAAACTAATAGAGATGATTACAAGGCAGATGGCTTGAAGCTAGCTGTAGAACAAACACCAGTCTATAGAATGGTTTTATAGATCTGTTAGCTGTGTTGTTTGACCTATAGATTAAAATATATATACACATATACACCACCATCGCTAGCATCTGTCTTAATCCACACGGTTACTGACGTCATTCACCGCCATTTGATACACTTAACATGTCATTGACCAGATGCAGGTTTAAACGGCTATCACTACTATCAGTGAAATCGCGAGCAAGAATAATATAATATATAGTTGTCAATCATTCTTTATAATTTCCATTGTTTATCTCTTTTTTTTAGTGTAAAATTAACACGTGGTTTTGAAAGTCAACTAAATATAAGCAGAGGCGTAGACTGCACGTATAGTAGCACGTACGACGGGTTGTGGGCTAGACATGGGGTCTTTAGCAGTGGGAGGAAACCAGATGACACGGAGAAAACACAAGAGGTTGGACAGGAGACCCTACTCCTTGTCGCGTACAACCGGAGATTCGAGCAGGCTTTATGATACAGCGCACGTGTTATTGTTAACCATTCGGCCATCCAACCCCACTATCATCAATAAATAACTACATGCCTGATTTCATGATATCTTGGGGGGTTGTGGTGGCCTAGTAGTCTAGAGTGCCGCGCCTCGACCTATAGCTGGCCGGCCACCTCTGGCTTGCGGCTGTGGTTTCAAGCCCTTGTGTGAGCGTATGTGGCATGGAGTAAGGGCGCCTTCTCAACCTCGTTGGTTTCTTCCGGGCACCCCGGTTCCCCCCCCCACTGCTAAAGACCCCTACGTGCAAGCGAATTATTGAAATAAATTTAAACCATACGTTGGTCCCGAAATGCCCTAGTTTTGAGTTGACATTATAAACGCCATTTATCTCCCTCTCTCTCTCTCGTCATATCTTAGGTGATGAAAAATTCTCAAGTAATAATAAGTATATATTTCTGGTTCACATTTTCGATAGTCGGAATTTGATGACGAGTATGCGGTGCTCACTATCCGAACAAAGTGTCTCTGGTGACACGCATGGCACATGACATGACGCCATTAACCCGGTGCATGCAGAAAAGCGGGTGTTTCATTTTAGATCTATAAAGAAAATAATGCAGCCTGAGAGAAAACTACCACAACAATAGTTTTTAAAAAATACAAAAATAATTTCTCATTTTACCTGATTCAATAAACATATCAACCCTTCCACTAATGACAAAATACCAAATTTCGCTCCTCTTTATTCTACGGTTGGTTACAAAACTTTATAAAAGACGGAATGAAAAACACCCAGCCTATTATTAAAGGGACTATAACACTCTTGCTGGCCTGATATAGGTCCAGAAAAAAAAAATACCCTTATTTTAACTACGAGATGTTTAAGTGTCCTACCTGTTGTGTAAACTATCCATTACATCCTATTTACTTGTCCAGAGGGTTCGAAAATATGTTTAAATCCAATTTACATTTGAAAGTGTTTACGTAAGGGATTTCATTATTATACAGTTGAATTTTTCCATTTTTTTTCAGTTAGGTGTGTTAAGATAAAATTTGTATCATCAATTAATTGGAATATTGTAAAATAGTATAATTTGTTGACCAGAATAAAGATTGGGACTTATTATTCAGTTACAAGAGTCTAGGGCGAGGGGTTTTACATAGGCTAAGCCTGTTTCCCAATCCCATTCAGAAAACTTGAATAAAATATTGTTTAAAAAAAACCCCAAAAACAACAAGAGTGGTATTGGGGCTTTAAACTGTACCCGCCTCTTACCCTTATGTCCAGCTGCCTAGATGACGTCTGTAATTACAATGGTATTGTTAACAATGGGTACATCTGGTCCTCACAAAGTCATTTAACGCCTGCCTCCTTACCAGTATCTAAAACCAGATATCGGTTCAATAGCTTAATAATGGGGAGAGGAACGAACGCGTGAATTGGCTTTTTGTGGAATAAATTACTTAATATTGTGAATTATGTTAATGCCGCCAGTTTTTCGGATACAAATGACGTAAGACGCGTTATTTTTGTTAATCAAAACCATTGTCCTTCACACGTACCGTGCTGGTCATAATAACGGTTAAATGCGTCACGTGTTTATTATATTTACGCCATCACAGTTTTGTAAAATGAGGTTTAACGTCTGGACATTTTGTGACTAACATAATAATAAAAATAGTTTGTGTGAATGGGGTATAATGTCTTGAGACTAACATATGAAATTATTTGCATGCATCGCAACACTTTTGGCATTTTGTGACAAACGTGTGATTTATACATTTTATACATTGCCGTTCTCGTGTAGGCCTACTACCGTTACATAGAAGTAACAAATTAACAAAGGATTTATCAACCCACGAAATCATTGGACCACTATTAATATTATTTACTACATATAACCCCCCCCCCCCCCCCCAAAAAAAAAAAAAAAAAAAAAAAATACATATTAGAATAAAAATAAAAATAACTACGAACAATCCAAACCATTAGACAACATTCAAAGTCCTAAAAAACGGTATAGGCAAATAGTGTAATCAGGCAAAATAGTGTAATCAGCATATGGGCTTTTCACCGTGTACAAAATACACGACAAACAGGTGTACGGAAGAGTATGTAAGCTTATCATGCTTTATCCTTTTACTTCTGAGAATTAACAAATTAACAATTATAGGATTTATCAACCCACAAATGCATTAAATCACTATTAAACCTAAACATTTACTAGAATCGTATTGTAATTTAATCTTTGTAAATGGCTTCACTATGAATATTATATAATTACAATGATCTCGTGTTTACTACATGTCAATGTGCTTGATAACGATACGAGGATATTTGTCGAAACGTCATGCTTTTAGAATAAAACGAGTGTTTGTATCTTATAATTTACTGTATTTAAAAACATAAATGATGTGGGGTTTAACGTCCTACTGTTCTGCTCCGATTGGTCTATTTAATACGGGCATACACCATACAGTGTGCTATGGTGGAATTTTGCCTGGAGAGCGGCACTATGTAGTATGACCTACTCATATCGAATTCTAACTCCCAAGGGATCATATACGCGCAGACCATCTGTCCTGCACCAATGTCAAGGAGAAACCGGGTCAGAAAATCGCATAAACTTTCTCGGTCAATGCAGGGATCGAATACGCGACCTCCGGGCTGGAGAAAGACAGAAAGAAGTGGGGTTTAACATCCACTGGACACAAACTAGGTCATTTCTGGACTAACATAATATATGGTTTAATTATATTTCAATAAGTGCCTTGCGCGAAGGGGTCTTTAACAGGGGAGTAAACAGGAGGACCCCGAAAAATCCTCGGGATCGGACCGGCTACCCAACCTTCTGTCACGTACAAGTGGAGATTCAAAAGTAGGCTATGATTTTACACACACGAGTTACCCCTCCCTCAAGGTTTAGGTATCATACGAAGGAGTAGACACTCTTACACTAGGTACAGGCATTCACCAACTATGGGAAACAGGGTGGAATACACCGTGATCGAACCCCGAACCAGATACCTTCAGATTAGTGAACCAGCACCCTAATCACTGAGCCACCATCAATTTGTGATCGTATATCAATATACCATATTTACACTTTCAGCTGCTTTATGTTTCTTTAGGAAATCGCCATGGAGACAGAACTAGCTATAATGGATTCCGATCAGGTAAATTTATATGTAAGCTTACGTCTACCTGAACAGCGTGTAGATATCCATTTCAATATATCTCCTGTTGTAACACGGTTTCTACAACAATGATAATGCCTTGAATACATTCAACGATTTGTTCCATGCCTTTTAAATAAATAAATATTACCGGTACTCAAGAGCTCTTGAGAATAAATCTGTCATTCTCATTGCCATGACAACCCGTTCTAATTTAAATAAGCGGCATGAATAACTAAAATATGTCCAATAATAACGAATAATGCTTTTCAATCAAAGATTGTTGTACCGGTACGGCGTTTTGAAGAAATCGTACATAAATTTAATACACGATTCATCAGATCAGACTCATCATAATCTTAGCATCAAATTAAATTTTAGAAAATATTATGATAATCAAGACTATACCTCACTAAAGAACAATACGATCCTATCCTCTACGATCCAGGCCCCCGTCTCACACACACGAACAGACGGTGTGTATGTCTCTCCCTCGACTGATCCCCTCACGATTCTGGTTATTATAAGCAGATTGAGTGAGTATTAAAGCTCGGCCCTGTGTATCGTCTTCTAGCCAACACATGGACATCCATAGATCAACAGACACCTCGCGAGCCAGGCCAACGTTGCCGATCAATAACTGTTCTATTTCTACCGGCATATGTCAATATTCCTGCTGTATATAACTTGTATGTAGTTAAAGTGACGGTCAGAAAGAAATATGAGTGAACGTCCGTATTTATGGCCAATCTTCTTATTATTTTAACAATCCTCGTGTGTGTAAAGGAGGGGGGGGGCAGAAAATCTGAATTGAACATATTTTAACATTCTGACTGTCCCTTTAATCTGTTAGATTTAAAGGAAATCTTTTTTATTGCAGATGTACGTGCTTACTAATCGTCGCCAAACATGATTCTAATATCGATTTCTTCTTATCGATAATTTATCGCAGGCCTTTTGAGCATCTGTGCTATGGTACTTATGTTCCCTAGCTTCGTAACATTACTATAACAACTGGGTTAATGCCCATGAATTATTGACGGCCGCCATTAATTTGTGTCACACTAATGCATCCCCCATTGTTACATCTGTCTTTATTAAAGGTGACCGGAGTTATTAGTTTAATTAATGGAACACATGTCTATAATGACATAGGGTAAAGACGTTATTATTATTAATAATAAGTTTTTATTAATGGCCGCATACACAACTTAGGCTGTCTATCTACAGTTAGCTCCGCTGGAGAACAGACACCAACCTAGTTGATTGACATTTTAAGTCCTAAATCGACGATTTTAGTCAGAAGCAAAACGTTACAACGTATACTTGTTGAGTATGTATTATACTTTCATTTAATAAAATAGAAAAAGTTTATTAATTTAGTCTTTCTGTGTATGGCAAATATGAAAAGGAGGAGAGCCGCATTACAACACAGTACTAATTGTCAATTATTGGATATGGTGGCCACTTAGGACAGAGATCTATTCTCGAAGTATGAAGTGGATGAATCTCTGTGTCACTGCATAATGTAATGGCAGGTGTGGTCTCAGTTATCAAAGGCGTACAGTGATTGGTTTTCGTCACAATTATAACGATATTTACTTTCGAACCCACAAGAGAGAGAGAGAGAGAGCGAGAGAGAGAGAGTGTGTGGAAGAGAGCGAGAGAGATGGGGTTTAACGTGCACTCAACACAAACTGGGTCATTTCGGGACTAACCCCACAAGACACGCAGTATTCACAGCGATATACCTAACGAATAATGCACTCACTATTCAACCCCGTATACGTTTATACTGTAACCAGATAGTCAAACATCTATAGCGATATACTGCACCCCTGTATAGCATAGCGATATGCATAGGGAGAGGGGGAGAATTGGGTTTAACGTCCACTCGACACAAACCAGGTCATTTCGGAACTAACATGTGGTTCAATTTTATCACAATATTTTTCTTGTGCTTATGGGTCTTTAGTAGTGGAAGGAAACTGGAGTACCCGGAGAAAACCCACGAGGTTTGACAGGCGACCCAACTTCTTGTGGCGTACAATCGGGGAATTCAATTGGAACCATGCCAATTGACTCGATGACAGACCTTATGATACAACACACATGCGCTAACAATTTGCCAATCCACCCAACCCTCCTCTTCACTTAATAGAGCTGCTTTAAGTCGACAAGTTGTTGGAGGTGGGCGATGCAGAACAAGCTTAAAAAAATATATATTACGCAACAAACATTTGACCTAGACCCGGTAAGAAATTATCAAACTATTCAAATACACATAGGTTTCTTATTCATTTCTTATTCTGCTTTTGTGGTGCTAATGATTCCTGTAAACTGACGTCATTGTTGACCTTTAGTTAAACACTGGTTTGAATTCTTCAATAGGAAAGAATCGATTTTTACTTTCATTCATAATTATATGGATTAAGGAATATGCAGATACTTTAAAGATGTTCCTTGGAAGATGCTTAGAAATTATTCCGATTTTGTAAGATTTCAGTCAAATATTACACCCTTCCTGGTCCGACGGGACTCTTTATGTCCCATCATATAGTGTATACAATGTTGCAATGCATTTGTGTATCATGGTCAGTATTTCATTATAAGTCAGCTTTAGGTAGGTCTGGGTTGAGTTAATTAGTGCTGTCTTAGTGCAAAAATGGACCGAACACCAAACCCACAGGTTAGCAAGTCATTGTGACCCCCAACAATAGAAAAAAATAATGCCAATGTCAATGCCCATTTTTTATCGCAAGAAAGTTAATTTTAAAACACTACGGCGTCATTCTATATTTCTCATTAATTCTTCTTTTGTTCGTTAGTCATTCATGTTATGACGCAGTAAAACAATAGAACAATATCACATGGAACAAAGAATGGTGTTTATCTAAGTTAAAAGAAACATATAACTACGTCACACAGAATACCCCTTGAGAATAAGAGAGAATGAATGAATGAAATGGGGTTTAACGTCCTACGCTTCTGTACCTAACCTAGGCTAATTAAAGCCGGGCATACGCCATACAGTGTGCTTTGAGGGAATTTTTTTTCCGGGTAGCAACTGAATTCCAACTGCCAAGGAATATTTTACATGTACACGGTACCTCGGTTTTTCGTCCCATCCGAACGACTAGGCAGCTGTCCTTGCCAGGCTCTCTGTCTGCATCACTGACAAGTGGAAACCACGCCTAATAAGAGAGAGAGAGAGTGTGTGTGAGAGAGATATTGGGTTTAACGTCTAGTCGACACAGACTAGGTCATTTCGGATTAGCAATTGTTTTTTTTATTTCAATAATTCGCTTGCGCGTGGGGGTCTTTAGAAGTGGGATGAAACCGGACAAGCGACAATACTCCTTGCCACCTACAACGGGGGAATCGAAACCACCCCAGTTGACTCAATGGTAGACTTAATGATACAGCACGCACATGCTAACCATTCGGTCACCCAACCTCTGAAACTAATAAGAGTAGTGTAGGCCATAGCGCCGCTATCCGTGTAAAAATACCCCCATGTAGCACAAATTGACGGCCCGTGTGCTTGGTTCCTAACGATGGTTATGGGTAAGGTAAAAAAAAATTAATTAACAAATCCCTGAATATCTTTGAAGATGCTTTAAATTCGCTCGGTGTTCGTTAAATGCATCTAAAAACCCGACCGTAGAATAATGAGAACAAATTACGCCACAGAAAAAATTTCAATGGATTTTCAACCAACTGGCGAATAAATCTCCCACAATTTAATAACAACGTCCCTCCATCATACACTTACCAATGGACTCGCCATATTTAAAATATTCGTGGAAAATTACAAGAATCCTACATTAATTTGCTCGTGGTTTGAAATAATCATTTTCTAATGGAGAACTATTTTTGTTTATCGATCACCGCCAATGGACGATCAAAGTACATTTCTTTATTTAATCTTTCAACAAAGAGAACAATAAGTTTTAAAATACGAACAGGATACAAATATACCATCATCACAAAAGACTGTAAAGCTTTTTGTCCGCGATACCCTTTAAAGAGAAATTTGGCTGGCTAAAATATAGTTTGCCAACCGTCGACATTTTATGAAAACGCAATCAATTGGGAATGATATGAGACAGAGATGGGGTTTAACGTTCACTCGACACAAACAAGGTCATTTCGGTTCTAACATATGGTTTAATTTTATTTCTATAATTCGCTTGCGCGTTGCGCGTAGGGTCTTTAGCAGTGGGATAAAACCGGAGGACCCGGAGAAAACCCGTGAGGTTGGACAGGCGACCCTACTCCTTAACCGGGAAATTAAGTCTGTATTCACAGCGTGCGATGAGACTAATGAGAGGAATTTTGCCCGAACAGCAGCGCTATGGCCGATTTTATATTTTTCATTGATGTTTCTGAAAGAAATGAGATGGGGTTTAACGTCCTACTTTTCTGGCTGCAAACCGGGCTTATAGACACGTACAGTTTGTAATTTTGCCCAGATGGCGACATTAGTGCCTACTCTCCAACGAATTCCTGTCGTAAAGTTTGTTTTACGTGCATGCCAATGTGGACATGGGCCTGGCAAGGAACAGTAACTAGCCTTTCGGGGAGGAAGAAAACTCGTGGCCCCGCTTGCATGTTTGCGTGCATGTAAAAGTAGGACACTGAACTCTACTTCATTTCTTCTTACAGAAACATCAGAGGCATAAAAAATGGTCATTGTTGAAGAATTATTAATTGTGGAATATCTCTTTTTTTCTGTGTAAAAAACTCAATATTATACCATTTCCGATATACAATTTGTATTTTATTTTCCATTGTTCGGAAAATCAATGACTTCGCAGCGTTGACAAAAGAAATAGAATCAATCGATATATTTGTATAAAGAAACTGAGGTAATGAAGACGAGCATATTCCATAGACTGTGATTAGGGGTGAATTTTGCCAAGACAGCGGCTTCTCGATCCGCCCTTCAACTGTGAGAGAGATGGGGTTTGACGTTCACGCGACACAAACTAGGTCATTTTGAGACAAACATTTTATTTCTATACTTCGCTTGCGCGTAAGGGTCTTTAGCAGTGGGGGGAAACCGGAGGACCCAGAGAAAACCCACGAGGTTGGACAGGCGACCCTACTTCTTGTCTCGTCCCCCAAAGCAGCCAGAACTACAGATCAATACGAGTATGTACAACAAAAAAATATATTATTCCCCAAACACAAGCGGATTACCGAAGAAAGTAAAGTCACACTGACCTTGAACAAATTACATCTTTTCTGCTCAAGTTTAAAGTGTCCGGATCGATTTTAGACGACGACATTTGCATGGCGTTCACCCGAGCTTTCACTTGAATTATTCTCGTCAGTTGCCAGCAGCCACGCTTTACAGTTAGATGCAAACTAATCTAACACACAGCGGGGAGGGTTTATTGATTTAGTTTTCTAGTTCTGCTCATCGTTACATGCCATTTCCAGCATTCTGTTTATACAGATCTACTAGAATAATGCAGCTTATTACAGACAGCTAGACAATCCTATAAACCACTTCAGAGATAGTGTCTATATTTTTTTATTTTTTTTGGTTGTGTTTTGTTACTCGCTATTATCAAACTTCAAAGGGTATTAGATGGAATGTCACAAAGTCCATGGGTTAACAACCAGGCTATTGTAGACGGGCATACTTCATTCAGTGTGATATGCCAGTACAACGTCCTCCTACTCTACTGTGCTATGAGAGTTTGAAATAAAATGGGATTTAAAGTAGCTAAGACTCTAGCCTAACCCAATAAAAAAAAAAAACTCGAACTATTTGTCCATTTAAATTAACATCGATGTTGTGATCTTACCCGGACAAAATTGGCTTCTGAGTGATAATAAATATAGACAAAATAAACATTTAACCATTGGTACACGAATCGTGTACCATAATATGTCAAATGGTGACGTCATTCTTATGTGGAGCGCATGCATAATAACAACTATGTAGACTGGAATAACCAGATGCTAGAGATTGCCATTCGATTGAGAATTCTGGCGTATTTCGCCGAACATAACTGATTTGAATTTATGAGTAAAAATTGACTCGATGGAATGTAAATCAGTTTATATACATTCATATTATATTATTATATGCGTTGCGACCCATCTGTGTCATTTTCTAGGACCCAAATGTTAGCGATTTAGCTTCTTTAACGTCCAACTGTTCCTCTCCTACTGGGAGATTGAAGACAGACATACACCATGCGGTGCGCTATGAGGGTAATTTTGCCCGGGCAGCGGCCAGCGACACTATGGCCTACTATTATATAATATTGCAACTGTCAAGGGATCTTTTACATACACGCCAATGTATAACGAAGCCATGGTTTTTCATAACATCCGAACAACTAGACAGCTGTCCTTGCTAGGCCCTCCAACCTACATCACCGACAAAGTGAATCCACGTCTTAAAGTTAGGAGAGTTTAACGTCCTATATTATGTACTTGGCATTTGATGATGAAATGATTAAACGCGGCCCTATCCTGTCGCCACTCCTTCAACCCCACTTACATGACGCAGCAATACGCATGTGGTCATGATAATAACCGTATGCTAATTATTACATGATTAAGCACATGTATCACATCATTATCTGGTTAACATAATCAGATTATGTTATACAATAATGAATTTTACATAACATGTCTAATTGATTAATCAATACAATCTTTACATGTAGTAATTAATATCGTATTGATGGTGAATTATAGTCTGGAGCCAGTGGAGGCCACATTTTGCCTTTTATGTCACGCATAAAGAGAGCCGAGGGGGTTCATTGAGTAAAACAATGGCTCACTAATCAAGAACTTCGGGGCCCAGGGATTCGATCCAAGTACTGGTCGGGAAAATTGGCCTTAATTTTCTAACGCGGTTGTCCCTTGTAAGTGATACAGGATGGAGGGTAGGAGTGCAAAGACCGTGTCCAATCGTTCGGATGGGACGAAACACCGAGGTCCCGTACACGTAAAAGTAGTACTTACACTGCATAGGCCTACTGTTCGGCCGTATGTCCCTCTTCATTCGCCCAGTCGGCGAAGAAAAGTAGAACGTCAAACGCCATTTCATTTCGGATGGAATAAAACAACTCTCTTCAATTCCAAATATTTTTTAAAAAATTATCTGCACGTCAATACCTTAGGTAGAAGCAGACATTACGTCATGTCAATCAAGTAAAGTCAAGCTCGATTTCTAGAGCTGAAACCCTTCATGGATGTTATAATTGAAACCGTCTCTAGATGCCAAGTGGTTCTGGGTTGAGTCTAATGAGTAATCAATTTAGTTGGCGCACGGGTTGAGATGGCCTAGTGGTCTAGAGTGCCGCACTTCAACCTCTAGCTGGCCGGCCACCTCTAGCTCGCGGCTGTGGTTTCGAGCCCTGGTGTGAGTGTATGTGGCACGGAGATAGGGGCGCCTTCTCAACCTCGTGGGTTTCCTCCGGGCACTCCGGTTTCCTCCCACTGCTGAAGACCCCTACGCGCAAGCGAATTATTTAAAAAATTAAACCATATGCTAGTCCCGAAATGAACTAGTTGTGTTGAATGGACGTTAAACCCCATCTCTCTCTCTCCCTCTCTCTCTCTCTCTCACCTCTCGAGAGCGTTGTGGAAAGTGCCTAAACGTTTGAAGACGGAGGACCTCCCCCTGATGGATGAAGGAACCAGTTCCGCAGTGGAAACAAAATGTATTCGAGATCTTTTAGAAAGGTGGTCCTATTACGTCTGTGAAAATGAATAAACACTAAACACTGCTCTTGTCTGACAAAATAACTAAATTTGCCCCGATGCAGTTTGGATAGCCTGGAGGCAAGGAACATTATCTAATCGTTCGGATGAGACGAAATCACAGGTCAACGCGTGTACGTGTTGGCATGCACGTAAAATAACCCTTGGAAATAGAGCACGCGGTGACATCGTTGTCCGGTCAAAATTCTCCCCATACTACACTCATGGCGGATGACCTGGTCGGAGCAGACAATTATGAAAAACCCTAAATCATTCCCCTTTTATTAAACTGTTACATAAGCTTTTATACATACATCACGCAGGGACTAAATCTGCCCGTTGCAGGTCTTTCTTAGGCCGTTTAAATATCATCTAAATTATTATGAATTAGACATTATTTAACTAATGCAGACCATAATCAACCCAGATGCCATCGCTAGCGTACGACATTTACTACATTGGAATCCGATCCGATGATTACATTTAAAAAAAAATGGATAATCGAGACAATGTTTTGATCGTACCGAGTACCGACGCATGGTGATCGATTGGATCAGAGTATATCAATTTGAAGGAGGTGGTCGGTTTCAGCTTTTTATCTAATCCCCCATCCATAGTGTAGGCCTATCTTTAAGTCGTTTTTGTAAGAAGATACGCTGTCCAAAATCCTAGTCACATATATAGCCCCCCCCCCCGCCTTCTAATACCATTATCATTCATTCCAATAACAAAAACCATCCATGACAAGCCGAATCATAAAATTATATAAGCCCCCCCCCCCTTCTCCCTTTCCTTTTAACGGCTCTATACGACAATAGTCCGTTTATCGATCGGGATCGTATACGATTCCGAAATATCAGACAGTAGTCTCAAAATAGATTGGTCGATTCTCTTGGCACTGATGTGAGAATGGCTGGCAGTATTGTGGCTGATTAATGTAAAAGTATTCATGTTTGGCTGGAACCAATACATTACATATCGATTTTTTATAACAATGACCACACTATTCTAAATGGTACCTGCTTTAGTTTCAGCAACTGCGTAACTGTCAGGGGAGATAATTTCACATAAAGGGCCAGACATGACGTGTTATTAAAATTATATACTAATACATATTATAATGTAGGACATGTATATTGGCGATACTGTATTCATTTATTTATAAATATGAGATGAGCCTTTAAACTACTGGGGCCATAGTAGATCAATGATTAATTCGCTGGCTCACAAATCGACCGCTGTGTTCGTCGCGAAATTTCCTTGTGATTTACCATTGTGCCCCCCCCCCCCACACCCCTGTTAGAGAAAACGAACCCCATTTGCTTGGATGAGTGTGCACGTAAAAGATACACTGAGGGATAGAATTCGACGATAAAACAAAAACTATCCGACCAACATTTCCCTCATCATAGCCGATCATTAGTTTGTGTCGAGCGGACGTTAAACCCATTTCTCTATCTCTCTCTCTCTCTCTCTCTAAAAAAAGGGATTTTTATCAATCAAGTTTTTTTTATATCTACTTATCTCAAGTTCATTGTACTACTACTAATCGAACATAGATAAACAAAACAAATTTTAAAAATAAGCCAGTATAATTAAAGGCACATAAAATCAAAATACGAAATGAGACAGAGCTGCGTTTATCAATTGAGGTCAAGCTTCTAATTAGTATTATTCAAAACACGGAAATGCAGAATTTCACAAGTTGTGTCTGTAATTTGATTTTAACCGCGATTGGGGGTTGGATGGCCGAATGTTTAACACGTGCGTGCTGTATAACAAAGCCTGTCATTGAATCAACTTGCGTGGTTTCGAATCTCCAGTTGCGCGTGACAAGGAGTAGGGTCGCCTGTCTAACCTCGTGGGTTTTCTCCGGGTTCTCCCCCACTGCTAAAGACCCCTACGTGTAAGCGAATTATTGAAATATAATTAAACCATATGTTAGTCCCGAAATGACCTAGTTTTTGTCGAGTGGACGTTAAACCCCATTTTTCTATCTCTTAACAAGTCATAATTTAAGATATATTTGAGTGTTGGAGGATCTACTGATGACCGAATTATTCTCAATGAAATACACCTTTATGGTGACGTTAATTCAACGCATGGACAACATATAAAACGAGTTCAAAGGTTCACTGTGGAAATATTTGGTGGATTAATCAGTCGTGATCAACATTAAGTCGACTGACTACTGAATACAAATTTCATTTTAAATTAAGTGCGTGTATCTCTAGTCTGTCATTAATCTAGCGGGTGGGATACTCGGTTCTCGAGTGAGAGAGCGAGAAATGGCGTTTAACGTCCACTCGACACAAACTAGGTAATTTGGGGACTAACATAATATGGTTTAATTTTATTTCAATAATTCGCTTGCGCTTAGGTCTTTACTCTTTAGCATTGGGAGGAAACATGAGGACCCGGAGAAAACCCACGAGGTTGGACAGACGACCCTACTTGTCACGTACAACCGGGGATTCGAAACCACGTCATCAGTTGACTCAATGAGAGACCTTATAATACAAAGCGCACGTGCTAACCATTCCATCATCCTTATGACGCATCACCCCTCTCTCTCGATTGGGGGCGAAGGTGACAATGTGGGTCAGAAATGAAACGGGGTTTAACGTCGTAGTGTTCTGCTCCGACCGGGGTAATGAAGACGGGTATGCACACTGTCACGATACAGCGCGCACGTGCTAGCCATTCGGCCATCCAATCCCCCCTACTCGGTTCAAGAATCCGGGAAAACTTTTTGGTCATTTACAAGTCCGGCCTTGGCAGAGGTTAACGTAACGTCTTTATGTGGCTGAGAAGGACAGTGAGACTATTGTCTAGTCGCTCGGATGGACCACTAAACTGAGGTCCACCCATACTTGCATCAGAGGATAATTGAGAGGAACGCAATGACGAACTTTGCGTCGTGGTTTTGAGTTGTTGCGCCACCTTAAAGGGCCAATCCCGATAACTTTTTGGGGAATAAAACTGCTTAATTGTGTGTTTAAAATCGTTTAAAACCCATTATCTAAGGCCGATCAACTAACCCTATATTTGTGATACGCTTGTAAATAACTTAAACCTGACAGTCTGCATCTGGAAATGGAGACCTTTGTATTATACAGTATCTGGATAAAACCAGACTTTTTTCTGTAAAAATAATATGTAGGTGAAATTTGCCTTTTGTTATCAAGTACAGTACATGGGTCATTCACTGTATGGACCTCTCAAGAGACGTAAATCGATTATCAGGTCACCAAATGAAAAAAAATGACTCGAAATCTTAAAAGTGTTACGTGTCCGGATAAGCAGTGTTGACGTCCACGTCCAAACGACTCAATATTTTCAACTGAAATTTTCAGACAATGTAAATACACCATGCTTTTATATTTTGGTCCATAAATTTCACAAATACTCGGACTTTAATTTTTGAGACTCTGTTCTTATCGGGATTGTCCCTCTAAGTTTTTGCGCCCCCTCGCAAACGGCCAAAATTTAAGCGGTTTCAATGCAAATTTAAATAATATAATCATAATGCTCAACCAATGTCAACCATATACTGTGGGTCAGATATGCTACACATCCAGCATGTTCCACACAGCCCAATATAACTCGGTGGCACGAGGAGCCCTCTCCCCCCAACCCCCCCACACATATAAATATTGTTTACGTAAGGCCCGGGCAGAATCTTTTTCCTCATTCATCATGCAAAGTCACCTCACCCCTGACATAAATTGACAAGAACGTAAGGGAAATTGGAAATCGAGGAGAGTATGCGGAAGCGCCACTGTTCCAGCAAAATGCGCCAACCCTGGCCCTGCACTGCAAGCATAGAGATACAAATATTATTAAGATCTCTGTGTCTACATAAAAGGTGGGTGGATGGCCGAATGGTTAGCACGTGCGTGCTGTATCATAAAGCCTGTCATTGAGACAATTGACGCGGTTTCGAATTTCCGGTTGTACGTGGCAATGAGTAGGGTCGTCTGTCAACCTCGTGGGTTTTCTCCGGATCCCCCGGTTTCCTCCCAGTTCTAAAGACCCCTACGCGCAAGCGAATTATTGAAATAAGATTAAACAATAATGCTTGTCTCAAAATGACCTAGTTTGTGTCGAGTAGACTTGGTACAAACCTGTGAACAAGAAAAACACTTCTTTACAGTTGTAATTCAGCCTACAGAGTAAGCAGTGACGCTGCGGTCGGAGAAAACTTTCCCTCGTAGCAAACTGCATAGAGTATGTCCGACTTTATTATCATTGCCGGTACCGGTACGGACAAGTAGAGCATTATTACCTCATTTATTTCCATATCAGATAAAAAAAAAATATAATCTATTGTCAACTTGGATTTCGAACCGGCGTGACATGACTTAATGTCACCGATCTGACCTGGTTAAAGGGAGAGAGAGAGAGAAATGGGGTTTAACGTCCACTCAACACAACTAGGTCATCTCGGGACTAACATAAGGTTTTTAATTTTATTTCAATAAATCGCTTGCGCGTAGAGGTTTTTAGCAGTGGGAGGAGACCGGGGTGCCCGGAGGAAACCCACGAGGTCGAGAAGGCGCCCCTATCTCCATGCCACACCAGAGCCGCAAGCCAGAGGTGGCCCGCCAGCTAGAGGTCGAAGCGCTGCACTGTAGACCACTAGCCCCCCCCCCCCCCTGGTTAAAGGAAACACACACAGCTTATGTTTTAAGTACTATAATTCGAATAGAATTTTGGGAAACAATAAAAATGAGTAGGCCTAACTAAAGTGTAGTGAATACAGATTAATTCTCTGAAGACTGTGTTTAACAAACCCCCAACTAACCCCTGAGCCCACCTCCCTTTTTGTAATTATTAATACATTGGCACAGTTTATTAAGCTTTGAGAATATTGATTTTTGCAGATCATCGGAAAATTTACGATAACAGATTCAATAATAAATGTTTGCTTGCTACTACATCCCCTTATATTTATTTTATGACATGAGACGTTGTAAATACGCCTTTTTCTTTTCTTAACTCAAATACCGTTTAAACCATTCACGATAATATTGATTTAATATTTCATTGTTTAAAGCCCCAATACCACTCTTGTTGTAACTGAATAATATGTCCCAATCACTATTCTGGTCAACAAATATTGTACTATTTTACAATTTTCAAATTAATTGATGATACAAATTTCATATTAACACACCTAAGTTAAAAAATTGGAAAAATTCAACTGTAAGATTTGAGAGGCCTTACGTAAACACTTTCAAATGTAACTTAGGTTTAAACATATTTTCGAACCCTCACGACAAGTAAAACGGGATGGATAATTTACACAACAGGTGGGACACTTTAAAACATCTAGTAGTTAGAATAAGGGTAAAAAAGCATTATGGACCTGTCAAGACAGCCAGAGTGTTATTGTCCCTTTAAGAAACCCTGGACTCAAATTTCTCCTTGGCATATTTAAAACAGTCTTATCATCGTTTAGTCAATATAATGATATGCTATATATTTTGATTTGCATGCTCGTAAAAACAAAAACAAAATAAAATTCAATTTTGCGGCTCATTATAGCTAATAATAGAATGAACTGTCAACGAACCTGGAATCCTAACGAACGACACCATGGATAAATGACTTCCTCCTCGAACGATCTCAATATCCGTCTGAACGTTCGATAAACATGATGAGCCTGGTCGATTGCTGGCTCCTAAGTCTTACTAGAGGTCATTCTACTCGTGCTGCCAATATCGTTACTGCGGCTGACAATTTATTTAGATTATATAATATTATATTATAGAGATTTTCTGTTGTGAGAGAGATAAATGGGTTTTAACGTCCACACTCGACACAAACATTTCGGGACTAACATAATATTATATGGTTCAATTTTATTTTAATTATTGGACAGGCGACCCTACTCTTTGTCACGTACAACCGGGTATTCGAAACCGCGCCAGTTGACTAAATGACAGGCTTTATGACACAGCACGCTTGTACTAACCATTCGGACATCCAACCCCTCACAGACGGAAAGAGTCTCGCGTTATGATGGTACATTATACGGTGTACTGTAGTTAACGCCTGTCTCCATTGAGAAAAATGGGTCCGAAAAACATTTAATGGAAGAAACAGTCAGGCCCCGAGTTCACAAAGCATTTTCAGACTTAAGTTGAGAATTTACTCAACTTTCAATCACTGTTAATGAGAAATATCTTTGATCCAGAAACACGAAACATTGCACATAGTTTCTCATTGATGTATCTGATACATTAAAACAACACAAATTTTATAAAGGGCTATATTTTAGATAAAATAAGGCGAACAATTATATAATGAGTTAATTCTCAACTTAAGTCTGAAAATGTGAACTTGGGGCCGGGTTATTTATTAGATTAGTAAAGAAATGAATAAAATGAAATTGGGTTTAACGTCCTACGCTTCGGCGGAAATTTTGTCCCGAGCAGCAACTGAATTCCAACTGCCAAGGGATATTTTATGTGCACGCCAATGTGTACACGAGACCTCAGTTTTCCGTATCATCCGAACGACTAGGCAGCTGTCCTTGTCAGGCCCTGTATCACTGACAAGGGGAAACCCCCCGGAAAATCGAGATGAACTTTCTCGGTAAGGAAACACTGAGCGAATATATAAATTTGCACCCCTGCCCCGCGATCTAATATGGGAAGTCAAATTAGCTCATTGAGTATGACGTTGGCTCGCTAATATGGTAATGTAATGGGTTTAACGTCCTACTGTTCTGCTCCTGCAATATATATACGCAATGCAATCTGCTCTGCTATGAGGGCAATTTTGCCAAGCGATCTTTTACGTGCACTCCAATGTGTACACGGGACCTCTGGTTTTCGTGCCATCCGAATTACTAGACAGCTGTCCTTGCCAGGCCCTCTGTCCTGTATCACTGACAAGTGGAAACCACGCCGACAAATCTGGATGACCTTTCTCGGCCAATGGAGGGTTCGAACACCCGACCACCAGGCCAGCGAGCCAGCGTTGCCCCCTCGCTAATATTGAGGTCCTTTTGTGTTCTATCAATGTGTTGGCCGGGAAAAGTTCGCCAGGATGTCAGCGGTGAAGTCGTTCGGATGGAACGAACAACAGTGGTCCCGTTTACACAATAGCGTGCACCGTGGCGCCACCGTACAGGCAAAACTCCCCTCATTGGACAGTGCGAATGCCAGTCTTCTTTATCACGCCTTGAGCGAGTGAGAGAAATGGGGTTTAAAGTCCACTCAACACAAAAAGGTCATTTCGGGACTAACACGCTTTAGAGCAGAACACTACGACGTTAAAAGTTAAAACCCATTTAATATCTGACCCACGACGTGGGGGTTCAGTTGGGATGGCCTAGTGGTTTAGAGTGCTGCGATTCGACCTCTAGCTGGCCGGTCACCTCTTGCTTGCGGCTGTTGTTTCGAGCCCTAGTGTGAGCGTATGTGACATGGAGATATGGGCGCCTTCTCAACCTCGTGGGTTTCCTCCGGGCACTTCCGGCTCCCTCTCTCTCTATTGCTATAATCAAACACTGTTATGTGGTAAATTTGGCGAATTCGTCCTCATTTCAATGTATCACTAATTACAATTAGCAAGTTTCTATGACTGTTACCATGCTAACAAATTAGTTTTAACAAAGGGCCATAATCAGAGAACATTGTATCTTGACACGCCATCTGTACAACAAATTTATTAAAACAATTTTGCAGACGGACTTCTACTCCACGTGCTTCCCCAGTCGATCGATAATTAAACTGAAATCGGATTGTCGGATCAGTGATCGTTCTTTTGCTATGGTGTCCTTTCTGTCAGTCGCAGAGTTATTAATTCGTTCGTCGTTGATTTCTATTCGACCTTTCAGTCGAGTACAGTCGCGTAGAGTCAATAACAAAAATGGCTACACCATACTATGTACAGTACAATGCGAGAGAGAGAGGGGGTAGAGAGAGAGGGATAAATGGGATTTTAACGTCCACTCGACACAAACTAGGTCATTTCGGGACTAACATTAGGTTTTTTAATTTAATTAATTGTAATAATAATTCGCTTGCGCGTAGGGAGCGGTCTTTAGCAGTCGGAGGATACCGGAGGACCCGGATAAAACCCACCCGGTTGGACACCGTGTAATAGAATAGAATGAGGTTTAACGGCCGTCGGGACATCATTGAGCTAATGTAAAAGGGTATACGACATGCGTTAGATGGCCGAATCCTTAGCGTGTGCGCGCTGTATCATAGGGTCTGGTATTGGGTCAACTGTTGTAGTTTCGATTCTTCGGTTGTGCGTGAGAAGGTCTATGGTCGCCTGTCCAACCTCGTGGGTTAACTTGACCTAGTTTGTTTTGAATGGATGTTATCCCCCTCCCCTCTTTCTGTCTCTTTCTCTGTCTCTCTCTCTCTTATTAGGCGCCATCCCTGTCAAACAGCTCTCAGACAGATTCTCGTCTTCAATTAGCCCAGGTTAGGTGCTTAAGCGTAGGATGTTAAACCCCATTTCATTCATTCATTCTCAGACAGATTACCATGTATTTATCATTTGTTGTACGGCTATTTTTAGATAGTGTTACTATATTTAGTATCACGTTGCTATTTTTAAGTATTGAGTGGTTGTGTTCGTTGTCACGAGTTCCTATTTTAGTATTGAGTTGTTATTTTCATTGCATTAATATCCATGGACGGCACGCGTGAGATATTTTTAGAAAAAATAATCAACTTTCTCCATAAGTATTGGAAAGATGTTATGGGAGTCGAAGAAATAAGACGTGATTTTAATATTTAAAAACTTAAAGGACCTAAGTCCGTAACTCAAAATCCTCTAAAAGCTTCGACATCGAAAACCCGAATTATTGGTCAACTTAAATCAACATTGATGATGTAAACTTACTTGGAAAAGATGAGCTTCTGATATCCGATATTTAAGATAAAAGGATTTCTTAACATTGGTACACGAAATGTGTACTATAATGCGCTTCAGCCCCAGTTGTATTGAGAGACTCGAGGGACGAGGCTAGACACATTGCACCAAACCAACTAAATTAGTGATTTAGCTCCTTTAAAGTTAAGGTGTCTGATCGGCATTTGAAGAATGTTTTATCATACAAAGATATCAAAGTCTGAAGCCCTTTTTCTTTCAGGTTTATCCGATTTTCTTTAGATAAGAACAAGTTTGCACTGATAATTCTACACATTCTTCGAAGGAAGCAAATGTGAGAACTTTTTTGTAAAAGCGACAGGTTGTCCTAATAAGTAAACCGGTGCCTCATCACAATTGTATAGGCGTGTATCACTTACCGTCATACCATACAGCCGAGGCTATGTGTAGGGTACCAGAATCTGGTAAAGATACATTATCGGAGATTAGACAAGGAGAGAGAGAGAGAAGTGGGATTTAACGTCCACTCAACACAAACTAGGTCATTTCGCAACTAACATTTGGTTAAATTTTATTTCAATAATTTGCTTAGAGGTCTTTTGCAGTGGGAGGACCCGGAGAAAACTTACACTGTTGGACAGGCAACCCTACTCCTTGCCACCTACAACCGGGGATTCGAAACTACGCAATTTGGCTCAATGACAGGCTATATGATACAGCGCTGAACGCTCACATGCTAACCATTCGACAAAGAGCTGGAAGTTCTCACTACTATAATAGTTATAAACATTAGATAATATAAAGGGAATTAGCTGAAAATGTCATTCAAATTGATCCACTCTGAAAAGAGAATTTAGCGATTGAATTTTCGGCTTCGCCTCGATCATCAATACTAAAGTCGGAAGAGGGAGTGGGGGGGGGGCTTATATAATTTTTTGATTCGGCTTGTCGAGGACGGTTTTAGTTATTGGAATGAATGATAATGGTATTAAAAGGGAGGGGGGATATTTGGAATGACTATCTGGCTATGTGACTAGGGTTTTTGACAAAGTATCATTTTACAAACAACGAATTAAAGATACTTTATGGGAGATTAGATATAAAGAGCTGGCATTTCTCACTATAATAGTTAAAAATTAGATAATGTAAATTTCAGTCAAATTGATACACTCTGAACCGAATGAAAATTTAGCGATTGAAATTTAGGCCTAGCATCGATCAGCATTATTTTTATTAAGTCTGTACGATAAAAAACATAAACTCGATTGGCATCCATTTTGTGATTTAATCATAAATGAGCGTTGAGCAGGAGATCAGCGTGGACTAGCGATAACATCGAGAGTTGATTATGGTCGGGATCAGTTACTTTATGTCTAATTATTAATTTATATTATACAACATTTCAAGTCTGATGAAAAACCTGCAATTAGGCAGATTTAGCTCTTGCATAATGTATGTAATATTGAACACACAAAATCAATACGCACGCTAGATAACTTCTGGGCTTAGACCAAAGGCGATTGGAAAGAGAGAGAGAGAGAGAGAGAGAGAGAGAGAGAGAGAGAAATGGGGTTTAACGTCCACTTAACACAACTAGGTCATTTCGAAACCACAGCGGCAAGCCAGATGTGACAAACCAATCATTTGTGTTCGCCCACTACAAAGTGGCGGCGGTCATTTGACACTTTCGAAAAATGGCTAAATCAGCGCTAAAACGTTCCCACATTTATTACATTCAATTCAGGTAATCACATTAAACCCAACATAAAAGGGTTTGGGTTCGATCGAATTAGGAAGATTTTCGCTGGTTTTAACCATCGTGAGAGAGAGAGAGAGAAAGAGAGAGAGAGAGAGAGCGAGAGAGAATGGGGTTAAACGGCGCAAACTAGGTCATTTCGTGACTAACATATGTTTTTTAAAACATTTATTTCAATAATTCGTTTGCGCTAAGGGGTCTTTAGCAGTGGGAGGAAACTGGAGGGCCTGAAGAAATCCAACGAGGTTGGGCAGCCGATCCTGCTCCTTGCAACGTACAACCGGGGATTCGAATCCATGACGCCAGTTGACTCAATGACAGCTTTTATTATACAAACTAGGTCATTTCGGGACTAACATATGTGTTTTAAATTTGCAGTGGGAGGAAATTGGAGAAAACCACGAGGTTGGTCAGACAGACAACCCTATCCCTTGTCAGAGAGAGAGAATGGGGTTTAACGTTTACTCGACACATACTATGATGTCATTTCGCGACTAACATGGGTTTTAAATTTTATTTCAATAATTTGCTTGCATTTGAAGGAAATCGGAGAAAACCCACGAGGTTGGACATGCAACCATATTCCTTGTCACGTACAACCGGAGATTCGAAAACGACGTCAGTTGACTCAAAATGACAGGCTTTATGATACAGCAGGCACGTGCTTACCATTCGGCCTTCCCCCCCCCCCCCCCTTCTTTGAGTTTCACCATCGTATCGTCTGCACCGACAGTGAATACCGACAGTTAACAAGCTTTCAATTCATCCTATAGTTGTGTAATTTTGATGTCTGATGGGTATGTCCCTCTCCTTTAACCCAGTTGACGTAAGCTTATACGAGCAGGAGGTTAAACCCCATTTCACTCATTTACACACAAATCCAGATGGAGACAAAATTCAGTTGTCGGTGAGATTAATGATAATATATTAATAATATCACATCATATCATCTAGTTCTATTCCAAGATATTAATACAATTATTAAAACTATTTCGGGATAAATATTACGAATTTTGTTGTATAAATGCGGCTCACCTCCTGTTCATGACCTGTCATCCATACACACAAAGACCGAATAAACTTTTTCAATTTTATTAAATGAAAGTATAAATAAGCTTTTATACGTCATTGTATAAACTATTTCGGGATAGTTTATAATGATATTGTCACGATTTGAAGAAGGGTCATTAAAGCTGACTGCTAACATATGCTCACATGTTTGAATTAGAAATCGAATTTTAAAGGTATGGGGGTCTTAATTTTTTTTCAACAAATCTAAACTAAAGAATGCAAAAATGAAATGGGGCTGAACGCTATGTTACGATCCGATTTGTGGCTCAACTTTAATTCATAATTTGGGCCTAGTCATGAAATGGAAAATCGAGACTATGTTATTTTATCGCACCATCATTAGACATGCTATGCTGATCGACTCGAGGCCAACAATTCAAATCAATGCTAAATTCTAGGCCCAGAGTTGAAAGAATTTGACTGAAATTTTCTTCAAATTCATTTGACATTATGTAGTTTTTAACTATTATAGTATTTATAGTGAGAGCTGATAGTTCTTTATCTAATCTCCGTAATGTATCTTTAAGTTCTTATTAGAATTTACACTGTTAAAATATGTATATTTACAGTTTTAATTATAGTAAAAATACAGTACAGGATTTGTAATATCACATGGTTTGTTAACTTACATTTAAAACGATGTAGACGCATAGGAATACACGGCTTATGTAAAATTACATCAGATTTAATGTAGTAATACAACCATATGTCAGTTTACATCACGTGAGTTGTATATTAACAGAAATTTAATATTAATTTTACAGAAAATTGTAAATTTACCTACAAATAGTGATGGGTTATTCGCCCCTGTGACCACATATCGAATATTATACAAAATATTTACTGTTCTGTCAGCCAGTTTAGTCCATTTTAGAGAAATAGGTTATTCAAAATCTGAATGCAACGAACTTGCTAATAACGACAGGCATGTGCCATACATTGAGCTGTGTGGGTCATTTTGCTTTGACGTTGTCATGTCACCGACCCATTCCATTTTAAGGAACAGAACAGTAGCACATTAAACCCCATTTGATTTATCTTTAAAATATCGAATGTTGTTTTACATGCTCGGCTGAAAGTTCCGCAAAACCTTCTGTGTTCGCCAGGATCGAACCTAGGAATAATTAGCCAAGTGGAGACAAACACATTCCTTTGAATAATGTTACCTTGGCTAATTACATAATATGTAATTCTACAATAGTTATGAGGTATTATTACATAAACTATGTCAAAATACACAATATGTGTTGCTTTAAATGTTATTGTACAAATTAATGTAAATTAACATCACTGTAATTTTACATGTACTCCATTTACAGGTATGTAAATTTACCTTGGTTGTATAATAGCTAGAGGTAAATTTACATTATACACTGTGAAATAACATGCAATGTTAAATACAGCTATAACGATGGCAATAAATCTGCCAGTTAAAACGTGGTAAAAATACATAAAATTATTAACAGTGTATATTCAACACGTGGGTATTTTTGTCTTCTCATTTTCTTCACACAAACTTTCTTATAACCTCGTTGTGTAGTTTTGTAGCAATTTGATGTTCTAATTATGATTGTAAAGATCTGAAGGCCTAATAAGAAATTAAAAGATCTAAATAGGTTCAAAGATCAAATCAGAATGTAAGAGATTAAATCAGATTTGAAAATATCGTATTAAAATTAAATATCGAATAGAACTTGAAAGGTGCACAATAATTATGTAATAATAATTTTCAGAATGGGTACGGTACTTGTATAATAATAGGCTATACTGTTTGAATGGTATTAAATATAATTTATGGTATTCCATATAACCTATTCTCGTCTATTAGCCTATATTAGGGCCTAGTATTTATTTAGTTTTTTTGCTGTATCTACAGTATAATAGGCTTTTAGCCTAGCCTAGATATCAGTTTTTATAAAAAAAAATCCCGAAGATCTACTTTTTGTTTTTTTATAAGTGTGTATAGTTTTGTATTAGGCCTATGGAATAATTATGCTTTAAAAAATGCAGAACACACAATTAAATCTAGGCCTATTTTGAATTTTATTTGTGGCTAATTTTTAGGCCTATGATACCATATGTTATGATATTTAAAATTCACTGCGTGTCGTTTTGTGTTACGCCCCATGGCGTCAGGAACACAATGGAAATGGACGAAAATAATGTAAATATTGGAAACAGGTGGCTATGAGTATGATATATCGTTTTGTGGGAGGTTTGATTGCCTAACATTACGAATTGTTGAAAAAAAAACGAGCTGCCGAAGCAAGAGCAGGTAAAATCAAGTCTTCAACATGCACCTGTGTTGCTTATTCCTGTTATTTTTTTTAAATTAGACATATTGTCTGGTAAGACATAGTGTATGTATACGGATATTACTAAGAAGGTCAGATTCCTGGGGGGGGGGGCGGTCTTTTAAAATATTTTAGAGATGAAATAGGCTTTACACCTTGGCAACTGGGTTCTCAGTACGGGCTAGCCAATAATTAGACTAGGCCTTATTATGATATGCTTGTTTACATTTACACATTTTCACGTAAACATAGACCTATTCAAATATTTCAAAGCTAGCCCTATTTCAATTTTAAGTGCTAGGCTAGTCCTAAACTGAATCTAGGCCTATACTATTTACCTACTTAGTTAGGTCAGCTGTAGGTAGGACTCAGGAGGAACTACACAACTAGGATGTGTCCACCAACGCCAAGCTCAGCTAAGTTTTAAATATTCTCAACAAGGATATGAAACATGGTCTTACCTTAACAAAAACCATCTTGTTATTTGGGTTGTAAACATACGATTGTGAAAATTATCTTATTTTAACTTTTCTTGAAGTTTTCTTTGTGCGGCTATCTTCAGAATTCATGGCAGCGTGACGTCACTAAACCATGACGTTATAGAACTACAACGGCGTCGTCATAACAGAATCTTTTCTTTTTGAATTAGGGCCTATTTATTTATTTTGAATTTAAATAAATATTTCGTTTATATAATTTTTTCCGTGTAGGGGAAGCTAGTCCTTGCAATCAGACTCTTGCGAGGTGTAGGTAGGCCTACCTGACTGAGTCTGCCAAGGTTTGCCGGATATTTTTTTTCTCCTCAAATCACACGTGCAGCCATTGCCGGGGCATTAAACTCGCTGGAAGCCCGACTGTAATTTGCTACGGTAATCTAGAACACATCCTTGTATCAAAATTCATAGCCTACTGGAGACTAATGTCAACCAGTGGCTGCCAGGCAGGACACGCCAACATATAAGAGTTGGATAGAAGCGAGAAGGTGATTTTTTCCTACAATCAAGGGCCATAGGCATAATTCATGAAGTTACAAATTGATATGCGCAAATATCGAAAGGAACCAAGATCTTTGGGTTATTAAAATGCATTTTAAGTTTCATCAAAATCAGATTAAAATTGTAACCTCTAGGCCTACAGTGTTCGGAGAACGCTACACCGAAGACGGGCCTTAGCATTTTATGACGTCATATGTGGATTATGGGTTGACCGGAAAGCCGAGATAAAGTGTATGCATAGACGTGCACGTCAAAAAAACCTTTTGAAGTTGTAATTCGAAATAAGATAAACTTTAAAAGTGTTTAGCGTCCGATTGTTCTGCTCCGACAGTAAGAGGTAATGACGACAGGTATAGCATACACGTCATACAGCCAGGTGATACCACCTACAAACCCTTTTAAAGTTTGTAATTCGAAAAAAGAGTTAGCCTAGGTCGCAGCACCTGCCACATGGACTATATATGGCGTGTAGGCTATACCTGTCGTCATTGTCCCCTGCAGTCGGCGCAGAACAGTCGGGCGCTAAACTAAACCCCATTTTATTTCATTTTGGCTTAGCCAGGATATTTCAAGCTTGGTGTGTGTAGGGGGTGGGGTGATTAAAATGTGTAGGAGAGCTTCCGTTCCCGGCACGGTTATGCAGAGTTGTCTTTACTTGCTCTCAAACAAAAGCCAGTTTTCCATGAACGCGTTATAGAGCGCGGCATATCTGCGCCCATTTCGCCGGTTATATGGAAACAATCCATTTACATTTGCCTTAGACCGACTTTCTCGCAGCTGGACAACCGCCCACTCCCAAATGTCCTTCAAATTAAGAGCAATGCCGTGTTTATACGTGTTTACAGCTTAAAGATGCATGACAAGCTTGGGCTCATACCCAACGCCGGATTAACCATGGTGGGGGCCCTGGGGCCTGGAACATGTGGGGGGCCCCTTATTACCGACCGCGAGTGCCGAAGGCGCGAACCCACATGCGGGGGTCTGGGGCAGGACCGTATGTAGGATTGTAAAAGTGGGGGTGCAGCAGAATGTTGGGGACGGCAATATAATGCCTGAGTTACTGAGTGCGGAACGGATCGTGTGTGTACGTGGGGCTGGGGTCTGGAAGCAACTCCCCCCCCCTCCCGAAAATTTTGAAAATTTGACTGTCACATACGCATTTTCCACCTACTTGGAGCTGCAACCAACGTCGCTCCCGTGTGTCAATTTCGGCAGCGCTGTTTCTCATTTTGATGTTAAGCACAACAAAATGAGAAACTCCTTATCCTCTAAACTAGAACTAGTCCAAAACACCATAAGGCGACGTGGATAGGGCGACCAAAACAAAATCTCTAATCATGTAATTTGGTGCCGGCGCCCCCAAAGACCACCAAGGTCCTGTCAAGTGAATAAGGGCGACCCAAACGAACCCTTTAATGTCATGGGTGGGTCAGACGCCGACTCAGAAAGAGGTGATAGGAGAGGCCCTTCGCCTATGGAGCGGCACCCTTGTCCGGGGTCCTCCCTCACAAAAATTTCAAAAATAACGATGCAGGAAACACGTTTTTCTGCCATTGGGGTGATATCTGAGTGGCAATTTTTGTACTTTATATGGCGATTTTTTGGGAGAGGCGTTTGCTTCTGGTGTCCGCACTTCGGGTCCGCGCCCGTGGTCGCGCCCGATAGCCTCCACATAAGAGATAAAAGAAAGTTTGGATCGGGTGTAGGCGCCATTAAAACCGACCGACTCATCAGTGCCTAAAGAGCATCACTATATGATCATAATCAAGTGTATTATTTAATAATTAAATGGTTGTCATTTTTTTTGGAAGGGAGCGCCTTATTTTCTAGTAACCCCCACAAACATGATTTCCTGGCATTTCAGGCACTTGTATGGAGCCCTTTAGAAGTACCTCCCCCAGAAAAAAAGTAAAATTCTGCCACAAAATTAGCGCATTCTGGCGTTCGTTCAGTGGATCAATCCATGCGAGTGCTATGAAATGATGACATTTCTAGAGGAGGGCTGGACGCAACTGAGATTTTTTTGTGGGGGTCCCCTAATGTGGGGGCCCTGGGCCCTGGGGCCTGGGCCCAATGGTTAATCCGGCCCTGGTGATAAATGCGAGTGATATGAAATGATGGCATTTCTAGAGGAGGTGGCTGGACGCAACTGAGATTTTTTGTGGGGGGCCCCCTAATGTGGGGGCCCTGGGGCCTGTGCCCCATGGTTAATCCGGCCCTGCTCATACCACGCCATTTGACTGAATGACCAATGGCAGATATTATCTAAAGGGCACACTGTAAACCACTGAGGTTATTTCAATTTATTTTGGTGCATGCGTGAGGGTCTTTACAGTTGAGAAAGAGAGAGAGGGAGAAATGGGGTTTAACGTCCGCTCGATACAAACTAGGTTATTTCGGGACTAACACATATATACGATTTGATTTTATTTCAATAATTCGCTTGCGCGTAGGGTTCGTTAGCAGTTTAGAAGTAACCCCTATCTTCACCACATGTATCTGTGTAAGGAAAAGAAAGAAATAACAAAAGGTAAAGCTTAATAAAATACCTAATATAATGCAACAATCCTTGAAGTTACTGTAGGACAGGACAACTTAACTTCCTGTTCTGTTATTAGGCCTAGTTAATGTTTCCTGAAATATACAAAACAGAAAAGAAAAAGGTTATGCTGTAGTATTAGTAATATGAGAATTGGATCCACTGTGGCTCAATGAGTAAGGTGTTGGCTCATTAGTCTGGAGTAGGCCTACGTTGGTTCGATCCCGGTATTTGTCGAGAACGCATTACCACAAAGAAAAACTGTTCGGTAGCTATTTTAGTGGTCCAGTCTTTACTACTACTACTAGTACTAGTACTTGTCATAGAATAACCAAACTGAATGTGTTGACAATTGTGCGTTTGGGCCTATTTGAACTTGGGTAAGGAGTCTTAGTAGACTGTACCAATTTTATCGTTAATATTATAATAAACACAGTTTACACAGTTTAACGTTAAAAGTATTTTAACTAACATTATTATGACGTGTTCACCCTACTACTACCAAAGCCCTGTAGGATTAGCCCGGTCGGAGCAGAACAGTCTGACGTTGAACCCCATTTCGGCATTTCATTTTATTTCTTCAATATGAGAAAGGCCAAGTTGATATTTAATTTCAGCACGAAGTGTTCTAATAATAGTAAGTGCAGGGGGACTGCGCCACAATGATTTAAACAAAAGACAAATATAACGACAAGACATCATACTCAGAACCAACAAACAAACAAACAATTCAAAAAGAGCATTTGTGTAAGTGGTTTGGCTGAAAAATAAGAACACAAATAAAGCACTAGGCCTACGGCTACAGTGACTGATTGAGACTGAGTAAAACTTGTGTTAGGCCTGCACATGAGTACATGAAACATCGAGACTAAGAATAAGATACGAATACCTTACATTATCAACATAGACAATTATTCAATTACTCATTCATGTATTTCACAACAAAATCCACTACGTTGTAGATAATCCGATGACTTGACTGTGGTGCTGAATAGGGCTGAACTCGGTAGGCTAAATTTCTGCTTTTCCCGCTACAACCATTTATTGACGTCATTGGTAAGAATGTCTGATCATTCGGACAACTTCAATTTTTACGTGTCTTAACGTAGACTTCATCAGTTTGTATGACTTATCGGGGTCGGGGGGAATGGATAGCGTGCGCGCGCTGTATCATAAAGCCTGTCATTGACTAATCCCCGGTTGTACGTGACAAGAAGAAGGGTCGCCTGTCCAACTTCGAGGGTTTTCTCCGCGTCTTCCGGCTTCCACCCACTGCTAAAGACCCCTACGCGCCAGCGAATTACTGAAATAAAATTAAACTATAAAGTTAGTCCCGAAATGACCTAGTTTGTGTCGAGTGGACGTTAAACCCCATTTCATCTCATCTCATCTTGTATGACTTATCGCCGCTTTGTGCCGGGCCTAGACTTATAATTACTTATAATTTTGTCATGGAAATATTTTATTTATGCGTAGGCCTATAACTATAAAATGGTTAAACTGTGCTATGTTTCGTGGAATTTGGTTTTAGGTATAGGCCTAAGTAGGCCTACAACGCTATGGTGACATGCTCTGCAGGTTTAGACTTTAGGCTACCTTATGATCAAAATACGTCGATATGAGACATCAGACATTTGTTTAGGCCCTTAAATAAAAGTCTTATAGTGGGGAAATTAACCCATGCAGAACAAAATATTCGTAAGCTCACAGGATGATACCTGAGTAGGCCTTATCTGAAACATAGGCCTGGGCTTATTTTACACTAATTGCCCCAATAGCTTTTAAATAATGCATCTTTCATTTCGAGGATGTAATTTTGGTTGTTTGTTACCCTGAACAGCAGAAGAATAAGCATATTTTTATCTACTACTGTAGGCCTTTAGCCATATACGTTAATCGTAGGACGTTAAACCCCATTTCATTCGTTCATTCGTATATACGGTTTATACAACTTAGGCTACTGGTATTTTGGTGTTTATATGTGCTGTAAATTTACAGAAATACCGTTAATTTACAAATAATGCACGTAAACCACAAGATTACAGTATTTTATGACTAATTACCCGGCCGTAATGTAATTCTACAGTTGATTTATGTAAAAAAAAAAATAACAGAAATGTTTTACAGTGATAGAACTAGGCAAACAGTGGTCTCAGTCTCCACAGCGACGATACGTCATACTATCTTTTCCATTTTCAACTGTCAATGGTGTGGGCATGACCAGTGTTTTATGTATCCCCCGATCGACTAAATGCTTTCCTTATCCGACCCCCCCCCCACCCGCTAATCCTTCACTTTTGAAAATCCAGAGGAGGTTAAGACATTCAGTACATTAGGTCTACTTTTATTTTGATTCCAACTGTCAAAGGTTTCTTTTGCCAAGCGCCGGGGGGTGGGATGGGGTTGTTTGAATGGTTAGCGCGTGTGTGATGTATCATAAGG
The DNA here is from genome assembly GCA_917208275.1 of Patella pellucida. Lineage (NCBI taxonomy): Eukaryota > Metazoa > Mollusca > Gastropoda > Patellidae > Patella > Patella pellucida. The sequence continues at coordinate 73,268,163 of OU795038.1, forward strand.
TCTGTCATTGAGTCAACTGGCGTGTTTCAATTCCACGGTTGTAGGCCTTTGCGATCAGTCGTGGGGTCCGGTTTCCTTCCAATGCTAAAGACCCATATACGCGCCAAAGAATTATTGAAAAAAAAAACTATGTTAGTCCCGAATTGACCTAGGTTGTGTTAAGTGGAAGTTTAACACCATCTCTCTCTCTCTCGCTCTCTCACTTTCTTGTCAGATTCTCCTTTCTGCACTGCACCGACAAAGGGAGTACCCCGCCTGAAAACACCGAGGATCTTTCTCGGCTGACAAGAGCGAATCCGAGACTTGGCGAGCCAGCGTCTTACGCACTGAGCTACTGTGGCCAACTCTAGATCAACACCTGGATCGAACCCGGGATACCATGACTACCAGAATAATCTTTAGAAACAGATTTCCAAGGAATTGTAAAAGAATATACACAGATTTTAAATGATTTATTTCATTTAAGGCACAGCCATATTGGAACAAAATAAATGTGTCAAATAGAAATACAAAAAATAAATTAAAATTATTTACGAGCAAATCAATGAGCTTAAAAGTGTAGAAGATATTTTATGAACAATCAATTATAATATTGTGTTCAAATATCAATTTCATTATAATAAAGGTAAAGCTATTTTGAATCTAAATAGTCACTCTGTTCGCCATTTTGCATTTTCGGACAATTTTGTGGGTCCTCAACGACACTAATATGTATGGTACTGAAATTCATTATGGGTTACGAATCCCCGGTTGTACGTGACAGGTAGTAGGGTCGCCTGTTCAACCTCGTGGGTTTTCTCCAGGTCATCCCACTGCTAAAGGCCCATATTACGCGCAAACGAATTATTGAAAGTTAAACCATAGTTTAGTCCCCAAATTACCTAGTTTGTGTCGAGTGGACATAAAACCCATTTCTCTCTGTCTCTCCGAACACTGTGAATCTTTCAATTCATCAACACTTTGGAAATGCCGAACCATATTTGGCTGCTGTTCCCTTTACGGATTGTTAAATGTGGCACTCTGTTAGATAAAAAATTCAAAATCCACCAAATGACAATCAGGTGCATAAAACACATTGTGCAAATTTGAGATACAAAGTTCTAAAGCATGGTGTAATTTTAAAAAAACACGAACAAAAATGTTTGTTAAAAATAGCATCGTAAACAAATGGAAAACTTGGGTCTGTTTAACGAAATTTTAACTAAGATAATATCCAAATTTAGTAATTTGATTGCATAATATTATATTGATTTTACTAAAATATCTACTAAACTTGGATTTTATCTTTAGTTAAGATTTCGAGAAATAGGGCCCAATTTAGCATTTGTTACATATTCATCATTAAATTTGTTTAATTGTAATTATTAATTGAACTCCATGGAAATACACGGATCACAATTCTGTGGACCATAATTAGTGTTATTGATAAACACTCGGAACGCCTAGCCGAAAAGTCCATCAGTAATAAACATTCGTCACGCCTAGTCGAAACGTCCGTCGATGATAAACAGTAATTGTATTCCATAGAATTATGACCTGTGTATTTTCACAAGTCACGTGCTTGCTCATCGGTTTCATATTTAGTAGGCTTTTTAAAGTAACATCTAAAATTGTACAAAAAAATGGAGTGTATTAATTTAGGCCAAACAAAAGTATTGAATTGTTGTTATTTCAAGCTCAATACAATTTAATTATTTGTGTCCCAATATAAACCTGGAAAGGATAGTTGTCTAGTTGTTCAGCTCCTTAAAAAACATCCATCAGCTGCCGCCATTAACCCGTATGGTGCAAATAAATGGGACGTTTAAACGCAATTCGTTTCTTTAAGCAACTTAAAAGCACGTATCCACCAATGAACGCACGAGTTGTTGTTGTTCATGTTGTTTAATGTCCGCTTGAAAAGCAGGTAATATCGCAGACAAGTTGAGTTTTTTTTTAATAATCTGCGCAGGCGCGGGGGTCTTTCTTGTGAGAGAAAACCAGCGTACCCGGAGTAAGTCCACGAGGTTGAGAAGGCGCCCCTATATCCAATTACGAGAACATGTAACGTATTATCGACAAGTAATAGAAGAAAATAAGAAACTAAGATTTAAGGACATTATTAAGCATTAAATTACATTACTGGCTATTAGAACACTTTATTAAGCATGTGCATTTAAAAAAAAAATGTTCAAGCGTGTCTACCATCCTAGCTCTTCACTTAATTTCACACGGTTCCCTCTTCAATGGGATGAGATGACAAAAACAACACAAAGTGTTGATCTGTTACACACATTAATGCGATGCGCATGTGCATGCAACTTATGTGCGAATATCACGTGATACACCATAGTTGCTATGGTAATACATCAGCAGTCAATGTATTTGTTAATTGTTCATATGTTCGCGAAGATGCTAATTTCGTAATCCTCGTCATCTTCCGAATTACACACAGCATCGTACCAGACATCATCATCTTCTAGGTCCGACTCATCATCGATGTACTGAGCAGGTTTTGGCCAGAAGCCACACTGCCGTTTTGTGTCTCGTGTGGAATAAAAACGCTCTTTTTCATCAGTTGGAGAATTTAGTGATATACTTTCCGTAATACTGTTTAAGGAACCAAGTGTGGATTTACGGGCAACGCCATGTCTTTTTAGAGTAGCGTCCCTTTGAGTACTTGATTCTCCGCCACCGTTCGTTTGGCACACATCATGTTGAACATCGGGACTGGATAGGGGAGAGGATTCCGAACCGTGAACACTGCTCCTAACAGAACTGTCCACACGTTCCACAAATTTCTTCAATTTCCTACGTTCTTTGATACTCTGCATTCGGAGAAGTTTGAAACTTTTCGCGTTAATGGATTTTCTGTTTGGATTTGCCCGTTTCCGTTCAACACACTCGGCTAGGGAAGTCTTAATTTCCTCTAAATTTATCAAAGTATTAAACTCGGTGAGTTTAGACAGTCGTGTGAACTGTTCGTGGGAATATTTGAAGTTAAATGTGGAATACGGTGTGGCTGGATCATCGAATAAATCAAAATTCGCGAACTCCAAGTCTTCTTTAGATTCTCTCTTCACACCTGTAAAAGAAATGGGTACTACATATTAGTATACAGACCACAATTAATTTCCCTATAGTTCCTTCCATTTAAAGGCTACCACCGTCCCGTTACCGAACAGGAGTTGAATTTTTTTATCTGACAAGGGTTTTTTTTTGTGGTGAACCTCACACTCGGAAAACCTCGGCATTTTCCGGTACCCTGCAACTGGCGGTAGGGTACATGAATCTGCTGAGGTTTGCCTAGTGCCTCATACGTGTTTCTGTGCAAGGTGTTACCACGTGTTGCTCCATCTGTGGTAGAAAGCGTTCAATCCAGCGAGAATTGAGGGAATGAAACCTGGCAAATTAGCATTCAAATTGGTGCCTGCATGGCGTCTCATAAAAGAAAGGGGAATAACTCTTTTAGTTGATAATGAAGATTGATACAGACCACATTAATATTTCCATTGCAATTAACTTTAAATCTTGTCTCTTGTCTCAATGTTGCCATTGGACTGAACCTCTCCAGGCCCGGATCCAGGATTTTGTCGAGGGGGGCGGGGCCTGCATGGAACAAAGTGTAATCATCAGAGTGCCAATGCGTTAGTGCTTTAGATGACCAGTCTCACTGGGGCTGAGGTGGAGGGGGGGGTACCCTGGCCATGCCCCCCCCCCCCTCACACACAAACCCTGGATCCGAGCCGGCTCTCTATCGCAACGCATACACATAATCATGTTTGAGATTCGCCCTTTCACAGAACATGGATTTGTATTGCAGATCACAATGAACTCTACATAAAATGGTGTTCGGTCTGTCAGCAGTTTTAAATTTGATCTCGGGTCGCCCCGGGGCAGGAAGGTGGGGCGGAGCTTGAGGAGTTTTTGTAAACAAATATAAACGTTGACTTACCTGGTTTAGAGAATTCTCTGAAAGCTATGTTGACTAGAGGGAAATGTAAGACAATAGGGCAGCACGGATCAGTGGGGTGCTTAAATATGTAAAGCTCCTTTAGACCTTCCCGATCTACAATCGTTGGATCGATGGGCGGGAACGGCAGACGATTCAACTTGGCCCATTTCTCGGCAAGTAGCAATTCCTGGAAAAGACAAAAAAGAGAAGATACAATATATGTATCACGCGTATTTAAAAAGTTACCACAAGAGTGTTTTGTTGTTGTTAATTTTTTTAGGGGGGGGGGAGGGTTCAGTTTGACAGTAAATATATCCCTAAATGCACATTCTAGGCTATATATTTTAATAACACTTCCCCTCCCCTCCCCACTGACTTGATTTGATATGTATTGCGGGGCGGATTCAGGAATTTTTGCAGGAGGGGGTTTGCCAGATTCCTCAGAAAGGGGGGTTGGATGACCGAATGGTTAGCACGTACGTGCTGTATGATAAAGCCTGACATTGAGTCAACTTGCGTGGTTTCGAATCCCCATTTGTAGGTGGCAAGGGGTAGGGTCCTCCGGTTACCTCCCACTGCTAAAGAGATTAATCCCGAAATAATTTCTCTCTCTCTCACCCCATTTTTTTAAAATTCAGAATATTCACACCTGGCTACGTCATCACTAAAAGAGATCAAATTGAATAGAGTGTGGTTTACCTTGAATGGCGGAGTACAATCACTGGGTCTGGCACTAAAATCAAAGGATAGGATGATGTCCACGCCCCTCTGTGGTCTCAGTACTAATGGATACGGTGAATTAAAGGTTAGTCCAGCGTCTACCATATAAATATGTTTGATGTTTGTCGGGTGCATCTCAAATATTCCGTCAAACTCGTCGCCATCGGCCACTCTATCGTGGACGGGAGTGAAAGGAGACAGCGGATATGTCTGTTGGAGGGACAGCCCTCTCATAAAATTATGAATGACAGCTGCTCGTCCTGCCCGGGTACTCAGTAACTCGAAGTTTTTGCTAAAAGTAAAAGTAGATATCGGAATAAGTTGTTTATTTGTGTCTACAGATTTCAAATATTCTTCATCTTCGAGTTTCATTCAAATTACCAAAATATTTTGACCCTATTTCTACACATTGGCATGTACGTAAAATATCTATTGATAGTTCGAATTCGATATAAGAGTAGGCAGTCCTGGCAACCTTTCCTTCATAGCACACTGTTGAAAGCGAAAGTAGACATCTGAAGCTTTTGTTGGTATCCAGTTTAGTAATTCAAATAATATTACTCTATTCTAAAAATCTTAAACTCTCTATTCAGATATTATCATAAGTAAAAATAACTAATACCATGCACGAAGCCGGTTCCATTAGCCCATTTCATGACTATTGTTCCACAAGCTTTGTACAGAGACAATCCTATGGTAACCATGGCAGTGGAAACGTAGCATAGGCAGCAGTAATTACCGCACACTGTTTAGAAAAAAAAAACTTACTTTTCAAAGATGCCTTCTAGAACTCCTTTCCAATAACTCTTCTTCTTCATTCTACGACTAGATCTCTTCCTGGTCATCTTACCATCCGTGACGTCATCATTTTTATCTTCATTCGTTCCTTCAGCAAATCCCACTCTTCTTCCGTTCTGTTTTACCTCGATCGTGATTCCGCTTTTCTTGTTTTCATATTTACCGTTGGGTTTATGTTTTAGAATTCCTTTTCCGCCGCCATTTGTAACAACCGTCTGTGGTTTTTCACCGTCCTCTTGTGAGGAACTACTTTCGTCTTCCGCGTCAGTGTCAGAACAGGAATCGGAGGAATCGGCCAGTTCCTCTTCTTGATTTTTTTCAAGTTCTTTCACTGTAAAATAAATAAATGTGTATTGAGTATTATAAGTCAAAGTTCACCAAACGACACTGTCCAATGTCAGGCCCTTCGACATGCATGTCTGATAAATGAATCACAAGGCCGGATAAAAATTAGGAACTTTGAAACACCAGGGAGTGGGGTTCGAATGGTTAGCACGTGCACTCTGTATCATAGAGCCTGTCATTGAGTCAACTGGTGTATGGTTTCGAATCCCCGTTGTACGTTACAAGGAGTAGGGTTGCCTGTCCAACTTCGTGGGTTTTCTCCACGTCCTCCGGCATCCTCCCACTGCTAAAGACCCCTAACCGCAAAGCAATTATTGAAATAAAATTAAAACCTAAAGTTAGTCCCAAAATGACCAAGTTTGTGTCGAGTGGACATTATACCCCATTTCTTTCTCCCCCCCTCTCTCTCTCTCTCTCTCTCTCTCCCTCTCTCTCTCTCTTGAAACACCAGGAGCAAACCCAAGACCTCACTGAGTCACCACGGCTCACATATTATGTCAGTGTATTTTAAGATACTCCGCTGTTGACTTACCCATTTCTTGACGAATCATCTCAGCCGGATCTAATTTTCTATTATCATCTAATAAACGTTTAAATAAAATACAAAAAGCACTGCCCCATATACCTGAAAAATATTTAAATGAATAAAATAGTCAGTCTAGCCAAGAATACATTCAATTGAAGTAAAAATCTTTATCATAATCACGGTCTATTTTTATTTCAAATTCTGCTTGGCAGTGGATTTTTGAATACTGTCAATGGTAACCATTGTACCTCGGTTTTCCATTTTGCCCGCAACACTGCACTACACATCTTTACACCTAGAATCGCCACCCTACACCTTGTCAAATGAAATGAAATGAAACGGGGTTTAAAATCTTACACTTCTGCTCCTAACCTGGCTACTAAAGACGGACATACGCCATATAGTGTGCTATGAGGGTAATTTTTTCCCGCACAGCGGCGCTACGGCCTACTCTTATATTTTGAATTCCAACTGCCAAGAGATCATTTACGTGCACGTCAATGTGTAGCCTACACGGGGCCTCGGGTTTTCGTCCCATCCGAACGACTAGACAGTGTCGGGCCCTTCATCCGGGCCTGCGTCACTGACAAGGCGAAACCACGCCGGAAAATCGTTATGAACTTTCTCGGCCAGTGCAGGGATCGAATACTGGATCTTCAGCTAGCGAGACAGCGTCTTACCAACGTAGCCACGTGATCCCACCTTGTCAAGTACCAGCGAGTAAACGAAACCAAACTACTTGACTCATTGACAGACCAACCATTAGCCCCCACCCCCTCCCATAACCCATATTGAAAAAAGATCCGGAACTTGTTCACCACTGTACTCGCAGGTTAGTTGCCGAGCCCTCCCTGGCCCTTGTATTTGAGTTTTATTTAAATATATTTCAATCACAAACCTTGTAGAAAATGTAATGGAGCTTCTTCATACTTTGTACACAATTTACCCATAAAAAATTTACTACCAAATAACGTGGAGTCCATGAAGGTGCCGTATTTAGGAAATCCTATTTCAAATGGCGTAAATTCTACCCATTCTGAAAAAGACAATCATATTCAAGATGTAATGAAATCAGATTAAATAAAGACGAGCATATGGTCCATACAGAGTGCTATATGGGTGAAATTGTGTATGGATAGCAAGAGCTACTGTCTACTCTCAACAGTTCTATTCATTCAGATGTAGGGTACCGGATTCTGCCGAGGTTTGCCGAGTGCAGTTCTTTTATGTACTATGGTTCTCGTTTTTTAGCCTCCATGCCGTGTGTTAGTCTATGGCTGTAGTCCACTGACAGTAACGTGTCTCTAGAAACAAAATATAGGCCTACGTATGCCTGGTAACTAAAAATATCATTTGAAGTTGTGAAGCAAATATAGCCATTCTTGAAGTTTTAACTTCAAAGCTAAGATCTGTCACTGTGCGACATCACAGTATCACTCTGTGACAGTATTCACAATCCAAGGTAGATAACTACGCGTGTATACGCACAGAAAATGGAGTTACTTCCCCTACATGATTGGCTCACTCGACGTACCTTGAAATGAACGTGCTGGTACGTCTTTCTTCACGTGAACACATGTGTACAGCGGCATGGGGGCTGCTCCATCCGATATTCTAGCTCGTTGATCTGTTAATTTAACGTCTAATCTCTGAAATTAAAAATAATATCAAAATTATGTTATACATTATCAAAATAGCTTTGGTTTCATTTTATCATATTGAATTTTAAGGGAAATTGCTAGCAGGCTATAAATCAAACATAACATTGCATAAACTGGGTTTTGTCAGGCAAATTTGGGGCGGCTGGGGAAGCGGAAGGCCATTACCGTGCACAAAATACATCTTGCAAAATATGGTCCAATGGTTGCAAATTTTTTTTAAAAAATTGGGGAATTGTGTAAATCTTCCCATAAGCTCATGATGAAGACTTAGTTCTCGACATAAGAACAAACGATAGCGCCGCTGCCCGGGAAAACTTCTCCTTACAGCACTGCGTGGTTTATGCCCGTCTTCATTAGTCAAGTCGTGACAGAACAGCAGGACATTAAACCACATTTTATTTTATTACACTTGTAGTTTTAATTCGTTGTCTGGTAATTTTAGACACAACCAGAATGTACCCCCACCCCCCACAACACTGAAGGCATGAAATACAACGTTTATCTAAAACAACGCCTTACCCCTCTCAATAGAGTCTCGCCGACCATGTGACCAAAGAAATCTGTAAAACTAACTGGTTGGCCTTCTCGTCGCTTCTGTAATATTCTGTCTAGATACCGGTACACACTCTTAGGTTTCAACAACCATAATATACTGGAATCTACGTTCTGCATCAATTCTTTAATAATAACATCAGGGTCGACATTTGGCCAGTCAGGATGGGAGTATAGCGTCGATAAAAACCTGAAATTAATAACAATATTAGATTATTAGTTTAGTATGAATTCCTCCTGAATATAAGAATACCTTTTGCAGACCCCTTCACAGTTGGCAATCGAAAATAGCGTCAATGCAGAGCACACAGTATCTTTATGGTCGTACAGAAAGAAAGAGATATGATAACTTTTCCCAGGACAGCAGCGTCTCTGCTCCCTCTCCATCTGAGTTCAACTGTCAATGGTTCTTTAACGTGCACCCAAAATGCCACCAATGACAAACGTAGGCCTAAATATTTAAATGGGTTACAGACTGGAGGGGTTGTTATATGAGTGGAGGGGTGTTATAGGGATGGGGGGGGGGTCTATTGGGTGGAAGGGGTGTTATAGGGATGGAGGGGGATGCTATTATTAAGGTAACTTGCCATGAGGAACCCGACAGACCACCAGCGTATGTTGTACAGTCTAATATACCAGTATTAATGAGAGCTTTAAATACACCACTAAATGCTGTCATAGCTCGAAATCCTCCTCCTGATCCTATCACAGCCACTGTAGGAACCTGAATATAAATAAAGAATTAAAGAAATGAATAAGAAAAAATAAATAAATAAAATAAAATAAAATAAAATAAAATAAAATAAAATAAAATAAAATAAAATAAAATAAAATAAAATAAAATAAAATAAAATAAAATAAAATAAAATAAAATTAAATAAATTAAATAAATTAAATAAATAAATAAATAAATAAATAAATAAATAAATAAATAAATAAATAAATAAATAAATAAATAAATAAATAAATAAATAAATAAAATAAATAAAATAAACAGTTACATAAGCAAATACATTTTTTAAAAAAAAACAACAACAACATATAGCATAATCATCGAAAGAAAAAAAAATTATCCCACCATTTCCTCTTACGTAAATAATGTGTTTTTGGCAAGCGGTATGGTATGGTTTATTTCCGTATAATATGTCATTCATGCACATGTGTACACATAATTACAAGACATTAAAAAATCCCAACCAATTAAAATACATTAAGCTGGTGGTTATACCAGTATGACATGACCAATTGACAGTTCATGTGTACAGCTGACATAAAAAAAATATTAAACCCAAATTCATCAGTGCAGTTGGAGAAACCATTCATTTTTCGGTCACAAACATCAGAGAATGAGACCATAATATATCATAGAAATATGAAATGAAATGGGGTTTAACGACCTACTGTTCTGCTCCTAAACTGGGCTAATGAAGACGAGCATACGCCATACAGTGTGCTTATATTGAATTTCAACTGCCAAAGGATATTTTATGGGCACGTCAATGTGTACACGGGAACTCGGTTTTTCCCCCCGTCCGAACGCCTAGACAGTTGTCCTTGTCAGGCCCTCCTTCCTGCATCACTCACATGAGGAAACCACGCCGTAAAATCTAGATGAACTTTCTCAGCCAATGCAGGGATCGAACACCCGATCTCCAGGCTAGTGAGTAAGCATTTTACCCAATTAGCCACGTGATCCCCATGTGATCTAGAAATATGATTGTATAATTGGAAAATGAAATCGTCCGCGGTTTACGTTTTGTGCAAAAACTCATTCTAGTTCATGATTGATTCATTCTGAAAATTCGGACAAAGATTTTTTTCGATCAAATAGCCTCAGCCCCATCCCCCCAATCCGGCCCCCTTACAGAATGTTTCTCGGCCTTTAAATATACTGATTAAACCTCCTGATTATCAAGTATTATTTTTCCGATTAGCAAGCCCTCTTTTCCTATGTCAAATCCTGCGGTATAGGATGTGTAGATATATTGAAGCAATTCTATAAGAAATCCCCTTAAACTTTCCTGGTTTGGTGCACATTATTACAATTGTCACATTCCATTACACATTACAAGGTCATAACAAGGACAGTCTAATATATTTGGCACGTAACATATTTGTATATTTAGCGACAAATTGTTCTATACACACTTTATAAACTATCTCTGTATGATGTCTTCATTTACCCAGTCTGAACAGAACAGTGAATCAAGAGCTTGGCCACGTGTACATGTGGGGGTACATGTAAAATAACTCATGAAATGTGTTATTGAATGAAGGGTAAACGAAAACGCCGCTGTCCGAGCAAGATCCCCCCCACCAACATACAACATGACAGAAAGAAATACGAGATGTTAAAACGTATACGCTCCAATTTCATTTCTGGAATCCTCACAAGAAAAGGAGCAGGGCGGTGGTTGCAACACCCCTTTAAATAAGTAGCAGAGGATAGACAGGTCGGTTGATATCTGTAGCTTCTGGGGCAAGCAGCAAACTATGAGAATGCTAGATCGGAGACAGTCCTGCGGATTTTATGACTTCATACGTGGATTATTTGTTTGGGTGAGGGTTGGGCTTGGCCCAGGCCCTGTCTACACCTCGAGACTCTGACAAAAACTGCAGGTCGTAGCCTGTATCCTTACTCTTATCATAACCCACAATCCCCATATGACGTCATAAAAAAGCGCAGGACCGTCTCCGATCTGGCGTTCTCTAGCAAACTATGAACCAGGTGGGAGAGGGTAGACATAACGGAATAAAACATTTCCACGCTGTTGAAAAAGGGTCGCATCACCAGAAACATGATGAAAAATAAACCACCTCTCATTTTTGTACTCGTGTGGAATTTAATAACATGCTTGTCATCAACAACAGTAGGACGTTAAACCCCATTTCATTTTATTTCATCACCAACAACACAAGGTTCGAGACTACCCTTTGAATGGATAAAGCTGCTCACCTCACTAACTGATTTTGGCCCTCGATCACCCAGTAATTTCTTTAATCCTTCATACGCTTTGACTCGTCTGTTTTCTCTAAACGATTTCTCACCTTCACATAAACATAAACTATATCGTAACGTGGGATTTTTACTGAAAAAAACAACAAGCAGAACATAAACTATATCGTAACGTGGGATTTTTACTGAAAAAAAACAACAAGTAGAGCATGAACTATACCGTAACGTGGGATTTTTGCTAAAACCAAAACAAGTAGAACATAAACTATATTGTAACGTGGGATTTTCACTGGGAAAAACAAGTGGAACATAAACTGTAACGTGGGATTTTTACTTGTAAAAAACAACAAGTAGAGCATGAACTACTGGTATATCGTAACGTGGGATTTTTGCTGAACAAGCAGAACATAAACTATATTGTAACGTAGGATTATTATTAAAAACATACAAATACAACATGATAGTCTTGCTTATAAGGGAGCCGTGGGATTCGTGCGGCAAGTGAATAAGAATATCGGTTAGAATGTGCTGGGTGCGACTTCCGCCGTTCACCCGTTTGCTCACTTCCCAGACAAAAACTATATCATAGCACATTGTATGGAGCATGTATGTCCTCATTAGGATATGTCCTCATTAGGGCATGTCCTCGTTTTCCCGTCTGCATCCAAAGGTAAGACGTTAAACCCCAATATATTTTATATTTGTTGGTGTTTTTTTCATCTGACCGCAGCTTTCTATTAAATAGCAATGAAGCTGACTAACTAACAAAAGGCAAAATTTAGTATTACGAGGAAAATCACAGAGAGCGATACCGCCAGTCCGCCACTCAAGACTTCGGTCAATGATTTGTCAAGGTATCAGACGGATGCAAATATTATAGATGTAATTTAATAGAATACTCACTCCCATTGCAGTAAAATTTCAACAAATACTTGAGACGTCTGAAAAATATATAATAACAAACGTTATTCATTTTGTAACGGCGACGGAAAATGATTTCTGAGCCATAAGCGTGGTAACAGTGCGGTGGAAACGCCAGATATCATGATGTGGCGTCCATGGACGCGAATGATCGCCGAGTCGAGGAGTTTGTTTTGAACAGGCGATCTAACCTGGACAGGTGTGGTAACTCGACCGTTTTCAAGTTCCTAAATTTTGTGACACTTTCTCGCTTTGTGTTTACGTTTGTCGACGAGGTTATGCATTTTCTGGTCGCACTACGGTCGCAGAAGAGCGACACCATCCCGGTCTGACGGGGGTATAACGCTACCGTTAAACAATACAAATTTTGTTTCTGCTCTTAAACCGAAACCACATACTCATAACCATTACACAAAGTAGTACAGCAGAATCTGTATGAGCAGACACTCCTATTATTGCAGATTCTACTGTACATTGTTAGCTGTATGCCTTTTCAAACTACACTTGAAGTGGTATCAGGTGTTACAGACATAATAATTAAGCATAAACCTAACCTCATAAAATATTAATTTTTCCTGGTGCCATTCGTCAATCTGTAGTTTACACGTATCAAAATATACAGTCCCCATAACCTGGTCATACATGTAGTTAGCTTCCATCAAATCAAATTCTGAAAGAAAAAAAAAACAGTTGTTACGATAATAAACAATCTTCAAACAGGCATAATTTCGCTCAGAATAAAGTTTGAAGGAAATGTTCAATATATTCATTTTTCATTATCTATTTTAGGAACGATCGATCTGCTCTTTATCTAAATCTTACATAATGGATCTTTAATTTACTAGTAGTTCGGCATTAGTTTATTACTTCGCTGTTTCGCTTCGGTAGGGAACCAATGACAAAATTTATGACTGTGTTTATTCTTCCTAGTTCCTTGCAACGTTAGCTGTGTTGAGTGGACATTAAACCCCATTTTTCTCTCTCTCTCCTTGCAACGTATTTGCAATCATCCAGTCAGCTTGGAAACCTACCGTTAATATTTTAATTAATTTTTAAAAAAGCGAAATTTTACATAATCAATGTGAGTAAACCTTAACATAGATTAAACTGTTGAGAACTTGGCTTTATCAGTATAGTGTTAAATAAATATAGAGAGAAATGGGGTTTAACTCCCACTCGGTACAAACTAGGTCATTTCGGGACTAACATAATTATGGTTTAATTTTATTTCAATAATTCGCTTGCGCGTAGGGGTCTTTAGCAGTGGGGGGAAACCGGGGGACCCGGAGAAAATCCACGAGGTTGGACAGGCGATCCTATTCCTTGTCACGTACAACCGGGGATTCGAAACCACGCCAGTTGACTGAATGACAGGCTTTATGATACAACATACACGTGAACGTTGTCCATAAAGCTGCCTAGCTGTTGTTATATATTATTACCATTTCATCAAAGTTAATTAATAAAACTTACGTATAATATTTTTATCCCTGAAGTCCAATAGGAATGTGAATGTCTCGTTCCAGACGGGGTTACATTCATTGTCAATGGTCTTGGTTCGTTGTTTGCTATTTGGAGCATTTCTTACTCGTAACTTTATATACGGATCTGGCGTGTCAACTGTAAAAGAAAGACAATCACATCATATTTAGTATTAGTCGTTATCGCGAGTCACAAAAACAATAAAATCGACTGATTGGGACTGGCTTTGGTGGTCGTAATCCGCAATAGTGAGTTGCCCGTATTACTGAGTTGTGCTTTCACTGTTTGTCGTGTATTTTGTACACGACGAACAGTCCATATGCTGATTACACTATTTTGTCTGTACCGTTGTTTTAGGACTTGGAATTTTGTCTAATGGTTTGGACTGTTCGTACTTGGTTTTATTTTATTTCAAATGTCATAACACATCAATATGATTAAAGCACACCCTTTTTCGTTTCGTTTTATTAGTTGTCTTCACAACACTAAGACCTGGAAGAGTTGTTACATTACAGGCGTTCTAGTTGAGGAATTAGCCAATGAAACGATCTGTTACGGCGAGTTCTTGGCGTCTTCCGTACGGAAGTGTGGGTAAACCTCTAGAAACGGGAACGCGGATGGATTAATCAATGTCTGACGTCATAGGGTTAACATCCGCTCGTATATCTGTATTTAAAAAAGATCGATAACATATTGAAATACAATTAAATGGGGTTAACGTCGTTCTTTTCTGCACCATTAACATGGGTAGTGACGACAGGCATACTTCAAGCAATGTGCTGTGTGGAAAGACAGTTTGCCCTTTGATATCAAACAGGGGGGAGATCTCTATCGTGCTGACAATGGTGGTGTATACTAGGGACCTTGGCTTTTCTCGTCCTATTTGAACGACTAAAAAAGGACAGCTGTCTAGTCGTTCGGGTGGGACGAAAAACCGAGGTCCGGTTTACACATGGGCGTGCACGTAAAAGATCCCTTGGCAGTTGGAATTCGATAAAAGAATAGGCCGTAGCGCCGCTGCCCGAGCAAAAATTTCCCCATAGCACACTGTATAGCGCATGCCCGTCTTCATTAGCCAAGGTTAGGAGCAGAACAGTAGGACGTTAAACCACATTTCATTGCATTCTATTTTGAACGATTAGACGCATCATACGACATTGAGACCTAGCATAACAGATAGGGTTTGATAGAACGTCCTTGACCTATCGACCTTTTCACACTATCAAGTACACGTGTGAACTATTACCATGCGGTATTGTTATAATGTGGTATACCTGTGAAATATTTACATACGTACCCGATTAACCCACATTTCTCTACCGTTCATTTATTTGGCTAATAATTAAGAATGTTAGTTATGTGTACTACGAATGCAGCACGTGTGTAATACAGTAATACGCACGTTGGTATGACATAGTGCACTGAAAACTATGATGTGTTTTACTAATTCTCCAGACGGCCATTAACGGCTGGAATTCCCTTTGTGTCGCGTATTTCGATTAATTAATTGAGAGGCCGGAAGAATCAGACCTTGTCCCCGTATCCCGAAGACATGGCACCACATGCTACAGACAGGGTAATCATTCTAGTAATTCTTGAGTCCAATAAATTTATCTTCAAACAAATATGACTATATTTAGAATTGAATGTTCCAAAAGGTTTCGTTACTGGCGATCCTTGACTCAATTGCAAATTACTTCGGTTTTGGAATGAAATAATATAATAAGTTTATTATATTTATTAATTAATCAACAATTTTGATCAAATATAAACAATTTGATGAAAATATCAACAGATAATACTAATAAACGACTGCGTTTTAACATAACAATAATTTTTTAAAGAATTAAACGGAAATCGGTTTATATACAGGTAACATTTTTCGGTCCATTATCGCGTATTTTAAGGTTCAAACATTTTCGGGTATTTTAAGGTTTCAAAAACAAAATCCGAATTTTAGTAATTTGATTGCATAATATTAGATTGATTTTAGTGCTTAGCCAATCAAAACTAAAATATCTACTAAAATTTGGATTTTATATTTAGCTAAAATATCGAAAAACAGGACCCACGCCATTCATTGTTCTAAAGAATACGCACGTTAAGAAATAAATTTGTAGAAATAATTTAAATAGAATTTATCGACCTGTCAGTAATTGACATTTTACAATAACATGCTTTTATTTCGAAGATTTAATTTTTTTTAACAAATAATATTAGATCATAAGTCCCTGAAGATTCCATTTAATAGAATTTATGCTACTCTGTCCAGATGAGAAATTATAACCATATTGGCATAACACTTTCCATTAACGTAACATAACGTAATATGTTTTTTTGGTTTTTTTTAAAGTAACACATATCTAGGTCAAATTGATAGAGGAGGTTGCGGTAGTAAATCCGCGGAACACTGGATTATTGTCCAGCGTTCGAATCCCCAGCATGGGCCTAAAGGAACTCTCAGGATTGTTAATGCCCGGTTCTTAATTGTCATGCGTGTGGCCGTGAGGAGTGACATTGGAAGTGTGCTAAGCTGTTTGGACTGGACGATAAATCATATGTAAACTGAGACGAAATGATAATGAAATGAAATGGGAGTTTAACGTCCTGCTGTTCTGCTCCGACTGAGCTAATGAGGAAATTTTCGCCCGGACAGCGGCACTGTGGCCTACTCTTATATCGAATTCTAAATGTCAAGGTTTTTTTGACGTACATGTCAATGTGTACACGGGACCTTTTTTCCAACCGAAGAGTCTACGTTGTCCATTTAACACCACTGATAAGGTAGGAGGGGGGCGCCGGAAATTTCCGATGAACGTTATCGGCCAACACCGGGATCCAGGACAGAACCTCCAGTTTGTTTGAAATCCACCACATATTAGTCTCAACACTTAGCCTTAACATGTGGCAAAAATTCCATCCTATTCCATTGGAAATTAAAGAGGTGGAACGCCTTTAAACCGCATCAGATGAAGTCTGACATTTGATGTTGGAATGTTAGCCTACATCTGCTCTTAAACCATCACTCAGGAGAATAGATTATTTGATCTCCGTTTAGTCGTTTTTTTCGTCATCCACTTACAAGCCTGTGTAAATTGCCAGTTTAGAAAAAATGTGGGAAAGACAATTCACACATGAACAGTTAACATTAGCAGACTCATTGGATTCCGCCATCGTCGTAATGTATATCAAACTAAGCCAATTATCATGATCAGATTTATTAGAACCACGGTGTCTCACTTATAGCTCCAACTCCGATGTTGGCTGAGAAAGATCTTGTTCGTTCCGATCAGATTAAATTGCAGATCTATATTTCGTTTCGTTTTTTTTTATACTTTCGATGGCCTACACTACAGCGTTGGCGTTTCTAAGGGATAACACCAAGAAGTCACCGTATCAGAACGTTTCATTGTCTATAATTTTTCAAATCAAAAAGAACGTCTACTAATGTACTATATAACAACTCTTCCAGCTCCTTTTGTAGTAAAGACAAGTAAAACGAAATTTTCGATATTAATGAAACTAAATAGTATCCGTGTTTTTGTAATCAGATTGCGTTCGTTAATTCAACGTCCACTTCCACCAGGGGTGATATAAAATATCTCCAGGTCGCTGGCACACTTATAACCAGGAGATTCATAGTTAAATGGTTAGATCTATTTCCGAATGTCACCTGCAGATTCCCCCAAGGTCACGAGATGTAAACAGGACTAGCGCTAGCCCCAATCCTAACCCTATCCAAGCCCTATCCCTACGCCTTACATTTCAACCGTAACCCACAATCCACGGCAACAATCGCGCGCCTAACGCTGTTGGCCTCTTCCATCTCGTGACCTTGCGATAATCTGTAGACGGCCTTCGTTAATAGATCTAGCCAGGTTTGATACATGTATTGGCTGAGGAAGTTGCGCGGGCAGACTAACAAAAAAAATCCCCATCCGATCCGTCTGTTGCCCGGTTGGTCCCAGGCGTTTTGCGGCATAGTAACTCGGATTTGTCTGCCTGTTTAGCCATTGACAATGGTGAATAGCCGCGGTCCTGGTTAGAAGTAGACGTTTAGTAATTCGGATGGGATATCAAAACCCAGGTCAAGGACATATATAGCGCACCTAATACATTACATACTATTTACGAAACACATTTTCCTAGACTTAAGTAACGAGATGTTCTAGAAAGAAAACCCTCTACCAATGACTCATGTGTAGTATGTTTATAGTATTCTGTATAACTGTTCAGGAATTTCGGCTGTCTTATCGATATCACTGACTTACTTACATGTACTCATCGTTATCTATACCTATATACTATATTTGTTTGGTAAATAAAATAGAAACGAAATGCGGTTTAACGTCCTACTGTCCTCAGTCAACCAGGCTAATGTAATGAAGACGGGTCCATGCTAATGAAGACAGGCGTGCTATGAGGGGCATTTATCCCAGGCAGCAGGGTTTTCGCCTACTCTTCGTCGAATTCCAACGGTCAAGGGCAGCTGTCTAGTCGTTCGGATGGGACGAAAATCTAACCCGGGAACCCCCGGGATGGGAGTACTGATCAATTCCAGGAACCCCCTCCTCCCAAATGATTAATTAATTTAAAGAGCACATAAAATGGACATATTATAAATGTTGTATACAACGAAACCCTGTATTTATCACATAATAATTCCATTCAAATCCCATAATAAGTCTTAGGAGCATATAAAGTTATGTAATAAATTTTCTAAATAGCTGCAAATTTTGACAAACGCATATTATGTCCAAAGCATTTTATATTTCATAAATTGTTCTAATAAGTAGATGGTATTATTTTATTCACAACGATTGCGCCTTCATAATTTCAACCATCCTGCCTAATTAAGGATTGGAATTTCTCTTGGGAATATTGAAATAATGACGCCATCGAAATAACTAAAATTCTTTATTGTATTAAAGGACTGTCCTTTCACTGTTTGATCAAGAAATCGCAACATTTCACAAACCATAGAGACAGAGAGAGAGAAATGGGGTTTAACGTCCGTTCGACACAAACTAGGTCATTCGGGAATAACATATGGTTTAATTTTATTTCAATAATTCGCTTACGCGTAGGGGTCTTTAGCAGTGGGAGGAAACCAGAGAACCCGGAGAAAACCCACGAAGTTGAAGTCACAAACCAGAATAAATTAAGGCTTGTTAGCAGCAGTTTTACATCATCGTGTCGGCATAATCATGTTTAAAAGATTAATTTAACTAACTGCTATTCACGCCCAGTACATCAAAACTTTCAAGGTAACATTAGTTACAATTTGCTACAGCTGTGCAAACCAATCGTCTCTCTAATACTAACTCCAAACTACAATAATTCCATTTTCAACATGTAACACGCTATTGAGAATATTTCAGTGGTAGTCCAAAAAAACTCACAGCATTTAGGCAATACTCTAGTGCCAGTCCAAGAAAATCACGGCATTTAATAAATATGTCAGCAGTAGGGTGGAGAAGAGTGAAAAGGGGAAATTCGTCAGACTCATCCTCGTAGATAAAGAGACAGGTTAATGGGGCCTGGCACGTCATTGTTTTTGTACAGAAGTGAAATGAAATGGATTTTAACGGCCTACTTGTCTGCACATACCGGTACCGGGCTAATGAAGACAAACACACGACATACAGTATTCTTTAAGGAAAATTTTGCCCGGACAACCGCGCTAGGGCCTAATCTTATATCGAATTACTACTGTCATGGGTTATTGCATGTGCACGGGACGTTGGCTTATCGTCCTATACGTTGTTGCTGCAATTACGACTAAGTTTTGTTAACCGTGAGAACTTAAATAATGCATGATATTTCAAACATGTACGTCACGTCCCATGCACCAACACGCACTCCTTGACAAAATATAACAATTTGCAATGTCATTTATACAAAGTACATAAAGGATTGGCCGTGATAGAGACCCTTGCCTTACGCATTATTGAAGATAATTATTATAACGACCATGAAGATATATTGTGGTTTACGCTTCACTTGTTACTAGGGTATAAATAAAGCTAAATTGGGTTAAAACTCAGTTGTTATTTTACGTTGTCAAAATATCGAATTGTTTAATTTAACATTTTTGAAATTGATTTTATCTAAGATTATTTACGTTTGAAACGGGCATAAAAAAGTAAACTATAAAGTTGTTACTGTTGGTGAAAATGACACTTCAAAATACAGTGTTAAGATAATTCGCTGTCGTCAAAAGAGAAGGCGAATCATCTTATCCAGGAGTTCTCAAAGTATACGTGTACTAACCCTTAATGAGGATATATGGTAGTTGATCTATCTGGGAACTTGATTCTGGGTAGAATTTCTCGCGTTTGGATTCTGGCGCGGGCTGCGAACAGCCATCGGGATTTGTCATTGAGTCGAGAGGCTTGTTTTAGATTCCCACCTTGTATGTGACCAGGAGTTGGGTCCACCGGTTTCCACCCACTGCTCAAGACCCCTACGCGCTAGCGAATTGAACTATATGTTAGGCCTGAAAAAATTTGGTTTAGGTCGAGTAGACTTTAAACCCCATTTCGTTCCCTCTCTCTCACGAGACATTAAACCCCATTCCGAAATCAGTGTCACTAGATGTTCTCAAAATCGCATACCCG
Organism: Patella pellucida; assembly: GCA_917208275.1. Classification (NCBI taxonomy): domain Eukaryota; kingdom Metazoa; phylum Mollusca; class Gastropoda; family Patellidae; genus Patella; species Patella pellucida. The sequence goes on from OU795038.1 coordinate 73,288,678, forward strand.
TTACACGTGACTTCTTTCCCCTAATTCGGGGACAAGTCCGAGATTCAGGGGTCTAGGGCGGGTATTAAAGATAATACATACCTAAATCTTGCGCCCAACCACTGGATATATTCTTGCCATTAATAACTTTAACAGTTAATATCATACATGGTAAATGATTCACCTGAAATAACATTTAATAAACATCCATTAGCTTAATCTTTTGCTTGATTTAATAATCAGCCATTAGCTTTTTCTTTTGCTTGATTTAATAATCAGCCATTAGCTTATTCTTTTGCTTGTTTTAATAATCAGTCATTAGCTTATTCGTATGCTTGATAACAATAAGAGGGGATACTTATCGAAACGTCGTGCCTGTGTATAATAAACCAGTGATTGTTTTCCTCTATAATTGTGTTAGTTCTGTGATCCATTAGCTTATTAGATACATAATGTATATTATATTTCCTGTCATGCTATTTCATTTCATGCTTTGTTTTGCCTTTTTTAAGCTTTCATATTTCATATTTTTGAACGGCTTGATCGATTTTTTCGGCAATACAAATCTCCGTTAATTTCCAGATTATTTATTCGCCAGGGTGAAATGTTTCTCGCTACATTTAAGCTTATAACTTCGCTTGTTTTACCGATTTTAATAATTACTTTTTGTTATTGAGATTCTTTATAAAACTAATAACATGTTACAGGAAGTGACCTTGACTATAAAAGCTTTTATATCTGCCCGGCAAATCGAGTTTTATTAAAATTATTTATTTATATATGGACGCTTGAAGGAGGACATATAAATAATCAACTATTCAATAGCGGACATTTATATAACTTCTTGGTATGTCAGCTACAACCACAAATATGTTGGGGGTCGTGGTACGTACGTTTGTCTGTATGGTACAATTGGGTATAAACATCTTGACGTATGTATAAAGGTCAACCAAGGTTAACGGTATATGTGTTATTGTTAATATGTTTCCCATTCATAACATGTTTTGTGTAAATCTCTTTACGACCATTTTTTATTTTGTTTTTTATCCTTCTTCAAGAGAGTTGACAAAGTAGACCATAAAGGAGTGTTAACAGAAGGAGATGAAATGGAACGAGGTTTGCGGTCACACTGTTCTTCACCGACAGGGATATATATAGAGAGAGAGAGAGATAGAGAGAGAGGGAGAGAGAGAGAGGGGGGGATAAACGTTCAGTCGACACAACTAGGTCATTTCGGGACAAACATATGGTTTAATCTTTAGCGTGCACGCCATCAGCATGACGAAATAGTGGAATTATTTGTAACCATTTGACTGGGAAGGCAATGACGTCTCTAACCAATCGGTCCTGGGTTCGATAAATAAGTTATCTAAGTCTAGTACATGAAAGAAGTCTCTATGCCCAGATATATAGAGCTGTAGTTTAGCGATACCAATTAAGAAGTTGTGGGTGAAATTAGAACTATTGGGGCGGCTTCGTGGCTTTACCGTTGCACCGAGTCAACGCGGAGGCAAGACGGAGCGAAGGGGTACTTATCGGCTTACATATCGATGTAATCGTGTGTAATTATCGTTCTTTATTTATTTAATGGGTTTAGAACAACTAGCATCATGTTCTTTTGTAACATCTGATGAACAGATAATAGCTATTAATGAACAATTGCCTTGTAATACATGTACACACACGTATTAAAGATACATTGTTTCTGTCTCCGTGAGGGCTGTTTCAAATCGTTTTCTATTGTCAGTGACGGACGGTTTCAAATCTTTTTGCAACGTGGTCTCCCATTGTTAGTGATACAAGAGGTTTCAAGTCTTTTCCAGCATGGTGTCCAGTGATTAATGATACAGGGTGGACGGTCTGGCATTGAACAGCGTTTGAATGAGACGAAAACCCAAATCCCGTGCGTGTACACATGGGAGTGCACGTAATTAAAACCTTGTTAGAATTTGGAATAAGATTGGCCACATTATCGCTTGTCTCATAACATAGTCTGTTGGTACAGAAAAGTAGGACGCTAAATGGGGGAGGTCTCAAAATAGTCAGATACTTGGGCACTTAACCTCTCTATGCTTAAAACGGTGGGGGTTGGTTGAGAGACAGTCCAGCCTCGTGGGGTTTTTCCACTGCTATAGGCCCCTACGCGAAAGCTAATTATTGAAATAAAATTGAACCCTTTTAGTCCAAAATTGACCCTCTCTCTCTTTCTCCTCCACCCTCTCTCTCTCCCAACATGGCCTAGTTTATGTCAAGAGGTCGTGTGTAATGTATGGTTATATAAGTATTAGTTGACATACTGTAATCTAGGTATAAGTGGTTATCGTTAAGATCGTGCAAACATAACATCGTCACTTGAACCTGACAGACCTCGTACTGCGGTCACAGACATATTTTAATGTAATGACGTGTCCTAGTCTAAAGTTTACATGTTATGTATTGTTTATTTAGACCTCCCAACCAACTTTTACATGTAAATACACTTTATACAAACATCAGTTGATCGATTGATTAGAATTTATTGGCAGAAATCGATTAAAATGAGTCATTCTTTTTCAAATATAAAGTGAACATCAAATCAAATTAAATCTGCCGATTCCTATCGTGGTTTTTTTTTTTTTGATAACAATCAAAATTTCGAAACCGTATTTAATTGATTATCTACGGAGACATTCTACTGAGTCATTGTATCAATAGGCGAATGCTAAGATTTATGAAACTAAAGCTAGTTATTCAAGGCATTCCCCAATGGAATTCCCTTACGTCATATAGTATATATTCCATATAGTATCTATAGTATCTAGGCAATCCATTTTAAGTCTTGTATCTCGTTTCTAGTATCATCTGGTGTAATACAACCCTATCCTGCTATACAATGGATCATATCGCGTTTTCAAAAATAGGAAATCGATTGTTTCATGTACAGTTCAGCCATGTGCCTCACCCCACCCACCTTGTCGGAACACCATGTTCGGGGGTGAGACAGACACACACTCACATTCCCCCCACTCACCACGCCCATTCAGACCCAGCCTCAAAAGTTAACAGCTCTGATTACTGCATATTATGCGTCGCTATGTGCAATTTTCTCAACGTTGCCCCTCCATCCCCTCACAGTATCCTGACTATCGTCTTTGCTAGCTCCTCCTTATCCGGCATCCAACTGAAGTTTCCGGAACTCCATTGCACATACAAATCATAAGTTTAAATATGGATGTTCATCGGTGTAATTTAATTGAATTAATTGGGGTTTATGGCCAGATCATATATTAATTTATAACGGAACAGCTAATACAAGGACACGCTACTATTGCGTGATATATATTTCCGTTTATTAAATGGTGTGATATTTTGACGCGACCCATCCCAATAAGCACCCAAGGCCCACTTTTTAAATATTTGCACAGGGCATTGTATAATATACTGACCTATATCGAGTCAGTGTAACTGAATATAAACCCACACGAATATTAAATATCTTCTTTAAAAAGGTTAGAGATACTATTTTTAGAAACCTTGATGAACCCACAACATAAATACATATACATCATTATTGTATTATGTGAATTACTCCACCCGTGAATTGTTTACAAATTATCGCATTCAATGAAAAGATTGAGAAGTATACAAGCATATCGTACTCTCAGCGGGTTTCACATACCATATTTATTTTTTTTATCTTAAGTTAGATTCACATCAAAGTTTATATTAAATTACAGGCCATATATTTATAATAAGGGGTTTTGTTAGAGGATTTTTAAAAAAATTTAAATTGGTGCAGGAAGATATTTTCAAATATTATGCCTAAAATTGTATATATATATATAGAGTGGGAAATGCGGTTTAACGTCCACTCGACACAAACTAGGTCATTTCGGGACAAAGATATGGTTTAATTTTATTTTAATAATTCGCTTGCGCGTAGGGGTCTTTAGCTGTGGGAGGAAACCAACCAGACATGCGGGCGACCCTACTCCTTGCCACGTACAACCGGGTATTCGAAATCACGCCAGTTGACTCAATGAAGGGCTGTATGACCAATATTATATACATTTTGTAGACTTCGTGTCACTGGGTTCTCTTTTCTTTTCATAGAGGGGTTTCTTCAATAGATTCTTATATATTAAATTGACACAGTATATATGGACGATAATGAAGTCATTGTTCCCGATATTATATATAGGGTGATGTTCTTCAAGTCTTATTCAAATTAAATTGTGTACCAAGATATTGAAATATATTCTTTAAATAAATATAATTTCTGTTTTTACTTACCTCGAAGACTTGATATGGATCGAAACTGAAAACGTAAAAGAAACAGAATTACATATGTTATTTAATTAATGTTGCAATACGCTGATGGAGGTCGGAATAATTTGATTAATAGACTTGAATCATTGTCGAGCAGTTAAATCTCCTGTATAAAACACTCTTGAATATTATCCCTTGCTTACCCCTTGGACAACGTCTTTAAACATGCATTATGTAAGATTAAGATAAAGAGCTAATGGATATCTGGACGGTAGAACTCTTTGGAGAATAGCGTTGTCTCAGTTGTCATTGCTACCGTTGTTGCGATAGCAAACACAGGCTGGAACATCCATTTTTTAATCATATCATTACCCACCAATTCTGTTTAAATCCATTGAAAATTTGGAACAGTTACTGATGACATCGAGAGTTGATAATGGTCTTGGCAAATAAAAAAAATGTCTAATAATTTATTTAAGAAAGACCTGTAATAGGCATCTCTCGAACAATGCATCTTTAAATGTAACTGTACGCTTTTTTTTTCGATAATTAACCAATTTAATGAAACGAAATAGGGCTTTAAAACTATTATTTGGTAACATGTTGGAGGTAGACGCACGTTAAAATATAGATATTATATGTTTTACATACTAATAAAAGAATAGAAATAACCTAACATTGATGCTTTAAAACAACGATATTTAATCCCTTTTATTGACTAGTATCATTCACCAGGTAGGGTATGCTTATTTTAACTACAATCTAGGTGCTACCCATATATTTTCGATATTTACAGGTTCAGCAATTTGCAATATTTAATAGCTTGTATATTGGTTAGTATAATGCCCCTGGCATGACATGCGTACTTCAACTATACAATGCCAGATACCACCCATATATTTGCGAGGTTCACAGGATTAATAGATAATGAGTAGAAAAGCCTACTTGAAAAGGCGACCAGTTATTATCAGTAATTGTATTCTATAGAAATGTGACATGTATTATAAGATCATCCTTACAATGGTATTATTTTGTTTTATTCCCATCCTATATTCTATGATATAGCCCGTTACAAGTGTCTAGAATATGATAATGTAATAAAATACTTATGACAAGATCTAGAATAGTCCCGAAATGACCTAGTTATTGTCGAGTGGACGTTAAACCACATTTCTCCCTCTCTCTCTTTCTCCCCCCCCCCCTCTCTCTCACACACAATGGTATTTTTTTATTTTATTCCCCCATCCTATTATTTGATATAGTGTCTGGAATATGATAATATACTAAAATACCTATGACAAGATCTAGAATATACCGTTAATATGTAATAATATACTTGTGGTCAATATAAACATGGATAATTATCATTATAAATGAAATATAACCTCCATTAATAGGCATATGTGTCAGACTAGAATATATAATGAATATATAAATGTCTTTTTCGCACCTAAACGAACTTTGAGTACAGTATACAATATACGAGATATAAAATTAAAAGTACATGTACAAAAATAATGGACGTACGAACATTCTGAGCACTCACATAACCGGACAGAATATAACCCACACTCAAGGTACATATTATTTGAAAATGCAAAACACAACGTGCCTCTCATAAAAAAATAATGAAATGTCATGCAAATTACATATTAGTTATCTCTATGCAAAACAAAGAGAAGTTAACAAATGCTGCGATACGTGCAGCTATAATACTCGGGGATTGATAATATACGTTCACGGGTTTTGTTGATTTCATATTTAGATGAAGTTGAGAGGGTCATTGTCTTAGGCAAGCTGCATACCGTAGGAATTGTTATATATATACAAAGTTATGTGCTTGAACGTGTGGCATGTAGTAAGGTGACCTTCCTAACCCTAACTCTCTCTCTCTCGCTAGATCTCTACCTCTCTCGCTTTATCTCTCTCTCTCTCTCTGTAATCAGCCCACGTTCGACCACATTGACCCTACTCTAACCATTCCCACCCCATACAAAGCCAAACAGCTGTTCAAGTGGAACGTATAATAGTGAAATATAAAAGCTACCAACCCACACATACGGTTATGGGTTTTCTGTTGTCGCGCGTGAAATTCTAACTATTAGAAGTTTGTCCATATAATCAAAAACAAACCTTTTATCTTTTCGTAAAGAATTTAAACTTGTTGTCCTCTGTCTTCGTCCCCCTTGTCGAAATTTGCTGGATTGAAATCTCGACATTTTGACGAATGTTAACGTTTAGGTGATATTTAGATCCTAGAATCCCATCGACAAACACAGAAAAACACACGAGCTAATTAATATCCTTAATTAAATCCGTAATGCTACTAAATCAATCTACACTCTCGTCAGTAGGAATACTCGACAGTTTATATTAAAGTATTTTCGAGTGCAGTCAAGTCCAATGTAATAAGTCTAATGTCAATAAATCGTATCATCGTTCACAAGCAATATGCTACACTTGGCCTTATTTGGTTGACAAACACAGCAATAAACTTCTCTGCACTCTCTTCGTTGAGTTACGACCAAATTTAAACAAACCTAACTAAGACTGCTATGATCCTCCAGTCATTAAGAAATTAACTTAAAACATATAGATACATTCCTGATCCCTGTGTAACTCCGCGTTCAAGTCCTTCTCTCACTGTCTAATAATGATGTCGACACATATTATTATCCGAAGGTCATACATATCAATCGCCTTTAGCCATCTTTTCTCGCAAAATCACATTAAGAAATACACTAAAAGACACAAGTCTTGCTGAATGCCACGTTGCTACTTTTTATTAATGTCCTTAGGTTTCTGTTATTTCTGTTAAGTCACTATTAGTTGCCTTTCAGCGACTTTAAGAGATAACGTTCTTTTTTTCAAGTGTTTCAACCCGCGAGGTCGTTTTCTTGTTTGTTTTGTATCACCAGGTCTTACTATACTATATCGCACTAATATATAGCCCCGGGCAAAAACCTGTTTGGGTTTTCAATAATATAATGTATTATAAATAGATTATTAGGTTCGGCGAGATAGATATGTACTCTATTGATATCCGTATAGGTGTCAAACAATTTTGTTTATCGGGATACCTTTACTGCTGTGTAGCTACTTTCGTTTTGGTAATTAATAACACAATAGTTTGATATATTATTAATAGTTAAAGATACACTATAAAAATATTAGTCACTGTGTCAAAGATTTGTTTATCAGATTGTTAATCCTGCCGTGTATTTACCTTTGATGATAAATAACACAATTCAGTAAAGGTATGCTATATTAATATTAGGCTAATATTACTGCTACTTTATCTACTTCCGTTTAAATTATTAAGAACACGATACACCATCAAAATGATATAATTACATTAATTAATTAAGTCATCTGTCATCTCGAAAAAAACATTAATTATAGGCGTTAATTTAATTTATGGAGAATTTTATATTTATGTTGTAAAACGATAGTTTATTTACTGAGGTGAGTCTGCAATTTCGTTTTTTCTTTAGTTAATAATGAACAGACTCAGAGATATACGGAGTGTTACTGTTATCCGCTGAAGGTAAGAAATATACGAAATTGTGTCTTAATTAACTAGCGAAAAATATTAGTTTGAAGAGCCATTTCAATGTTCAATGTCCGGATGCCTTATTGGCTGAAATCAGACGGATTATTTTCTGGGTATCTTTAATCTTAACAAAATACAATAAAAGTTCCCACCAAGATTAGGAATGTGCTTGAAGTTAGTGTACAGACCAATGTTATTTCACAGGTTTCTTGAACATTTCATTTCATATCAATTTCTTATTGACAATTAAAACATGTCACACCCTTAATTCTTCGGCTCAAATATCCATATGTCCCACAAAATAAATTCTTGACATTCAGCTGAGGTCCACCACTTGAATTTGTTGGTTTAAAAGAAGAATATCTGAACCCTAGTGTTCGTTTTAAACTCCCGAAATGAGAAGAAATTATCCAATTAAATAAGTCGATATTCACTCGATTATAACTAATAATCAGCACCTCTTGTGCTCCGAATGTTAATATCGCCGACAGTTTCTAAATTGGTGCACTTCCGGGACAGACTTAAAACGGGGAGTACGTTATGACTCGATTCCCGAAACTGGTTCTCTGTGCTTCACTTCACTTTGCACGTGGTAGACTGAACATAAATAACAACATCCTTAGCTCGTGAAAACAATACATCAAATACTAGTAGCAGATATTCAGTATTCACCCGGATGTATGCATTGTGAATATGCTAACGTCCGCTCTAATCTACATTGGTATGTGTTGCACGTATTCGTTATCCTCTAGACATATTATGCATATATCCTGCCAACACGCCCTTCTGACTTCTTGATATGTTTTTTTGTACGCACAAATGTCATATATTTCTCAAAATGGAGACGCATAAAATGTAGTGAATTAAATTAGGCTGATGCATGTCTACTTGTTGTATATTTAGCAATTGGTGATGAAATGAGAATTAAATTAAATTGTCAAGCCCTAAAATAAGAACTTTTAATCTATTTTTGGACAAGTAACTGTAAATTTAGTTGTTGAAACGTGACTAATTACAAGGGTTTTTTTTACATTATATTTTTTTAAATATTTTTATATTATTTCGAAAACCTTGAGTGATTGTTAACCATTTTAAAAAAAAATTATTGAATTAATCTGATTACATCGTACATGTTACATATGTATATTTTAATTAATTATTTCAATTATACATTTTGTACCTTTCTGTTCGGAAATTACTTTTGTGGTCATATATGTGTACTACACTTATCTTAATATGTACTTCAATACCTAAATGCATTTATAAATGTTTTTCATTTGTGTACTGCAAGTGTCCATAAACTGCAAATGTCCATTTATGAACTGCAAATGTCAATTTAAGTACTACAACTGTCCATTTGTGAACTGCAAATGTCAATTTATGCACTGCAAATGTCAATTTATGCACTGCAAATGTCAATTTATTTTATGTACTGCAACTGTCCATTTATGCACTGCAAATGTCAATTTATGGACTGTAAACGTCTGTTTATATACTATGATTATCCATCCATATACTGCAAATATCAGTTTTGTCCAGTTATTATCCATTTACGTATTAAGCTACATTTCTGTACTGCAATTATCGATGCATGATGAACTGCAATTCTTCATCTGATAAATCCCTGATAATTAGTCTCACTGTATTGTTTGTTCTGTTTGCTGAGTACACCGTATTACCGCCTGCTATGGCTGTTCTCTGATATTTCATGTATCCCCATACGCGTCTAATTAGTCTTAAGTGAGACTAAAGACTAAATACGGACATGAATTTATATGTAGTCGTAAATACGGAAATTACTATTTCCTATGTAACAGCTGCTGTTCCTAAATGGAGGTCGTGGCCACTTAGATTGTAAACACTCACTGAAATCACGTATTCTAGAAGATGAGGTACACCCCAACTCGTGCACGGTACTTGTCACCAATCACAGCTAATGATATCGGCAACTCAACGTTGTCCAGCAAAATATGGACAAGTAGTTGTTTCCCCTAATTTCACTGCTTTTAGGAAGTACACGTACACTCTATATTGTGCACAACACCGTCAATGATTACGCCAAGTTCGAGTGAAGTTGCAGGGTTGAATTTTGATTGGCAACTGGCCATTGAGTTAAAGTTCGTGGGTTTTTCCAAAGAAACAACATGTAAACAACTTCCCATTTAAACAAGACGTGGAACCAAGTGGTCTAGAACGTACACAGATCCGTATGGAATATCAGAACTACATGGTTTATCTAAAGTCCACATACATTTGTTGCTTAACAACACAGTTTAAATGTAATATTTTCGATACCCCGCTTCGCTGGAAACCGGAGTAGACGCATGGAATGCCGTCTGTTGTCTCTTTCGTGTAACTTCGTCATTGTAGCCAAGAGTCACAACCTTATTGCAGTTGTCAAAATTTGAAATTCAACCATATCTATATCCCCTCCGATGTTTTTCTAACAGGATTTTAATCCAGGTGAATGTCAATAATGTCTAGGTCCAGTTCAGCCAATCGTCTGCCGGGCAACCCACAGGCCAATGTTTACAATAAAAGCGATTTGCATTTTGTTGTAGATTTAAGTAGCTAGTATAAAATGGGGTCATTTATTTATGTTGGAAATAAAGGGGGTAACATGTAGCAACCTTGTATATTAGTTGACGTCTGGGTGTGTATAGCTTATCAAAAAGCGTGCGCGTTAAGTGTTTTACAGTTAAGTCGCGTCGTTTTGATTCCCCGCTTGTACGTGACAAGGAGTTGGGTCGCCTGTCCAACTTCTTGGGTTTCTTCCGAGTCATCCAGTTTCATTCCACTGCTTAAGACCAGTGCGCGCAAGTGAATTATTAAAATGTAAGTGAACCATATGTTAGTCCGAAATGACCAAGTTCGTATCGAGTGAACGCTAACCCCTCCCCCTCTCTCCCTCCCTCCCCCCTCTCTTCCTCTAACTCTCTCTATCTCTGACCATAATGATTTATCTCCATGCAAAGTTGTACCTGACAAATGTGATGATTGCATTATACATGAGAAGGGTTGGGGGTGGAAGGGTGAATGGTTAGCGCATGCGCGTTGTATCATAAGGTCTATCAATGAGTCATCTGGTTAGGTTTTCATTCCGCGGTTGTACGTGACAAGGCATCAGGTCTCCTGTTGAACCTCCGGTTTCCTTCGACTGCTAAAGACCCCCTCCCTCTCTTCTCTCTCTCCCTCGCCCCCCCTCTCTCTCTCTGTCTCTCTCTTTATATATGTCGAGAAGTCGTGTTTAATGCATGCTTAGTATTGTAATAGTTGACAAGCTGTCCACGTGTATGTACGTGTTGAACGGACATCGAGACTTACACATGGCGGGTATATAGGTCAATTAATCTGAAGACAGGAAAGATGTGCTTATATATCTACATGAAAGTAGGTTATATCTAACATCCCTGTTACATCAAGGAAATAAATATATATATCCTCATTATGGAACTATATTCATTATTGTTTAAAGGGAGTACAGCTCTTTTTATTTATTATCCTAAAAGAGCTGTACTCCCTTTAAACAAAAATGAATATAGTTCCATAATGAGGCAAATATATATTCATCTAGGATCGTAAAAGAGCTAAATCGCTGGAAATTAACACGTCAACGCCAATGTTTTCATGGGACCTCGGGTTTTCGTCCAATCCGTATGACAAAAAACTGTTACTTGCCAGCCCCCCCACCCCACATACACACACAAGGGAATTCAAGCTAGAAACTTCTTGGGAACTGTCTTGCCCAACACTTGGATAGAACACCGAATTTCCTAATAATACCCCCATCCTTCCCCTCCCTGACTATTAAATTCTAGTTTTGTTTTGTTTATATATATACCAAGGAAGATATATAGTATACAAGAGTTAGTATACAAGCAGCAAGACGTATGATAAATAGATTAGATTCTTCTACCTATATATATATAGGTATTTATCATGTCTACAGGCTGTTTATTATTCTCTACTCTAGTTAATCACAATTTTCTTTTCTCGTATTATATATATTGTCGGGGTCTAACAACAAACATAAATGACATGAAATGGTGTTTAACGTCCTACTATTATGCGTCATACAAACATAGAGAGAGAGAGGGAGAGAGAGAGGGAGGGAGAGAGAGAGAGAGAGAAATGGGGTTTAACGTCCACTCGACACAAACTAGCTCATTTTAGGACTAACGTATAAAAATGTCACTTTACCAAAATGTCAGATGTATAATTGAAAATAATTATCACCCTAATGCTTCAGTACGAGGGCATGTGAATGTTACAGTTTATAATCTTGTTGAACAAGTACGTAGAGTTTTTAAATAGAAAAATGTTAAAGCCTAGCTCCACAACCAGTCGTTACTACTGCCAGTCTATGGTTAAAATTGTAGTAATCCATTCCATGCGCGCTGTAACATAAAGCCTGTTATTGAGTCAACTTGCGTGGTTTCGAATCCCAGGCTGTACGTGACATGAGTAGGGTCGCCTGTCCAGCCTCGTGGGTTATATCCGGGTCGCCCGGTTCCCTCCCACTGCTAAAGACCCCTACGCGCAAGCGAACTTTGAAATACAATTAAATTGGAAAGTCGTTTATGTATTTTTGGTTAAATTTATTCAGTTAAGTTATAATAATTTAAAATCCTCACAGAAGTAAGGTTAATTGTTTCAATGGTATTTAGTAATTTAACTGAAATATTCAGGCCACAATTCTATGGACCACAACATTACTGTTTATTACTGTACGACGTATCGAATAGTAAACAGTAATTGCATACGTCATACATTGTGCTATGAGGGAAATTTTGCCCGGGCAACGGCACTATTACCTACTTATATCGAATTACAACTGCCAAGGGATATTTTACGTGCATTCTAATGTATAAACGGGATCTCGATTGTTCGTCCCATGCAATCGACTAGACACCTGTCCTTATCAGTCCCTTCATCTAACACCACTAAGAAAGGTAAATCATGTCGGAAAACCCGATAAACTTTCTCGGTCAATGCAGAGACATAACGCCCGACATCCAGGTCATGCAGTAATTGCAGCAACGAAACCATATAATAGAGGACTGTGTATTTATGTAAGGTTATTGTGTGTGTATATGGCTGGTATAACGGACTAGGCTTATATAAGACGTAGTGCCTGACAAGAACAGCTGCCTAGTCGTTCGGATGGGACGAAAACACATTGGCGTGAACGTAAAAGATCCCTTTGCAGTTGTAATTCAGTTGGTGCCCGGGCAAAATTTCCCTCGTAGCACACTGTATGGCGTATGCCCGTCTTCAATTAGTTCAGGTCAGGTGCAGAAGCGTGGGACGTTAAACCTAAACCCCATTTCATTCATTTCATTCATTATGTGCTGGTATATGGCTGGTATAACGAACTATACTTATATAACTAGGTAGTTGTACGTACTGTAAATAAGTGCAGTGAGGTTATCTACATCTCTTATATTATAAAAAAAAATTTGTTTAAATAAATATCATAAATAACATTTACATAAACGACCAGGTGGATTGATGGTCTTACTGTTAAGTAAGAAATAAAACCGTGGCGACATTAAAAGAAATGAAGTAGAGTTGTTATTAAATTACCAATATTATTGTTATTAATTTATATTCGTTGCGGGAGTTTAAGATGTTATATTGTGATCATCGACGAATTGATCTAATCATTAACAAACATCATCATTTCCTAAATACAGCCTTTAAAAGTGGTAAAACTGTTATGAATAATTCCCTCATATGACACACAATCATTGTCACAGTGTCCCTCTATTGAAATGTTTACATTTTACTTAAAACGTTGGAATCGAATTCCAAATAGATAACTGAATGGCAAATGGTTTATTGCTTAGATAAAGATATGTTTGTATTAATTATAAAAAAATATCGGAACACGTCCAGACTGTGTAAACAAATGAGAGAGAGAAGGAGAGAGAGAGATGGGGTTTAATATCCACTCGACACAACTTAGGTCATTTCGTCGGGACTAACATATTGTTCACCTTTATGTCAATAAACCATTTGGCCCCATGTATAATATACAGCCATCACAACTTTGCATGGAGATAAATTAATATTGTCATCTGCAAGCTTCTGCATTAGTTCCAGCGTGATTTCCCCTTGTCAGTGGTGCAGAAGGAGGGTCTGACAAGGAAAGCTGCCTAGTCGTTCGGATAGGACGAAAACCCGAGGTCCCATGTATACATTGGAGTGCACGTAAAAGATCCCTGGGCAGTTCGAATTCGATATAAGAGTAGGCCGTAGCACCGCTGCCCGGGCAAAAATATCCCTTATAGCACACTGTATGGCGTAATGCCCGTCTTCCATTAGCCCAGGTTAGATGCATAATAGTAGGACGTTATACCTCATTTCATTATTTTCTTCCGCATAAGTTATAAATATATTGAAATTTAAAATCGTTAACATATTCAATTAATATTAAAGAGACATCTATACGTGCCTATAGGAATAAACGTGTACTTACCCTGAGAATCCGTCCATTCTTCGAGATTTGGCAGCAGATGGGGATTTCGGAGGTGGTAAAAATCCAGATTCACTTGTGGTCAGAGACGATGGTCTTCTGGTCGCTTTCCTCGGCGATCTGGTAAAACAATAGGATGATTTATTTGTATTAGCACTCTCTGGAGACAAGGTACCCATGATGGATCGAGAGTGGTGACTTTCCTCTGGTAAAACGAAGTGTACCGATTTAGGAGACGGCGTGGACGTCACACTAGACGACGATGCAATCTCTTGCGGTTTCGAATGCTTGTCATTCATAATTGCTGTGTAGTTTTTCCTTTTATAGCCCGCCTCCGCACACCGATTGATATATTCACACGATCACAAAGCTCAATACATACGGTCTATTCACGACTCTATACACTCATAGCCTCAAGCAGTCGGAGAATTAGAGCGCGTCTTACGTCATAAAAACGGAACTTGGGGTCACCCCAATAGAAATGTCACACTCGTTTACAAAGACGAATGGGAATGCCGCGTCCAACCAATCAAACGTCTGGTTAAGAATGAAAAAAATGTGAGCTGGGTGTTTCCCGTCCTATATATCAACTCGGTGAGGTGAACCAACCCTAAAAAGCTAATGATAAGAGTGCGAGAGGGTATATGTTATATTTAAACATAGCTTATAGCACGAGCTGACTGGATCGTATCCCAATCCAGCGAGTACATAATGTTGTAATGTAAAGTATATTATGTCAGATACCGACTAACTGGGATAAGATCACAATCACGTGTTTTAAGAAGAAATCATATGCCAGTCTCTCCGTTATTTATAGATTTGAGCTTGTATATCTTTACGTCTAAAGATAAACTATAGTCGTTTTCATAAGTACCGTATTCCCGTAAAAGGAACCGCGGTGACTCAGCGCAAAAGAAATGGAATGAAATTGTGTTTAACGTCCTACTGGGATAATGAAGACAGGCTTACGCCATACAGTGTGCTATGGAGGACATGTTGCCCAGACAGCGGCACTATGGCCTACTGGAGATCACTAGGTTACCGTATTCCCGTAAAGGGAACCACGGTGACTCGACTCGCCGAGAGAGAAAGAAATGAAATGAATTGAAATGAAACGGTGTTTAACGTCCTACTGTTTTGTTCCGACTGGGATAATGTGCTTTACGAGAGAAATTTCGCAACGCTGACAACGGCGCTTCAGCCTACTCATATGTTAATTGCATTTAAATTGACGGGGTTCTTTTGCGTGCAAGACAACGTGTACACTGGGTCTCGTTTTTTGTACAATTCGAAGACCTATACGTTGCTCATATCCATGCCATCGACCGTGCACCATGCGACACCCCAACGTTGATGAGCCAACGTCTTACTAGCTGAAACACCGCGACTCAGACATTTTCTGTTGATACGATTTTTGAAACAGCATATAGATTTTATCTTGAACTGCCTTTATTTTTTACAAGTATATAAACATTTCTTTACCACGTGTTGTTGTCTATAGTGATCTAATACCGAGCTTCCCTCCTGGCTTATCGTTTTATTTTATATCAGATGTGGTTTTCAGTTTATTTTTACACTTGCAAACAAACCATACAATTGCCAAAAAAAGAAGGTTGCGTTCGATATCAATTGAGTTTCTACCGTGAGGGCAACCGGGTCAAAGACAGTTATACTAAAGAATGCGCAATGTAATACATGTATATGTTTGCGTTACTTTGGTTACCTTTCAGCGTAGGGCCTATGACGTCCGTTGTTTT
This sequence comes from Patella pellucida, assembly GCA_917208275.1. Lineage (NCBI taxonomy): Eukaryota > Metazoa > Mollusca > Gastropoda > Patellidae > Patella > Patella pellucida. The sequence goes on from OU795038.1 coordinate 73,304,693, forward strand.
GTTTTTTTGGATATTTTTGTTTTGTCTTTTATTTTCTGTTGTAAAAGAAATAACCACAGTTTTTACCAATAAAGATTACCTCGTAAATGATGTGTTTTTTATGAATTAGGTTACATTGTAAATAATTTTGAAGAATTGGTGCATTGAAGATACGATAAAGTGTTGCGCTAATCCTTTCAATGCTGTGGTCCTAAAAACAAATCATTCAATAACATTTATATATATAGAATGAAATGGGGTTTGTTTTTACGTGTACAAAATATGACAGGACAGTCTCTTCTACCATGGATCTTTATATGTTCCATAAGGTGCATAATACAAATTTATGACGAGACGTGAGAAGTGAATTAAGAATCTTAACCCTCATGTTTCCAGAAATTCAACAGTCGAAGCTGAGAATTCGAACCGTTTAAATACAGTTGTGAATAATTAATAGATATCTATTAAAACCATATAGAATTTACATATGCCAACAACAGATATCAGACACTTTCATGCCTTGATTAAACACATGGATACCGATGGAGATAAAGGGGTAAAAATTATGTTTATTCTAGATTACTAGAGTAATTCATAAGTTGTCTTTATGGCATATCATAATAAGTTCATGTGGTGATTAACGGCATAATACCTCAAGTATATTATGCCTATAATTGTGTATTCTATGGCTGGACGACAGGAGGCGTTGCAGGGATAAGTGACCACTCTATCAGAGAATATTACATGGGAGGTTCGCTGTCACTTGTCATTATATTGACAGATCATCAGCGACATTCATATAAGTAGACTTATAGCAGCAATATTGTTATTAATTAAGATAAAAACCAATAATGCCATGTCTTTGCATGTAATGGAAATTGAAGGCCACTTACAATTGCATTGGATCTTACAAACCTTTACGTTTGATAGCCAAAATTTTTAAATAAATTATAAATTAAATAACGTTTGTTTATAATGAGTGACGTTCGATAGAAAAAAACATTGGCACTATTCAGGGACATGTAAATTAGTTTGCACTTTTGGACATTGTTCCAAAATATAAAATATGAGTTCGAAATGAAATGGGGTTTAACGTCCTACTGTTCTGCTCCGACTGGGCTAATGAAGACGGACACAATTCGTACAGTGTGCTATGAGGGAAATTGTGCTCGGTCACGCCAACTGCCAAGGAATCTTTTACGGGTACCCCAATGTGAAAACGTGACCTCAGATTTTCGTACCATCTGAAAGACTTGACAGCTGTCCTTGTCAGACCTCTCGTCCTGCACCTCTGACAAGGGGCAACCTCGCCGGAAAATCCTGGCAGAATTGTTGAGTTACTTCCTAATTGAGAATGTTTCAATTAATATACATACCTAATAATTAGTATAATTTAAGGTCGATTAATGATGTATTCACAATGACTTACTCGGACTTGTATAATACGTATTGCTGCTTTAATGCTAAAAACTTAAGACTTATAGAAATCGTATTAAATTTATAGTTTTTAAGGAGTTCCTTATACTTGATGACGTAATAGGCTATCTATATTTGGTTTAATGAGTTAATTTTAACTTCAGACATGCGTAAACTGGGTTTTAATTACCCCTACATCAATTAAAAAGATGTAAATCTGATCGATGGGCAGCTTAATCAGTGATCAGTTTAATTAGAAAATTGGTCGAATCGAAGAGAGAGAGAGAGAGAGAGAGAGAGAGAGAGAGAGAGAGAGAGAGAGGGGGGAGGGGTTTAACTTCCACTCAACACTAACTAGGTCATTTCGCGACTAAAATAGGGTTTAATTTTATTTCAATAATTCGTTTGCGCGTAGGGGGCGTTAGCAGTCGGAGGAAACCAGAGGGACCCGGGGAAAACCCCCGAGGTTGGACAGGCGACCCTACTCCTTGTCACGTGCAACCGAGGATTCGAAACCACAGCAGTTGGCTCAATGACAGGCTTTATTATACAGCACGCACGTGCTAACGATTCACCCCCCACCCCCAGAATGGAATAGAGTTTATGTCTTGTCAGGTGTATATTTATGTGTACGTTAGTGTCCACATGGGTGGAACCCGTTTTCCGTCCCTTCCAACCGACTAGACTCACTTGTCTGGTCAGCACGACATCCCATATTTGAGGAACTAGTTGTCGATACAAAAGCTAGTTGTCGACTCAACATTAAAACTGTTGACTATACGAATTTTAAAAAAAAATATTTTAGAAAAAGTAAGCATACACGGCCTCTTTCACGACACCTATACTATAGCTGACAGAATGTGAAATTGGCACTATTCAGTAACATGTAAACTAGGTAACAATTCTTAGACATTGTTCAATAATATAAAAAAATGGAGTGTGAAATGAAATGGGGTTTAACGTCCTACTGTTCTGCTCCGAACTGGGCGAATGAATACAGGTATACGCCATGCAGTGTGCTATGGGGGAAAGTTTGCCCGGACAGCGGCACCACGTCAAGGGATCATTTACGTGAACGCCAATGTGTACGCGGGACCTCTGTTCTTCGTCCCATCCGAACGACTAGGCAGCTGTCCTTGTTAGGCCCTCCTTTCTGCATCACTGATAAGAGGCAACCACGCCGGAAATTAGGGATGAACGTTATCAGCCAATGCAGGGATTGAGAACCCGACCTCCAGGCTAGCGAGCCAACGTCTTTTTAGGCCAAGTACGGAGTGTGAAAAGTGTTGTCGAGTGTTCTAGAAAGTGTAAACACGCCCTGTAAATTCAACTTGTTCATAGCGGTACATATAATCTCGTGTTCACACTCAATGACCCGTGTTAACAAGGGTTCTAGAAATAATAAGAATACCGATGCCTGGTGCATGACAATCTTCTCATGTGGACACCCACATTACATTCCTCCAACATCGTGTGTTTTCTCCGGGTCCTCCTGTTTCGGCCACTACTAAAGACCCCTACGCGCAAGCGAATTATTGAAATAAATTTTGAAAACCATGTTAGTCTCAAAATGACCTAGTTTGTGTCGAGTGGACGTTAAACCCTAATTCTCTCTATCTCTCTATCTTTCTCTCTCTCTCTCTCTCTCTCTCTCTCGCACACACTGACACATTACATTCCACAGGACCATAATAGTACATAAAACCACGTGTTTACACTCAATGACCCGTGTCCTGAGGTGAACGCATATCAAACATCCGATGTTATTTTTAAACTATTTGAAGAATGTATTTGCTTGAAGGCAGACGACAAGAGATTGATTAAGATTGAAAGAACTTTTGCAAAAATTAAAATACAAATCTCAAATAATGAACATTATTTTTGCTTTCTTCTCAAAATATAACAAAAAACCGTGTTTGTTAGGTGCTGTTATACAACGAGAGAGAGAAATGGGTTTTAAGGTCCAATCGACACAAACTAAGTCATTTCGGGACGAACATTATGGTTTAATTTTATTTCAAAAATTCGCTTGTGCGCGTAGGGGTCTTTAGCAGAGGGAGGAAACGGAGTGCCCGGAAGAAACAGGTTGAGAAGGCGCCCCTATCTCCACGTCACATACGCTCACACCAGGGGTCGAAACCACAACCGCAAGCCAGAGGTGGCCGGTCAGCTAGAGGTCGAAGCGCGGCGCTCTAGACCACTAGGCCATCCCGACCCCCCAAATGACGTATGTATATGTGACAGTCAATGTCTACAATCAGACAATGTGTACAATGCCTGAAATAACCAGGGTTAGGGTCAATCTTAGGGTAAGGGTAAGGGTAAGGGTTAGTCTTAGAGTTAGGGTTAGAGTTAGTCTTAGGTTAGGTGTATGGGTGGGGGTTAGGGTTAGAGTTAGTCTTAGGTTAGGTGTATGGGTGGGGGTTAGGGTTAGAGTTAGTCTTAGGTTAGGTGTTGGGGTGGGGGTTAGGGTTAGGGTTACAAAGACATTGTACACATTGCCTGAGAGAGAAACCCAAGACATCTTTTGACGTCAATTGTTATTATGAATTAATGGAATCACTTTGTGATTCAATTTCATTGATGTATAGCATTAATTGTGCTATCACACATGTCTATATCTTTCTCTCTCCCTTTGAATGTCAATCTCATCCAACCATCTGATAATAAAGGATAAAGCTCACGACCCTCACACTTTTCCTATAAAGTGAAGAGTGTTTTTTGATATAGCTGAATTTAGATTGGTGCTAAGTTTTCAGACTGTATCTGTATTATGCTTTATAAAGACAAGAAAATCATTGTAGAAACATAAGTCTTACGTAAATACCGTAATTGTTTCCATAGAAATAAAATGAGTGGAGTTTAACGTCACACCGTTCTATACCAGCCAGGCTAATGCAGTTGAGAGAGAGAGAGAGAGGGAGGGAGAGAGGGAGAGAGGAAGGGGGGGGGGCAATGTCCACTCAGCACTAATTTCGGGACTAACATATGGTTCAATTTTATTTCAATAATTCGCTTGCGCTTAGGAGTGTTTAGCAGTGTTGGGGGGATAAAACCCACGAGGTTGGACAGGTGACCCTAATCCTTGCCACTTTAACTCAATGACAGACCTTATAAAAAAAGAGCAAACGCGCTTACGATTCCCCCCCCCCCAAAAAAAAGAATAATGTTGAACTTCCCACCATTCGATACCAGCCAAGCCAATGGAGGTCGGGATATGCCATGATGTGCGATATAACGGCTACTCCTATTTCGAATTCCAAAAACCAGGGGTTCTGTAACGTGCACTACAAGATATATAGGGGCCATTGCTATTTCGGGTTGTTGGATGGACGAAAAGCTAGCACGAGTGAGCTGTATCAAAAAGCCTGTCATTGAGTCGATTGGCGTTGTTTCGAATTCCCGGTTGTACGTGATCGCCTGTCCAACCTCGTGGGTTTTCTCCGGGTCCTCCGGTTTCCTCCCACTCTTAAAATTAAACCAGATGTTAGTCCCAAAATGACCTAGTTTGTGTCGAGTAGACGTTAAACGCCATTTCTATCTCTCTCTTCCCCCCTCCCTCTCTCCATTGCTATTTCGTTACACCCGAACGTCTAGGTACTGTTTCCACACGCCTGTGGTGCAGGACGAAGGGCCTGACAATCAAAAATGGGGCTAGTCGCAAAGATGGTCATACGTAATTTTAAAGTTTCGTTTACACATTGACTACTGCATCAAAAATAAAATACCTTGGCGGTTGTAATGCGGTGGGCTTAGGGTTCAAGACGGTGGTTTTTGAATACGACTAGTAAGTATTGATCAATAATATATCAATCAGATCGATCAATGGGCTTTTCAATAGATCCGTGGGCTTGTTAAATATTTGTAGGGCTAGAACAGGACGCTAAACCCCATTTCATTCATTCATTTAATGTGGTGACGAGTACGTATAATACACAATGGTATAATAAAATGGTCACGAAGTCCCACACCAATCAATGACGAACAAATGTTATTGGTCATTGTAGTGTAATCTACTTTGGGTCTCTATGACGTATTTCTGCTGGTCAAATTCTTTCAATACAATGGACCATTCAATAAGTAGAGGACCATTCAATAAAGTACGTACCACTTCGTACGTAAACAGAAAAACTTACAAGACTTCATGTAAACGCTCACACCTCGCTATTGAAGAAAAACAGGCTTTTAGAAGTAATGTGAAAGCTTTCTGCAGCTACTGTACAAGATGACTAGCCTTTAAGGCCACGCCTAGTAAAGTTCTACATGTTGCGTCATATCGTATGCCGACTATAAACTCATCCAATGTTTGTGAACAGGTTAGGACCTGTCTAGAACAGGCAAGTAACAGCGTCTAGAAGTTGGGAAGGGGTGAAAACCCGAGATCTAGTGTAAACTTTTGACAGTTTGAATTCAATTGCTGTCGGGATAAATTGCCCCCATAGACGATTACATGGTGTTTTCCCGCCTTCATTATCCCGGTCGATGCAGATAAGTGGGACGTCAAATCTCGTTACATGCATTCATTCTGTATAGAACAAATCCGACTTCGCTAATCTGATTAAGATACAGATCCTATTTCGTTTCGTTTTTTGTAGTTCTAAATTTCGTCTTACTGGTATTTACTACACTAGGAATCTGGAAGAGTTGTTATTAAACCCGTGTTGTGGTTTATTTGGGGGATTATGCAATGACATGGTCTGTTACGCTGATTGGTTAATCAAATGTCTGACGTCGTAGGGTCAAAAGCCAATCGTATGGCCCAGGAGACGATCTTCTACTACAAACGGTCATCTTCATGTAGTGAAGGCCATGGAAATTTTTTTTAAAAAAAAAGAAACGAAATATGGATCTGTATTTTAATAAGTTTGCGACTTTCAAATCAGTCATAAAACAACCGTACAGAGAGAGAGAGAGAGAGAGAGAGAGAGAGAGAGAGAGGAGCGCGAAATGGGGTTTAACGTCCACTCGACACAAACTATGTCATTTCGGGACTACTTTTATTTCAATAATTCGCTTGGGCGTAGGTATCTTTAGCAGTGGGAGAAAACCGGAGGGCCCGGAGAAAACCAACGAGTTGGACGGGCGATCCTACTCCTTGTCACGTACAACCGGGGATTCTAAACCACGCAGGAGAGAAAACGTTTACATAAGCGCAACCCCGTAACCCGTCGTTTTAATGAACATTCAAACGTATACACCCACCAGTGGCCTTTGTCAATATAAATAATATTATTAATAATACACTTTCTTTTATCAAAGATACAATTAGTTAAAAATATGAATGCATTTAAGGTGTATTTGTTTAAGCGTGAACCGTTAATGTGGGTTAAAGTCCTCATACCGTTAACACACCCTCTTAGAAACTTTAAGAAAGAAATCTATTAAAAATAATAATTATTTTGTTGTAGGGCGTTTTCACATGACTGGGTATATGCACGAACATCAACAATCTTAAAATTCGCCCACACCCACAATGGCTAGTTTAAAATAATTGATCATAAGTGATATATTTTCTTTGATGATATAGACGGTGCATGTTGGGCTCGTCGCGATCTATTCGATATTCGAATAACGATACAGTAATTCAACCACATCGGAAACTATCGAATGAATTCCGAATGGACTCGTGAATGCCAGTGGAGGATACATTCTTGTCATCATAAAGTAATTCAAGTCCAGCTGAAATAAACCGATATTTTCCGAATGACCCTCCGGTTTCCTCACTCTGCTAAATACCCCTACGCGCAAGCGAAATACTGAAATGAAATTTAACCATATGTCAGTCCATGACCTGGTTTGTGTCGATTGAACGTTAAACCCCATTTCTCTCTACCCCACTTCTAAGGAATCGCTAATTGGGTAAGACGCTGGCTCACTAGATGGGAGGTCGGGTGTTCGACCCCTGCATTGGCCGACATAGTTCATCCAGATTTCCAGGCAAGGTTTTCCCTTGTCAGTGATACAGGACGGAGGACCTGGCAAGGACAGCTTTCTAGTCGTCGGATGGGACGAAAAACCGAGGTCCCGTGTACACATTGGCGTGCACGTAAAATATCCCTTGGCAGATGGAATTCGATATAAGAGTAGGCCGTAGCACCGCGCAACATTTCCCTCATAGCACACTTTATATATATGGAGTATGACCGTCTTCAATTGCCCAGTTTAGAAGCTGAACAGTAGGACGTTAAACCCATTTCATTTCATTTCATTTCTAAGGAATTGATAAAAGTCATTGGCTTTAGAATTGGGTATTTTCTTTGAATTGAAATGTATGGGTTTTGAAACAGTCGGTAATTTTGAGTTTTTTCCAAATGCAATGACTGAGTTCCGGTTGCTTCATTATTATTATTGAATCATGATGCATCTCAAGGAAGCTGATTAATCTGGTAAATTCTTAAGAAAAAGGATTTCCGTTCCAGGGTTCAGTTATTCATAGATTGAAATATATTTCTTATTAGTCTGACTACTATATAACGGAATAAAACTAAACATGTCATCATGTATATATCTTCCCGTTTACAACAGAGCGGAACCAGACATTTTGAAAGTGGTCTGATGCAAGCGAAGCGACCAATCGTGTGTGCGATGACGTGCGCGTAAAATAACCCTTGGCCGTATTCAAATGCAGCTTTAAACATTAGAGAGAGAGAGAGAGAAATGAATGAAATGGGGTTTAACGTCCTACTGTTATGCACTTAACCTGAGCTAATTGAAGACGGGAAGAGAGAGAGAAAGAGAGAGGTGGGATTTATAAACCCCCACTCAACACAAATTGGGTTAGGGTTAGGGTTTAACGCCCACTCGACACAAACTAGGTCATTTCGGGACAAACACAGGGTTTACCCTTTTTTGAATAATTCGCTTGTACGTAGAGATCTTGACAGTGGGAGGAAACAGGAGGACCCGGAGAAAACCAACGAGGTTGGACAGGCAACCCTACTCCTTGTCACGTAAAACCAACGATTCGAAACCACGCCAGTTGACTCAATGACAGGCTCTATGACACAGCGCGTACGTGCTAACTATTCAGCCATCGAAAATATAGATAATGAAAACAGGTTATGCCTCAAAAGATGAAATATAAATTTATTTGGTTTTGAAAATATATGTAGGTTCGTATCCTTCAAAATCAAAACCAAAATACAAATTTATTCGGTTAAACGTATATTTGAGTTCGCATTGGTCAAGACAATTATTTGGTTTAGAAACTCTTTATAAATTCTAACTTCACAGTTACAGGGATCGTCATACAACTTCCGGTTTCAGTGAATTATTGAACCTTGAATCTGTTAGAATCGCATTTGAACACCAATGATCCACACATCCAACCGGAATACTAGTGTTTGATTGGTCATTAATAAGCATGGTCTTAGTCACGTATATATCATAGTTGAATAATAACATATTAAGAGTTTGTTTAATGTTTCTAGTAAAAAGGAAATGTAATTGACAACAGGAAGAATACAGATGACCTAACTATTAATAATATCTTAAAGGGACTATCCCGATTATAACGGAGTCTCAAAAATAAAAGTCTAAATACGTATGAAATTTAAGCGCCAAAATATAGAGGAATTGTGTATTTGCCTCGTCTTAATATTTCAGCTCCAAAAAATTGAGTCGTTTGGACGGGAACGTCAAAACTGCTTATCTGAACGCGATACCCTTTTAAGATTCCTTTAGAGGATTGCACAGTGAATGACCCATGTTTTGTACTTGACAACGAAAGGTATATTTCACCTACACATTATTTTTTATAAAATAAAAGTCTGGTTTTCTCCAGAAACCGCAGAATACAGCTTGCGACATCAGGTTTAAGCTGTTTGAAAACGTATCAGAAATAATGAGCTAGTTGCTCGGCCCTTAGGAAAAGGATTTTAAGGAGTTTTTTTTCTCCAACTTATTATCGGGATTGTCCCTTTAACATTTTATCGGATGATTAATTAATATCAGTCATTAAAAATAAAGTGGGGTATTATAATATTAATATTTTACGTCGCACCAGAGTGCATCATTTTCCGGAAAATACAATTATTGAAGACATGCGTGTCCAATTTTAACAATATCGTGTTTATTTTCTTTATGGGGAGCCACGGTGGCTGAGTGATTAAACGAAATGAAATGAAATGGGGTTTAAGGTCCTACTGTTCTGCTCCAAACTGGGCTAATTAAGACGGTCATGTGCCATACAGTGAGCTACCAGGGACATTTTGCCCGGACAGCCGCACTATGGTCTACTATCGAATTCCAACTGCCAAGCGATCTTCCACGTACACGCCAATCTGGTACCTCGGTTTTTCGTCCCATCCTAACGACTAGACAGCTGTCCTTGTCAGGCCTGCCATCCTGTATCCCTTTCCACACCGGAAAATATTGATGAACCTTCTCGGCGAATACAATGATCGAACACCCGAACTCCAGGCTAGCGAGCCAGTGTCTTATCCACTTAGCCACTGTGGTCCCCAGGCTGAGTGAATAAGAGGCTGACTTGCTAACCTTGAGGTTCCGTGTTCGACCCCTGTGTTGGGTGAGAAAGTTCATGATAATTTCTTGGCGTGGTAGCCTTTTGCCAGTGCTGCGGTACGGGGGACTTTGCAAGGGACAACGTAATATAGTCAGTCGGATGGGACAAAAAACGAGATCCGGCGTGCACGTTCCCCCAATATAAGAGTAGGACAACATATAGTCCTTGGCAGTACTGTGACAAATTATCTAAAAAAAATAATTTAAAATAAATCCAACAATATCGTTTAATCCGTTTTTAAATCTCATATCCCATAATCGATTCCGAATAAAATATATATTTTAAACACTATATCCTATTACCCACTGTTAAATCACAAATCCGTTATCCTTAATAAAAGAAATATACGATAATCCTTTCAGTTCATTTGAAGAATATCCTGCCTTTTTAAAATGGTAGTAATACGAACCCTGTCGGTACCCTTATAACGGTATATATAAATATAACAATATCCTGTAATCTGTTTCTAAACCACAAATTCTTAATCCTATATAATAGAATGTGAGGCAGTAGTAAATATAATAAACCTATTGTAACATAATTGTCCCAATTTGCGAATGTAGTAATATGAACCCCATCGCCACCCCCCGCCACCATAAGTAGTATACTTAATATATGTAGGTTTTGTTAACAATATCGTCCCATATATTTGGATGACAGTAATAGGACTCTTCTCGCCACCCTCATAACCGATTTCGACGAAAGTATGTAAAAATACCCTAATAGATATCGCAAATACCATTTATAAACCCAATCCCTTAATGCTATCAATATGTTACGCGAGTCCATATTAAATGTATTAACCTTTTTACGCAACTTTGAGTTTATTGTGGGGGGTTGGGTGGCTGAATGTTTAGCGTGCGGGCACTGTATTATAAAGCATATCATTGAGTCAACTGGCGTGGTTTCGGTAATATGATGCTATTCCCGATGAAAATATGTAAAAAAAACAACCCAACAAACAATCCGTTTTAAAATATCACAATAACTTTATCTTAATAAACGTCGCCTTAAAATACACTAGTAGCTGCTTTCCATAAGTATGTGTTTTGTTGTTTATCTTAATAATGTATTTAAATCCTGAGTAAGACGCTCACTGACTTTCCTGGCGGTCGCTGGTTCGATTCCGGTGTCGACTGAGGAAGTTCAATGGGATTTTCAGGCGTGGTTCTTTTGCTAGTGATACTGAGCAGAGGGCCCAAGAAGAACAGATGTCTGTCTCTAGTCGTGTACACATTGGTGTGCAGTAGTGCACGTAATAAGCCCCTGGCAGTTGGAATTCTATATATACACTAACGCCGCTGTCTGGAAAAAATCCCTTCATGGCACACTGTATTGAGTATGCCCGTCTTCATTAACCCAGTCTGAGCAGAACAGTAGGACGTTAAACCCCATCCCATTTCATTTTTGTCACTTTATTAAGCTGATTGAATTCAATCCATGAGATTTTTTAACGTTGATATTTTATTTCTGATTTCTCTTTCAATTGTTAAAGATAAATTTGAGTACACTTTATCAGTGATTAGACCGTGCTTAAGGGGCCAATAACACTCTTGCTGGCTTGACAGGTCCAGAAAAAATAGCTTTATTCTAACTACTAGATGTTTAAGCGCCCTACCTGTTGTGTAAGTTATCCATTACAACCTATCTTACTTGTCCCGAGGGTTCAAAAATATGTTTAAATCCAAGTTGCATTTGAAAGTGTTTACGTAAAGCTTTTCAAACCATGTCACAGCATGTGGTTGAATTTTTACAATTTTTAAAATTAGGTGTGTTAACCCTTTCCCCGCGTAATTATAAGAAGTAAAATCAGGAGAATCCATGGAATTAATTTTTGGCGCTTCCACCGCCTTAGCTGAATTATCCATAACTTTCTTACTAAGAAAGATAACTTGATGAAGTAAAGTTTTCTGAGTTCATAAAAGCCCAGGGAATAATTTGCTGATCATTTTAGGGAAGTTTCATGGTAAGGGGTAGGTAAAGGGGTTTTTTTCAATAAAGGGGTCAAAAAATCTGACCCCAAAATCTGCAAAAAACACCCCCTGAAAAATACAAAATAACATTTTAGTTCAATATAAACTGGTTTTATTTACTCACTTAGTTTTTAGCTTTATAATCAACTGAGGTATGATACATGTTGTAACAGTTATTTGCACAGAGGGCGGGTTGATCCCGGCATGTCCCACAGAAAAAATGTGTCTCGTGGCGACGATTTTCTTTTCTGTTGCTGCATACCTTACACTCGCGTTTTTTAGCTCCAGTTTCAATTCTATGGAATTGTTTATCAAGTCTTTGAAGTGCTGGGGCTTCTAGAGGCCTTCCACGTTTTCTGGGGGGTGCTCCAGGCACTGCCACAGCCTGGCTCACAAGTCCCCGTACAAGCATTTTTCGAAATGTCAAAAGGCTCAGTTTGTGTTTTGTAACTGGTGCAGGCATACTCAGCTTGTACAAAATGTAGCTATTTACAACAGTCACTTCAATTAACCAGAAAAACACCTTTTTCCACCATTTTATCGACTTGCGACAGAAACTATAGTACCCGCTCAGCTGGTCACTAAGATCGACGCCACCCATGCTTGAATTATATCCCATAACTGCGACTGGTTTCTTTACTATATTATCAGCTGCTCCTCTCTGTCGCCGTACAACGTCTTGTGTTTTATTACCAACATGATATGTAGAGATCATAACTACATTTCGATTTGATTTTGCCTTCCAGTTGAGTAACAAAATGTTATCACTTCTCATTGCTTTGATGGCGTGAAGTTGCAATGGCGCCTTCACTTCATCTGGTATGCCGACTCTGTTTAATTGCAAAGTACCGGTCAAATGCGTCCTCTTTGTTTCCAAATGCTCGACTAGAGGTATTGAATTATACAACCGATCGGTATGAATATGGTATCCACGGTTCCAATAGGGTTCCACTAATTGTGATATTGTTCGGGATGTTTTCGATAATCCATCATCGGGAACTGGATCATCAGTCTGGCCGTAGTACATTTTTATATTTAACATATATCCAGTAGTGTCTGCCAAAGTTCGAGCCAGTATCCCCCACTTTGTCGGTTTTTTAGGACAGTATTGTCTAAAACAAACACGCCCTTTGAAGCCTATCATACTTTCGTCGCCCGATATATTTTGAAATGGCACAAAATAATACTGTGATTTTTTTACAATGTCATCTACGATCGGTTGTATTTTGGATCCTCTCTGAGGCACAGGTTCGTTAGGATCTGTGTGTGCCACATGTAGCATTGTGTGGAAAAGAAGACAAAATCTATCACGGTCCATTGCATCCCTGAAGAACGGTACAGCCGATGTCCATTCACCTGTCCAGTATGAGTCTACGTATGGCTTCTTTACAATACCCATGTTCAGCAGAATGCCTATAAATCTGTACATTTCATGCGTGTCAGTGTCCTTCCATCGCCGTAAACGTGATTTAGGTTTCAAAATGGTATTCTGTATCTTCTCTGCAGCATAGCGGTTTATTTCAGTAACCAATTTAGCCATCAGTTCATCGTCAAAGAAGAGTTTGAAAAAATCGACGGCCTCTGGTTCGTTGTCCATTAGATGATCAATATTTCGAGGGCCTGGTTCATCTTCTGGTGTAAATCTATGATGCGTAGGCCCTATATCATTGACTGTAACATCGGTCCACTGTCTGTCTGGTTGGGCAATATCGCGGTTTCTAACACCACGGCCTGGTTTTCCTCGAACCCTTGGGCGTCCGCGCCCACGACCTCGCCCACGGATACCGCCCCTTATTACTGGGGCTTGTTGGGTCACCTGTTGTGGCTGTGCTTGACCAGTTATATTTTCAATTTCATCAGAATCTGAACTGTTAGTGTTACTCATATTAGAACCATGATAGTCACTAGAAACATCGTTATTGTGGTCAATATTATCTGATTCTGAACTAATATCTTCATCTTGTGCATGGTAAGAACCCGCTTCTGGTTCACTTTCTCCTGAAGATAAAACATTATCTGTGCCCTGATTATCGGCTACGAAACTGTCTTCAATGTCCGATTCTTGTAAAGATTCTTCGTCATCCGAGTCATTCATATCATACAAGGCTAAAAGTGCTTGCTCCGCAGTCAGCTTTCGTAGGCGTGAGGGTGCCGCCATCTTTTGTTTACTAATTTACGTGAGAAAATTTGATGAATGTCGGTTGAAATAAAGCTTTAAACATTTTAGTTTTTAAACGGAAAGATGGCAGCCATTGTTGTTAAATTTACCGGAAGAAGATCGACTCTATTATCCAGGCGTTATTTTATGTGACATCGTCTGCTAGAACCTGTTCTAGGTCGATTCGTGTCAACCCGCCTCACGGCGGTATTCGTGGCAAAGTCGAAATTGAAAAACCGCCTGAGGGCGGTAAACGCGGGGATAGGGTTAAGATGACATTTGCATAATTTATTAATTGGAATATTGTAAAATAGTACAATTTGTTGACCAGAATAAAGATTGGGACACATTATTCAGTTACAACAAGAGTGGTATTTGGGCTTTAATTAAGATATTTCATGACAAATAAAAAATGGCTACCAACGACTTTAATGTATGATTGACAGACTTTTTGTTTAATTATTATGACGAATAAGTTCAGTCGTGTTTTCCCACAAAAATTGACGCATACATAAACCGAATACTGATTAACCGCGTATTGGTTAACCAGATGATTTCGTAACAATTATTCCTCAATAATTCTCTAAGAATTTACAAATTCTAAAAATAATTCTTGTTTTCGCGATGTCAAAGTGTGATACCACGGAAATCCTCTGTCATCAGCATAAACTATACCACACATTGGTTAACCAGGGGAATCCGTAACAATTATTCTTCAATAATTCTCCAAGAATTTACAAATTCTAAAATTAATTCTGCTTGCCACGATGTCAAAGTGTGATACCATACTTTACGGAAATACTCTGTCCCCAGCATAAACTTGAGTAATTCCATCGAGTCATCGACGTTCCAATTAGAGATAGTCTTATCGGGGAATTAGATATACCTAATGTCGCAATACTTATATCCATTAAGAAATGAATATTTGATGCGTCAGTCAGTTATCACATAACGACACAATCATTCCGACTATTGATCGAATAATTGGTGCGAAAGCATTTACTGCTGAGAGGGAAATGAAATGAAATGAGATTTAACGTCCTACTCTTCTGCACCTTACCTGGACTAATTGAAGGCGGGCATACGCCATACAGTGTTCTATGAGGTAAATTTTTGCCCGGGCACCGACTATACCGCCTACTCTTATATCGA
Organism: Patella pellucida; assembly: GCA_917208275.1. Classification (NCBI taxonomy): domain Eukaryota; kingdom Metazoa; phylum Mollusca; class Gastropoda; family Patellidae; genus Patella; species Patella pellucida. Next base: position 73,319,895 of record OU795038.1, read on the forward strand.
ATTCCAACTGCCAAGGGATATTTTACGTGTACGCCAATGTGTACACGGGGCGTCGGGTTTTCGTCCCATTCGCACGACTGGGCAGCTATCCTTGTCAGGCCTGCAGAGAGGGGGTTCCTATGAGTTTTAGAACCCACACACCCCAAACACTTCTGACCAAACACACCAATTCACAAATAAAAATAGTGACCAAATTGTATACGCACAATCTTACCGAGTTTGGAGGGGGCGGGTGCTTCATAGATTAGCACCCCAACTCTAAAACAATTTAGGCCAAACATTGCAATATCTGACCAAACCCACCAATTCAAAAATATTACAGTGACCAAATTCAGCTCCTGTTGAGGGGGGGGGGGCGTGGTTTCATAGATTAGGCAGCCCCACTCCAAAACAGTTTTGGCCAAACATACAAATTCATAAATATATAGGCCTAATCACCAAATGGCGCGATCATTTTGAGTTTCGACCGGATAGTTAGTGCGAAAGCAGAAATACAAAACTTTGCACATAGTATCTTATTTGATACATTAAAACAACAAAAGTTGTATAAAGGGCAATATATTTTAGTAAAAAAAAGCCAAACAATTTTGAGTAAATTTTTAACATAAGCCTGGGAATGCTTTGTGAACTCGGGACCTGGTGTTTTGACTGTGTCAGGACACATCTTGGGCGGGACCAAAATCAGGACGGGCCGTGCCGCAAGTATGCTTGTACAGATGACGCTCGGTGTCTATTCCCTCCTTCTGTAAACATCACTCATAACGAGGGTGTATTTGGACCAGAGATTAATTTTATAGATAAAAGAGAGAGAGAGAGAGAGAGTTTCAAAATGAGGCATACATATATTTGGACACAGATCACCAAATACTCACGGGAGAAAGTTATCTTTAGTCTTTCTCTTCCTCTCCCCCCCCCCTTTTGCATGGCGATTTTTATTGACTTTTTGGTGTAGAATCAAAGAAACGGGTTTAAAAATATATGTTCTGCCAGGTTTTGGTGAATATTCATTATTTTGAGGCAGAAGGATACATGAGTTGAGTGGTTGGTTAGGATGAAATGTAGGGCCGTAAATTGCATGTTTAATTGTCTCTACTTCTTCAAGCTTGAATATCTCAAGTTTTTCATGTAGAACCTCACACGCCCGTTTAGACAAGAGTTTGCCACATGTAGTAAGATCCGGTCTAAGAGACGAGAATTAACATTAAAGTCAATGGGGAAATCTTTAGTGATCTGTGGCCATTTATTTCCTTGCTGTAACAGGGATGTTAGATATAGCCTACTTCCATGTAAATATATAAGTACATCTTTCCTGTCTTTAGATTAACTGACCTATATACCCGTCATGTCTCAATGTCCGTTCAACACGTACATACACGTGGACAGCTTGTCAACTATTAAAATACTAAGCATGCATTAAACACGACCTCTCAGTATATAAAGAAAAGGGGGAGAGAGGGACATAGAGAGAGATAGAGAGAAGAGAGAGGCGGGGTTTGACGTCCACTCGACACAAACTAGGTCCTTTCGAGACTAACATATGGTTTAATTTCATTTCAATAATTCGCTTGCGTGTAGGGGTCTTTAGCAGTGGGAGGAAACCAGAGGACCCGGAGAGAAACAACGAGGTTGGACTGTTCAGAAGAAAAGCTTCATAACGCTCCTTCAATTCGAGTACGATCGATATGGAACGTAGTATGCCTGTTGACAGGCTTCTATAACTTCACTTTTCCTGATTCATATAGTATGCAGTCGTACCAGTTTTAATTGAATACAATGATCAAATGAAATGGGGTTTAACGTCCTACTGTTCTGTTCCTAAACTGGGCTAATGAAGACGCCATATGGTGTACTATGAGGGATATTATGCCCGGGCAGCGGCGCTACGGCCTACTCTTATATTGAATTCCAACTGCCAAATGATCTTTTACGTGCACGCCAATGTGGTACACGGGACCTCGGTTTTTCGTCCCATCTGAACGACTAGACAGCTGTCCTTGTCAGAACCTCCGCCCTACATCACTGACAAGTGGAAAACACGCCGGGAAATCGGAATGAACTTTCCTACCCATAATAATTGAATACAAATGAGAATACAATTTCTTCATCTACTACAGTTATCAATTAAAATACCTACATTTTTATATATTCCAAGTACAGGTGGAATCGCACCATTTATTAAAGAACTTGTCCAGTTCGTTGTGTCAATTTAGGTTTTAACGTTCTACTTCTATGCACAGATTCGGCTATTACTAGTGAAGACGGGCATACACCATATGACGCCCACTGTAAAGGGTTCTTTTAGGTGCATTTCAATATGTACACAGGACCGCGGATTTTTGGTCCCACCCGAATGACTAGACGATGCACCACTGCTAAGGGGAAACTATCATGGAAATTTACTCGGCCAACACCGGGATCGAACCCAGGACAACCTGACCCACTGAGCCAGCGTTGTTCCAACTTGTTCAAGTAATCCGTATGTGAGGAATGTAACGTCTACTCGACACAAACTTTTCAATTTTTATTTCAATAATTCGCTTGCGCGTAGGGGTATTTAGCAGTGGGGGGAAACCCACGAGGTTCAGAACGCGCCCCTATCTCAATGTCACATACGCTCACACTAGGGCTCGAAACCACAGCCGCAAGCCAGAGATGGTCGTCCAGCTAGAGGTCGAAGCGCGGCACTCTAGACCCCTAGGCCATCCAAACCCCCTAATCCGTATGTGATATTCTCTAGTAATTGATATTAAACATACCTTTAACACAACGTTATCTTGCACATCGTTTCCACCATTTAATGCCTACTGATTACAAATTGTACTTCCTTGTGTGTAACTACAAATTGTACTTCCATGTATAACGAGGTCAGAATATCTGAGTTGGTTGACCGACGACTGCTGACCACGATAAAATATTGAATTCCCCTTTAATCTGGGGTAAATATTACCTTCTAGTCTGTTAATACCGCCATTAATGTATTAATATTGATCTTTTTCAACTAAACAGACAAAAGAGACGACTTGTTACAAAACCTACTTTTTAGTCTAACTAATAAAGATGTAATTGCTTAGATGTGGAAAATAATGAAGAAATCGATTGGCGTCGTCATGTAACAATGGCGTCGTCATAATTTAACAATGGCGTCGTCTTGCAACAATGGCGCCTACTTGCAACAATGGCGCCTACTTGCAACAATGGCCTCGACTGATTGTTTCCTTATTGTTTTTGTTTTATTTTGTCGTGTTCCATGATTGGTTCAAGTTATTGCGTAATTTGAAATTGCGGTGGTTCAGTGAGTATTGTGCTGATTCACTATCCTGTTGACGTCGGGTTCGATCCCGTTCCTAGCAAGAAAATGGCGCCTTGTTGTTCGGATATGGCGATAGTCGAGGCAAGATTTCCTTCGGGACCGGAGTTCACAAAAATGTTTTAGACTTCAGTTATGTTAGGTTCCCAATATCACGAATCGTGCTACAATAGAAGTCATGATTTTAAACTGGGAGTAATCTTGGGGATCATATCAGGTCTTGTCATAATAGAATTTGCTCAAAATGGTACGTTTAATTTTACCTAAATATTTCTCTTTAAATAAATTTTGTTGTTAGAATGTATCAATAACATCAATAAGAAACTATGTGCAGAGTTTTGTGTTTATGGGTCAAAGATATTCCTCATAAACAGTGATTGAAAGCTGAGCAAATTCATACCTTCGGACTTTGTGCTCTCGGGACTATAGCACACTGCGTAGCGTAGAACTGGAATTTGATTTTAAACATAATTTCATTTCATTTCTGATGTTACATAATTTTAAGGGTTTGTCTCATATTGGATCATACCTGCCAGGCACGTGAGAATTTCTCCGGGTTCTCCGCATTCCTCCCACTGTTAAATACCCCTACACGCAAGCAAATTATTGAAATAAAATTTAACCTTAAATTAGTCCCGAAATGATCTGGTTTGTGTCGAGTACCCCCCCCCCCCTCTCTCTCTCTCTCTCTCCAATTATGAACACATCACCAGTCAAACTTTCAGAATGAAACCTTTCAACACCTGCTTCGTTGCTATAACCTGTCGTGTTTGACTTACACCGACAGGTTGATCCTTGATATATTCTAACAGATTCACTGTAAACATTATACACGCTGTAGGATTCTATCCCATAAATGTTAAACATTGGTGATGTATCAAAGAGGACATCCCGTTGTCTTGGCTACTGCAGTCGGGTATACGCCTTCTAACAGTGTTCTACGAGGGAATTTTGCAGGGACATCGGCACTACGGTCAAATCTTGTATTGAATTCAAACAGTCAAGGATTTTTTTACGTGCACGCCAATGTGTACACGGGACCTTAGGTATCAAGACCATCCTAACGACTACACGTTGTCCCTTGACATACCCTCCATCTTGCACCTCTGACAAGGGAGAATGTCATCGGTAATCGCGATAAACTTCTCGCCTGGTCGTTTGGATGGGCGAACACAAAAAGGAAGACCACATGCATACGTTAGTGTGGTGTGGACGCAAAAGAACCCCTTTGTAGTTTGAAGAAGAGTATGCAGAAACGCGGATGCCCGGGTAATATGTTTTCATAGCACACTGTATCGCGTACACCCGTCTTCATTAGGCCTCTGATACTAATGCTGCGTTCACATTGGCCTTTTAATACGTATTCCAAAGCGCATTGAAGCTTTAATTTGCTTTAGGTGTTCACAATAGAAAACCGCTAATGCGCATTGAAACCGTATTAACAAAAACGGTTCTTTATGCGTATTCCATTCCGCTTTAACTAATTCGAATTGGTTACATCGCTTTGTCACCGCAGTGTGAACAGCTTAATACGTATTAAACTAGAATCCCGCGTTACGCATGCGCAGTTGAGTTTTGCCCACCTACTTCCGTTTTACGTCTTGGGGGGAAAACGTGTTGACATAAATAATTCGGCAAACTTCGACAGATTATGTCGAGATTTGCCGAGTGGACATAAATGTTAGAGAAATTTGCGGATTATTTGACCTTCACCTCTCGGGATCTTTTGGCTCGGCCTCCTTCGGAACATTTGGGATTTGTCGGAGGCCCTCGGAATTAGTTTAAATCGCATCCGATAGATGCCGTGGCGTTATTACGCAGTGAGTTTGAACGCTCCAAAACCGGATCGGCAAGCGAATTTGAAGCGAATTAAAGCAATGTGAACGGGTCATATTTAAATTGCATTAACGAAACCGTATTCCGGAGTACGTATTCCGGAATACGGATCAGAATCGTGCTCAGTGTGAACGTAGCAATAGAAGTATACGGTATACGGTATGGGGTATACGGGCACGCCGCTTTACACGGCGTTTTACACGGCATATACTATACGTATGTATACTGGCCTTGTCAGTTATTTCCCCACCGATTTTGCCCCATTTTCTACTCACATCATGGAATTGGCTCTTCCACAGCAAGTATACGCCGAAAAAAGAACTAACATGCACGATACCATGTTCGAAAGCAAGTATTCACGAATACCCCTAAACGTTTAACGAATACTGTATACCGTATACCCCTATGTATCAGCAGTCTAAGTGCAATAGGTGCAGACAAATAATACATTATAGAAAATCATTTCAACATTTTTTAAATCGTTTAGTTAATCAATACAGGTGTTTTGAATTTGTATAAATATTTAATGGTGTTTTCCTGCTGTTCATAAGACAGTAATGTACAAACAGAACGGAGTCATCATTCCTAAATACAGTAATAAGATACTAAAAATAGAAATATGACTGACATAAGATGGAAAGAGAGATTGAAATGGGGGATTAACGTCCACAACATATAGTTTAATTTTATTTCAATTACTCGCTTGCGCATTGGGGTCTTTAGCAGTGGAAGGAAACCGAAGGACCCGGAGAAAACCCACGAGGTTGGACAGGCGACACTCCTTGTCACGCACAACCGGGGATTCGAAACCACGCCAGTTGACTCAATGACAGGCTTTATGATATAGCGCGCACGTGCTAACCATTCAGGACAACTACTTGATTGATGGCAATGCGTATTTGGCCAAAGGCTGCATGGTTCTTAATGTAACTCATTTTAGGAACATCTCTAGTTTTTATTCAATATAAGACAACGATAACGATTGCCATCAATAGCACGTTCACTTGGATATGTTTTTCGACAATCAAATAGAATAACCCCAACCGCTCCCACCTCGCCAATATCTTCGATCGGTACAGGATAAAAAATATAACTAACATGAACTAGCAATACACAATCAAGTATGGAAAACCAAACAGCTATTTTTTCAGTGGTCTTTATATTGAAAAACAATTAAGAGAGAGAGAGAGAGAGAGAGGGAGAGAGAGAGAGAGAGAGAGAGAACGAGAGAGAGAGAGATGGGGTCTAACATCCACTCGACACAAACAACGTCATTTCGGCGCTAAGAAATACAATTGAACGACATTTTACAAATCTGATTTGACAAATGTCTGATTTGAAAAACATATTGATTTAAAGATACAAATGTTAATTTAGCTATACATATGTCGAAATACGACAACAAATGAAGAAATAAGAATAAAGGACTATGAATTAAGAAATAAGGACTAAGACTACTAAATAAAGAGCTGTATGGTCTTCCAATATCAAGAAGTATTTAAAACTCACTCAGTTTCTTCCACAGTACTTGCTTCCGCCATTTTGATTTTAAATCCACAATATCAAATTACGGTTATCAATAGAATAATCAAAACTTCTCATGTGGTTATTAAATATGTATAGGCTTTGTTGACTGTTTTCTGTGGTATACATTTCTAATGTAACAAAACCGATCAAAATTCTAAAAACAATAGTCCAGAGTTCCCATTTGGATTAACTTTTTACCATCACTTTTCTAATTTTTTTTGAGATTCCAGATTCCAATATCTATAATGACAAATTTCCGATTGGTGATTATTAAAATATCAATAGCAACTACCGCATTTTGTTTTGTTCAACAATCACTGAAATGTCTTAAAATAAAAAAAAAATGATCTAATAAGTCTCTTTTAATACCACATTAGGTTTTGCCAAAAACACTACGATTTCTTAAATTTCAAATCTTCGAAAACACTTTGATAATCTCTAAAACACTAAGCTGTCTAGAAATTTGAAAATCTCTTAAACACAAAAATTTCAATATCAACATTTGTTTTAACACATGTTATAATTTTATTGATACACAATAACTGAGTTTAATACTAAGCGACGATCACTAAATGTCAATCAAGGAACACGTTTGTTTTGTTAGAAACTCTCAAATACTAAGATTTAATTCTTCAATTTCAAATCCCCTAAAACACTTTGAAAATCTCTTAAGTACTAAATTTCTTCAGTGAGCAGTGTATAAACGAGGTTGTTAACAACGCCTACACCATTCTGATTCATTCAAAATTCTCAAATTCTCGAAATTCAAATTCTCTAGACACCCAGATGTCTAATTACAAATACACTCATTTTCTGAGACTTTAGAACAAGTACATTTACTTGGATTTTAATACCATTAGTGCCATGAATTAACTACACTACAAGCATCTATTCATGTGTTGATCACTACACTAATTTCGTTCAATACTCTAAAACACTCTGACATCTGAATTCAAAAGTATAAACACATTATCTGGAATCTTTGAACACCTTTGTTTTCTTGGATGTTAAAACCAGCGCGAGCACGTGTCCAATGTTTAAGCGAGATTGTCAACAGAGCCTACAGCATTCTCGAATTTCTAAACTTCTCAGAAATCTGAATTTCTAAACCTCCCAGAAATCCGAATTTAAAGACACACACATTTTCTGAAACCTTTGAAAAAGAGCATTTTCTTGGATTTTAAAACCAAGTCTTAATGGCTAAAAAGCTCCGTGGGCACGTATTCCGAATGTCCAGTATTTCTGCTGGTCTATCACTCTGTCAGAGCACGTATTCAAGGTGTCCAATATATATATAAAAAAGATTATAACTGTCTGTCTGGCACTGCTAGTACCAGTACTACACACAGAATGTCAGAAGTAAATTATTCTATTGTGTTGTGTGGATGACACAAAGGTAGAAATCGATGGTCGTGTATAATATACTCCTGACAATAGTTCCAACCATTAATTGGTTTGGAATCTATTTTATTGGAATCCATTGGCATGTAACAGAACCAACAAAGCCTATTTGTCATTGACTATTAAATCTCGAGCTGTTATAAATAAGTTTATAACTAATGGATTATAAAACTAATCTATTTTGGTTAATACTTATAATGTTTTTATATATACGACATACGTAGTTTTAGTAGGGTCGTTGTGTGGACATTTTGTGGAGGCAGATTACATAGTGAAATGATATGGATTTTAACGTCCTCCGTATTTTAGTATAAGAACGGGGGCGTTTGTTTGGGACAGACAGAGAGAGAGAGTGAGAGAGAGAGAGGGGGGAGAGAGAGAAAGAGAGATGGGGTTTAACGTCCACTCGACACAAACTAGGTCAATTTGGGACTAACATGGTTTAATTTTATTTCAATAATTCGCTTGTGCGTAGGGGTATTTGGCAGTGGGGGGAAACCGGAGGACCAGGAGAAAACTCACGAGGCTGGACACGAGACCCTTCTCCTTGTCGCGTACAAGATATATAGCATACAGAAATGAAGTTTAACGCCCAACATATTTTAGTATAAGAACTGGGAGTAGGGGTGGGGTGGTTATTTGGGGCAGGATAATTCAAGAACGGTTGAGGTTTTGTGGGGGCATGATCCATTCTAAAATGGAACAGATATCTCATGGGAAATTTCTCCAGTAAATTTCCATTTAACCATACCTGTCATCGTGTTTGTTAAACATGCAGAAATTTGAGGCTGTTAAACAATTACAAATACAACCATGCACGGACGATCACACGACGATCACAAGGCTACACAGATATGTAATAAGGAAAGATGCATGGGTCGTATGAAGGATGTGGCGACCAGGTTCTCGACATACTTCCGCTCTCCACGTCAGACAGAAAGGCCCATGGTGCTAAAACCTCACCGGATCGATATGAATTTGTGCAATAATTGTACTCCGCCCTTTTTCGTAGAAACTATGTACATACATTTTAAACGGTTTTACAGACGTGCGAACCACTCCCTTATTGGATATTTACACTATCATGTGACTATCTCGACATTTCATTCATAAACTGACACGAGTGCGCAATAATCAATTAACTCGAGAATTTTGCTTTATCACGCAAGAGACAGGGCGGGATGCAGCAGACAATTTCACTTTTAACCACTTCCTCAAATGATTGTGTCGTCTGCATGTCGTCTGTATGTCGTCTGCTTGTCGTCTGTTTGATCTGCGGATGTCGAATTAAAAGAATCAACAGAAATGTCAGCATGTTCGCACCCAATGACACGAATGTAACAAGTAGATGTTAATTATTTCAAAAATAGCTGTAAGATGTCAAACCAAGGATGGCCGTTTCTATTATCGTACAAAATGTAAATTTGGTAATCGCATCATTACAAAACAAACTGTAATGAAATACAAATAAGGAGTCTTGTAATCGGGAGTACGGGGGAAAATCCCAAGTAACGGGAATCGAACCAGTAAATCGCCTTGACCGTGACCTAGGACCACACTCCCCGAGCCACCATGGTTAATCATAAACGTAACTAACTTGACAAAATTTATGACGAAGCTGGCTTTTTTTTCGCACGTACACAGTGACTGGCCATTTTGCGCAGTAATCCCATCCAGAATTTGGCTATTTTGGTAAAATTGCTATAAAGATTTAAATTTTTGTTTAGAACTAAAATAAATTAACTATTATTAGTCAATCCCCACGCTAAAAACATTAAAATAATTGATTGTGTATATCTGAAATAGACCTGACCTAAACACAAAATAATTCCAAGATGTCAGACCCCATGAGCTAAAAGTTTCGGGACGCTATACATTTTCAAAGTCGAAGGTAGGAGTTACAAACTTAAATTTGAAGGAAAAACAAGTGGAGGGATTACATGCTTGTTATGAAGGTCACGACTGTGAAGCTGTGTTACCGACATGTTATGGAAAAGGCCTGATTTTTCAAATTCTCCCATGGATATTACAAAAGAAATACAAGGACGAGTGAAGCCATGATTGTTATAATTTGTTAGTGTGTTGACCTCATGACCTGCGACGTATAGACCACGTGATATGAAAACATGTCGATTGACTGGCTCGGAGATCACTTCTCCGCAGGTAGCGTGTCTCAGATGTTCAGAATTGGTTAATCACAGGCTAGGATGGTAAGGTGTCGATTTGAAGATGGACAACAACAGGCCGTTTGACCATTGAGGTCACAATGCAGTATTATTGTCAGGTCTTTGACTAGTAATTATTTTAAATGGCTGAAACATCAAGGGCTGTAGCTTTTTGCTCAACATTCCGTTGAGACCAATCTTTAAAGGCACAATGAGGACCTAATTTGGCAATCTCCTCATCCTAATTTTGTATGGGGTTGACCTTTTAGATTTTTTGCTACGGGGATTTGATGTTGACTGGGGTGAATATCTCACTTCCGACACAATGATTGCTCTGCAGAAAGATACTTTAAACTCCCTATGCCTCCACTGTAATGTCACCAATATTACCCATAATTGCAAATTTGTTCCCGTTTCTCCAATTCTAGACCAAAAGTGCACCCACGAAAATTGCAGGAAGTAAGGGGGGGGGAGATTAAGGGACAAAGTGTCTATTTATAACTCGCACTACATTATGTGTACACATTTGGAATTTGAAGAAGGCGGCATTTCCAAGATTAGGACGTTAAACTCCAATTTATTTTCCACATTATCCCGGCCCGTCTTCATTAGTAGTCGAGTTTCGTGTAAAATTTCAAAACTTAAAAAACTGGAACTCAAAGTCCCGAGAAGTTTTTCTCGAAAATAAAGAAAGCAAAATTATTTATTATTTTTTTTTAATTGGCATCCCCTTACTGACGACCTCTGGATGACGAAACAAACGTTATTCCGAGTATAAAGTCTCACTCACGAACTATATAACTTAATTACTGTGTGACATGTGGATAATTAAAGGACTAATCAAAATAACGATCTGTCAGATCTGCCATAACACTATTTTACAAATATTATTCATCCTTTTATGTTTAATCCCCTCAATATCTTAACCATCCGATGAGCTAGAGAGCTGATTAGAGATATATGTATTTAGATATACATGTACTGATATTGATGGAATGCAATGGGAGAACGAAAATGGGGTTTAATGTCCACTCGACACCAACTATATAGGTCTTTATTAGCAGCGTGGTGAAACCGTGGGTCCCAGAGAAAGCCTTGGACAATATGGTGCTTTTAATTATTTTTCTAATGCTCCAAAAAAATATATGTAATGGGTGCTCTTTAATCAGCGCCTATGTCAGTGTTTGTAGAGAGAGAGAGAGAGAGAGAGAGAGAGAGAGAGAGAGAGGGGGGGGGGTTAACGTCCACTCAACCCAACTAGGTCATTTTGGGACTAACATATGGTTTTAAGTTTTATTTCAACGATTCGCTTGCGCGTGGGGGTCTTTAGCAGTGGAAGGTGGTCTAGCGAATATTCACTGCTGATCAATGTGGACTTTGTGCTGTCATTTTAAATACAGGTTAATTATCAATTGTCCATTCTTCTTAGCATTACTTCAATTAAGGTTCCGGGAAATACTTCTGCTTCCCGATTTTGTAAATAATGAAATTACAGGGTTGGTATCTGTCTTCAGAAAACCACCCAAGAACGATTTGTGGGGTCATACCCCCCCCCCCCCGTGTGTCATTCAATGTTTTTTATTATTATTTACCTAATCTTTCTAGCATTATATCAATTAAGGTTCCGGGAGATAACCTTGCTTCCTAATATTGTAAATACTTAAAGGGCTAATCCCGATATTTGTTTTGGGAATAAAACTGCTTAATTTTGTGTTAAAAACCCTTAAAATATTCGAGTCAAGGACCGAGCAACTACTTCAGTATTTACGATACGTTTTCAAACAACTTAAATCCGCCAGTCTTCATCTGGAATTCGAAACCGGTGCCCCAAGGTGTATTTTGTGGTATCTGGATAAAACCAAACATTTTTTAATAAAAATAATGTGTAGTTGAAATTTGCCTTTTCTATCAAGAACGGCACATGTGTTATTCACTGCATAACCCTCTCAAGTAACCTTAATCGGTTATAAGGTCACCCAACGAAACAATTGACCCGAAACCTTAAAAGGGTTACGTGTCCGGATAAGCAGTTTTGGCGTTCACGTCCAAACGACTTAATATTTTGAGTTGAAATTTTGAGACAAGGTAAATACACTATTCCCCTATATTTTTGCGTTTTATTTTCATACATTCTCAGACCTTTTTTTAAGCCCCTATTTAATTCGGGATTGTCCCTTTTAATGTCAGTGATTGAATCTGTCTAAAAGACCGATTTGTAGGATAGTTTCGCCCCTTGTGAGTCCCAACGTTTTTTCAACGTGTTGTTCACAATCATTTCCATGTTTAACCGTTACATATTGTACCCTATTACTAAACAATTGTATCGAGGTTGCCAGCGACACACTAGTACAACAATGTTATTATGCAAATGTAACCTACATTTACTTCAAAAGATCAACTTGATCGAATATTACAAATCATTCAACTATTACACTACAAGAAAATATCATGGACACAAATTTGTAGGATATAGTGTTAACTGTAAAAAACATACTTATAAATGTTTAATGAAGCACCACATTCGTTCCGTCAGCGATTTGTATTTATAGACGGTACGTAACACATCGATGATACGGAGACTAGTAAATAGTATATATACTCACATAAAATACCTCTGCGATATCACTTCGGTAAAAGCGGACGTAAAATAAAGTTATTTACAACAACAACCTCTAGGGCGAATGAAGACACAGACAGATAATCCAAGTTCCACATCGGCTCGAAGTTAACAAATAATGGTTATATGAACTTATAAAGCCGTTTAACTATATGACTATGATAAAACGTACATCACATACTTTGAAAGACGAACACATTTCCATCAGACGTTACGGTTGAGTGACTGAGGGGACCTTAAGGCGATGTCATATATGAAGCGAAATTCACGACATAATTCTAACTCTTAAATTAGTAATGCGCTTAAGAGTTAGAGTTATGTCGTAAATTCCGCTCCATATACCGTATTCGGGCCTTTTGTGAAATCTAGATCACCGATAAATCTGACTTTATTAATACCTACATGTCACGTATATACGTCATTTACAGATTTATAGCTATCGATGTATATTTACAAAATGTCATTTGATATGAAATGGGATTTAACGTCCTACTTTACGACACCAATACCAGGGCTAATGCCCGCGGCCACGAGGGAAACACAGCTCGGACAGAGGCATTTCCTTCCACGCATCACCGAATTTCAACTGTCGAGGGATGTGATACGTGCACGCCCCCGTCCCACGTGTAGACATGACCACGATTTTGTACACTGTCACGCTCTCTGCTCCTACACCCCCGACAAGAGGTAAACACACCGGAAACTCCGGAGAAGCGTTCTCAGCCAACACCGGGCTCAGACCCGAGGTAACCTGCACTAAAATAACCGAGCCACGGATTGTCACTATAAGTCGCATGTGAATTTATTATACGAAGACATTAACCTCTGATGACGGTTCTGACAATTTAAATTCCGTTGCATTCAATCCCCTAGGGTGTGCTTTGTTGTCTATATTGTTTATACATGTATTAAAATAAATTGTCACAGTTCTTTGGAATGTAATTACAGGATTTTAATTAGCTCTACCAGACAAGAAAACTGCGACAGAATTTGACAATTTAAATTATGTTGCAAGAAATATCCGGGGTTGTTTTGATAAGAAGTTGACATGTACAGGATATTTTATAATAACTGGGCGTTACCCCCCTCTCTCTCTCTCTTTCTCTCTCTCTTTTGCCCTCGCATATTTGTTACCGATTGCACCTATATGTTTTTAAAACATTACACCCTATTTTATTGAGGAATTGAAAGAGGTTGAGGAACAGGCAAAGCCTATATGACCCCCCTTCAAAATAAAATAACTAATTTGGATATGTAAAAGAAGTAAGTGAGTAAAAAACAAAAAAATAAAATGAATAGGCTACTTATGGTGATTAAAGCATCAATACCACTCTTGTTGTAACTGAATAATATGTTCCCATCTTTATTCTGGTCAACAATTTGTACTATTTTACAATATTTCAATTAAAAAATGATACAAATTTCATCTTAACACACCTCATTTTATAAATTGGAAAAATTCAACTACATGCCGTAACATGGTTTGAAAAGCCTTACGTAAGCACTTTCAAATGCAACTTGGATTTAAACATATTTTCGAACCCTCGGGACAAGTAAGATGGGTTGTAATGGATAATTTACACAACAGGTAGGACACTTAAACATCTTGTAGTTAGAATAAGGCTTAAAAAAATTTCTTGACGTGTCAAGCCAACAAGAGTGTTATTGTCCCTTCAAAGACATAATTGGCCTTTAAATTTCTTAAAATGCCAAGTCCAATAGGCTATTTTAGAGATCAGACGGTGGAAGAAATGTTTACCCGTTCAGTGCCTGATAGTGATGGGGCCTGTTACACGAATTTTAACTGGGATAAAATCCAAATTTTAGTAACTTGATTGGATAATATTAGATTGATTTTAGTGCTTAGCCAATCAAGATTGAGGTTATCTACTAAAATTTGGATTTTATCTTCAGTTAAGGATTCTAATGGCGTGTGCCGATTCAAGGGAGGTAACTAACACATGTTGAAGTCGGATTCAGACTCGTAATTCTATAACATTTGATTGACAGATTGTTGTGATCTTAACCCTTATACGACAAAAAGCCCAATATATCTTTTTCCCCTGTAAAAATAATAATAAGGTAGGTGGGGGTCTGATTTGAGAGGTCATTTCTGTAGCTAGTTTCTGTATTTATCTAGAAATGTCAGAAAATGGAATTAGAACTCTTTTATTTGATTGTAGACCAATGAGTCACTATAGATAGTGATTTCAGGGATACAAGTCTCCTCCTGGTAACGACTTGAAAAATCAAAACCGTTTCAGACACCAAAGGAATAGAAGAATGATTTTATAACGGAATTGAGCGCCGCACGCTCGCGAAAATTTCAGATATGTAACCGAGCGTTTAATTTCCGGGACTGGGCCTGCAAATTCTAGTCAATGTCATGGCAAATGGAACCAAATTCTCGTTAACAAGAGGATAAGAAATGGGACAGAATCTTGTGGCAAATCTGTCAATTTCGTCTGCCGTGTGATTGTTTGTTTACCTCATTACCTCATTTAGTATGAGCTGACTGCGTTGAGTACTTTTTTCAGACCGACTAATAAGAGTGAAACACAACTTTTTTGACATGGTTATTTTATACTAAAGTTTTGCGTGAATAGCGTGACGTATTCGGTAAGCACTTATTTTGATACCGACAGCACTGATTTAACGGCCGACTATTTTACTTTTTGGGAGGGGGGGGGGGGGGACGCTAAATATTACTAAAATAGTGGTGGTGGTTGGAGAGGGTTATTTAAAAGTTAAAATACGTATTATCGTTTATTGCATGAACGGAGAGTATTTGTTTCTTTATCTTTCTTTCAATATATTACCTGGAGCGAACCCGCGACCTTTATACTAGCTAGTCAGCGTCATACCCACATAGCCACTGGGGTTCCCATGGTGATAATAATACACGAGATATCGTCCCGATATTTATAGCATTTCGGGGTCGAAGATCACAATTTGTTTGTTGGCAGTTTTAAGGTATATAGCTTTATGATGGGGAATCCCCAATTTATACCTACGTATATATATATTTTACACGGAAGTTTAATACATTTGATTAGAGAAATAACTACGAATAAAGTCATTAGACGGTAAGAAACTTTTATATTTTATAAACGTTTGGTTCCATTCCCAGGTCTGTCCAAATCTAACCCTGACACTTTCCCGTGGGTAAGGTCCTGACTCACTAAACAGGAGTTCCGGGGTTGGTTCCCGGTCTTAATCGCAAAATGTCCTCGCACTTTTTCAGTGTGGTTTACCGTTGCTAAGGGTTTTGGAAAGTGGATATGACAAAGTACATTGTCATGGACTAAAAACTCGGGTCCCGTCTACCTGTTTGTGTGCTTTTCAAGAAACCATTGAGTTGGGCGGTTAATACCGCTTTGTGGGCAAACTATCCCCCACACAGGGGTGTGGTAACCCACGAGGAACAAGATACAGTCCGGACCACCAAAAACAATTTTTATTTGTGTTCGGGCGGGCTGGGGTTTGGGCTTCCCGTGCCGCCAGGTAATATTCTGTAGCATATCTGACCGAGGGGGGCATTTATTTGTGTTCGGGCGGGTTGGGTGGGGTGGGACTTCTCGTGCCGCTGGGTAATATTCTGTAACATATCTGACCGAGGGGGCTATTTATATGTGTTCGGGCGGGGGTAGTTTGGGGAGAGTCCTGTGCCGCAGGCTAATATTGGGCTGTGTGGAATGTGCTAGAGTTGATCTGTAACATATTTGACCCGTGGTAACATATGTGACCCAAGGTAATATTCTGTAACATATCTGACCCATGGTTATATTCTGTAACATATTTGACCCATGGTAATATTCTGTAACATATTTGACCCATGGTAATATTCTGTAACATATTTGACCTATGGTAATATTCTGTAACATATCTTACCAATGGTAATATTCTGTAACATATTTGACCCATGGTAATATTCTGTAACATATCTGACCCATGGTAATATTCTGTAACATATTTGACCCATGGTAATATTCTGTAACATATTTGACCCATGGTAATATTCTGTAACATATCTGACCCATTGTAATATTCTGTAACATATTTGACCCATGGTAATATTCTGTAACATATTTGACCCATGGTAATATTCTGTAACATATCTTACCAATGGTAATATGCTGTAACATATTTGGCCCATGGTAATATCCTATAACATATCTGACCTATGATATATGTTTGATACTGGTTAAGCATTATGCTTCTGATTATAATGTTGAAAACCGCACTGAAACCACGTGATTTATTACCGTTTGCGAGGGCACAGATAGTCAAGGAGGTGCAAAAACAAAACAAAAATAATGACGCAATGCTCGTCATTGCGTCCCTCTCACTTACATGTATTATTTTAGCGTTTTCCGAGATTCTGTCCGGATTATCGCCCTTATTGTTGAAATTGTTTGATTGGTCGAATTATTTTTGTAACGTCTTTTTTGAAAATCATTTTGGTGAAGCCTGTGCCAAAACAGGCCCGGGACTGTACAGCGCAGTGAACGCTTACGGCTGGCCCCCGGATCCATTCACTTGATTTGATAATTGTTTTGGTTTTTTTGCAATGTCTATTTTCTGTCTTGACCGCGGGTTTATCTTGTATATTTTTTGCGTGTAGTGCGGTCATCCTGCACTTACTATTAACCCTGGGCTGTCCTTATACAATTAAGGTTATTATCTACGCCATACACAAAATAAGCAAGTTTATATTATTCACAAGAGGTTTAGACTAATGTGTTTTGCTTTAGATAAAGGAGAAACATTTTAATACAATCCATTATATCAGCATGTATCGTGCGTTTGCTTGAATCATTGTAAGGTCGACTTTATCTAATATATTTTAGTTTTGTATACAATGCTTTATTGGTTTAGTCATACATTATATAAAGTGGTTTTGGTTAAGGTATATTAAGGCTCAGAGTTTTATTATGACGAATCCTAGACACGAAAGATTGTAAATTGTTGTGCAAAGTAAGATATATTAAAGATACATTATGGGAGATAAGATAAAAAGCTGACAGTTTCACTATACTAGTTAAAAACTAGCTAGTGTAAAGGGAATTTTTTGAAAATGTCAGTCAAATTGATCAACCCTGAAACGATATTTTAGCGATTGAATTTTCGGCCTAGACTCGATCATCAGTAGGCCTACTAAAAGTCGGTACGAAACAAAAAACATAGTCTCGATTATTCCGTTCATGATTAAATCATGAATGAAAATTGAGCAGCAAATCGGATCCTGATCCGGTGAATATCGCAGGCTAGCGTCGACATCGAAATTTCATTACATAATAATAATAATATGTATTGTTTATAGACCGTTACATAAATGTCTCAACAGTCTGTAGAAAGTTATAAGAACAAGCATTTAATGGTAACTAAATAAAACATGAAATCAATAATGAAAATCATGAAAATATTAAAATATAAATATAATAAAATAGTTTTCAGGCCTTTCAGGGGCAAAAATGTTGTCGAAAGATATGGGTTTTCAGGTTTGATTTGAACAGAGAGAGTTTTGTGATAGCTCTCAGATCTAGTGGAAGACTTCCACAGTTTAGGCGCTGCCACACTTAGGGCACGATCACCGTATTGTTTGGACGTTTTCTTCCCATGATCTTTGGAAGAGAAGGGCAATAGCTTCACCTCAGTGCTACTCCTAGTACAATATGCCGGTTGCCAAACGTTTATAATATCGGTGAGGTAGTAAGGCGCTGATTCACTATGGCGTATAATTTTGAAAATAATGCAGACAATTTTAAAAATAATTCGCTGGTCGACTGGAAGCCAGTGTAGCTCTTTTAAAATAGGCGTCATATCAACATGACGATCCTGCTTCCATCTGATGACCAGCCTAGCTGCAGAATTCTGAATATGCTGTATTTTATGATTTTGTAGGTTGGAAGACCATAGAACAAACTATTGCAATAATCAAGTTTCGATGTCACAAAAGCATGCACTAATTTATCAGTGCCGACTTGATCTAAAAGATGTCGCATTTTACCAATGCGCCATAGTGAGTGAGACGCCCTACCACAAACACTCTTGATCTGCGAATCTATAAGTCCCGCTGAGTTCATCATCACCCCCAGATCTCGGACGGTTACCGACGGAGAAGTAATTACCTCTCCAACGCGCACACCACCCTAGACTACTCGCAGACTTGCGTCTTTGCTGTGTGATGAGAACCGAACTATTTCGGTTTTACTCTCATTTAATGCGAGCAAATTTGCTCGCATCCAGTCACGGATCTCATCAACACAGGCCTCAATTCGACCTACTGTGGCAGAGTCTGTTCGAGAATCGCAGGCGATGTACAGTTGAGAATCGTCCGCATAAATGACAGTATTCAGGCCATGGCGGGTGATAATGTCCTCAACAGGAGTCATGTACAGTGCAAACAGAACCGGTCCAAGGACCGAGCCCTGGGGGACTCCAAATTCAAGGACGTGGTCCTCCGACACCATTGACCGTACTGACACTCTCGGGGTCCTACTTCGAAGGAATGAGTTTATCCAGTTTTACGAAAAGCCACAGATGCCGAAACTTGAGCGCAATCTGTCCATGGGTAGGTCATGGTCGGTGGTTTCAAAAGCCGCAGAAAGATCAAGTAATACTAATATTACATCATGTTGCCTATCTAGAGCAAGCATAACATCGTTCAGCACTCCGGATGAGTTAATTAATGTCTAATAAATAATTCAGACAACATTTCAGGCCTAAAGAAAGACCTACAATAGGCAGATTTAGCTCTTGCATAAGATATGTTTAAAGTAAGTGAAATGAAATGGGGTGTAACGTCCTACTCTTCTGCACCTAACCTGGGCTAATGGAAGACGGGCATACGCCATAGTGTGCTATGGGGGAAATTTTGCCCTGGGGAGCGGGTCTACGGCCTACTTTTATACCGCATTCCCACTTCCAAGGGATCTTTTACGTGCATGCCTATGTGTACACGGGACCTCGGGTTTCGTCCCATCCGAGCGACTAGACAGCTGTCCTTGTTAGGCCCTCCGTTCTGCATCGCTGACAAGGCGAAACCACGCCGTAAATCTAGACGAACTATCTCGGCTAATGTAGGGATCGAACACTCTAACTCAAAATCATCCAACACGAAAACACGAATTGTGATTTCAACGGGAAAATATGGGCTTCTAATATCCAAAATATTATTTTTACCATAATCGTGTACGCATAATCCGTTTCAGCGCCATATGCAACAAGTCATGTCAAACAGTGACGCCATATTCTAAACTGGAGAGCAATGCGAAATAAATACTGATAAAAAATTGCAATAAAAACAGAAACGACCGAATGTAAATTAGTTTATATACATTCATATTACATTATTAAATGCGTTACGACCCATTTGTGTCAATTTCTAATTCCCAAATATTAGCGATTTAGCTCCTTTAATCATGGCCGTTTGCACAAAAAGCGAGAAAATGGCATCAAAGAATGAGCATACATTCGAGGCTATCTGTGTAGCAGTATATGTCCAGCACGTGGTTTACATTATGTGAAAGCACATTGAGATATGTTTTTATTGTGATATGTTTGGTTCATTTCTAGGAGATTGGTTAACTCAAAGTTCAAGTCCCTGCACTCGACAGACTTAGGCAGGGTCCGCGGAGAGGCCCCGATTTCGAGGGGATGGGCTACTGACAATAACTCACGCAATGTGGCCGCCCCAATAAGCACCACACCCATACCCCCCTTACCCTTTTTCGCTTTTTTGAGCTATTGGCGACATTTTATTTTTCACTATTAAAAATTATTGCCGGGGCTAAAGCCCCATTAGCCCCCCCCCACCCGCGGCCCCTTGACTTAGGTCTACATGTTTTGACGCTAACAATTACTGAATCACGGATATTATGTAGTATTGGGTAAAAAGTTTCAAAACATTCCCCACCTCCCGACGTACAGGTATCATAGCAATAGACGAGTATACCGCCCATAACTATAACAATTTTTTTTCTAGACCATGATTATCCGGCTATTTGTACCAGTACTAGCGATTATTGTAGTGGGTGTCAACACTGAACCTGCAGCAACGTGGGATTTCTGTAATTGTCGATTTCTTGAATGGGCACCATGGTCTTCTTGTACAAAACAATGTTACGGTCGACATTACAGAGACAGAATGGTTCGACATACAAATAAAGCAGGGTGTACGGAATTTACTGACTGTGCTACAAATGACGATGGATACCAGTATGCCGACTGCAACAAGTTTTGTTACAATGGGGGTACATATGTGTCTTCATATACTGGCTGTAGATGTGTGGCTGGCAAGCATGGTCGGTGTTGTGATGAAAGTAAGTAAGATATATTTTTGATACATTTTAACTCAAAACGCATAAATTCAAATAAAAGGTTTATCCCATTCAAGGGCTATGTAGCATTTGTAAAACCTGCGTATTTTAATTCCATAGCTGACAATACAAATACTTTTTGTATCTCGCCTTTCCAATAAAGCAGTGGGCTATAAAAATGAGCCTGCCGTCTGTCTGTCTGTCTGTTGTCTGTCTGTTGGTGTGTTGTCCGCCACACGTTTAGTACAAAATAACCCTCCTTCTAACTGGGCTAGAATGTCCCAACTTGTTGTAGGTGTTTTTTAGGCGAATGCCTCGATGGAGCTCGAAGATAAACATTTTCTGCTTAGGGTAAGCAGAGATAAACAATTTGATTGATTGATGCTTGGGAACAAGATGACGTGAGTTCTAAGTAAGTGAGGGTGATGAAAGACTAAGTTTAGTGATGATTTTTTTCTGTTCAGGGTAAGCAGAACGATGGGCAATTTGATTGATCGCGACTTTAGAGCACAAAAACTCGCCATATATTGAGGTAGAATGTTCAAACTTGGTGTAGGTGTTCATTAGACGGATGCCTTGATGGAGTTGTTCGAATATGAGCATTTTCTGAGTAGGGTAAGTGATGGAACTTGGTGTATAGTTTGATAATGAGCAAATTAATTATTGCGAAATACTGTGAGAATAACAGGAAAAAGGGTCTGAGTTCAAAGATAGATTACGTCGAAAAACATGTGACGGAAAATTCCCATTACGTTATTGGGCTCAATTAACCAATATCTCTAATTATGTACATCATATTTGACCAATTAGATAATTGAATGTTTAAAACCAGTAGATACAAGATTATTTAACTCGTAAGAATTTGCCAGACAACGCTTGGTTTCAGAAGGAGATTTTATCAGCAAACTGACCTAGCGAGGCTGCATGACCAGTGGGAGAATGTATATAGTTAATATTGTGGTAACCTAATGTACTATGCTTGTATACATGCGTATTCGGCTATGCTATATAAAATGTAAAAGCGAACATTTGCATTATTATAACTAAGAAGACAGACGTCTTAAGCCCAGCTGATGTCCACCGACATCAGTTGAAGATTTGGAGCCACAATTGATCACATGACTGACAAGTGATGACCTTCAAAATGGCCTTATTACATGGTTGTTACCGCCCCCTGGGTACCACGTGACTAAATAACCGAATCATGTTGGTTACGTTGGTGCGCTTATCTCGCTTGCGACTATAGACAACTAGTTGTCTCAAGTCGTAGGAGTAATACATGTGCGGCTAGGAGAAACTGGAGACAACTGGAAGGCGACTTGCTTGCGTCCGACTCACACCAGTCGTAAGAGCGCTTATGTCGCCCAAGTAGTTACGACTGATTGGTTCCACTTGATCGTAGACCAGTCGCCGATTTCCAGTCGCCAATAGTTTTATCGCGTCGTAGGGCGACATAAGCTGCGCTTTAAGAAACCAGTAAGAAACAAACACACAACGTGAAGTAGAAGCAAAGGCAGCTAGAGACACATTCTAGACAATCACAAGGTCAAGGTTACAGATATATGTAGTAAGAAAAGATGCATGGGTCGCATGTAAGATGTGGCGATCAGTTTTCACAATCCCCGCTTTCCATGTCAGACAGAAAGGCCCATGGTGCTACATATTCGATTTGGTGACGTGATAAAAAGATCAAGTATCCCGAAAGAAGATTAGAAGAAGAATACATATACGATTTGGTGCCCTTTGGGTTAAGAAGTCACTTCAGAAGAAGAATACATATTTGGAGACGTTAAGAAGAAAAAAACACCTGTACTATCCAGTAACGGAACAGGTTTTGGTTGACATACAAAATCTAATGATGTTAGTCGCAAAAAGTCGGTAAATACATTTTGTTTGGTAAATGAAATGTGTTAAAAATGTATTCATTAGATCAAATAATATTAATCTAAAGCTAAAATCTGATTAGGAACTAAATATTTGAAATTTAAATGTTAGCCATTCATAAGTTTTGATAGACGGGTTTAGTAAACAATATAATATCATGAGCTATAGGTATGTATATTATCGGGTTAACATGACCCGTGGTCTGTGGTAATTTAATTAAAGTTAAAGTGAGGGTCTCTAGGGAGTAGGTTTTCAGACAAACATTTTTGTGATATAACCAAGGAAAATAATGATAAGGAAGCGTAATATGGATTAAAGTAAGGAACTAAATGTGATTAGCTCTAGTTTATGTTAAAGATCCCATGTAATTAATTAGGGATTTTCTGGGGAAAAAACGAAAATTGTGAGATTATCGCGAAGTCATTAATACGAGTTTAGTATTTTTCAGAAAAGTGTTGGGGGGATATGTGGTACATTTTGACAGTGTGTGATTTTATGTATTTAAATTTCGCTTAAAACGTTATATAAACGTTTAAAATATATTTGTGCTACATGATATTTTGTGTTATTTATGAAGTGTTGCTTTAAATTGCTAATGCGAGATGGTTAGGAATGTGTTAATTTACATTAAGTAGACTTATTGTACACAATAGGTTCTAACATTGTGTTAAATTTGACGTGTGTGGAAGTCGTGTTACAATAGAGGATATAGTTAACTCTATGTGTAATTAAACGCTAGGTATATTTTTATTGTTGTGTTTATAAAAGGTAGACTAATGTTTTTGGGAATGGGCGCGCAACCATTTCCTTCAACAAAAGGTCTATTCTAATAATGTTAATATAATACTAATGATGGAATAGGCAACACTTGTCCTGTTGGTGTATTTGTTTAAACTCGCATACACAATGGTAAATTTTAAATGATTATGTCAAAAAGGTGATGGTGAAATCTAAAATATAAGGAAATTGTTTTGGGGAATTGTAATAAACGTAATTCTAAAATTGTCCATTACTCAGATAAGATCAAGAGGTTCAAGTTAGTTTGGAGATTTATAATTAAAGGGAAACATCAAAGTTCATAAATAATTAAATAAAGTTTAATTTTAATTAAGGGTAAAGGTTACTTGTACGTTTTAGGAATATAATATTAATAATAATATTAGACTAATAACACAATACAGTTGTTTTCTTTAAACAACAAAATAGTAATACTTAGTTCTTGGTCTGATGACAATGACATGTTTGATTGGCGAATAAAAATGTACAAATCAATAATACTTAGAAGAAAAAAAATGAAGTTTTTCAACTTGATACTATGGTAGCTGAAACAGACCAATACAAATCCAAGAAGAGAAAATGGTTTACCAGTTTACCAAATTGACATTTCCTGGGACAGAATTTAAAGTGAAACTGAACTTTATAAATACGAAGTGATGTGTTATAGCGTTTCGATATTAGGACACTTAAAGATTTTAAAAAAAAGTGTTTTGTGTGTTTAGGTTAAATTAAATTTCCATATGACTTTGCAGTACAGTGGTGAACTTTTGATGAGTTTTTGCATGCGACTTTTGATTTTTGATTATTTGTGTTTTCCTTTCACAGCTTTATTTTATAGTATAGTAATCGGGCAAAATAGTGTAATCAGCATATATTATTGACTGTTCACCGTGTACAAAATATCATTTATATTTTTAGCCGTTACTTGTGCCACGCCCACCACACCAGCAAATGGAGAAGTGTCGTACAACGGTTTAACCTATGGAAGCACCATTACATATAGTTGCCATGGTGATTATAATATGACGTCAGGAGTTTCCAGAAGAACATGCCAGGACAATGGTGGTTGGAGTGGTGATGCTGCACGATGTCAATGTAAGATTTCGTATAATATTAGGTTTATGATTGAAGGTTAAAATAATTGAGGATAAAATAATGAGGACACCCCACAATATTGAATTACTGACCAACAGAACAAACGGTAAAGGAGAGCAGCAAAGGCATTTTCATTAATTACATGTTTCCTGGAGGTAAACAGCGTGTTGATAGTTTAAAAACGGCAAATATTCAATTACTGTAATTGATGCATTTGTGTTGTGTTTACAGTAACTCCTTAATATATAGTTCGTAATATTTCCTCATAGGTTTCTAGCTACATCAGTTTTTGTATAATTATACACAATACTGTAACTTGAATATTATTGTAATTCTAGTAATTTGTATAATTTTAGATATTTATACATGTAACATTTTCCATTATCTTGTATGCTATTGTAATTTTAGATGTTAATACATGTTCCAGTAACTTGTATATTATAATAAGGGTAGATATTACTACATGTTCCAGTAACTTGTATATTATTGTAATTTTAAATGTTAATACATGTGCCAGTAACTTGTATATTATTGTAATTTTAAATGTTAATACATGTGCCAGTAACTTGTATATTATTGTAATTTTAGATGTTAACACATGTTCCAGTAATCCATGTAAAAATGGAGGAAGCTGTATGAACTATGTAGAAAGTTATACATGTCAATGTCAACCTGGTTGGAGTGGGATTAACTGTGAAAATGGTTTGTGCTTTTTTTTCTTTTTTTTTTACAATGTTTGTGTTTGTCCTTTTTTATCAACATTTCGCTTCGTTCCAGTGTAGGGGTGACCAGTGGTGACAATTACCGGCCAAATCAGCATGGCATTATTCAATTTGTTGATTTCACATAAGCGACAGAAGTCGAGTCATAGTTTCTATCAATCTTGTTCCCAGAGTCATTTTATCCAAATTTGTTCAGACCTAAGCCCCGTCCATTTTGACCTCTGATTGGTCAATCTTTTTGGGTCGATTTCTTGAAAACTAGAGGTTGGAACGTCGTTTCGTTTGTTGTAAAATGATTCTTGAGGCAAAGTCAACTTGCTGACATACCAAAATTGGATCCCTAATGTACAAATTCAAATTTTGGTAAAGATCTATTTTTCTACGCGTGTGTATATTTTTAAGTGATTCGGTCATCCAGATACGTAAAATAAATTCGTCCCTTCCGGGAAAATGGCTACCCAGTGTCTCCAGAGAAATTTCTTTTCTCCAAAATTTTTCTGGTTTCGAGATTGAGTTTCCATGGTATGTCGTTGCAAGGGAAAATAGTATTTTTTAAATGACAGGTCACTCGTAAGAGAAGACAACCTTTGTGGAATATTGTTGTATGAAATGTAAAGTATTGCGGATTATTATGTCCCAAGATTTGAATTCTGCTCTCACTGTCCATTCTATGAAGACAAAAGACAAATTAATGATACATAAAGGAATGTTAACAGAATCGGATTTAATTATAATTTTTAGTTGTGTTAATATTCCCGTGAATCTGCAGCACTCGGGAATAATCAGTGAGAATCGTACTTGATTCTAAACGTTGCAAAATTCCCCTCATAGCACACTGTATGGCGTATGCCCGTCTTCAATTAGCCCAGGTTAGGTGTTTAGGTGTAGGACGTTAAACCCCATTTCATTCATTGTTTTCTATTAAATTATTTAATTCAAAACTCCGGGGCTTATACTCGAAGGCATTGAGGATGTGTCCTCTGATGTCGCGAGTCGATTATATGTGAACTAATTGGATGCCAAATAGGTTGTTTTATATTTTTAATTCAGATATTCAGCCTCCTGTAATGACCGGATGTTCTGAAGATCGACTGATTCATACCCACGAAATGTCACACAATGTCACGTGGTCTATCCCACAATTCTCAGATCCAATGAATAAGGAAATCACAATGGTAACTAATTACCCAGGAGGCATTGTTGTGGCACCATGGGGTGACCATGTTGTTCAGTACGTGGCCACCAAACCATTCAATGGACTCCAGACGGAATGTAAATTTACCATCAAAATCAGACGTAAGGAGTTCTGTTCCGATGTAGACCTGCAGCCAAAATTTTAGCTTGCTTAGAAACACAATTCCGCTACATGGTCCGCCCTTTTCAACAAACTATACATTTTTGGAAAGCTTATAACACCAAGAACACAAACCCATATAGTTCCAAGCAAAAAGTCTGCACTAACTCGATTTACGACCAGATGAAAATTGTTATAATTGTCAAGTAAATGCTATCTTTATACTAATAATTTTGAAGTTGACATATAATTAAATATTGTCGAAAACACACGATGTCCTAATCCTAAGCAAAGAATATTGATATTTTCCATGAAGGGAGATAACTCCATTTTCTTTTTTACCATAAATGGATTTCTGAAATTCTGTATATTTCCCCTGTCCATTATGTATTTTGCATTTTGCTTTAAACCACAATTTAACCAACAGAATTTTCTTTAATTAGGATGAAGGCTTCGGGTTTTTTCGCCAATATTTAATTTTATGCCAACTTCACAAATAATAGTATAAATATAGCATTTACATTGACAATTATCACACTTTTCATTTGGCCCTAAATCAAGTTAAGTGCAGACTTTTTGCTTGGAACTCTCCGGATTCGTCTTCCTGGTGTTATAAGCTTTCCAGGGAGGACCATGTAGCGGAACTTCACGCTAGAAATTTTGGCTGAAGGCCTAATGTCTGTGATTACTGATCACCCTGCGCAACAAATATATAGAACATCTGTCACTATGCTTATAATATGTTAGATTTATTAGTTGTTGTATGACAATACCTGTTGACGTTTCTAACAGTTCATGTTAAATTTTTAGACTAGCTGGCCATATTCTATATTGATGCTAATTTGTTTCTCCTGTTTTCCCTAATCCATCTCCTGAATTAGTGATGTTAATCAAATCTATATATATATTCTAGCCCATCCTTGTCCTGAATCAAACACACCAACTCATGGAGTTAATCTATTCTATATTCAAGTCAATCCTTGTCCTGAATCAAACATACCAACTCATGGTGTTGAATCTATACTATATTCTAGCCCATCCTTGTCCTGAACTCAGCAAACCAACTCATGGAGTTAATCTATTCTATATTCTAGCTCATCCTTGTCCTGAATCAAACACACAAACTCATGGTGTTAAATCTGTATTATTATTATCTAGCTCATCCACGTTCTGAACTTAATATACCATCACGTGCTGTGCAATCTTTATTCACGCACATCTCAAATCTATAACATATTTTATCTCACCCCTGTCATGAATAAAACAAGGTGTTCCACATATATTCATGCACATCCCTGTCCTGAATAAGACAAGGTGTGATATCTAGCCGATCCATGTCCTGAAAACCCCACACTAACTCAAGGTGTTAAATCTGTATCATATTCTATCTAATCCTTGTCCAGAATTAAACATATACCGACTAATGTTTTAGTAATGACATACGTGAAATCCATATTTTATATTTTAGCTAATCCGTGTCCTGAACTAAACATACCAATTAATGGAGCTCGTGTATGTAATGGGTGGCAAACAGAATATGCTAGAGTTTGTTTAGTTTATTGTAATAAAGAATTTACAGTTCAACTGGGTTCATATTCTGCACACCAATGGTATGTTTGTGGAGCAACTGGCAATTGGCTACCATCAGGGCCTTTACCAAACTGTACAAGTAAGGTCCTTTATTATTTTATACGCTAATACTCATCTCGTAGGCTCCAGAACCATGTTGTGTTATATGATATTCGATCGCTAAACGACATTCAAGGTTTGTTGGATCTAATTCATAACTGTTCATACATTTTACTTTTTGATTTGGTTATTGGCAGCTAATTGTCCCCAGCCTTTGGAAGAAATAGGTTCATCCGTCTGTCCGTCCGTCTGTCTGTCTGTCACACTCTTTGGGAAACAATAACTCCCTTCCTAATTAAGCTAGATTGTTCAAACTTAGTGTACGTAGGTGTTTATTAGGTCAATGCCTTGACGGAGTTCCAAGATGAGCATTGTCTGCTTAGGGTAAGCCAAGAAAAGCAATTTGATTGGTTGATGCTTTGTGGCACGATCACTTTAGTTCTAATTAAGTGAGAGTGTTTAAACTTGGTGTATAGTTTCATTACATCAATACCTTGAGTAAGTTCGATAATGAGCATGTTCTGCTCGGGTAAGCAAAGCGATAAGCAATTTGATTAGTCGACACTTTTGAGCACAATATCTTTCCTTCTAATTGAGGTAGAATGTTCAAACTGATAGAGAGTGATGAAACTTTGTGTATAGTTTGATTGCTCAATGCTTTTCAAAAAAATAATTAAATGTGCGATTTATTAATATGTGTCATCTATTTATTTGGGGATTTTGGCGGGGGGGGGGGGTGTGTGAAATCAGTCTCACTGTTGGCCTGTTAATCTAAGTACAGTTCATGGAAAGAACAGCACCAGTTCCGATTTTGTTTTGTTGCCCATCCAATATACGTACATATTTTGAAGATATTTTAATACGTTATTATGCAAGCCGCTAAATCTGTCGATTGTAGCTCTTTCGTTATCTTGTTTTTATTATGAGAACTGACAGCTCTGTATCCAACCCTCCATAATGTATCTTTAAGAAGAAGAATGTTGAGGTGTTACCTAATATTGTGTTTTGTTATTTTCAGTGCCCAATATCAAGATTGGCTCAGGAAATGATAGCTCAGATTATCAGTATAACAGTTGCCATGACGATTCTATTAAACAATCTTATATACAAAGGCTCAAGTCATCGAACCAAAAGGAGCTTTGTGATAAAAATCCAGATGAATGTAAATCAGATAATGTCTCCGTTGATTGTTAATCTCTTTAAATTTGATGTCTCATTAAGAAATTCATTATTTACAATATCACCATGACACCGTATATCAATGTTCGTTTTGATTCTTCAAGTCGTTACCAGAACGTGACTTGTTTTTCCTGAAATCACTATCTATAGTTTACAATCCATTTTCTGGTATGTTTTGGTGAAATGACGTCACATCAGATCCCAAACTGATCCCGCTGTGAATATTCGCTTGGCCGCGAGTATCACTGATAAAGATGACATCTATGCGTCTTAATTCGGCAAAATATTAACTTTTTTCCTCCGACAAAATAAATTCTAAAACATTTGTTTGAAGTATAAGAAAAATAAATAAAAACGTTTAAAGTATCTGTAGTTAAAAAAAAATCCTATTTAGTGTAATTGGGTATTAAAATGAGTAAAAGGCATCATTTTGCCCGAAGCAGTTATGTGTTATGTAAACAACGCACGAGCCGTTGAGCCAATGATGTACTGACGCCACGTGAAGTCAATGCACGAGTTCAAGACATTCATCTGTGCCAGAGATAATTCGTAAGTTATTCTCTGTAAAACAGATTGATCAGACCCCAACCTTCCTCATTATTATTTTTATCAGGGGATAATGATATGTTGGGCTTTTTGTCGTATAAGGGCTAAGATCACAACAATGTTCCAATCAAATGTTATATAATTACTAGTGCGAATCCGACTTGAAGAAATGGTAGTTACCTATATTCAAACGCCTTGTCTTGTCCGCAGGTTTATCTTGTAATCCTTTTTTGTTTTGCGTGTAGTGCAGTCTCCCTGCATTTACTATTAGAATCCTAGGCAGATAAAATCCAAATTTTAGTAGATACTCCAATCTTGATTGGCTAAGCACTAAAATCTATCTAATATCATCCAATCAGTTCACTCAAATTTGGATTTTATCTTAGTTAAAATTTCGTGAAACACAAATAAAAGGGGGAATCGTTAACAGATATCTTTAACATGCGAGGGCGAGAGAGAGAGAGAGAGAGGGTGGGAGGGAGAGAGAGAGAGAAATAGGGTTTAACGTCCACTCAACACAAACTAGGAGAAAACCCACGAGGTTGGACAGGCGACCCTACTCCTTGTATGTTGAAAGTGTTATTATACGTCTTAGAAAATACCTAATACCTAAGATGCAAAATACATATATATGTCGTTATACTTATAATGATGAATACATAATACCGTTAATGTATAAGTCAAATGTCAAATTACAATTGTTTTTTGGTAAAAATCCACTAATGAGCACAACCTTTTCACATATATAGGCCTACACTTCAACAAAGCAACTTTGCAAAATGACATTTTTTGTCTTTTGCCTTTTGAAGCCTGAGTTCTTGAGGTAAACGGTCAACGGTCAAAGGTCGTCGGGTTACATATAAAATTGTTAAAATGATTGCTCCTATGAAGGAAGATAAGCTTGTCGTCGTCTGCTAAAAGGACCTTTGTGACTTTTCTGACACAATGTTGTATGGATTTTGACAATTAATGAAAACAAAACGAGAAGTCCATTTAATGAAATGTTCTTTAAGTAAGAAAGTAATTACAATGATTAATTTTTAAATGATTCATTTAACATGTTTTAAAGTTATTACTGGCCTGCCAGTAATGAAAAATCAAATATGAAATAAATATATGCAAAACGTTTCATATCCTACCCTAAATACGTACGCAACTAACATGACGAAATTTATGGTAGCTGGCTTTTTTTCGCACGTATCCAGTGAATGGCCATTTTGCTCATTATCCAAGCCAGATTTTTTTTTTTTTAAATTGCGTTAAGGTTTAAAATTTATGTTTAGAACTGAAATAAATTAACTATTAGTCAATCCCCACGCCACAAGCATTTGGCAGAATTCATTGTGTATATGTGAAATAGACCCGACCGAAGCACAAAAAAGTGCCAATAGTGTGGCCCCCGCGTGTGTCAAATGTCCGTTTAAACTTGCTAATTCTGTTTTTCCGGGGATTATTATTCAATCACGGGTTGTGTCCGTGTTATTGCACAGGCAAACCTTATACGACGCAGGTTTTCTGTTCGTCGAAGTCATTGTAATTTCGTTTGTTGATTTACAAACTGACTTGACCTCGCGACCTGTGACGTTTTGGTAACGTCGTGTGAATATCATGGTCGTTCACTGTGTCAGAGCCACTTCTCTGCACGTAGGGTGAGTCTGTCGTTCAGATTGCCTAAATACTTGTCTATGCCTACTACAGTGAATAATAAGAAACGATCTGATTCTAATTTATTATTTAATTTCATATTTTTTTTTTACTCAAGTGCAGTTTACGAAAGTTATCCGAAATATGAAACACCAGTACCCTAACTCCCCCCATATTCCTGAAGCAACGGCCCGAGAAATCCCTCTCTGGCCATTGCTGGATTGGCTTCGGATTCTTGACATTTAAGTAAATGTGTCTATTCTTCTCGTTCAATCAAATCTACAACTTACGTACAGTAACATGACATTCCGTCGTTTAATCTTGGGTCTACCTTAATATTTTGGACAAAGATTTAAGTTATTAAAAACGTTAAAAGTCTGTTCGTTACCATACAGTAGTGTTTACTTTACGTCAATACCGATAGCCTCGTTGGTCACGCAATTAGTTTTGCTGCAATATCCTGCTATGTACGGAAGCCTCCTGGTGCCACGATAAATATTTTTTTTAAGGGTAATTGTGACTTTTTATCTCCTAATTGGGACTTTTTATCTCCTAATTAGGACTTTTTATCTCCTAATTAGGACTTGTTCATCTCCTAATTAGGACTTTTTATCGCCTAATTAGGACTGTTTATTTCCTAATTAGGACTTTTTATCTCCTATTTAGGACTTTTTATCACCTAATTAGGACTTTTTATCACCTAATTAGGACTTTTATCACCTAATTAGGACTTTTTTTTATCTCCTTATCTCCTAATTAGGACTTTCTATCTCCTAATTAGGACTTTCTATCTCCTAATTAGGACTTTTAATCTCCTAACTAAAATTTTTTAACTTCTAATTAGGACTTTTTGTTATCTCCTAATTAAGTGGTATAATCATGGATGAACTTATAAGAGTCTATTTTTGCTTGGGACTAGGTTATAAAGACATTCTCAATAGCCTTGCAAAGCCGAACGGTGTAGTGATATGTTTGCGCACACTCAAACGGTGCTTGAAAAGGCTTGGATTGTTTCGATTTTAACCAGGAGGTCATGGGTTCGATCCCCGGTCGGGAAAAGATCAACGGGATTTTCCAATCCGGCTTCTCTTGTCATTGGCACAGACCCGAGGGGCTGGCAAGGATTAGCATCTAGTCGTTCGGAGTTACGAAAAACCGAGGTCCCGTGTGCTGAATCAGGTCGCACGTTAAAGATCCCAGACAGTTGGGAATCGATGAAGAGTGGGCGAGTTATCGCCGGCTGTCCTGGCAAAATTTCCCTCATTGCACCCTGCATGGCGTTGCCCGTCTTCATTAGCCAATTGAATAAGTGCATAAAAGTAGGACGTTAAACCCCATTTCATTTCATTTACTACTACCATATACTGCTATAAACAACATTTACTTCTATCATATACTGCTATGAACCACACTTTAAAACTACCATATACTGCTATAAACAACACTTACTACTATCATATACTGCTATAAACAATACTTAATACTACCATATACTGCTATAAACAACACTTACTACTATCATATACTGCTATAAACAATACTTACTACTACCATATAGCAGTATATGATAGTAGTAAGTGCTGTTTATAGCAGTATATGGTATTAGTAAGTGTTGCTTATAGCAGTATAATATGGTAGTAGTAAGTGTTGTTTATAGCAGTATATGATAGTAGTAAGTGTTGTTTATAGCAGTATATGATAGTAGTAAGTGTTGTTTATAGCAGTATATGGTAGTAAGTGTTGTTTATAGCAGTATATGGTAGTTATAAAGTGTGGTTTATAGCAGTATATGATAGAAGTAAGTGTTGTTTATAGCAGTATATGGTAGTAGTAAATGAAATGAAATGGGGTTTAATGTCCTACTTTTATGCACTTATTCAATTGGCTAATGAAGACGGGCAACGCCATGCAGGGTGCAATGAGGGAAATTTCGCCAGGACAGCCGGCGATAACTCGCCTACTCTTCATCGAATCCAAACTGTCTGGGATCTTTAACGTGCACCCTGATTCAGCACGCGGGACCTCGATTTTTCGTCCCATCCGAACGACTAGGTGCTAATCCTTTGCCAGCCCCTCTGGTCTGCACCACTGATAAGGGGAGGTCGGATTGGAAAACTCCGTTGATCTTTTCCCGACCGGGGATCGAACCCACGACCACCTGGTTAAAATCGAAACAATCCAAGCCTTTTCAAGCACCGTATGAGTGTACGCATACATATCACTACACCATTCGTCTTTACAAGACTATTGAGAATGTCTTAATAACTAATAACCTAGTCCTAAGCAAAAATTATACCACTTAATTAGGAGATAAAAAGTCCTAATTAGGAGATAAAAAGTCCTAATTGGGAGATTGAAAGTCATAATTGGGAGATTGAAAGTCCTAATTAGGAGATAGAAAGTCCTAATTAGGAGATAAAAAGTCCTAATTAGGAGATAAAAAGTCCTAATTAGGAGATAAAAAGTCCTAATTAGGACATAAAAAGTCCTAATTAGATGATAAAAAGTCCTAATTAGGAGATAAAAAGTCCTAATTAGGAGATAAAAAGTCCTAATTAGGAGATAAAAAGGTCCTAATTAGGAGACAAAAAGTCCTAATTAGGAGATAAAAAGTCACAATTACGCTAAAAAAAATTTTTTATCGTGGCACCAGGAGGCTTCCGTACCTATGCGCTAGTTAATATAGCATAAAAAAACGTGCAGCCATGACGTAACGTTACGTAAACACAGTTGTCCTAATTAAACGTCTTGTTTTAAAGGTAATACCTTTGTAACGAATTCAGTGATTGGTCAGTAATAGGATCACTGGCCAGTCATAATTAGTGACAATAATACCCACTCAGTCCAGCAGAGTGTAGTAGGATTAGCTCTAATCAAACGGAACACTGCGAGGAGGATGAACTCCCCCAGGAAACTGTAATTTACTGACTTTACACGGGCCCATTTCAATGGTATTTAAAGGACCTAAGTCCGTAACTCAAAATCCTCCAAAATCTTTAACATTATTGGCCATTTTTATCAACATTGATGTTATAAACTTATCGGGAAAAGATGAGCTTCTGATATCCGATATTTTAGATAAATAAATCTTTAAACATTGGTACACGAGTCGTGTACCATAATGCGCTTCAGACCCAGTTTAAACAAAAGACTTTAAGAGCGAGACTAGACATATTGCACCATGCCATACGGCGTATGTTGACTGGAATAACCAGGCGCTATAGACATTTGCACTAGATTGAGACTGCATGGCGTATTTCGCCGAACGTATACTGATTTCAAATTGGGGAAAAAACGGAAGCCATTGAATGTAAATCAGTTTATATACATTCATATTACAGTATTATATGCGTTGCGACCCATTTTGACAATTTCTAGGTCCCAAATATTAGCTCATTTAAACAAAAAATATTACTGCAAAAAAAAAATAAGTGAAATAAAATGGGATTTAACGTCCTAATTTCCTGCTCCTAATGAAGGTGGGCATACGGCATACAGTGTACTATGAGGAAAAATGTGCCCTGACAGCGGCATCGTGGAAGTTTGGAATGGAACAATCTTTCGATTAAATGTAACAACAGATTTCGGAATGGCATTGGAGTCATGAATGACTAAATCAACCAATTATTAGTGATCGTTAGTCGTTGTGCAAATAAATCGTTGTGTTGTTTGTGTGTTTTTTTTATGGATTCTTCTGGTGGTCTTACTATTCGCAAACTACAATATTATTATGAAAGTTGATGTCTAAAAAGAATATTGGTCCAAAGACATTATGAATTAGGGTGGTATTGGGTAGCATTGGGTAAATCGTCTCCGGTATAATTGCTTGTTCTGTAATATTCATTAAAAAAAATAAAAATAAAAACCTCCCTTCTTCCCACATGTTTTGAAAAACAGGACGATCCCTATCTTATTTTATTTTTTTTTTTTGTGGCCTTATAGGTAAAATAGTGTATTCAAGCAAAATAGTGTAATCAGCAAATTTCGATCACCGCTGACTGAAAATAGTGGTCCGAATGCTGATTGCCGGAAGATAAAATAAGCAGTGTCAAGGTCGCTAGCAGAAGAAAAACAAATATGGCGCTGTTTAATAAGGAGAAGGTACAATTTTGAGAATAATTTGTTCTTTCTTTCGTATATTATTATTGATATCAGTCGGGGCATGCTAACATAATGACACCAATAATCACAGATATAATAATGTTGGATTAGGCAATATTGACTGACCGAGCTAGAGATACTCGGATGTCTAGAGTTAGAGTTTAGACTAGAGACAGACTCCAGAGTAAACGATTTGATGTTTGGAAATGGAATGGCACATTCTGTGACATTGTCATTAGCCTCATTACTGGGCCATAAGCAACTAATTAAGAAAATAATTAGTTCGTGATTGTCCCGTTTTCTCCAAAATTCGTGGATTAATAGAATACTTTTTATGACAGAACAAGCAACACTCCAGTTTGTATTGTATGTCAAAACATTTATCGTACGGTAGGACTGTATAATAATAATAATCTCGTCATTTTACAGGGGTCCTGAGGCTAATTTTCAATTTGGCCCTTGGCACAGATCGTGCGAATGGTTTCGATCATTAAGGCAGGAAGAAACCGAAGAACTCAGGGGAAACCTGCCTGATCAGACGGGAGACCGAATATCCCTCTCACTTACAACGATAAAGTTCTTGCCCTGAGCTGGGATTGAATCCTTGTTGCGGTGACTGTCTCAGTCTCAGTCTGTGCTGTGTAAGGCAAATTTTAAGGGACTGACTGAGAATATTCATTTAATAAATCAATTCATTGTGATGAACAAAAATGAGACTCAAGAAAACATCTACACCTCAAGCACAACCCACATATATATACCTGTCTTCATTAACCCAGTCGTTCAGAAAAGTACAAAAATACAATGTTAAACCCCATTTCATTTCACAAAACATCACGTACTGAAGTCTTATCAAAGGCCTATTATATTCATATCACAGGAGTCTGATCTGACCTTATATCCGGTTACACATATCCCATGCCCAAACTAAACATTATATATATACGGTAATAAAAAAAACACTGATGCAATACCTGTTGAAGCTTGGGGATCACAGATACGCATATCCCATGCCCAACTAGACATTCATTATATAATTTTAAAAAAGAACTAGAATGCAATACCTGTTGCAGACATCGATATTTCCGCGTACATGCGCACGGCGTGCGCAGGCACATATGCCTTAAAGAAAAATTTGCAGGCACATTTTAAAAAAAAAATTTGCAGGCACATTTTAAAAAACAAAAAAAATCTTTTTTTTTTTTTTTTTGGGGGTTAAAAATTTATTACAGTCACGTAAATCATGTAAAATAAATAATTAATTATGGTGCATGAATGTTAGTATCCTAATTATACCGGGAGTTAAGTTTAACGAATGACAACCTGGTTGCGCAAAGGGATTTTTAATGTAGCTGTTTGAAGCCAGTAGGCATCTATTCTATGTTTATATCAACCCCAAAGAACAACAATATGCCCATCAAACATAATCTTTATTATTAAAGTAATCATATAAAAAAGCTACTAAAAATTATTTATAATTGTTTCTTCTGCCGAGTCCAACCAAAGAAGCTTTCATACTATATACCTGGCAATTGAATACTCTCCTTTTGAGTATGACCCTGCAGGCACATTTTCAAGTGTGTGCGCAGGCACGCTCAACTTTTATAGAGCCCTGACCAGTTGAAGCTTGAGGATCACAGTGGCTTAGTGGGTAAGATGCTGGTTCAGTGGCCTGGAGGTTGGGTGTTTGATCCCTGCATTAGCCAAGAAAGTTTATCCAGATTTTCCGGCGTGGTTTTCTCTTGTCAGTGATGCAGGACGGAAGGCCTGACAAGGACAGCTGTATAGTCGTTGGGATGGTACGAAAAACTGAGGTCTCGTGGCAGTTTGAATTTGATATAAGAGTAAGCCATACTGGGCAAAAATTCCCTCATAGCACACTGTATAGGGTATGCCCGTCTTCATTAGCCCAGTTTAGGAGTAGGACAATAGGACGTTAAAACTCCATTTCATTTAATTTCTGTTGAAGCCTCAATTTTAGCTGCTCTCACTTCAGGTCGTTGTTGTTCAGCAATTGGTAATGGTTGGCTATCAAACCTCTGCTGATTCAGATATATTATTTCTTCAGTCTAGTCATTTTAATTTACCTAATTACTCCCCACTAAATGATATCATAACACTCTTGCTGGCTTGCCAACTCAAAAAAATAAATAATAGCCTTATTATAAGTACTAGATGTTTAAGTGTCCTACCTGTTGTGTAAATTATCCATTACATCCTATTTAACTTGTTCAGATTGTTCGAAAATATGTTTAAATAAGTCACATTTGAAAGTGTTTACGTATGGCCTTTCATTATCATACAGTTGAATTTTTCCAATTTGTTATATAAGGTGTGTTAAGATAAAATTTGTATCATCAATTAATTGGAATATTGTAAAATAGTATAATTTGTTGACCGTTCAAAAAAAGATTGGGACATATTATAATATTCAGTTACAACAAGAGTGGTATTGGGGCTTTAACATTATTGTAATCGACACTATGTGCTGACGTTTAAGAAGGTCAGAATCCTGTGGTCATCTGATGTCATATTATAATCCCATTCTAATCTCTATTTCAGGTATATTAAGCAGAATTTTTACACAAATTAATCGGTCCTTTGGTTTCCTTTCACACTTAAAAACCTCAATGCTTTTGCGAATAATTGAATCAATAATGTACTGTATTTTGTTTCTGACTCCAGGGAGGACCTAATTTGTGTTTACCCCTCCCTCTCTCTCTCTCTCTCTCTCTCTCTCTCTCTCTCTCTCTCTCTCTCTCTCTCTCTCACTCTATCTCTCTCTGCCCCCCATTCCCCCTCTCTTTCACCAAATTTTGTTTTATTTCAGTTTGATAAAGATGGTTATGTTGTTATAGACAATTTTTTAAGTGAAGAAGATGTAACAGCTCTACGATCGGAATGTTGGAACATGATAGAAGAAATGAAACCAGAGGAACACCAGCCCTCTATATTTAATACTACTGATCCTGAAAAACATGTAAGCTCATTTTGATTTCATTTCCGCGGTTTGACACCACCCATCATTTATCAGGGAATTTTTGCTTTTAAAACTGTGGCTCGTATTAGCTGCATTCAAGTTGTGTCTTTGCAGATAGGGACCAGGTATCATTCAGATTTGATGAAAAAAGGAAAGAAACTGAGCTTACCATCTAGAATCTAATACACGTATCCAGTTAATTATAATAGATTACTGTCCAGAAAGTGACATGCCATCAAGATACATCAAAAAATGCCCAGTTTCTGCTACAGTGTAGTTTAAGAAATACGGTTTATATTTTTGACATTAGTCGAATAGTTTACGACCATTTAGTTTAGTTTTGATATTGGTCATTTAGTTTATGACCATTTAGTTTCATAAACTAGACAACCGATGTCAAAACTAAACCGTGTTTCTTAAACTAGACGATAGCACAAACTGGACATTTATGATGAATCTTGACAGCGTTTAAAACTTTCTGGATGGACCTATTAACTCTGTTTCATTCCTTTGTTCGTCAAATCTGAATGATACCTGGTCAATCACACTTCCTGTCCTGTCTCACCTTTACACTGGACCTGGCATTCATTCTTGATCGGTCCTTCTACCAAGTTTCCTCGAAAATATTAGTCTGCTATTTCGATCACAAGGAGTAAATGACATGGACTTGTCTAAAATATTAAAGATACGTTTTGGGAGATTAGATAAAGAGATGACAGCTGATTATGGTCTGGATAAGTTAATTAATGTCTAATTAATAATTTAGATAACATTTCAGGCCTAAAGAAAGACCTACGATAGGAAGATTTAGCTCTTGCATAATGTATGTTTGATTTATTTTATCGGTAAAATATCGGTTTTGGTTATTTTTTACATTGTAGCTGAGTAATGATTACTTTATGACCAGTGGGGATAAAATTAGATTTTTCTTTGAAGAAGGAGCGCTCGATGATAAAGGTGAGAGAAATGATATACAAATATTTCTATGTGCTCAAGCCTGAAAATACGGCATCAGTCACAGACTTTGTCAGACACAATTTTTGGGTGGCTCAGTGGTTAGCGTGCATGTGCTGTAAAATAAAGATTGTCATTGAGTCAACTAGCGTGGTTTCGAATCCCTGGTTGTACGTCGCAAGGAGTTGAGTCACCTCCCACAGCTCAAGATCCCTACGTGCAAGGAAATTATTGAAATAAAATTAAACCACATGTTAGTCCTAAAATGACCTAGTTTTTGTGGAGTGGACGTTAATCTCTCTCTCTCTCTCATTCAAACAAAAACTTTCTGTTTAATTTCTACTTGAAATTACACTTGTCCTACCTTGTGGTTTTTCTTCTATAGTCCTCCGGTTTCCTCCCACTGTTAAAGAGTCCTATGCACAAGTGAATTATTGAAATAAAAATTGAGCCATATGTTATTCCTGAAGTTTATATACATTGTTCCGATCTGTTAAAGGAAGAATTCGACAATTGTGATCAGCTGTTCAGAATTATCACCCTTGTCTTGTGGTATAATAATCCATAAAAACATGACATAAATATACGAAAAGATCACATAATCCATCCCCAGTATGCAACAGATTTCTATATTTACCCACATTAGCCGTCCGCTTTATGCAAGAGATTCCTGTACCTGCCCCTGGAAAAGATTCCTATAACTTCCCGTTCACAGACCACATAATTAGCCATCCCCTGTATGAAAAAGATTCCTGTAACTTCCTGATTACAGGCCACATCAGTTGTCCAGCCTTATGCAAAATTCCTATAACTTCACAAGCGACATCAGCCATCCCGGCTGTTGCAAAAAAATCCTATAACTTCTCGACTAACAGGCCACATCAGCCATTCCCCCTTATGAAAAAGATTCCTGTAGCTTTCTAACTCACAGGAGACATCAGCCACCCCCCCACCCCCCTTTTGAAAAAGATTCCTGCAGCTTCCCGACCCTAAGGCAACGTCAGCAATCCACCCTTAAGCAAAATATTCCTGTAACTTCCCGATGACAGGCCACATCAGCTAACCCCCCTTGTGTAACTTGAGTTATCATTTCTATTTAATTGCAGGAAAATTACTGGTAGATAAACAGCAATCTTTAAATAAAATGGGACATGGTAAGTTTTGTTTTATTTTTTTATTTAGTAAACTGTTCATATTAGTATCATTTCATTTATTAACACATACACGAGACGTCAATATTTCATCCCATCTGAATGACTAGACATTGTCCTTGCCAGACTCTTGATGGAGAACAAAGATGAGGAACTTTCTCAGCCAACACCAGGAGCAAACCCCAAATCTGATGGTTATAGAGCCACCGGGGCTCCCACAAACAAAATGGCTTTTTAACATCCTACTGTTCTGTTCCTACGATATACTGGGCTAATGAAGACGGGCATACACCATACAGTGTACTATATGGCCTACTCTTATATCAAATCACAGCTACCAAGGGATCTTTTACGTACATGTCAATGTATACACAGGACCTTGATTTTCCGTCATTGTTATTCCCTTTGTCCTGCACCCCTGAAAAGGGGGAAACCACATCTGAAAATCTTGATAAACTTTCTCGGATAATGCAGGGATCAGACATGCCACCTCCAGACTAGTGAATCAGCATCTAGTACCCACTTAGCCACTGTGACTCTCTTTTTTTAATGTGATTTGTTCGAGTGATAAATGTTGTTAATTATTTTTCCAGCTTTCCATGCTCTAAATCCTGTTTATAAAAGAGTAACATTCAGTGAAAAAGTAAAGGTGAGATAATTTGATGTGTTTTTGTTCATTGTACGCATCATCTTCATTTCTAACTAATACTGAATTGCCCGAAAGAAAAATGTATTTGTTGGTCGAATCCTCAGTTATATGTTACAAGGAGTAGGGTCGCTTGTCCAACCCCGTGGCTTTTCTCCGGGTCCTCCGGTTTCCTTCCACGGATAAAGACCCCTACGCGCAAGCGAATTATTGAAATAAAATTAAAACATGTTATCCCCGAAATGACCTAGTTTGGCTAACAGGAAAAATTTTGAGAGGCCAAAATCCAGTTTTGGCTGGTAAATTCCAATTTCCGCCCCATTATCATGTGGCCAATTGAACACATTTCTGCCACAAAAAAATATAAACAATTCAGGCAAACTAAACTAATTATTAGACATTTATACACATGACAAGCCCATCAACAACTGTCCAGACTATAGAATGGTTTTGATTTTCAACAGATTTTAAAAAAGCTAACAATTTAATTAAAAATGGATATTCAAGACTACTCTGTTTGCCAAACAGCCATAACTCTGCTCTGAATGAAGTAAAATTTTAATCAAATTTTCATTATCTAGTTTTAAACTATTATAGCGAGAACTGTCAACTCTTTATCTAAATCTTACATAATAGATCTTTATTATCAAATAACACACTATTTATAGAATAACAATTACTATGGTTGGTTTCACTGCGATGTTTCAACAAGATTTCACAAGTTGTTATCCTAGTGAAATAAACCATAGTAATTGTTATTCCATAAAAGTGTGTTATTTGATTATGTTCCAATTACTAAATGCCATTCAAAATTAGATCTTTATTATATTAACTTTTATTATATTTTCAGAATATTATGAAAAGTTTAAATCTTGTAGATCCAGTTGTATGTCAAAGCATGTATATATTTAAGGTAGGTCTAAATCATTTAAGATTCATCCCAAAACAAACCACTTCTGCATCAACCATCAGCGAATCTTGAAATCACCAAAAACAAAAAGATATTTGAAATGAAATAAAATGAAATGGGGCTTAACATCCTGACTAACCTGGGCTAATTGAAGACGGGCATACGCAATACAGTGTGCTATGGAATTCCAACTGCCAAGGGATCTTTTACTTGCACGCCAATGTGCACACGGGACCTCAGTTTTCCATCCCATATGAACTACTAGGCATCTGTCCTTGTCAGGCCCTCCGTTCTGCATCACTGACAATACAAAGATCTAACACCCGACCTCCAGGCTAGCGAGCTAAGGAAAAGATACTTGAAAATTCTCAACAATATAAATAATTTCTTCATCAACCCTCAGCGAATCATGAAATCACAAAAAGAAAAAGATGTTTTAAACATTAGTCAATGTATTTTCCCATCTGTCTGTTTATCTAGTGTTATAATTAAAACACAGTAATTAAATTTATGCTGTATCCTTTCATGTATGTGGCAAGGAGTAGGATTGTCTGTCCAACCTCATGGGTTTTCTCCAGGTCCTCCCGTTTCCTACCACAACTATATAGATGTAATTTAAATATGAACTATATTAATTATTATAGAGTATTAGAATTTTTGTTTTATTTTCAGCAACCAGGTATTGGAGGCGAAGGTAAATATCTTTATTTTTGTTTCTAAAAATATTTGAGTTAATATTGAATGGACTAAATGTTATTCTATTGTATCCTTTTAATTACCTAAAGCGTTGTCAACAGCAAGACTTCTGTGGTGTAGAAAAGAAGGCCTTGCAAGTTCCAGTGTAGGCCTACACGTTAAAGACATTTTTTTCAGTTGGAATTAGACAAAAGAAATGACAGTTTAATGATCTACTGTTCTGCTCCGACTGAGCTA
Organism: Patella pellucida; assembly: GCA_917208275.1. Lineage (NCBI taxonomy): Eukaryota > Metazoa > Mollusca > Gastropoda > Patellidae > Patella > Patella pellucida. The sequence continues at coordinate 73,363,514 of OU795038.1, forward strand.
ATGAAGTCGGGCATGCAGTGTGTTATTAAGGAATGAATGAATGAATGAAATGGGGTTTAACGTCCTACGCTTAAGCACCTAACCTGGGCCAATTAAAGACGGGCATACGCCATACAGTGTGCTATGAGGGAAATTTTGCCCGGACAGCGGCGCTACGGCCTACTCTTATATCGAATTCCAACTGCCAAGAGATCTTTTACGTGCACTCCAATCTGTACACGGGACCTTGGTTTTTCGTCCAATCTGAACGACTAGGCAGCTGTCCTTGTCAGGCCCTCCTTCTGCATCACTGACAAGGGGAAATCACGCCGGAAAATCGAGATGAACTTTCTCGGCAATGCAGGGATCGAACACTCGACCTCCAGGCTAGCGAACCAGCGCCTTATCCACTTAGCCACCGTGATCCCCCGTGTTATTAAGGAAATTAGGCATGGACAGCGGCGCTATGGATGTCACAAGTTCTTTTTTGTGCACGTCATTGTGTTCCCAGGGCCTCTATTTTTTGTCCCATTCGAATGACTATACATTGGCAATTGACACAGAGTAAGTGCAAATACTGCTGTTCAGGTGAAATTTCTCTCATAGCACACTGCATGGTGTATGTCAGTTTTAATGAAGAATAAATAATGATATAAAAAAATTGTCAGAAACTTCCACTTCCTTAAAAAAAAATGTGACAAAGAATCCTAGGATGAAATAATATCCCCATTTCATTTCATTTTTTTTCTGTTTTCAGTGACGCCTCATCAAGACAATACTTTCTTATACACTGAACCAATGAAGTTATATGGATTGTGGATTGCCTTAGAAGATGCCGTAATAGAAAATGGTTGTCTTTGGTTTATACCAGGCTCTCATAAAAGTAAGTTTGACCTGTCATGCCAGTTTGCTTATATACTGATTTTATACAGTCACACTAGAGTGATTATTCTGTCATACTAGAATGATTATGAATGTAGCAATCCTACAATATTTTCTGCTCTACAGCTACCATCCTTGGTATGCCCCCATGGTCCCATTCCGTTCTACTCCAATATTCAGATTATTCAGACTCGTTTGTAAACTGATTAGTTTGTAGAATAAAGCTACAATCAAGGGCATGTAATTTGAATGCGTGAGTACCCCATGGATTAACCCAGCTTATTGCGGAGCGGATTGGATTCTTCACAGGACTGACAACTATATATATTATAGATGGTTTTATATGGTAAATGAAGTGTGACTCTGCTATTATATTCCAGATGGTTTAAATGGTAACCGACGTATGATACGAAATCCTGATACCACTCCTGGTCAACCACATATTACATTTACCGGTGATGTGGTCACATTCAATGATGATCAGTTTATACCAGTTCCAGTTAAAAAAGGTCAGAAAAAAATCAGAGTATTAATATTGTATTACAATCTTGTAGTAGTTGTTTGTGTACAGATTGGCATGCACGTAAAAGATCCCTTTGCAATTGAATTCGATGCAAGAGTAGGCTATAGAGCCGTTACCAGGGTAAAATTCCCTCATAGCCCACTGTAGGGCATACGCCGGTCTTTCATTAGCCCAGTCGGTACAGAACAGTAGGACATTAAACCCCATTTAATACAATATTTACACATGTAATAGTTCTTTTAGGACAGCCTCTGATTGGACACCTGTCCACTCTCCGTTCCTATCCTAATAATGAATGAAATGGGGTTTAACCTCTGCACCTAACCTGGGCTAATTGAAGACTGGCATACGTCATACAGTGTGCTATGAGGGAAATTTTTTTGCCGGGGCAGCAACTGAATTCCAACTGGCAAGGGATCTTTTACGTTCCTGCCAATGTGTACACAGCTCCCCTAAGCATCACTGACAAGGGGAAACCACACCAGAAAATCAAGATGAACTTTCTCGGCCAATGCAGGGATCGAACACCCGACCTCCAGGCTAGCGAAAGCCAGCACCTTACCCTCTTAGACAATCCGTCTCTATATAACTGCAATTTGAAAAGTCAGCTCTTCCCCACCTGTCTTATAAGGCTATTTTTCAACGTAATTCTTTATTTTTTTCAAAGGGAATCATTTGCTGCCATATCAGACTCATATTTTTATTAAAGGGGAAGACCAACGATTTTCAATAAGGTTTCCATAAATAATAAATATATGTTTAAAAATAATCCCTCCTATAACATATGCAAAAAATAATTTGTAAGCGAGAAATTAATTGAATAGGTCGCCAATTTGTGTTCGGTTAATATCTGTCACGTGCTAGTTATCACATGATATAAACAATTAGCACGTGGCTTGAATTGTGTCACTGTGTCCAGTTTAGAAACAAAATTTACACTAACGCGTTGTTTATTATACTTCAATACACCGTAAGTTCTTGTTCTTAATATCCTAATAAAGATTACCTTCCATCAGATTTTCTGCCAAAAGACGAAACGATCACAAACTACAGCGCTAAACTTACTCCAAATTTGTATGTTTACTATAGTGACCAGTGAGCGTGTCGGACCAACTACGTCACTTCCGGTATTAATAAAAATTAATTCTCGCTTACAAATTATTTTTTGCATATGTTATAGGAGGGATTATTTTTAAATATATATTTATTATTTATGGAAACCTTATTGAAAATCGTTGGTCTTCCCCTTTAATTCAGTATAATTTTCAAGTAAAATTTTGCTATTATAAAATCCTGAGGTCTGTGCATGCGCTAGTCTCCCTGAACATCCCCTGAAAATATCAAGTCTCTACGATCACAGGAACTGATCGAAGTATGTTCACTGAAATAGAAGCAGAACTTTAATAATGTTATATGAAGTACAACTGACTAATGATATTTTTTGTCTGTTTTTAAGGTAGTTGTGTTGTGTTGCATGGAGAGGTTGTTCATAAAAGCCTCCACAATAAATCAGAAAAATCTCGCCATATTTACACATTCCATGTGTTTGATAAAAAAGACACAGTTTATAGTCCTCAAAACTGGTAAGATAATTATTACGCCTTGTAAACTTTCAGTCTCAGATAAAGCTCTGCATCACCAAATTCCGTTTATGTCTGAGAATTCTTTTTTTAGATCCTTGAAATATGGCAAGTATCAGGTGTCCAGTGATACTTTCACACACCCCCCAAAAAAATCCTAGCCCATCATATATTAATTGACCGTTGCTTAATAAATACTAGCTATTGTATTCCATAGAAAAAGAAATGTGTCCTCCGTGAAAAAAAGCGCATATTTTAGGGAAATAATTTTAAAACCAATATATTCTTTTCTTTGGCTTCATTATTGGTTTATAATGTGGCTGGGGATTGGATGGCCGAATGGTTAGCACGTACGTGCTGTATCATAAAGCCTGTCCAAATATAGGGTCGCATGTCCAACCTCGTGGGTTTTCTCTGGGTCCTTCGGTTTCCTCCCACTACTAAAGATCCCTACACGCAAGTAAATTATTGAAATAAAATTAAACCACATGTTAGTGCCAAAATAACCTTGTTTATGTAATTATAATTATTTTTATTTCAAGGTTACAAGAAACTGAAGCTCTTCCTTTTCCGTCTGTCTACAATTACGTCTAAAATTTGTCTTCAGCATTTTGTATTTTTAGCAATAACCGGTCCCTATTATTGTGATATATCATGAGATTTTATTCTGATTAATTTCATTATTTGTGATATGTTACAAACTATTTTTCTGATTGATTTAATTATTTGTGATATGTCATAAACTTTTATCTTGATTGATTTAATCATTAACTATTCAACCCTTAGGCTGCTATTACATGGGGGTATACGATATATTGGGTATACTGGCACACCGGTTTACACGGTAGCGTTGCCCTATACGCGTATAGTCTAATGTAAACTGCTAAGCAAATTACTGTTGTTCGAACACAAGCATGCGTTTATACCTCTAAATGTAAACAAATACTGTATACCCCTATGTATAATTAGCAGCCTCACACACACAGTTTGTGACTCGACAGTTCAATTTCTAGTCACCGTGGTTGGACAAATTTATCTATTCCGTTCAGTATTTGCAAAGATACAATGAATGAAAAGTTGGTCAGTATTCTGCCAAAGTACAACAGAATATGGTTAAAACAAGCCAGTCCCACCTTCACACAAAATCATGCGGCATGTTTTTGATTCCTCGCTTGTACGCGACAAGGGGTAGGGAAGCCTGTCCAACCTCGTGTTTTTTTCTCCTGGTTCTCCAGTTCCCTTCCACTGCCGCCCACTACACCCAAGCAAAGTATTAGAATTAAATTGAACCATATATTAGCCCTGAAATGACCTAGCTTGTGTCATGTGGATGTTAACGTTGTTAATTGGATTGTCCTCCGTTGATATTTTGATTTTATTTTCTTAATTAAATGTTAAATTATCAATTTGAATAGATTTATCTATTGGTAAATTCCCATGGTGATATGTAATAAAAAGGACAAACACCTCAGTAACCTATCTAATTTACAGTCTGTTCCAATAACGGCAATTCTTTAGCCAACAGCAGTATACCCAGGGCTCAGTAGTAGGCCTATCCCTATTGTTCAGCAGTAGTCCTATTCCAGGGTACAGCTGTAACCCCATGGTTCAGAAGTAGGCCTATTCCCAGGGTACAGCTGTAACCCCATGGTTCAGTATAAGGCCTATTCCCAGGGTACAGCTGTATATTATGATTTAATGTATATATGTATGAATGGATGAAATAAAACTGTGAGTATCAAGTTTTTATGTTAATGAAAATGATGATTTTTAACAATAAAACGTTCTATCATGATTTTAATCAATATACAGATGTTTAATGATTTTATAGTACAGTATACTGTATATACTAAATACACTTATTGTTCTATTCTGTATGTATGTACTTTGATATAAAAAATATAATATATATATTTTAAAAACTTGGTTTTCTGACTCTTTATTTAACTGGATGATTTGACCTACATGTATATGTATATATTAGGGTTTTAGACACTAAATATGGCATTGTTTATGAATTTGGATCAATTATTCCTCCCCAAAAACGTTATCAAAAGTCATTAGTATCTATTGTATGGGGAGCTGGGGTATAGTTGTTTGGATAGGAAGAAAAACAGACATCCTGTGTAGACATTGGAGTGTATGTAAAAGAACCCATGACATTTGGAATTAGAAAAAAGGGTAGGCTGTAGTGCCGCTGTTCAGACAAAAGTTCCCCTATCTTTATTAGCCCAATCGATGCAGAGAGATGGTATAATAAGGAAGTTGAAATATTGATTATTGTTGATTTATAATGGAATTTGTAAGGCAACAGATGTCTTATACATAATACAGTCATTAAGATGTTATCTCGATGAATTGACAGACAATTGCATATTTTTATACACCCACATTAACATATATCTTTCATCAACTGTTGAGTCAAGGGGGGATTGGATGGCCGAATGGTTAGCATGCGCACGCTGAATCATAAAGTCTGCCATTGAGTCAACTGGTGTGGTTTCGAATCCCCGGTTGTACGTGGCAAGGAGTAGGGTAGCCTGTCCAAACTCGTGGGTTTTCTCCCAAGGCACAAGCGAATTATTGAAATAATATTAAACCATATGTAGGTCCCGAAATGACCTAGTTTGTGTCAAGTGGAAGTTCAACCCCATTTGTCTCTCTCTCTGATGAGTCCAGTAAATGCTGTTTCTTCTCAATGAGCAGCAATGGTTCCCTTTTATTTGAGGATCTTTCTCGGCCAACACTGAAGAGGGAACCTCAAACTTCCTTCTTAGTCACCCACCAGATATAAAATAAAATGAAATGTGATTTAATGTCCTGCTCTGACTGGGCTAATGAAGACAGACATACCTAATACAGTGTGCAGCAGCACTATGGTCTACTCTTATATTGAATTCTAACTCCATACAGGATCTCAGGTTTTCCCTCCCATCTGAATGACTAGACAACTATCCTTGTCAGGCCCTCCATCCTGCACTACTGACAAATTGGAAAATCTTGATGAAGTCTCTCAGCCAATGCAGGGATCGAACACGGGACCTCCAGGTTAGCGAGCCAACAGTGGCTTACCCACTCAGCCACTGTGGCTCTGATATAAGAAATGGGGTATATCATCTACTAGACACAAGCTAGGTAATTTCAAGACTGACATGGTTCAATTTCATTTCACTAATTAGCTCGTTCGTAGGCGTATCTCAAAGTTGCAGAAAACCCATAAGGTTTGGATCAAAACCGTTCCTCTTGACCCAATGACAAGACCTTATGTTCTAAAGCCTACATCACCCAACCTTCATGTTTTTAAGAAGAAAATAACGATAATATTTTATGTTATTTTTATTTGTAATAAATAGATAACAGATAAAATGTACAAACTATAGGAACAGATCTATATAACTAGATATCAAATATAATCAGATAAAATCCTGATTACATGTCATGCATATTGTTAAAACACATCATATATAAACTACTAAATACATTTATATATATACAGCCCAGTTACAATTACTGTAGGTCCTTGGAATACAGGTACTTTAAAGTGGGTCCCTTATGAATTAAAATTATGTACACCCTCATTCGGGCCCTTTTGCAATAATCTGCAATACTTGTTAAAGAAAAATGGTTTTCTATGGTCACGAAAATCTGTTATTTACAATTGGTATATTAGCTAAACTTGGATACAAATCTTAGAGTAAGTCTCACAGTATATCATACGTGTATATATCACAGTCTATTGTACATCAAGGAAGAATTAATACTATCAAGGAAAATAAAATGGATTTTAGCATACAATTAAAGTCTCTTGTCTGAGAAAATAAGAAATAAAGAGTAAATTGGTTTAAAGTAATTGAAGATTATATGTTTTAAAGTAATTGAAGAGTGTTTGATTTAAAGTAATTGAAGAGTGTTTGTTTTAGAGTACCGGTAATTGAAGAGTGTTTGATTTAAAGTAATTGAAGAGTGTTTGTTTTAAAGTAATTGAAGAGTGTTTGATTAAAAAGTAATTTAATGGTTTGAAAACAACTGAGAGCAAATTTCTTTAAAACAACTGAGAGTAAATGGTTTTAAATAAAATAAAACAAAGTAGGAACAATCCAAACCATTAGACAAAATTAGAAGTCCTAAAAACGGTATAGGCAAAATAGTGTAATCATGCAAATAAGTGTGATCAGCATATGGACTGTTCACCGTAATTGAGAGTAAATGGTTTTAAAACCATTGAGAGTAAACAATTGAGAGTAAATGGTTTTAAAACAACGAAGAGTAAACAGCTTTAAAACAACTGAGAGTAAACAGCTTTAAAACAACTGAGAGTAAACAGCTTTAAAACAACTGAGAGTAAACAGCTTTAAAACAACTGAGAGTAAACAGCTTTAAAACAACTGAGAGTAAATGGTTTTAAAACAACTGAGCGTAAATGGTTTTAAAACAATTGAGTATGTTTTTAAGTAATTAAAGATTATATGATTTAAATAACTGAAGAGTAAATCTTCTAAAATAATTAAAGCATATGTTTTAAAGTAATTGGTCTAAAATCTTAATTAATGAGCTTTCCATAAACAATGTAAACATTAAAACAAAATATAGGTAACATGTGGGTAACAAGGATCAATTCATGTGATTTTCATGGGTGGGGTAAAAGGACTATCCAAAAGCTACATGGTGCCAATGGTTGTCTATGGTGACACATGTGACAAACACACAACCTATGGGTCAAGCACATTAATACATGGGGAATTTATGGGGATCCTTGGCAGAGATTCAATAAAATCTATAGGCTATAAATACCTATCAATAAAATATCATTATAATACATGTAACTCGGTATACAACTATTCACCTCTTAATAGATTAAAAACGTGTGCCTCATAATAATAACATTATAATTCTAATTAACAGCATCATTATAATTGATATTAACCCCTAAAGCTAGTCAGTCACTGCTAGTGTCTCATATAATTGATATTTATCCCTTAGGTTATAAACTATAGCTAGTCAGTCACTGCTAGTGTCTCATATAATTGATATTAACCCCTTAGATTATAAACTATAGCTAGTAAGTCACTGCTAGTGTCTCATATACTTGTTATTAACCCCTTATGATTATAAACTATAGCTGGTCAGTCACTGCTAGTGTCTCATATACTTGTTATTAACCCCTTATGATTATAAACTATAGCTAGTCAGTCACTGCTAGTGTCATAACTTGTTATTAACCCCTTATGATTATAAACTATAGCTAGTCAGTCACTGCTAGTGTCTCATATACTTGTTATTACCCCTTATCATTATAAACTATAGCTAGTCAGTCACTGCTAGTGTCTCATATAATGGTTATTAACCCCTTAGATTATAAACTATAGCTAGTCAGTCACTGCTAGTGTCTCATATATTTGTTATTAACCCCTTATGATTATTAACTATAATTAGTAAAATGTAATTAATAAAAAGTAATCATATTTTGTAGAATTGTATTCAATTTCAATATCAATGAAAAAATCTCCTTTCAATGAGGTCAATTTTAATTGGAATTACATTTTGATTTATTTGTGTTACAAATATTGAAAGAAATGGAAACTTCTATACTAAAAAAAAATCATATGCTAAAGTCTTATATACAAAATTGTAATGCCCTAAAAATTGGGTCATTATTAAAAACATGATTTGAAGATCTAATCATCTATTTTTATATATTACATGATTGTTAAATTGGGCTCCTGACTACCGGTATATATGTGACCTGTAATAGTAAAATAAGTCAAAACTTGCAAGTCTTTTATATGAAGAAATAAACTAAAAATATCTGCTTAATGATGATATAACACAACAGGTTAAAGTTTAAATTTGACAAATAAAGCAAGCTATTTTTTTTAGATATTTTTAGCCTTTTATCGTAAACAATGACTTATGACTCAATTTGAGGTCACTCATTTATTTAAGTTGGGCACCCTGCTACTGATGAGTCACCCTTATAAAATTCTTAATACAGACAAAATATAAAACAATAATTGTAACAGAGAAAATAGGGTGTGATTCATGACCTTTATTATATGAAATAAAGGCAGGTGGGATTATTTTGTTCTATTTGGCACATGAATATATATACTTTCTTATAATGTAACTTCAAGTCTTTAACCAAGTAAAATAAAAATATTTTAACCTTAAAAATATGACAATTTGAATCCTCAAAATATGACAATTTTAATTCCCATAATTTGACTATATCAATAGCAAAATCAGCGATCGCTTTATTCATTATCTATTTTTGAACTATAATAAGCGAAAACAGTCAGTCTTTATCTAATCTTACATCACTCTCTTTAATTAACTACCCGGTGTATTAATAATCTAATCTTACATAACTCTCTTTAATTAACTACCCGGTGTATTAATAATCTAATCTTACATAACTCTCTTTAATTAACTACCCGGTGTATTAATAATTATAAGTAGCTGTATATGTTATAGTTTATATTACCATATATACAGTAAAATTTACAGTTTTTATGCCTCAAAAAGACTTCAAACAAACATATACCTAAATTGAAATTCACTGAAACAAATCCTTGTGAATTTTTTATGAAGATAACTATTACTTCACAATATTCGAAACGACTATGAATGCTCAGAAAAAAACATGTAAATGCTCAAAAACACCTACAAATGTCGAGGGGTGATCACAGTGTGATCATTGTGAATGGGTGGCCAAAAGGCTGGCGAATAGACCAAAAAGCAATTCTGATAATCATAAATTAATAATTGTAAGTTACTGTACAGTTACTGTGATTTTTAATTGTGGTATGAATTTGTCAGCTTAAATAATGATAAGAAGTACGGCCCTATATTTTTGGTAAAACTTTTGAAATCCCATCACTGCTGCACACACATATTTTCAATACAGATTTCCTAAGTAATGGTGTAGGATATATATATCTTATGAAACCAATAGAGATAAAATTGATCTATCTATAATACATGTATGTACATAATTTCAGCTTAGGATACCTAAGGACTTTTATGGCTATAGGAATCCTGTGCAAACTACAACACATAATATATATATTGTGAAAGTTGAATTTCTAATAGGAATATCAGCCCCCAAAATGGCTTGATTCCTTTCACTATTTACAAAGTTATAACAAATCTGTCTCTTAATTAAATATTACATACATAATCAATATTATCATGGATTAACCTGTAAAAAAATGATGTTTTCCAAAAGATGCAAATCACCCAGTCTTAGTTTAATGAGCTAATCCCGATTATGTTAATAAAAGTTCATAATTTTGTGTTAAATGTCCTTAAAATCTTCTACCCTCTTAGAGCCGAGCAACTAACTTAATATAGGTGATACGTTTTCAAACAACTTAAACACATCAGTCTTCATCTGGATATGGAGACAAGTGTTCCAAGCAGTGCCTGGATAAAAATAATGTGCAGGTGAAATTTACCTTTTGTTATCAAGTACAGCACATAGATCATACACTGTATAGACCTCTGAAGGAATAGCAATTGATTATCAGGTCAACCAACGAAGAAATTGACCCGAAATCTTAAAAGCTTTATTCGTCTGGATAAGCAGTTTTGTTTTACGTTCAAGTCCAAACGACTCAGTATTTTGAGACAAGGTAAATATGCCATTCCTTTATATTTTGGCGCCAAATTTTCATACGTACCGGTACTCCGATTTCTATTTTATTCAGGAGGAGGTGCTGACCTTCTGCATGAGCCGAGTTTGTTTTCTTAATTAAATTTTTATTCGTAGTACAAATTCACATGGATTAAACCTGTGAAAATGTTTTATTTTCCTACTTTAAATAATTTACAAGTCATCTTATTTATTCAGGTAGTTAGTTATGCCGTAACCTCCTGCATGAGTCGAGTTTGTTTTAAAAATCGGCGTACAAATTCACATGCATTCAGCTGTGAATTTTTTTTTATATTTTACAAAAAATGCAAATCCTGTAGTCTTACTTTAAATAATTCACAACTCATCATATTTATTCTGGCGGTGGTGCCGAGGCCTTCTGCATGAGCGGAGCTTCACTGCTGTATGGTGGAGGTGGTTCTGACATTACTTTTTCAAATGTCTGTTGTTGATAAGCAGCCTGTGGATAAGGAGGATATTGTTGGGGTGGGGCTGTAGGATATTGAGGTGGTAGATACCCTTGTTGATAAGATGGTTGACCTTGTGGTGGGTAGTATGGCTGTTGTTGGGGTGGCATATATTGTCCAGGTGGCACTGAAAAAAACGTAAATATATTTGATTAAAATACAGGTCTATACTGCTTTTCCTTTTGTTTATACTTTCAATGGCTTACACTACATGAAGATCTGATAAGTTATAGTAGGACTTTATGTCAGGGGTCTAAAGCTGCTTGTTTGACATTGATTAATCAATCAGTGTGGACGTTTCTAGTGGTTTAACCACAGTTCTTTGCGTCAAAAGGCCAAGAACTTGCCGTAACAACAGAAAGTTTCATTGGCTAATTCCTCACATCAACAAGAATGCAGGTTATATCACAACTCTTCCAGATCCTAGTGAAGTAAAGACAAGTTAAACAAAATTTTAAGAAATAGGATCTGTGTTTTATTCAGATTGACCTCCAACAAGAGTCACAGGTCCTGCAAACATAAAACCTTAATCAAGACATGGTTCAGGAACAGATGCCGTTGTCAGCTTTAGGAAATATCGTCTATAATTTCCAACTACAAATATTTCTTATGCATGTTAGGTAGGTAATTGTTTTAGTATGTCTATATAAGAACATCACGTTTTTATACATTTTCCGTCCATTTTTCTTGTATTTTTCTTGTTTTATTTTGGTTTTTTTGTTCCACTTTAAAATGTATTTAGAATGTTGAATGTAATGTAATGTATATTTTACATGCTGCCCGAAAAGGGTGTTTTATGTAATAAAAAAAATCTAAAATCTATCTATGAACCTCTCTATTTTTCATGCGTGCGTTTTGCATGTTTCCATCTGTCAATTCCAATTGTTGATTCTAGGGGACAAAATATAGAATTTAAAGACATTCACCTGGTTGAGCGCCAAGATACGGTGCCTGTGTTGGGTATTGGACACCCTGCTGGGGATAAGTTGTTATAGTCGTAGTATTCTGTGGTGCCTCACGATAAACGGTGCCACCGTGTAAACGTCTTTTTCTACAGCAGCAACAACAACAAAGGATACCTAGACTTACTATTATAGAGAATACAACTACACTGATGATGGAGGTGGTAAGAGTCAAGTGATCGGAATCACTCAGACCCTCATCTGAAAAACATAATAGAAACTTGCAACATCCAGCTAGAAGAACTGAATAACAAGAGGGAGATGGGATTGAACATCCACTGGACACAAACTAGGTAATGTTGGGACTAACATGTGGTTCAATTTCAACAAACCCTCAATAGCTGAGAGAGAGACTTAACAAACTCGGTCATTTGGGGACTAACATGTGGTTAAAAAAAATGTATTTCAATAATTCGCTTGAAGGTAGTTCTTTAAAAAGAAAGCAGTGGGAGGAAACTGAGAGGACACAGACAAACCCTAGGAGGTTGGGCAGGCATCATTACTCCTTGTCACATACAGCTTGGGAATCGAAACCATGCCACTTAACTCAGTCACAAATCGATGATCTGGGTCATTTTCCGAGCCAACACATAGTTCAATTTTATTTTGATTAGGAGACAATAAATAGGCATAGGAGGAAATGGGAGAAAATCCATGGTTTAATATCAACAAAGTTGTCAACACTGCTCAGGGCTGATTTTCACAGAAATCGTTTCATCATAGGCTTCTCCGATTGGAGAGTCACAGTGGCTAAGTTGGTAAGATCCCTTGGCAATTAAAACTTGATAGAGGAGTAGGCCTGGCCAGGAACGTAGGACATTAAACTCCCATTTCATCTATCAGATTGAATCCAAAGATAAATTGTTTTAACTTACCCCAATCTGGAAATAAAGTACTCTCTTCTAATTCCATTTAGCTTTATTTCTAATAATCTTCTCAGTAATAATATCATAAATTACATATAGGCCTATGCAAGAACACGCTCTACGTTATCTTTCGTATATCACCATAAACTGTTACCATATAGGCCTATTTCAGTTAACTACAAGTAAAAATTTATAATATAATTTCCATAGCTTGTGGGCATCCACAAATATTGATTTGGACTAAATATAGCCTGGAAATAAGGCACCTGTCACAGACAATGTGTACGGCACAGATTCAGGCTTTGTCAGACACAAAACCTTTTGTGCCTGTCATGTTGTCCAGCATTGATTTGTCTTTTTTATTGATGATTTTATTTTAGTGTCCAGCACTAAGTTGAAAAGGTCAGGTACTATTTCATTAGTGTCTGACATTTTGTCAGGTATATCTTAAACCGTGATTTTCGTGCCTGATTATAATGACCAGTAGCAGTTTATTTCATAAAGAGCTGAACATTTGATTGATATAAATTGTGTGGTGTTTTTAGAATAAGGAAATAATATCAATGAGCTAGTAGGCTATTTTAACACTAACAGGAAGTACATGTATTTATCATGACTCATTTACACTTAATTTGTCATCCTTTTATTGTAGAGAGAGATAAATAGGGTTTAACATTCCTTCAACAAAAAGTAAGCTACATGTAGGTCATTTCGGGACTAACACATGGTCCAACTTTAGCAGTGGGAGGAAAACGGAGGACCCAGAGAAAACCCACGACTCCTAATTGTCTGCAAGTTGAAATAATAAAAAAATTTTTAAACTAATTGACAACACGTTAGTCTGTTGGTTTATATAACTCTCTAAATAACTGCACAAAAAACAAGTTGACTTCCCCTTAGTCTATGAATACGATATCACCCTTGGTTGAAGTAGCACGATTTACACAAATATCCAAATCCACCATTTATATAGGCCCTATAGATATTTGCCGAAGTGTCATATTTAATTAACAGTCGTAACGTTTTGGTGTCAAAATGCCCTTCCAAATGCGATTTACAAGCAGGTTTGGAAGTAGTTCAGCTCTAAACGTCGGTCTCACCCTGAACGTTCAGAGATTGTCCCATTCAATCAATGTTGAAAAAAAATTGGAGAACAGTCAATTTTGCTGGACAACTTTTCACTGCTAACCGACGGGGTGTCAATCCGTGTGAAAGCCTGTACAATGTACACCTGTACATTGCGTTTCATCTTGTATGGCCGACATTCCTGAATATGGACGTTGACCTGCAGTTTGAGTGCCATGGCGGGGAAATGTAACTTGGTGGGAGGGGACGTATTTTTAACAGCGTGTTGTGTCGCTCATATCTTCTCTAGCGAAGTAAGTAAGGTCTTATTTTCTCACCAGACCCGTCAACCCCTCAGAGCTGAAATGCAGTAGGGTAGTGTAAAAAAGGCAGTAGAAACCATGATTTGGTAGTAGATTTCCAAAAACGCGTAAATTCGCACTTCCAAGGGTAATTAATTTGGAAATGTCAAATGATACATTGAATTGTGAGCCTAACAATACAAAAATTGCATTAAACGGGTAATAAATAAAATACACACAGTACATTTAATTAGCAATGAACCATATCTAAAATTATTTATTAAACCAAAATTGGATATGTACCCTACAGAAAGAAATAATTAGTATTTATTTGCAAAGAAAAAATAATTAAAATTAGCAGTCCAGTATTGGGCCTACACTGGCAGTAGATTCTACCATTTTTCTTTTGTTTTAACTTATTACTATTATTAGTATTGTATTAGTATGATTTTTAAAAAAAAAAAAAACTCGTCTGACATGGGTTTCCTATTCCGACAGTTTTTGTCAATTTTATTTAATGTAAGATAATTGTAATTATTATATAGATTCTACAGCAATTCTTGATTAGGACTAGAGAGAGGAGGGCCTAAAAAAATAAGTTTTGCAAAGCGACTAAAAAAGTAAAAAATAAAATATTATTGGCATCGAACATGCTTTTCATACTTATGATACTGTGACGTTTATCCTCTAATGCAATTCAGTGTACGGGATTTTTTCTCACGGAATTCCGTAAATCTGCTTTAAATTTATTTGAGGGAGCCCTCAATGTAAGACGTATTCTCATCTTGAAATTAAAGTTCCAGGTTGTGTTGCATTCGAAGTATTGTATTACATGTTGTACGTACGTACGTACGCGCGCAAACGAAAATGTCAGCCATTGCTGCCGTAAATTGGTCGCTATTTGTTTAGTTTATCGCTACATATTTTAAGAGTATTTGGAACACGTGGCAATAATATATCCACTTTATTGACCCTAAAAAAGGTTGAAACGAATTCGAGAACAGATCTCTTAGCTAAATTACACCTTACAACACCCCAAGTCGATGTTGATAACAGAAAGTCGCAATCTTTTTTGTTTACATGCAAAGAGTTGCTTCCCTTAGTTCCAAAGTTTTGGCGAGACAATTAAAAAAAAACCTTTGTTTAAGAATGCGGTAGAAATCTATCCAGCGCAGTAGAGCGGTACACGAGGCCATTTCGCGGCATTCTACCGCGTGATGCGGTAGAGTTGACAGGTCTGTTTCTCAATTAGATGTTCGTTTACATTGTACAGGCGCCCACACGGATTGACACCCCATCGTTTGGCAGTGAAAAGTTGCCCAGTAAAATTGACTGGGGTTTCAATTATTTTCGACATTGATTGAATGGGACGGTCCCTGAACTGAACGCTCAGGGTGAGTATAATGAGACCGACGTTCAGAGCTGAACTAGTTTGGAAGTAGATCTAAGGGACATACAAGTAACTCGTGTAGGCTAGCCGGCCTAGGTCTATATTGCGCGATATCACTTGTTTGGATATTGCATTTTGAGGGATATTTTTGAAACAAAAACCTTACGATTTTAAATTAAAAATGCAAATTTGGCATAAGAAACAGTATATTATCAAATATTGATATAAATTATTATTACACATGTATCATTTGAAATAATGGTGGATTTGGGTAGATTTGGGTGGTTTGGGTAAATCGTGCTACGGCGTAATTTCTCCAGGAATGAACGAAACGAAATAACTGCACAGAAAACAACTCGACACTGACCCAACAAAACTAGTGAGTAGTGACCAGACTCTGCCGTTCGACTGCGTATGGAAAAACTAAAAGACATCGTGTTTAAGATCAAAAGACTCAGAGTATAATGTATAAAGTACCTTGCTAAATAATAAATGAACCTTTTTTCCTTTGTGAAGGAGTAATTTATGCTTCCCCAAATTTCCGTTTTCTTCGCCTGTTTTTATTTATTTACTTTCCTGTTGACTTTTCACCGGAAATTGTTGAACAGCGCCCTCTCTGGTTTGATTAACCCTTTGATGAACCATTCGGCAAACCTCGACAGATACGACGCATCTAATCTTGAATGTACAGTGTACATGCATGCTAGCTGAATAAATGACAGACTAGTCTTTGGACTTACGTAACTACATGACGAAATTTATGGTAGCTGGCTTTTTTTCCCGCACGTATCCAGTGAATGGCCATTTTGCTCAGTAATCCCAGCCAGAATTTGGCTATTTTTTAAAATTGCGGTTCAATTTTCGTTTAGAACTGAAATAAATTAACCATTGGTCAATCCTATCTCTAAAAACATTAGCAAAATTCATACACGTGTATGTGAAATAGACCGACCAAACGACAAAATGGTGCCAATAGTGCGACCCCCGCGTGTGTCAAATGTCCGTTTAAACTCGCTAATTCTGTTAAAATCCCCTTTTCTTCCGGGGATTATTATTCAACCACGAGTTGTGTCCGTGTTATTGCACAGACAACAATGATACGGCGCGGGTTTTCTGTTCGTCGAAGTCATTGAACTTTCGTTTGTTTGTTTACAAACTGACTTCTGTGCGTTGACCTCGCGACCTGTGACGTTTAGATAACGGCATGTAGATATCATGGTTGTTCACTGGGTCAGAGTCACTTCTCTGCAGGTAGGGTGAGTCTGTCGTTCAGATTGGGTCTTTTGATTGTCCTCAAGTATTTTGTATTTATAAAAATAGAACGCAATCAATATCTGGCATTGAACCTCTTATGCTGCTTCAGCTGTATTTAATTTTATACTCTTATAATTTGAATTCCATCTGCCAAGGGTTCTTTTACGTGCACATCGTGTGAGAAAACTTTATGTCTCACTCCGTAGCTCGCCCGAAAGTGTTTGGAGGGGGCTTCTTCTTGGGGCGCCGATGTACCTACTCTTGACAGTACACGGGACGCGCCTCCCTTCTAGGGTGCCCCCCCCCTTCCAGAAAATTTAAACAAATAGCGTTTACACCTACAATAAGGAGGGAAAATGTAAATTTAAGGTTGATTTTACGATATTGCCGTATTATATTTTGATACAGGCCCGAGGCTAGTAGGGGTGCCGGGGGGGCGAGCCCCCCCCCCCCCATGGTCATTCCTGTCGGAATTCTTCTGTCTGCGCCGGAAAAAAAATCGCTGGGTAGCATGCTTGCATTTTCGCCGGGAGAGAGTTTTAGTACGACATATCCTCTCAAATTCGGCCGAGAGATACTTAATGTCGGCTGGAAACTCTTAATTTTCCGACACATTTGCCACCTGCATGTCATAGAGGCCTATATTCACTCTCAAAGCTTCTAATTATGCAGTTTTGGGTGCCCCATTGATCAAGTCGTTCGAGCTCCACCATTCCAACTCGGCATTATGCATTATGTGCGTCCCGACAATCAATTTGTGGTATTAATCGTGTGATTCACTAGTGGGGGTGGAGGGGGGGGGGGGGGGGCATAAATATAACGACATGTTTGGCGTGGCCCCCATAAAACTAAGTCAAACTACGGGCCTGTGTGAAATATGTCCAATTTTGAGTGAAGTCTGTGTTGCTTCAGACCCGGGACTGTACAGCGCAGTGGACGCTTACCGCTAGACCCCGGATCCATTCACTCTTTTTTGAATTGTTTTTTTTTTGTTTTGTTTGCTGTTTCGGAGTATGCTGTCTTGTCGTTATATTTGTCCTTTATGCAAATCATATGTGGCGCAGTCCCCCTGCACTAACTAATACATACAGTTGCTATAATATCCATCGCGCCAAGTACAGTAAATTTTAAATAATCAGTTTGAATATACATTTTAGCACATTATCCAACAAAAAACAGGATTAGGAGCGCCGACTTTAGCCTTCAGTTTCGTAATATTTATTTTTAGGGAAGGGATAGAGGTATTCAAAAACAAAAAGTCCCTTGTTTAAAAAAAACATTTATTTACAAAATACTTATTCAAAAATGATACATCTCATTTTACTTATCTTCTTAAATACGGTGACAATAATATACATACAATACATGTAAACAATGTCTTAAGTGAGGATTGGTGGTAATCTGCTCCATTCGTATGTTTGCGCTCATATTTAAAACGCGCCAATCCATTACCGTCGGTTCTAGTTGCTATGGCACCTATATTGCCGTTGACAGCAATCCAGATTTCCACTTCTTCGTTGGCGGCACCGTTGATTTCCATATCTATCGTATCAGTAACTGAAATTTGTGTAACTCTTTGATATGGCATGTGGATCCATTTGTCTAATTCACCCAGTATCACAACTTCTTGACCACTGAAAAAGGGAAATTAAAAAAAAAACGAGGATTAACGTCCTACCATTTTGTACCAATCTCGTTAATGGGCTATGATGGGGGAGAGGGGGACTTTTGCCAAGCTAGCCGTGTTAAAGGTGGACTCCTTTTTTCCAATACCATGTATGTCAACGGTCTTTTACGTTTACGCCAACCTGTGCAGAGAACCTAGGTTTTTCGCACTACCCAAAAGACTAGATGCTGGCGATTTTCTCGTGATCGAACCCTGGTTACCAATAACAGAACACAATTATCATCTTGTCATTATCAAGAATAAAACCAGTGATTGTTTCCCATAAAAATTGTGTTTTGTTATTGTGTTCCCCGATCACTAACTAATGCCACTGAAAGATTACCTGGTTACCAAGCCAACCTGTACAATGAACCGTGGTTTTTCGTCCTATTCAAACGACTAGATGCCGGTACCTTGCTCGTAATCGAACCATATGATCAGTAGGTTATCACACCAGAGCAACATACGATGAGCCACCGGATACTATCCCCATACGTGCTGTTCTGAGTGTATGATATTTGATGTTTTCCGGTATTGGACAGTTCCCATGATCATTTATTACTCCTAATATATTTAATGTTCTTCGGTAATGGGCAGTTCCAATGATCATTTATTACTCCTATAATATTTAATGTTTTCCGATGATCATTTATTACTTGACCACCCAATCCTCACCCTTGGTATCTCCAGTGTGGAGTGGAACGGAATGACAGAGAGAGAGAGAGAAATATGGTTTAACGTCCACTCAACACAACTAGGTCATTTCGGGACTAACATATGGTTTAATTTTATTTTGCGCGTAGGGGTCTTTAGCAGTGGGAGGAAATCGGAGTGCCCAGAGGAAACCCACGAGGTTGAGAAGGCGCCCCTATCAGAACGGAATGATACCGATGATACCACTGGGGATACCGAGGATGCCCAATCACCGACAGTTCTAAAACGATACTTACTCAAACTCAATAATAGGAGCTGTATAATACAAACAAAAATTTTCTAAAGTACAATTTTGTAAAGTAAACTTGATTTCTTTAGAAAAGTCATAGAACACGCCTGGCTCATTCCATCGGTATATTTTACTTTTTGGAAACTGCAAAAAAGGACAAAATAAAATATGACAGCATTTAAATATCTGGTCCCGAGTTTACAAAGCATTCTCACACTTACGTTGAGAATTTACTCACACTTTTTCACCTTATTTTAAATAAAATATAGTCCTTTATAATAATTTTGTTGTTTTAATGTATTAAATAAATAAATTAGAAACTACATGTACATGTATGTGCAATGTTCGGTGTTTCTAGATCAAAGATATTTCTCATGAACAGTGATTTAAAGTTGGGTAAATTCTTAACTTATGTCTGAAAATGCTTTATGACTGTTAGTAACTTCGGCGTTTCGTTTTGGTGATATTTCGA
Source organism: Patella pellucida (assembly GCA_917208275.1). Lineage (NCBI taxonomy): Eukaryota > Metazoa > Mollusca > Gastropoda > Patellidae > Patella > Patella pellucida. Next base: position 73,383,516 of record OU795038.1, read on the forward strand.
AGAAGATTCACCTGTCTTTATTAGAAATGTCTTCAAAAACGCCCAATTTTTCCCAGTCATAGATATTCAAGTCATTTAAAAAGGACAGGGTATATTTGCAATCATTATTAAGTTCATACTGAATACTAACACCAACAAATATTCAAGCAATGCAATCTCGGATTCACAACTTTGCATTCGTTGTCACCAATAAGCAGATACAAAATAAGAAGATCTAAATACGCCATTATCGTATCAGCTTTTATACTTAAAAGCTACTCAAACACTGGCAATCATGTGAATGACGTATGCATGACGCTGTTTAGACTGTAATCAATGAGATTGGCAATTGTAATTATAATTGTATACGATCAATGCTATCATATACCAAGGCCCGGCGGAATAGGGGGACTAGCCCCCCCCACACCCCTTAATAATTGGGTCACAGGTACTCTTTTCTACAGGTTATTGCGGCCCCTGGACCCTCGCCCGTAAGGACCGCGGATGGAAGCCATCGCCCTTCAATCAAGAATTACTTCCGCCGGCCCTTTATAATCCGCGCACAGACTAGATGGTTTTTTTTTCAATGTTGTCCGCCAAAAGCAGCAACATAATTTAAGTTTTGGGACATTCAGAGGAACATATCTGAACCAACTTGTTGTTCGAACCGAAGGTACCTGGAAAGACATGTTCCTGAAGCATCGATCGCGAATCGCGAGTACGTATAGTTAAGTCGAGATCAAGCCTTCTATTGAAGATGCTGGTAAGAGTGCCAAAGTCAACTTCACCGAGCCAACACGGGTCGTGTCATGGCAAAACAACCACATACATTTGGCGGACACTAACGTCGTCCACACGGGTAATCAACAGAATCTTATAAAGGACTAATTTTTAAAAAAAAATATTTATCATCCGTACATCATTGTGAATTCTTGACACATCATAATTTAAGTGGGTATTTTCTGGTGTAATGTCGAAGGGCTTTGTCAACCCAGCAGCAAAAATAACACCATACGTAGCATTGCCGGAAACGGACATCCCTACAGACGGTATATTGGTGTACGTAGACCATAGTTCACCATCAGGCCCGCTGCCATCTTTAAAGGCCGACTGAAATAAACAATAATGCAAATTTTAGAGAGAGAGAGAAAGAGAGAGAGAGAGAGAAATGGGGTCTCGACACAAACTAGGTCATTTCGGGACTAATATAATACGGGTTTAATTTTATTTCAATAATTCGATGGTGCGTAGATGTCTTTAGCATTAGGGGAAACAGGAAGACCCAGAGAACACGTACAACCGGGGAATGTAAATTCGAACGCGTCGTTTGTTAATCAACTTTTACTGGACAAAGTGAAAGTTTTAGACGATCAGGAAATGATTTCGTATTATATTTTGAATAGGTTAAACACACATTATGCAAGAGCTAAATCTGCTTAGTGTGGCTCTTTCTTTAGAACTGAAATGTTTTATAAACTATTTATTAGACATTGATTAACTTATCCAAACAAAAATCAACCCTCGATGTCATCGCTAGCCTGTGATATTCACTGCAATAGGATCCGATTTGCTGCTATGACTTTCATCGCACAGACTTTAGAAATGGGGATCGAGGAAAATTCAATAGCTCAATTCTGGGTTCAGCGTGGATCAATTTGACTGAATTTTTTAGCATATTCCATTTACATTATCTAGTTTGTAACTATTCTAGCGAGAGCTGCCTGCTATTTACCCAATCGCACATAATATATCTTTAATATCTAACGTAGATGGTAGTATAATTACTATTAACCAATAAATACCTGTATAATTTGTAAATCTATGGCTTTAGCTGGACGCATTGGATGTAATAATTTACCATCTGTAGAACAGCACCTGCATTGTATAATAAATACACAATGTATAACACCGTCGACAGGTGAATACGATTATTTACTATAACTTTTAACTAAAATCCGAATTATACAAGTTTATTTAAATTAAGAACAGCGCCCCGCACTAGATAAAAAAATTAGGCCATACAAATTGCCATCAATAGTAAAATGAATTGAAATTGGAGTTTAACGTCCTACTTTTCTGAACAAACTCAGTTAATGAAAAGTGGTTTGTCGCCTTAATTTTCAACAAGGAACGGATTCATGAAGATGGCATAGTGTACCATTATGGCATGAAGGAAATTTCAAACTTATAGTGGCATAATAATTATGAGTCTTAAGGACTGCCAACACGGAAATTCGTGTATTCCCCAATCACTGACAAAGTGGGCCAGACTGAAAGACAGAGGAACCCCCTCGGGTAACCCTATGCGTCCTGGCTAATGGTCTGGCGCCTTAATCGTCGTTCAAATGTGGATTCTTGAGAGAACGGGGGAGAGAGAGAGAGAGAGAGAGTAACACCCACTTGACACAAAACTAGGTCATTTCGGGATTAACATGTGGTTTAATTTTATTTCAATAATTCGCTGGCGCGTAGGGGTCTTTAGCAGTGTGAGGAAACCAGAGGGACCGGAGAAAACCCACGAGGTTGAACATGCGACAACTGGGGTAGTGATAACGGAACGGGATAGACATTTGGTTTTAATCGGGTTTGATGGTGCTATATTTTATACTGATTGCCCAAGATTGGAACAGAGAAAAAATCAACAACTTACTTTTTGATTATTGAACTATTAGCAAAGTTTACTCTATCACCGATACCCACTGGGCCTTTAGACAAAAGAGCTACAACCATCTCTAATTCTGGATACGGTTCACCAAGATCTACAAGGAAATAATGACATGTTGACCGTATTTACGAGATACAAAAATACCTCAATATTGCCACTGGCAAATTGAAATAAATCGAAATGGGGTTAAACGTCCTACCGTTCTGCTCCGTCAGAATGGGCTAATTGAGACCGGCAAACTCCATACAGTGTGCTCTAAGGAGAACCAGGCTGTAATTCAAACACTTGCTCTTTTCTATATATGTACAATACTAAAGGCACGTAGTTATGTATGCCTGACTTAATCGGGGTTCCAAGATGGTCGATTTTAACAGTGGTCATTGGTAAGCTATCAGCAAGGGGCCCCACAAGTGACGTAAGTACACGCTGATTAAGCTTGCCAGGTCAACCGCGACGGACCGTTAGTACACGGAGTTTGGATGAATAGGTAATCTAGTATAGCGGGGTATCCTGATAATAAACCACATAGAATTGGCACTTTGATGGACTAATGTATGAATAAAATGAAAAACAAGTACGAACAATCCAAACCATCAGACAGAATTCGAAGTCCTAAAAACGTTATAGGCAAAATAGTGTATTCAAGCAAAATTGTAGTTTTCTTGGGTCATAAAGCAATGAGGTTAAAGTAGATAAAAGTGCATGTAGTGCTCATTACTTGATAAGCTTATACAGTATTTAGGTCATGGAATGTCTAGAGTCTAGGGACTTCAAAGGGTTAAAAACTTACCCGATCCGTTGTGACTCGTTCTAAAGGAATCTTTATTGGGGATCAGATTTAATGCATCAGCAAAAATCGAAGAAATTCCAATTTTCCATTGATCTTTATTTTTTCCGTAATCTGGACTGGCTCTCGTCTGAATTATACAAAATGACAGTTTACATTGGCTCTTGATAATACATAGCAAGCCTGTTATTCCTTTTATTTCAAACATTTTTGCGTTGTTTGAGTAGTTAATGGGTTGAACCCTATCAATTTATTGTCTGGGGGGGGGGGGTGGATGGCCGAATAGTTAGCACACGCGCCCTGTATCATAAAGCCTGTCATTGAGTCAACTGGCGTGGTTCCGAATCCCCGGCTGACGTGGCAAGGAGTAGAGTCGCATTTCCAAGCTGTTTGTTTTCTCCGGGTCAACCAGTTTCCTCCTATTGCTAAAGACCCTACGCGCAAGCGGATTATTGAAATAAAAAAAACCCCATATGTTAGTCCCGAAATGACCTAGTTTGTGTCGAGTGGACGTTAAACCTCATTCCTCTCCCTCTCTAAAACCGAAATTGGTAGATGTTTATCCATGACTGATATATCCATATTATAGTTCGGAAAGGTAGTCTCAAAATATGTCGGATTTAGTTTTTTTGAGATATGGAAGAAAACCTATTCCAATCTTAATAACGCAATTATGATATCAACATGTTTATACGCTGGTGTTTTGTTGTAGAAGTTACAACCTTACAGTTCTGAAATCTTGCATTGACAAGCCCCTATGCAAAATGCCATTTGGGTTGTAAGTGGCACCGACAACCTTTCAGAACTATTATGGCATCGATGTATGTTTACCTGTGTTACAGCTGGTAGTAATATAGATTGAAACAGGTGTCTAGGATAAGCATCAGAATACAGAATATTGATATTATTTCTAACGGCAGCATCATTCATCTGTTGTAACCAAGTTGTCCCTGTAGTCACATCCTGCTTTGTAACATTCATATTCATAAACGTTTCGTCCATCCCATCCTAAAAAAATAAATACACAAAAAAACTCTTAGACCTTTAATGGTTAATTTCGAATTTCGGAAATACAGTCATTTTCTACTTAATGGTGGCTCAGGGGGTATGAGGTTGACAGGCTCATTGATTATGACGTTGGCTTACTAGACCGAATGTCCTGGGTTGGATCTCAGTGTTAGTCACACTGATCAACAGTGAATATTTGCTTTCGTAATCCCCTCTGAAACAGATTGGGTGTTAGTCGAAACAAAATACTCTATTGAGACGACGGGTGCCATGAACCATGTAGCAACATCTCTAACATTATTAATATCAATGACGTCATATGTAAAGACAAATATACCTGATCATAAGTTGTTAAACCCCATTGAACAGCAGTTTTAAATAAATCATCCCAAAATGCCTGGAAAAAGGTAAACATGTTTCATTAATCAAGATGTTACAGTTTAAGTTACACAGGCCCTCAATTTTACACGTTTCACACATAGATTGAGAGAGTGAGAGAGAGAAAAAGAAAGGGTTAACCTTCAACAGGGTTTTCCAGCATGACCCCCCTGTCAGTAGTGCAGGGCGGAGGGTATGGCCAGTGACGAGAAATCGCGGCCCCATGTGCACAATGGCAGTTATAGACCGTAGCGCCAGTTGGTTCTGGACAGTAAGACATTAAAACCTCTTCACCACAACTATTTTAACTCATAATGTGATCATTTCATTTCGTTTTAATTGTAGGATTGTAAATTTTACCTGATCTAAAGGAAGGGCAATAGGACCATCTATAATAAAACTATAATTTCCACCATTCTGTTTGGCATAAACATTATCGGCAGACCTATAACAGAGAATAATATCACGTCACAAGTGGAAACGGAGTTGGTCGTCGGGGAGACATTCCTCACGGGGTAAATCACTTAGAATTGCATATGACGTTAGAATTTTTGGACCAAGCCCAACCCTAACCCTTTCCCTAGCACGCGGCGCCTGTCAGGGTCGCTTAGAATAAACCATCATCAAGTTTATAAACGCGAGATTCCGTCAATTCACCATGGCCGGTGTTGTAACTAATGTGAGGAAAGTATCCCTTGTGCAAAATTTGAGGGTTGCTGAGAAAGAAAGACTTCACAAAAAAACACGACCGAAAAAACTCGGCCTTTCAACTTCTTCTCGGTATATTTTCTTCGGTCTTTCTTTCCCCGGCAACCCCAGTCTCGTGATTTTTTGATCCACACCAAAGACGTCTATTCGTTTTAGTAAAATATTGAACTCACCAGACCCCACTGTACATCATGAATTTTAATTTTGTAGCTGTTTCTAATCCTCTGTAATATAAACAAATAAAATGGGGTTTAACGTCTTACTGTTTTCCTTTTGACTGGGCTAATGAAGATCGGCATACGCCATAGGGAATATTATAAGGGAAACTTTCCGGGATATCGGCGCAGCGGCCTACTCTTATATCAAATTCAAAACGTCAAGGGGTCTGCACGCCAATGTATATACGGAATGAGTTTACTTGTTTTGTTGCCATGCACTGTGTCCTGCATCACTAGCAAGGCAGAACAAAGCCAAACAATTCAATTGAAGATTCTTGGCCAATGCACCAGACCTCCAGTTTATCGAGCCAACGTCCTTCTCAGAGAGTCAGCGTGACTACTCTCTGTAATATAAACAAAAAGCTCAAATACCCTGAGTATTTCCAATCTTTGATTTTGAGGTTTCAGTTATCACAATATATATACAAATATTCTTACGCCATTCCTTGCGGTAGAGCTGTCAGGTCAGCTTTCCAATCTTTTATTTTACTATCATTTTTTATACACCACCAGGAATCAAGTTGAAAATATCTGGAATATAACATTGATATTTAAAACACAAAATATCTGGAATATAACAGTGATATTCAAAACACAAAATATCTGGAATATAACAGTGATATTTAAAACACAAAATCTCTGGAATGAATATAATAAAAACAATATTGAAAACCTAAATTTTCTGGAATGTTAGTGAACACACATACTATCAGGAATATGATAAATACATAATGTCAGGAATATGATAAACACACATACTATCAGGAATATGATAAATACATAATATCAGGAATATGATAAATACATAATGTCAGGAATATGATAAAAACATAATATCGGGAAATCCGCGACTGGTCTACGATCAAGTGGAACTAATCAGTCGTGACTACTTGGGCGACTTAAGCGCTCTTACGACTGATGTGAGTCGGACGTAAACCAGTCGGCGTCGAGGTGTCTCCAGTTTCTCCGAGTCACACATGTTCTACGACTGCAACCGGAGGCAACTAGTTGTCCCTAGTCTCAAGCGACATAAGCGCTCCTACACCTAGGACCAACTGGTTTCTCGTGGTTGCGTCCAGTCGTGGATAAATTCAGTCGTAGCGACATAAGCGGTCACTCAGTTTCCGCTAGTCGCCGTCAGTTTTATCGCGTCGTAGGGCGACGTAAGCTCGGGTTTAAGTTTAATCAATTTCAAGCTGTTGGTAAGGCTCATCCTTTGCATTTTTTGGACAATATCGATTGTTTCGACACATAAGATACTCGAATCGATTATCTAAATTTACTAAATTTACTTCAATATTCGTATTAGTAGTTGAGTAATTATCCAACATAATTATGTTACGTGAGTAGAAACGCCAAAATACTTACGCATAGGGTACTTTTGTTACCGACTGAGCTTCTTGTTGTACTTCAACTATTGTGTCGGCATAAGTTTTACCGGGTTCTGGACCATTTCCATAATATGTACCTTTCAAAAAAAAAATGAATCGGGTTTAACGTCCTACATCCCTAACAAGGGGAAACCACGCCGGCAAATCTGGTTAAACTATCTCGGCCAATGCAGGAATCGAACATCCAACCTCCAGGGTACCGAGACAGCGTCTTACCCACTTAGCCACGTGATCCCCCGATGAACTTTTAAAGAGGAGAAATTAGGTTTAACGCTTCGTCAACACTATACTTTGATCATTTTGAGACTAACACACGGCTCCATACTCTAGGTAACCGTTCTTTTTGGCGACGAGAGAAGGGGGGGGGGGGGGCACGTTGGTTCATTAAATCAACTTATGTATTTTCGATTCCCCGCTTGTACTAGAGGGATAAGAGTAGGGTTGTCTTTCCGACCTCGTGGGTTTTGTCTGTGCCGTCAGGTTTCCTCCAACTGATAAAGACCCCTACGCACATGCCAATTATATAAATAAAATTGTACAATATGTTAGTCCCGAAATGACATAGTCATTGTTGAAATACAAATGTACCATGTGTTAGTTACAAGAATATTCCAATTATAGTTAATATGGTAAATGGTCTCGGTGGATCTTGGTTTTTCGTCCCATCCGAACGAATATGCAACACTTCACTTTTTAGTTTCGTGTGTTCTAAAGTTATACGCCCGATAAGTAATAACCGGGGGTTCTACTCGGCAGAAATTCACAGAAGTTCAGTACCTTTTCCGCTTGACTAATGTTTAACAAAGTGCACCATAACTTTCATTTAAATTAGATTATTATTCTTTCATATAAAATATTTACATTTATTTAGCTGCAGTGAACTAATTGAGCTCCAGATGTTATTGGTGTACGGTATAAGATATACTGCCAACTACATATAAACACGCCCACTACATAGATGCACGTAACGTATTTGATTACTGACCATAATCAATACCCCATGTGTTGACAATGTGGAAGATTAGATAAAGAGCTGGTAGTTAACAATATAATAGATCCACTTCGAACCGAGAATTTAGCGACTGAATTATCGGTCTAGCCTCGATCATCATTACTAAAGTCTATACGATAAAAAAACACCATAGTCTCGATTATCCATTTCATGATTAAATCATGAATGAAAGTTGATCAGCAAATCAGATCCTAATCCAATAGTTAACACAGGCTATAGCGATGACATCGAGAGTTGATTATGGTCTGGATAAGTTAATTAATGTCTAATTAATAATTTAGATAAAATTTCAGGCCTAGCGAAAGACCTACAATAGCCAGATTTAGCCCTTGCATAATGTATGTTTAAATAAAATTCGCATTGTGCGACAGGTTAAATGAGTCAAATAGACCCTACGAACGTTTAGATGCATTTCTTGTCCGTTCTTTGGTTATGCACCACTCACACGGGGATCACGGGTGGAGTGGAGGTGATTGGGGCGCATTATCTTGATTACAATGAAAGTAGAGATATAATATCTAAAAGGCTTTGTACATACCGGCACCTGTCCAATAACCAAGATATTGTGTTGTAATATCTTTATCAGCTGAGTTAAAATTCTTTGTGTGATTATAATACTGACCACCGACAATTAGTCCCCACGCGCTCATTGCCTGAAAAATATAAACAGTATTTACCACAAGACGACATGGAGTTTCACATCACATTTAATGAAGACTTATACGAAATGAAATGGAGTTTAACGTCCTACTGTTCTGTTCCAAACTGGGCCAATGATGACGGACATACGCCGTACAGTGTGGTACGAGGGAAATTTTGCTCGGACAGCGCTGCAAATCCCTACTCCTATATTGAATTCCAATTGTCAAGGGATATTTTACGTGCACGTCAATGTGTACACGGGACCTCGGTTTTCCGTCCCATCCGAACGACTAGACAGCTGTCCTTGTCAAGCCTTTCATTCCACATCACGGACAATAGGGGGGGGGGGGCAGGCCTGAAAATATGGATGAACTTTCTCTGTTAATGCCGGTATCGAATACCCGACCTCCAGGCTAGCGAGTCAGCGTCTTACCCACTTAGCCACAGTGACCACCAATCCTTAAAACATAGTTTTAGAAGCATTACGTAAGATTTCGATAAAAGGCTGACCGTTCTCCCTATAATAGTTGAACATATATGATGACAAAAAATATTGAACATTTCAGTCAGATTACTTTATTCTGAGCGAAGGTGTGTCCGTTTTAAGAATAGTGTAATCTCGATTGTCCTTGCTACCGTTGCTACGATAATAAACAAAGTCCAAAGTATCCGTTTCATGAGATGTTCTGAGGTTGAGTTATTCGAGGGTTTGTATTAAGTGTTCTTAACATGAGGCAGTATCAGGCCTTCTAAGAGTGCGGTATACGAGGGTTGTTTTAAAGCGAGTTTTATTAGGAGTGATATCAGATGGTCTAAAGGCGGGGTATACGAGAGGTGGTATCGGGTGGTCTAAAGGCGAGGTACAAGAGAAGTGGTATCGGATGATCTAAAGGCGAGGTACAAGAAAAGTGGTATCAGGTGGTCTAAAGGCGAGGTATAAGAGAAGTGGTATCAGGTGGTCTAAAGGCGAGGTATACGAGAAGTGGTATCAGGTGGTCTAAAGGCGAGGTATACGAGAGATGGTATTAGATGGTCTAAAGGCGAGGTATAAGACAGATGGTATCAGATGTTCTAAAGGTGAGGTACAAGAGAAGTTGTATCAGATGGTCTAAAGGTGAGGTATACGAGAGGTGGTATCAGATGTTCTAAAGGCGATGTGTACAAACTTTCATTTAAACATGTTACCACTTACAGCGTTTATTCCTGTGTTATAATTTACAAATGTCTGGTATCCGTACTCTTGTTGTACACCATCTAAACCTCCCATTAATCCCCAGTAGATATAGTTGTTAGTTTTATCATGCCACATGGATGTCACCATAAATCTATCAAGTGGTGTTATTAGAGTTGTCTGCCCTTTGTTGTCAAATATTGCCAATGGCCCCGAGCCTTCTAAACCACCAGGTATGGTTGCTGTGCTGTCGAATCTGTAAGATTGACAACTCTTGAAATTGATGCGTTAGCATGGATCTATGTTTCAAGAGGAACTTTGACTCGGTGAGTAAAATGTAGTCTCACTAACACGGAGTTCCTGGGTGTTGGTAAGATAAGCTTCCGCGAAATTTTCCAGTATGGCTTCACCTTATCAAAAATTCAGAACGAAGGGAAATTTTGTCAGGGATGATCAATTTCGGCCTACTATTTATGGAACCCCAACTAGTGTCTGTTTACGTACTTTACGCCTTTATTCCGCCCACCCGAACGACTAGACGCTGACAAAGGTAAATCAGCCTGGAGAATCGAATCAAAGACCTCCACGGTTAGTGAGGCAGCTCCTAAAACACTGAGTCACAATGGCTACAACTAACCAGCTAACCAAGCTCGCCACCAGTGCTCCAGATATGTCAGTGAATATATGTCGACTTCTATTTTGTTGTTCAAGGGTCCGACAATAATATGTTCATATTAAATACTTACTTGCCCATGGATTTATCAGTATCGCCTGTAAAATGACCGCCGAACCCCAAATATCCCAAATCTGTTCTCGGGGCCCCAACTTTAAATCCAGGAAATCCACAAATAATCTGATTTTCATCAGCGGCTTTTGTTCCAGTTGCGCCATCCACATAATTCTGTAAATAAATTCCTATTAGAATTTAATTAATTGATAAATGAAATGATTTCATCTTTTTGATAAGTTTAGTAATATATTTAAGTAAAATACCCATACGGGTCGATATTCAATATTTAAGATTTTGAATATTGTAGCATTCACCAGAAATATAAATTAGAATGCGTTGTAGCGAATTCATTTGTAACAAGCAAGCCGGCTTTTAAGAAACAGGAGGGACCTTCTGCTATATGATATCTCTGTCATTTGAGTCATTTTTGATCCACTGAAAGCAACAATATTGTTGAAGTTAAATCTCGACAAGGAATTCCGGTCACAATATTCAGAAAATATATGTCGGATTAAAAATTAAAAGTTCGTCAACCACCATACAGACAAGTTTTGGTGAGTCACTTTTCACACGATTGAATTCAAGTCTAAAGATAACCTACCGTTGGTTGCTAGTGAATCAATGAGTCCTGGTTAAGGGTGGTTTCTGGTGATTTAATGAGCTCTAGTTGAGGGTGGTTTCTGGTGATTTAATGAGTCCTAGTTATGGGTGGTTTCTGGTGATTTAATGAGTCCTAGTTATTGGTGGTTTCTGGTGATTCAATGAGTCCTAGTTGAGGATGGTTTCTGGTGATTTAATGAGTCCTAGTTAAGGGTGGTTTCTGGTGATTAAATCAGCCCTAGTTAAGGGTGGTTTCTGGTGATTTAATGAGTCCTAGTTAAGGGTGGTTTCTGGTGATTTAATGAGTCCTAGTCAAGGGTGGTTTCTGGTGATTCAATGAGTCCTAGTTGAGGGTGGTTTCTGGTGATTCAATCAGCCCTAGTTAAGGGGCGTTTTTCGTAATCTAAGGAGCCCTAGTTAAGGGGGTTTGGCAAGATCTAATAAGCCCTAATTTAGGCGATTTAACCCAATTACATGTGATCTAACTATGGTTTAAGGAGCCATAGTTAAGGGGAGAAATGGGTCCCAGTTAATGGTGTTTCTAGTGAACAAATGAGCCCTAGGGTGATATTTAGTGAACAAATGAGCCTTAGATAAGGGTGTTTTTAGTGAAAAAAGGAGCCCTAGTTATAGTTGGTAATGGTTAAGGAGGCTTTAGTTAAAGGTCGAAAGAGTTAGGGGTGGTTCCAACGGTTTCAGAACCCTAGTTACGGGAAGACGGGGGGGGGGGGGGGCAAGGCTAAGAAGTTCAACCTATGGCTGGTCCAAGTGTTAAAGGGGTATTTCTATTCGCATCAATCAAAAACAATCATATATACGATTTGACCCCATTTTATGCATAGTGACCATAGTTATCGCTGTGGACCTTTATCTATATGTCAATGTATTAAATATATATATATAGATAAGAATATTTACCACTGAAAAAGACACAACACCGTAAGAGTAGTTTCTCGCACTAGCGATGATGGTGGTAGAATCGGCGTCATAATATATATCTCGTGACGTCCACGGCCCAAATGCGTCTGTATTTCCACTGTTGTCCGTGACATTTAAAAGTTTAAGAGTGCCATTAGCTGTTGAGTAGGTTTTTCCGCCCACTATAAAAAACGGTGGGGCTCCTTCAAGGAGAACTGTTTCAACAAACGATACCATATAATTACCAGCATCATCGACATGCACGTTCAGTGCGAAGTTAGCCTCCACAGAACCTAATTAAAAAAGAAAAATAGAAAGGGGTTTAACGGGTCCAAAGACCGGGATAACGAAGACGGGCATACGACGTATAGTCTGCTTAGAGTGGAAATCGGTCGACAGAGACGTCCGAGCTGATTCTTCCTCGAATTCCAAATGTCTATAGCTCTTTTACGTACACACCTGCGTCTATACCTGACTACCGGTATGATGTGCGTGGCATGTTTTGTCACTAGCCAGTACAAATATGTGGTGTGAAACCCCTCGTCCTCAGGTGACAAATAAGCTTTGGTGTGCACAGGGCTTAAGACTTCTATAAACCCTGGCTTTTGAATCGACATTAACAGCCAAACAAAGCAAAATCGGTTACATGTGTGGAATGGTTGGCCAGCAAGTGCCCGCTGTGATATAAAGCTAATCTTACCTGGAGAGTAGAGAAGAATATAAGTACATATTACACACCAAAGATACTCCATTTTAAATATTAGTCGGACATATGACCAGGTATATTGCTATCAAATAACTCACCAGGATCAATAAATATCATGTGAATTAATGATAAGATATCTTATCGCCTCTAATAGATATAATGACGTCTCATTATTGTTATATGTAGGAGGAGATTCAAGTCCGATGTTTTATTGAAAAAAGATAAGCTTACAATGGGGGGGGGGGGGGGAAATGGGGTTTCACGGTGAGCTTTCCTCTACATACTTTGCTAATACAGACCGGCTTACGCCCTGCTGTCAGGGCTTCAAGAGAAACTTCGACAAGGTAGTGGCTTTTTCGTCTCTTCTTCGACAAGGGTCTAGGACTGTTTGACATACACACCAACGTAGACACTGAGTTCTGGTTTTTGCCCCATTCGAAATACGAGAAGCTGTTACCCTATGACACTACTGTCGATTTATACCTATTATTAAATTTTTACTATAGTAACAAATTATTTAATCAACGTCCAAACTGATATCCCACTAATCTCCTGATATATAGATAATCTTAAATATCAACACAAGCCGATAAACTAACAAAAAATACAAGGTTTTGTCGAGTATATATGTTGTATATACAGCATTTTAATTTTTAGAGCAAAACTCAATTAAAAAAAGAAATATTACGTGGCTCTGACGATGTTGCTTTATAATTACGTTATCGTTCGGGTTAATATTGTTATGTTTTATATTATGCCCTGATGATGTTATGTCCCGTGGCGGAGATATTAGAAAGAAAGCTAATGAAAACAAATGATTTTTATAGGTGAACTCCTTTTATGGGCTCGTTTTTAATTATATTGAACCAGGTCGACATGTTATCGATCCTCAGGGTTCTGGGTAGCCGAATGGTTTGTCATTAAGTGGTTTCGATTCGCTGCCTATACACGTGACAAGGAGTAGGTCGCATGTCCAGCCTCCAGTTTTCTCCCACTGCTAAAGGTCCCAACGCGCCAGCAAATTATTGAAATAAAATCGAGTCATAGGTTAGTCCCGAAATGACCTATCTTGTGTCTAGTAGACGTTTAGCCCATTTTAATTCGTCTGTTATCTACGTTCCAGTGCCACAATCACTCAAAGGACCTATGTCCGTAACTCAAAAACACGAATTATTGGCCATTTTAAATCAACATTGATGATGTAAACTTACCGGGGAAAGATGAGCTTCTGATATCCGATATTTTAGATAAAATAATTTTTTAACATTGGTACACGAATCGTGTACCATAATGCGCTTCAGCCCAAGTTTTAAGAGACTTGAGGAGCAAGTCTAGACATATTGCACCATACCATACGGCGTATGTTGACTGGAATAACCAGACGCTATAGAAATTTGCAGTAGATTGAGACTGTATGGCTTATTTCGCCGAACGTAACTGATTTGAAATTGGGGAAAAACGGAAATCATTGAATGTAAATCAGTTTATATACATTCATATTACCGTATTATATGCGTTGCGACCCACTTTTGACAATTTCTAGGTCCAAAATGTTAGCGATTTAGCTCCTTTAAAGTATATACTACATGGCAAATATCGATCTTCAATATCCCGGTGTATTTACAGAAATATGACTTTTAACGCAACTTTATTACTACTCTGGAGATATGTTAGTTACAATGCTATTGGTCGATTTTGTACTACTGACTTCGGTTATTGTTGCAAGTTTATGGTGCGAAAACAAAAGCGACAAATGTGTTGAAGTACAATCCCTAACTTCAGTGGGACAAAATATTTATCAAGCGCATGTCTTAACACTTTTTTAAAAGTTATACCGTACATGGCAGATCAGACGAGAGGTTCTGAATTCACATGGGCGGTATCATGGCTGCCTGATTTTGTATCCATAGGGTCGATAGCTCTACATTTTGTTTGTTTTTATCAAATCTGAAATTGTTCTAAATTCTCTATGGACCAGAAATCAAGCATGGCTTCATCTCTGTCATTTTAAAAGGGTGACCTTCGACCACAAATTCGCCAATCGCGGCGCAATTATCAAAGGAACAATTATGCCAATATGTATATCAAGAAGCCTTAGGGTTTCTCGAAAAGCATCGACCCCAAGATGAGTATCGATTGGGGACTAGCTTCTGGTCAAAAAATGGATCATCAAACAGGGAAGTTCATCTCGATTTTCCGACGTGGTTTCCCTTGTCAGTGATGCAAAATGGAGGGCCTGACAAGGACAGCTGCCTAGTCGTTCGGGTGGGACAACGGGTAGGGCGCTTTCCTTACAATTTTCTGGTTACTTAAGACAACAAATCTAAAAGGTATTTATTTACAAAATGGTGTTTATGTTACATCTGTACAATATCTCTGTGTATTTACATTCTTACATTTAAACTTAATGTTACAACAAAACAATATATTAATGTTGTTACCACACTACCAATATGGTCTCCACCGTTGGTTGGTTTATGTTTACGCTCATATTTAAAAAAGGCGACCCCACTAGCGTCGGCTCTGGTTGCTATGGCGCCTATGTTACCATTGACAGCAATCCAGATTTCTATTTGTTCATTTGGTACGCCATTAATTGCCATGTCTATCGTATCAGTAACAGTTATTTGTTTAACTCTTTGGTATGGCATATGGATCCATTTGTCTAATTCACCTAATATAACAACTTCTTGACCACTGAAAAATATAATTGTAGTCTAATATATAAAATAAATTCAACGATAAAGGTTTTTTTTAATTATTTAAACCAATGTACATGTACATGAAAAAGAACACTTGACAGTTAGTTACACGGAAGAATACACGAAACGTCCCTTCAACATGGCACATTGCACGGGCTAGTGGATACACAATGTCCATGACTTTAGTTAAATATGAGTTACTCTGACGAAAAAAGAATCATCCCCGAATAGTTACTAAATGGCGAGGCAAACTGATCAACATGTATTGTTGAAGTGAGAGAGAATGAGGTTTTTGTCGTCCACTGACTACAAACACAATGACAATGATGAAAATGGAGACAAAGCCACGTTACTTCAGGGCCGGCGGAAGCAATTCTTGATTGGGGGTTGGGGTGGGTACGGCTGGGGGCTTCCATCCTAGGTCCTTATAGGCGAGGGTCTAGGGGCCGCAATAACCCTGAGAAATAGTTCTTGCGGGCTGTACTTAAGTGAATGCGTTGTTTTTGACGTGAAAGGTCCTCTAATACTGTAAATTTGTAAGGACAGCAATGTTCTTTGAACTTGGCGATACTTACTCGAATTCAATGATAGGGGCTGTATAATAGAGACAGAAGTTCTCTAACGTGCAGTTCTGCAGGGTAAAGTTCGTCCCCATTTTAAAATCAAATAACTGACTTGGGTTTTTCCAACTGTAGATTTTACTATTTGGAAACTGAAAGAGAAATTAATTTTATTTTGTTCTAAAATTTGTGTACTATAACAAATATAGGGCAACAGTTAAGAATACGTTTCCCATTCATCCAAACTTATAACCAAGACAGATCAACAGCCAAACTTATAACCCAGATAGGGGGTGGGAGGCCGAATGGTTAGCGTGTACGCGTTGTATCCCAATGATCAGTCATTGAGTCAACCGGTGTGGTCTCGACCGGTTGTACGTGACAAAGAGTAAGGTCGCCTGTCCAAAAACCTCAGAATGGAACCATATGTTAGTCCCGAAATCTCGAGTGTACGTTAAAAATGCTTTTCTCTTTCCCCAAAGGTACAACAACAAGATACGACAACATTAAATGACAATGGACCTTTTTCTTACAGCCGAACTGATAACAAAGACAGGACTACAGTCAAGGACTATGGGTTCTATTACAAATGACTTTTGGGATATCTCAAAAGAGGATTCGGGTTTTACATATCGCTTATTCATTATTACTCCTAAATACGCACGTGTGCTACAGCAGAGATAGGATAACAGTCAGACGTTTGGTACACAATGAACCCAGTCAATTCCATAAGCGTACGGAATCGACACAATATTCCGCATTAGACAGCATGTCGTAATACCCAATTGCCCAATGTCGGAGGCATTATACCGGAAGTACTAGATGTAGAGTACGGGAATTTGCCGTGGTTTGCCGAGTGTTTAAAACAAATACCAATTGACCGACACGTGTTTATGCTCACAGATAATTGATTGATATGTCGGAAGTGACAGAGTCCACTGTATCGGAGTTAGCATTAGCAATTTTTTTATGAACTTGGGAATGAAGAGTCAAATTCATGTTGAATTATACGCCCATCTCCACGAGGATACCTTATTATTTCAGGCACTTTAAAATGTTATAAAAAAATACTCATTACTTCATAATCCATATGAGTATTCTCAGGAGTGACGTCGAACGGTTCAGAAAGTCCAGCAGAAAATATGATACCATATTTAGCATTGACCATTCCTACAGCAGAAACTGACGTAAACGTCGACCAAACTTCGCCATCAGGACCACTGCCATCTTGAAACGCTGCCTGAAACAAGTGTGCAATCACGTCAATGAGTATTTATTTAATTAATAACCTTAAAGGCTAGATGTGCCATTTACGTTGTCGCTGGAGGAGCACAGATCGATGATCATACAATTACCAATTACTTTGCAAATACTTAATGAACAATTTGGGGGCAAATTGTTCCTAATAGAGATTAAACCGTTACAATATTTTAGTTTGTATTCCTATGACGATAAGATCACCGATACGGATGTCTGGTGCATCCATCCATCATTCTGGATTCAATCCGAATAAGCTGTAATGTGACGCACCGCTTTTAATCCGGGAAAAAACAATTTAAATTCCGGATGCCAGTCTCCGGAATTCGCATTAAATGCGCAGAAAGTGTGAACGCAGCTTTTGTATACTGTTTGTATCAACTGTGATCTGTACTACTAAGCTTATATCACCCAACCACATAATTTATTAACACAATATTACCTGCATAATCTGAGAATCTATTGCTCTAGCTGGATGCATTGGTTGTAATAACTTCCCATCCGTAGAACAGCACCTGGGTGGTATAATAAATACATAATACATAACACCGTCGACAGTTTTTTGAGTTTTTTTAAAAACAAACTAAAATTCGAATTGTAAAACAAAAGTAGAATATAATTAATTAGTTTAATTCTTAATTAAAGCCGGTTATAGTTTGTTCGAGTTTTGAGCTCAATACAAATTCAAAAAATATATTGGGAAAACCAGTCTGAATTTTAACCTGATTGGTTAGTCGTGACTCCAAGTTTGGTGGGAGTCATGATGGTTCAGTGATTAGGCATTGGTTCATTAACAAGAGGTCGCGGGGTTGACCCAGATTGCTTCATTAGTCCAGTTGGTAGGATATTAACCCCCATTTCATTTAAGCTAGAAATTGATATCCTAAATTTTCGTGTTTATTCAAATATAGCGTTAATCCATGGTTCCAATAAAATAAAAACCAAGTACGAACAATCCAAATCAAAAGACAGAATTCGAAGTCCTAAAAACGTTATAGGCAAAATAGTGTATTCAAGCAAAATAGTGTAATCAGCAAATGGACTGCTCCTCGTGTACAAAAATACACGACAAGCAGTGGTAACAGGTGTCCGGAAGAGTAAGCTTACCCTGCCTGGCGCCACACCCGCCATAGCTGCATCGAATCTATTAGGCAAAATGTCAGTCAAATAGCCTGATTGGCCAATGAACTATAGTATGCAAAATGCACGTGATGAACTGTCTTAACGATGTTGTAGACATTAACAGGGTGAAAGTAACAGTATACGTGTCAATTAAAAATATCTAGAATAATAGCCGAGAGAGACACGTTATATTTACCAATCAAATCAATATGACGGCCATAAAACTTTTTAAAGGCCTTAATAAGTTTAGTGCGCAAGTATCCTTGTAGTAGAAGCTTAGATGACAAATGCCTCGATCTACTTACAAAATCAGAATAAAAGGAACAAGCTCTCGTGTAACGAATTAGCTGAGACACAAACACTCCATAAGCTGGTGATATTGGAATGTTACTACTGATAAATGGAAAGTTAACAATCGGAAAGTCAAAGTCATCCCGTTTATCGTACAATTTAACACTCAGTTTATGGCAATTGTCATATTCGAGACGCAGATCCAAGTAGGAAGCGTAATTGTCACTGTCAGTGGTATTTTTAATTTCGAGCTCATCAGGATATATGAAGTCTACATAATCACTAAATTTAGGATTATTAAGGGCTAAAACATCATCAATATATCGATAAGTGAAATTAAAAAGTCTGACTGATCGTTTGTTTGTTTTTACGAGCATCTGTATGTACTCGGCTTCGTACGAATAGAGAAACAGATCAGCAAGCAAAGGTGCACAGTTGGTGCCCATCGGGATGCCAACCACTTGCTGATATATTTCCCCTCCAAATTCAACAAAGATGTTATCAATACGATGATTGAAACCGTGGAATAAACGTTGTAATTCTGTAATATATTTAGACCAGTCGTAGCAATCGTATTGGCCATATCGAAACGAAATGAAAATGAAATGGAATGGGGTTTAACGTCCTACTGTTCTGCTCCTAACCTGGGCTATTGAAGAGGGGCATATGCCATACAGTGTGGTATGAGGGAAGTTTTGCCCGAGCGGCGGCGCAAAGGGCTTACTATTATATCGAATTCCAACTGTCATGGGATCTTTTAAGTGCAAGCCAATGTGTACACGGGACCTCGTTTTTTTTGTCCCATCCGAACGACTATTGTATCGAAACGTATCCGATTATATCTGCACTTCGACTCAATAGGGATAATCCTATATCGTAACGCTTCCCACGACAGTGCGAACCTAGCATTACCAAATACAGGTATTAATAAGGTTTTGGCATTTAAAGAACTTACATCTTCAGGGTTGTACTATTAACAAATTTTAAC
Source organism: Patella pellucida (assembly GCA_917208275.1). Lineage (NCBI taxonomy): Eukaryota > Metazoa > Mollusca > Gastropoda > Patellidae > Patella > Patella pellucida. The sequence goes on from OU795038.1 coordinate 73,403,349, forward strand.
TTATCACCAACACCCACTGGTCCTCTGGACAGAAGGGCGACAATTAACTCTAGTTCAGGATAGGGTTCAAGAAGACCTGAAACAACAAACAGGGTCGTTGGGAGATAATTTTGCACCCTAAGCAAAACCAACTAGTGGTACATTGTACATACTCTCTCTCACAAAAGTTAATAGCACACCAACATTATTTTCACCAAACTTATGAATACTGCGCACATCTGTACAGTAGTTGATCGAATAGTAGCACTGTAATTGGTAGAACCAATACGAGAAAACTATAGATTTATGACTAAGAATTTTTAAAAATTAAAGGAGAACTTCACCATAAAACATAGACACAACGAACATTATTTATTTTGATAAGTTTTGAAATTTGTTACAAATAGTATTTATTTCGATAAGATTTGACATTTGATACCTTATTCTCTACAATCGAATATATTCGACATGATCGTACAGACCGTTGAGGGCGACATGATAATAATCGGTATTTTTATATAGAGGATCATGAATGGTTTAGTTTTATGTCATAACTCATATCATAGTACTGTTCGTTTTCTCTGTGTTTTACAGTGTACTTCTCCTGTAATTTCTAATAACCGTTAGTCATGAATCATGAAGGTAGAATCTATTATACTTTTCCATTTCAGTTATCTTAGTCCCCCACCTCTCTCTCTCTCTCTCTCTCTCTCTCTCTCTCTCTCTCTGTTATAGTACTGTTTAAACAAAATTTCAACTGTTATTGAAAAAATACTGCACAAAACTACACACACACACACACACCCCACCCTCTCTTATCACCGGCTCTGATCTCAACTAAAAATAATAACCGATTCAAATTTCCGAACTTAGAAATACAACAATCATAAATCAAACTCACCACTATTGTTACGATTTGTTCTCAGAGAATCTTTGTTGGGAATCAAACTTACAGCATCGGCAAAAATTGACGAAATTCCAATTTTCCATTGGTCTGTATTTTTGCCGTAATTTTGACTAACTCTGGCCTTAAGAAAAAAAAACTTCAATTAATTATTTCTAATATACAACATACAATTTCACGAAAAACAATCACGCTTTTGTATTGAGCGACATCTCGACTAGGCCACTAGTATTTATCTAGCAATGTTTCCTGGTGTAGTTTAGTTCCTGTTCAGTTTGTGTTCCTGATATTATTAATGTTCCTGTTTTATATTCGTGTTCCTGATATAAGTCAATTTTATATCTACGGTACAATATCTGTTGTCAGGCTGTTTGGATAATAATTTGTCCTAGTGCTAGGTTGCCTCAATATGTTTGGTTGTCTGCGTCATAAGGTCTGTCTTTGAGTCAACTGGCGTCGTTTTAAATCCCCGGTTGTACATGACAATGAGTAGGGTCGCCTGTCAAAGCACGTGGGTTGTCTCCGGGACGTTAAACCCCTTTCTCTTTCTCTGTGATCTGAATAATATATCGCGAATATCGGAACATCCAAATTACTGTAAGACGTTTTTTTTTTATACCTGTGTCCAGCCTCGTGGGTTTTCTCTGGGTCCTCCGGTTTCCTCCCATTGCTAAATCCCCCTGCGCACAAGCGAATTATTGAAATAAAAATAAACCATATGTTAGTTCCGAAATGACCTAGTTTGTGTCGAGTGGACGTTAAACCCCATTTCTCTCTCTGTGGTCTGTATAATATATTGCGAATATCTTAACACCCAAAATACTGTATTATGTTGTATTATACCTGTGTCCAGCCTCGTGGGTTTTCTTCGGGTCCTCCTGTTTCATCCCACTGCTAACCCCCCCCCCCCTGCGCGCAAGCGAATTATTAAAATAAAAATAAACCATATGTTTGTCCCGAAATGACCTAGTTTGTGTCGAATGGACGTTAAACCCTCTCTCTCTTTCGCTTTCTCTCTCTCTTTCTCTCTTCTCTCTCTCTCTCTCCATTATACCTGTGTTACGGCTGGAAGCATCAATGTCTGGTAAATATGTCTAGGATAAGTATCAGAATACAGGATGCTTATATTATTTCTAACAGCAGCATCATTCATCTGTCGTAACCAAGTTTTGGAAACCGTCAAATCGACTTTAGTTACATTTAAATCCATAAATGTTTCAGCCATTCCATCCTGAAAAAGGATAAATATGAAACTAAAGAATTCAATCGTTATACACTTATAATTCTGTTTTTAAGTTGTTGTTTGTCAGGCGTTATTATGGATAAAGGTTATTTCCCAATTGGTAAAACAGCGATTTAGACTTTCCATTTTAGGCTTAACTTTCTGCACCGATTGAGTAAATGAAGGGCATAATGTCATACAGTGTGTTATAATGGAAATTTGGCCCACGTTTCAGCGCTATACCGCCATATTCTGGGAGGTTGGATTGCTGACTGTCAGCGCGTGTATGTTCTATCATAAGGTCTGTAATTCAGTCAGCTGGCGTGGTTTTGATTCTCCGGTTGTACGTGACAAGGAATAGAGTCACTGAGCACCCCCCCCCCTCTCTCTCTCTAACTTTCCCCTCTCTTTACGGCCTTTTCCTTTGCGATTTCAAGGAACCATTACTGTTCTGCCAATGGTATGCATGGGACGTGTGCTTTTCCCACCATTGCGAATGTTATGCGCTTTCCTGGCAAAGACTATCGTTTTAGGACCATCGCTAGGTAATACTGACAAGCACAATATGGACTGACAAACCCACAGGCTAATGAAAAGCGCCTTAATCAACGAGAAGCAAACGGGAATAGTTGTAAAATACAACCTCGAGGTGACCAATATGTCAGTAATAGAGTTTGGCTAACATTTCCCCGTAACAGCCTGGGGCCAACAAAAACCGAAACATGCCAGTAGGGTTTGGAACTTTTACAAACTAAAACCAATTCAATTATGCATGTGAGACTTACCTGTTCATATGTCGTCAGACCCCATTTAGCAGCATTTTCGAACAAATCATCCCAAAATTTCTGAAATCACATAATAATAAATTCATAGCGTTAAAGGCTGCTGCGAATATTATAGGTACATGGTTCTGTATGTTTGTTCTATCCCTGTCTATCATATTGTATGAGAAAGATACCTAATGTAAACCAATGTTCATTTCAGTTTGCACCGGATTAAAACAGGGAGAACGTTATACTATCGATCAGGAAGCGAGCATAACGTCACGGCAGCCATCTTGGGTTTTCGATTTTATGACAAACATTGAAGTCCACCAATCAATTCCAAATTGTTCAGGAAATGCATAGACTAACCTGATCTAGCGGCAGTGCTATCTCTTTTTCAATAACAAAACCGTACATGCCGCCATTTTGTTGAGCATAAACATTATCACTGGACCTAAAAAAACAAAATTAAAACGAAGTTTAAAAGCTCTAGTTATAAACTTATAGATACACATTTGAACTATACTTTCAAGAATGGGTAGGTAGCATCGGTGGTTAAACCCCACCGACCCAGGCGTTTAAATACGGAGTGTGATAACAATACAAATAAGGGGGTTTGGATGGCCTTTTGGTCTAGGATGTCGCGTATTGAGCTCTAACTGGCCAGTTAGCTCGGGCCTGCGGTCGTAGTGTCAATCCCAGGCGTGAGCGTATGTGGTTTTGAGATAAAGGGGTGCCTTCTTAACCTCGTGAGTTTACTTTAGGAACTCTGGGTTCAGTTAACTATGTGAATTCAGATTGGTTGATGGTGATCTCGAATGGGTGAAATAGAAAGTTATCTGGTAGACTCACCACTTTCCATTATACATCATAAATTTCAAATCAGTAGCGTTTTCCAATCCCCTGCAACAAAACAAGAAACAAATCAATATTATTTTAATATAATTCCGACAAAAAATATAACCACTTTCCGCGGTTTCGATCCCAGTGTTTGACATGAAGTTCATCAGGATTTCCAGACGTGGTTTCCTCTTTGACGTTCTAACACCTGGCAGACAATCGCCATTGAGGAGACGACCACTGTCGAGATTGGTCGCATTATTTTTGTTACGTTTTTTTGTAAATCATTCTAGTGAAGCCTGTACCATAACAGGCCCGGGACTGTAGAGCGCAGTGGACGCTTACGGCTGGCCCCCGGATTCATTCCCTTTATTTGATAGTTGTTTATTTTTGCAATGTCTATTTTCTGTCTTGTCCGCAGGTTCATCTTGTTGATTTTTGTTTTGCGTTTTGTGCGGTCCTCCTGCACTTACTATTATAAGTGGTGAAGAACGCTCCCGTGATATAATTCGAAAGAGTAGACCGTAGATCCGCTGTCAGGGCAGCGTTTCCCTAGTAACACACTGCATGGCGTTTGCTCAACTTCATTTGCCCAGTCATAGCAGAACCGTAGGACACTAAACCCGATTTCATTTATTTAACAATATACAAATATGCTTACGCCATTCCTTGAGGTAGGGCTGTCGGGTCAGCTTTCCAATCTTTTATTTTACTACCATTTTTTATACACCACCAGGAATCAAGTTGAAAATATCTGGAATATAACATTGATATTTAAAACACAAAATATCTGGAATATAATTATATAACAGTGATATTTAAAACACGAAATATCTGGAATATAACAGTGACATTTAAAACACAAAATATCTGGAATATAACAGTGATATTTAAAACACAAAATATCTGGAATATAACAGTGGTACCGTATTTAAAACACAAAATACCTGGAATTTGACAGAAATACCGAAAACACAAAATATCCGGAATATGACAGAAATAGTGAAAACACAAAATATCTATATTATCACAGAAATATTGAAAACACAAAATATCCGTAATTTTACAGAAATAGTAAAAAAAAACGTGCTACAGAAACTTTTGTTTAGTGTTATTGCCCGATGTAAATAGCGGATTGTTATTGTATTATATTATATCTGAAATATCACAGAAATAGTGAAAACTTTCAAAGAAAACGTGCTATAGGAACTTTTGTTTAGTATTATTGCGCGATATAAATAGCGCGATGTAACTAGCGGATTGTTATATTATTATATTACTCACTTGAAAGGTAATTTCGTTTCCGTCACCGCCTCTTGTTGTAGAGCAATTATAGTATCAGCATAGTTTTTACCTAGTTCCGGGGCCTTCGAATAATATGTACCTTAAAAAAATGCGTGATTTGAATTTTCTGGAAATTGAACACAGCCTAATCTACTCTGATATATAACCAGATTGATTATTTAACATTTATTTGGAAGAGATATTAAGTCGAAATATCAAGGCCAGATACCCCAAACCTCCATCCTCCTGCTTAAATTCATTCGATTTCATGATGGCGACAGTCTTTTTACATGGGGAGGAGCTTAGATTGAAGGCATTTTTAATTTGGCATATCTATGAGGATACTGAACGGAATTGCACGGAGATTCCTATTAGAGATACAAAATAATGATAAAATCGCGCAAAGATTATTTAAACATTTGTAAATATAGGTATTGCTTAATGTTGCGAATTGGATAGAGAATGAGAGAGAAATGGGGTTAAACGTCCACTCGACACAAACTAGGTCATTTCGGAAGTAACATATGATGCGAATTGGACTTTTGTTCATTAACTAATTTATTATAATATGGACAATTTGACTCCTGCATTGGCCGAGAAAGTTTATATATAGAAGTGCAAGTGAAGAATGGAAGACCTGGGACAAGCAAACCGAGGCCCGGTATTCACATTAACATATATGTAAAATAACCCTTTACAATTAGAATTCGATAGAAGAGGAGGCTGTAACGCCGCTGTCCGGAAAAATTGTCGTTATAGCACACTGTATGGGATACGCCTGTCTTCATTAGTCAAATAGGAAGTTAAACTCAATTTCATTTCATTTCGAATCGTGAGTCCGGTGCCCTGGCCGACAGATTCTGTCTTAATAATTTATTGATAACAAAACATACCCTCATCTGTCCAATAACCAAGATATTTGGTTGAAATATCATTATCAGCTGAGAAATGCGATTTTGTATGATTATAATATAAATCTCCTAGAACCATTCCCCATTCACTCATAGCCTTCAAACAAAACAATGTCATAGAAAGAGAAATAAACAGAGATACATCATTATACATGTACATAATTCTCGTACCGTAAAATACAATCTTTAATTCTCGTACCGTAAAATCTTTAATTCTCGTACCGTAATATATAATTTTTATTTCTCGTACCGTAGAATATAATTTTGTATTTCTCGTACCGTAAAATATAATTTTTATTTCTCGTACCGTCAAATATAATTTTGTATTTCTCGTACCGTAAAATGAAATTTTTATTTCTCGTAACGTGTAAACTTTAGTTCTCTTACCGTACAATATTATCCTTAATTCTCGTACCGTAAAATATAATCTATAATTCGCGTACCGTAACATATAATCTTTAAATCCCGTACCGTACAATATTATCTTTAAATCTCGTACCGTAAAATGTATTCTTAAATTCTTGTTCCGTAAAATATAATCTTTAATTCTCGTACAGTAAAATGTATTCTTAAATTCTCGTTCCGTAAAATATAATCATTAATTCTCGTACGGTAAAATATATTCTTTAAATCTTGTTCCGTAAAATATAATCTTTAATTCTCGTACGGTAAAATGTATTCTTTAAATCTTGCTCCGTAAAATATAATCTTTAATTCTCGTACGGTAAAATGTATTCTTTAATTCTCGTTCCGTAAAATATAATCTTTAATTCTCGTACCATAAAATATAATCTTCAATTATCGTACCGTAAAATATAATATTTAATAAAATGGCGTAAAATATAATCTTTAATGACATGCACTTAAATAACATACGGTGTTAATTCCTGTGCCGTAAAATATAATCTTTAATGATAAGCCCTGTGCATTATTGTACCGTAAAATATAATCTTTAATAATAAGCCCTGTGCATTATTGTACCGTAAAATATAATCTTTAATAATAAGCCCTGTGCATTATTGTACCGTAAAATATAATCTGTAATAATAAAACCTGTGCATTATTGTACCGTATTATATATTAGACAATTACTTACCGTGTTGATTTATGTACAGTATAATACAATATTTAATAACTTACCGCGTTAATTCCCGCAACGTTAAATACAATATTTAGTAACTTACCGCGTTAATTCCTGTACTTTGATATACAATAGTCTGGTATTCAAAATTATAGGGTATATCGTCTAGACCTCCCATTAATCCCCAGTAGATATAGTTGTTAGTTTTATCATGCCACATGGATGTCACCATAAATCTATCAACTGGTGTTATTAGAGTTGTCTTCCTTGTTTTGTCAAATATTGCAAGTGGTCCAGATCCTTCAAGTCCATCGTGTATGGTGGCTGTACTGTCAAATCTATAAATTCAAAGCATAGTATGCGATGTAAAATGGAAGTTACAATTTTCCTAAATATGGGCTTGTTGGATATGTGGTGTCAACGTTGTACTACTTTATGAAAAATTGTACTAATTTGTGCACACTTGTACTAATTTATGCACAATTGTACTACTTTATGCAAAAGTGTACTAATTTATGCCAAATAGTACTAATGTATGCTAAATATTGCTAATGTATGCTAAATATTACACATAATATATGCTAAATATTCCTAATTTATGCAAAAGTGTACTTATGTATGCAAAATTGTACTAATGTGTGCAAATTATACTAATTTATGCAAAATTATACTAAGGTATGCAAAATTATACTAAGGTATGCAAATTACACTAATTTATGTAAATTATACTAATTTATGCAAATTATACTAATTTATGCAAATTATACTAATTTATGCAAATTATACTAATTTATGCAAATTATACTAATCTATGCAAAATTTATGCAGAATTTTAAAGCTGTATAGGATATATTCTAGTATATACTCACAAAGCTACATACTAATCAGAAAGTCTGTTGGATAAATATAACTGATATAGCTTATTTCCCATATGAATATATCATGTTACCCCTGTTACCTTAGTTCTATCTTCAATAGAAGGCTTGATCTCGCTTATACCGTGTACATCTTATTAGGCCTTTCACTTAATACTCCGCATAATTCGGCACTAATTTCGATTGGGTACTTACCCAATGTAACAATTGGTCCAGGGAAATCATTGACGAAATTTGTTTATTCACAAGTCAAATAATACATGTTTATATTGAATACTTACTTGCCTATGGATTTATCAGTATCGCCTGCAAAATGGCCGCCAAACGACAAATATCCTAAATCTGTTCTTGGAGCACCAATTTGAAATCCAGGAAATCCACAAATAATTTGATCGAAATCAGAAGCCTGGGTTTTGGAGGCTCCGGCAATATATTTCTGGAAAAAGGGGTATAGTTTGAATTATAACGCTTGCAAATACTTATACATCAATTTAGATTAAAAATATTAACACCAAAGCCTTATTTGACTAGATAATTAACCCCACCTAAAATTTTGTTAATCGGGCTTATTGGGCGTGAAAAGACAGGCCATAATGTTCATTTATACTTGATGGTATGGATAGCCTCCCTTGTTGTGGGTTTGTTTGGGCAGCTAACGTCGTGAACGACCGAGATCAGAATACATCCATGTTTATCGCATGTAATGTCAACGTGTTTTGTGATCTGCTATTTTGTCTTCAATGTTTGTTTACTACTTTAAAAAGATGATGAATAAGTTTGATTTCGTACAGATGATTGCTCCTCTTCGATAAGTTCTTAGAACATTGTATGGTCAAATGATTCATTTTGAAACCGGGGTCCTCGGTACAAAAAAATACCGTTTGTGTAACTCTCCAGATTAGACTATAATTTCAGAGAGAGAGAAATGGGATTTAACGTCCACTCGACACAAACTAGGTCATTTCGGGACTAACATATGGTTTTTAATTTAATTTCATTAATTCGCTTGCGCTTAGGGGGGGGGGGGGGCTTAAGTAGTGGGAACAGAAACCGGGGGACCATGAGAAAACCAACGAGGTTGGTCAGGCGACCAAACTCTTTGTCACGTACAAATGGGGATTCGAAACCACGTCAGTTGATTTAGTACGTGTTAACCATTCAACCCCCCCCCCCTCCCATCCTGTTCAGCGTTCTGAGCCCTATGTTTCGTATTTCTATAAACTTAAAATCGGTGGGGGTCGACGGTGTTATCGTTTAATTGCCGCCGTTTGAGTACAAGAATTCGAAAAAGGGCACAATTATTTCCCTGCATACAGATGGCTGTGTATACGACTTTTCGTAAATATATGTAGAGTGGTTCGTGAGATATGACCAGGAGACAAAATCAGACGAGCGGACTACTACAGAGCAGTCAAAACTCACATTACCGAAAACAGCAAAAACTTTAGTCACAACGGCTATAATTTGACCAAAACATCCATCATATATTAGCACCCCCCAAAAATTGCAACAATAGGTTTCTCAACTGATTTTTGTAGGGTTAAGTATACTGTATATATAGCATACTAAACGTTGACCAAAGAAGGACACCCGGAAAAGTGTGTGTGGGGGGGTCAAGATGGCGTCAAAAATGGCCACCGAAACGTCCTAATATGAACTCGCTTACTTACCACCGAAAACGTTACGTATTGATATGGGTAGTTTCTTGCACTAGCGATGATAGCGGTGGTACCGGCCATATAATATATATCTCGAGACGTCCATGCACCTAATGGTCCAATACCACTCTGATGGTCAGAAACATTTATAAGTTTCAGACTACCATCGGCAGCTGAATATCTGGTTCCATCCACTATGAAGAAAGGTGGCGCTCCTTCCAGTACGATTCTATCAGAATCGGCAATGATGTAAGTGCCATTATTGTCGACGTCTACTCTAAATCCAAACGGGTCGGCTGCTACGGAATCTGGTATAAAATAACAAGGAATTATATAGTTATAGAAGAAAACAGTGTTCCTGAATTTTACTGAGAGCGAAAGAAAAAAAATGGGGTTTAACGTCCACTCGACACAAACTAGGTCATTTTGGGACTAACGTATGGTTTTCAATTTTTATTTCAATAATTCGTTTGACTGTCACTCAACTAGGTCATTTCCAACTGTGAATGAAATGAGGGTTAACCTCCTGCTACCCTACTGAGAGAGAGAGAGAGAGAGAGAGAGAGAGAGAGAGGGAGAAAGAGAGAGAGAGAGATAGAGAGAGAGAGAGAGAAATGGGGTTTAACGTCCAAGGGGACATTTCGGGACTAACACATAGATCAATTTTCAATAATTTGAATGGGTCTAGGATTCTTTAGCAGTGGAAGGAAACCGGAGGACCCGGAGAAAACCAACGAGCTGGACAATCGATCATATTCTCCTTTATTTCACTTCATTTATATATATATATATATATATAAATGAAATTAAAGATGGCAAAATAAAAATAAAACTACATATATATATATAGACTAAAGCCAAATATAGGCGTATATAACCCATTTAATTATTCAGCCTAAATCATTACTTAGGTAGCCTATAAATAAGTTTATTTCTTATCTGTTTAAGAATTATAAATGTAAGTTGAAAGTCTTACCTGGACAGAATACAGCTATGGCAATATAAACAATAACCCACATCGATGTCATTATAATATATACATATGTACTGTTAACCCTCAATCCTCACACAACATACAATCTAATTGAGCTGATTAAGGTCAAAACCTTAAGATAAGTTCAATGTCTGTTTATCTATTTTCTGATTTGTTTCTTCAAATATTGCGAAATATTAATATCTGAAATGTGAGGTCACAATCAGTTAAGGGGAGGATGTGTGGCCAAATGGTTTAACGAGAATCAGTAGGCGCTCACACACTCGATAACACCTAAGCGGTAGGTTGTTGGTGGATGGCCGAATGGTTAGCCTGTCATTGAGTAAACTGGCGCGGTTTCGAATCCCGGTTGTACGTGACAGGGAGTAGGATCGCCTGTCGAGCCTCGCGTGTTTTCTCTGGGTCCTCCTGTTTCCTCACACTGCTAAAGTTCCTATCGGGTCTGTTATTGAGTCAACAGGCGTTGTTTCGAATCTCCGGTTGTACGTGACAAGGAGAATAGGGTCGCCAGTCCAACCTCGGGGGTTTTCTCTGGGTCCTCCGGTTTCCTTCCACTGTTAAAGACCCCTACGCGCAAGCGAATAAGTGAAATAAAATTAAAGTGGACGTTAAACCCGATTTCTACCCTCTCTCTCTCCCTCTCACCCTCGCTCTCTCTCTAATGTGCTCAATGTCACGAAGCGTCTTGTAGAATATATTTATCAATAAGCTTTATGCGTAGGAAGTGCGACCGATATAAATTGACGTGCCAATATTTACATTTGTTATCCGGAGACTAAACAGATAATATATAGCGTATTGTAACATGATTACAATATCGTTTTCTATGGTAGCCGATAAGTATCATTTCGCTCCTAATCTCGTTCTGTATCGGCTTCGCTTCGCTATGAGTAACAGCGCGAAGGTAAGATGGCAAGACATAATCAGTTCGAAGACAACAGGTTGAGTCACTTCGGCAGGTGACATGAAAGAAGACGTAAAGTCTGCATCTGCGAATTCACTTCGTTTTCCAGTTTGCACCTGTCATGCGCACGTCTATTATTTAAGATTCAACTTTCGGTTTCTCTTGGAATCGACTTTTTGGTTTCGCGACAGGCCGAGGCGATGTGTCGCGGTTTCTTGGCTTCACCGTCGCACCCCATTCACGCAAAAGCAAGCAGGTGCAAGAGTGTGCTTATCGGCTTCCATAGTTTTCTGTATTACATTATTCAACCAGTTTCACGGACAGTTTATACTCCCTTTCATCCCGGCAGACACCATCCATTTTCGTAAATAATTTGTAAGAGATTTTAATAAGTATCCTTTAATTGCCCTAAAAATCGCCAATTTCGTGTTTGAAAGCAAAGACAACGGACATCGACATTTGTCAACGACAAGTCTGGTAAATTACAAAGAATTGCGTCGTGTGACACCACGGCAACCATATTCTTGGATTTGAATTCAGGTTGTTTAATTTTGTCACGGCAACAATATCCTTGGATGTCAATATTTCGACTTGACTTCACTCTGAAACTCTGGAATACGGTAATGTTCAATCTCTGTGTTTAAATAACCTTATTACCCGGTACCTTTACAAACAAGTCTAATCAACAAATGGTAAATACTGCCCTCTCACCGTCTGGTCTGGAAACCCACCACAACAACAAGCTCCCCCATGGTGTCCCGGCAAAGCTCGTAGACAGACCCAGGATTTGCGAGGCATCCTTTACTTATTTGATTGGACACTTCGTTACGACTATATACCAATATGGAAATTGTGTGCAAATTTCTCTAAGGGGTGGTTTTCTTTTCTTTCGTGACTAATTTTGAGTATTAAAAACGATGGCCGAATATGGATTACCAGACATTTTCATGGCACTGACACCGGTTAATATTTTTCCCAATTCAGTCAGACACCCCCCCCCCATTGTCCCCCAACCCCAACAAAAGCCACTCAACGCATAAAGGCAGTTGCCTTATGCACCAATACCCAGCGGAAACCAATAAATGTAGATGTATTTAATGAACAATTACCCTAATAGTTTTCTTTATTTCTTTAATTGCACTGCATGGTACACAAAAATATAATATTGTCGTTAATAAAAACATATTTACTCAACCCGTATATTCGATAGATAATATACATCTCGTCCGACAGATATTAATTATATATTTAGTTTTCACATAAATATTCGAATATTCGAATTTAAACTGGTCATCATAGCTATTATCATTCATTATCCAATTTTAATTAAAGCTATTGGAATTTGAGCTAAAATGATATGTAAACAGAACAACCAAAGAAAGAAATGAAAATGAAATGAATTGATGTTTAACGTCCCAGGTGTCTACACCAGGCGAAAGAAGGACATTAAGTTTAAAGATTTACAGTCCTAGTAATCTGGAAATACAAATTGAATCTAATTCGAAAATGACTTAGGATATCCGAATATTAAATCACCTGGTTTTCAGTTATTGTCCATATTATTGAAAACATAACTGATACATTGTAATTAATAAAAACATAAACACTGAACAATGAAGTTGCTGTTTCATCGCTGAAGAAACATCTGGTTTCGGTTCAATAGATAGATGCCCGTGACCTGTGTCGTCAGTCTTTATGGTGTACACGTCACGTTTACCGTTTATTAGAATTGTTAGATGAATTGTCTCCCTTGGGGCACCTGCCACAGATAATGACACGTGATCGCCCATAAATATTGTTGTTACTCTTTCCATCGCCATGGGAATCCATTTATCCAGTTCCCCTAATATTAAAATTTCACGTCCCCTGAAACAAAAATATTATTATTATTATTATTACAAAATTTATATAGCGCCCCTTTCACAGGTGTGTTCAAGGGCACTTTACAGTGTAACAAAAACATACATTCAAAACGTAAATAACACCAAGAGTGTGAGAAATACATTAAATAAGCATAAAAGAACTACGATAGACAAAATATTAGGTGTTACAATTTGTTATAATTATAAGCCTTTAAAAATATGATGATGAAATTCGAATATTAAAGGTAATTGATTCCATAGAATAGGCGCTTGATAACTAAAAGAACGTGCCTCATAACCAGAGAGGTTTACAATTTTTTGCTTTAAAAGTAATTTATCAGATGAACGTAGGGTTCTGTCTGGGGTATATAATTCTCAGAGGCGTCACTAGGACCCAATTAGATCCGGGGCACAGGCCCAACTGTACAGCTATATGGTGTATAGCGAAGCCCCGAGGCAGCTGGGTTCGGGGGAGGAGGGGATTTTTGAAGTAACATTTATTGAAAATCATGCATATATCGAGTTTCGTCAAATTAATTACTTAAATAACGCAATAAGGGGTAGTTAACGTTTTAAAAACTACACAGTTAACGGGTTAATAACTATATTATTATATAGACAAAAATAATCCGCGGTTTGAAATATCAATAGAATACCCACAATTATTTTTGTCGATTTAATAATATAGTTATTAAAACGAATACTGGAAAATATGTTCGAGTTCTTGTGAAGTTGTGAGCTAAATTATCACGAACTAAAATTAAATGTGATATTGTTGTCTCGCTAAACATACACGGCGGGTAAACTAGGTCATGCACGATCGTTTCTACACTATTTTCAGTCAAATATTTATTTAGTTATATAATACTGCATTATTAAACTGTGCACGTGCAGGCAATTGAGGGAATCTACGGTGGGCCAGAATTGCCCAGAAAGGACAATCCAGAAAAGCTTCGCACGGGAAAACTTCACTTCCGTACTCGGGACATTCGAAATAATGATAGGGAAAAGTAGTGAAATTATTGCAAATTATCGATTTTGTCTGCTTAAAATAGATCCGGGGCACATATGAAAAGATCCGGGGCACGTGCCCCCTGTGCCACCCCCTAGTGACGCCACTGATAATTCTAAAAGTTCGGATAAATACTTTGGTTCTAAATTATAAAGGCATTGAAAGTTAAAGTAAAATATTAAAATCTATTCTATATTTAATAGGCAACCAGTGCAGCTGAATAATCACGCAAACAAACACAATAATTTAGTGGCTACCTTAATTATTTTCGACCGTTAAGTTATTCTGATAGGTAGGGGATCACGTGGCTAAGTGGGAGGGTGCAGGCTCGCTAGCGTGGAGTTCGGGTGTTCGATCCATGCATTGGCCGAGAAACTTCATCCAGGTTTTCCGTCGTGGTTTCCCTTATCAGTGATGCAGGACGGAGGGTCTGACAAGGAAAGATGTCTAGTCATTCGGATGGGACAAAAAATCGAGGTCCCGTATACACATTGGAGTGCATGTAAAAGATCCGTTGGCAAAATTTCCCTCACAGCACACTGTATGGCGTATGCCCGTCTTCAATTAGTCAAGGTTAGGTGCAGAAGCATAGGACGTTAAACTCCATTTTATCATTCATTATTCTGATTTATCGACTAACCGATTGTCTGTTATAACTGGAACAGTGTAATAGAGACAAAAATCCTTTAAACTACACCCAGACAAAACCACTGGATTCTCCTCACTAAAATCCATTAAGTGTTCGGGACTGCGGTACGAAAATATTTTACTTATAGGAAACTGTAAATAAAAAAACGTGACATACAAGTCTATAATATCTTTTCAAATAGTTTTAAGCATTAGTGTTTCTCCACCTTGCCAATCTAGCCTTTATAGTTAAAGACATACCTGTTATCAATCACATAATATTATGTAGCTTGCTAAAACAAAAATCAACAAGTCAGTGGACTTCAATAGTATCGTCGGAGAGATTGGGGTGTCAAGTGGTAGTCAAGATCTCTTAGGGCAAGTGAAGTATATAAATTAAATTGTATCCCACCCGCCTGTGCTATATTTTGTAGATCATCAAAGAGAAACTCATAGTTGATTGTCTGCACTGCTTTATCCATGTAACATTGTCAATGTTGATTTGTAGCCTTGGATGTGTATGATGCAAGCCTCACTCGTGGTGCACCACATCGTGGTTCTGAATACGTGACATAGTGTGGTGTGCACTAGGTAGCCCTTGGTCCTCAGACCAACTGGTTTCATGGAGCCCACATCGCGGTTCCGAATACGTGTAATGATGCAACTCGATTATCTTTAAAATACTATAATAGCTTACGTGTGCTTGAGAAAACAAAACTAGCTTTACTGACTCATCCCAAGCACCACGCTTAGATCGTTTTTCTCCGCGGATTTGAAGATAAACTTTACTAATTTTTTAATTAATTCAATAGGGGCCTAATACTATATAAAATATGTGTCCAAGAACCGCGGACCCCTGGCCACAATAAGTGTATTTGAATATGGCCTCGTACAAACCTCATCAAACATATCTTCCAGATCTACAGACATAGCAGGTGACAAAATAAATTCCTCCATTTGGTCGGCAGCAAACACTATACCGTATTTCAGATTATGTTCTGTAATGTTGGTTAAAATGACAGAATAGCTATACCATACTTCACCACTGGGTCCACTGCCATCCTGGAAAGCTTTCTGGGGATGAAACGTTATAACTTACAATGCCGGATTGGGTTAGGAATTGGGTAACACGTGTGCTTTCGATCATAAGGTCTGGCATTGAATCATCATGGTTCCATTTCAAAGCTTGTATGTGACAAGAAATAGGGTCGCTCCTAATTGATCCATGTTAGTCACGAAATCGCTCAGTTTGTGTCGAGTACACGCTAACCTCATGTATCACTCACAAGCGGCTGTGGGTTTGGATATCACAGTGCAAACTGATAATTCAAATTAGCTGTACCTTTTGCCGAATATTTTTTTTAAAAATTTATCAGAATCACCAGGACAACAAAAGCTCAATATTTGCATGCCTTAAAAACGGATCTGGGAAATACATCTACATGTATTAGGCAACAGAATGTGACATGGGCAACATTTATGAGATAAATATAACACTGAGTGTCATTCTAGTTATGAATCATTCAAACCTGTATAATTTGACTGTCAATGGCTTTTACAGGACGCATTGCTTTCAACAAACGGCCATCTGCACCACAACACCTGAAGAAGGAGAAAGACAGCTTTGTTGCTTTATAATATATAGAGGACCACCTGCGTAGTTTCCCCTTGTCAGTTGTGCCGAATGAACTGCCTGGTAAGGAAAGCTGTATATCCAAAGTTCCGTTTATATATCGACATGCACGTAAAAGATCCCTTGGCAGTAGCGCCACTGTCTGGGCAAAATGTCCTTAATAAATGACCTGGGGCGGTATTTATAAAAATTCTAAGAGTTGGAATCAACTCTTAACTGTCAAAAATTACTCCTAACTTTGTATATTTCCCTTAGACCTATTTATAAAACATTTTACTTTAAGAATTACTGCTAACTATGACACATATTTAGGAGTCCTCCTGTAGCACTCCTAACTTGTTAAAAGTACTCTTATCTTGGTTAACATGGCCGTCCGTGTACGCCGCCTAAGAGAGTTTAAAACAAGAAGAGATTTCTTTGTGGAGTACAACAATGACGAGTTGACAAGGAGATATCGAATGGACATGGGTGGGATTCTTTTTGTGACAGATTTAGTTTGGTTAGGACCCAAGTCTTACATTTAGCTAAAAGTTACTTCTAAGAGCCTTTATAAACATTTCTAAAGAGTAACTTTTAACTAAATGTTGTTTTAGGAAGTCTTAGATTAAAAGTTAAGAAAACTCTAAGAATTTTTATAAATACGGCCCCTGGTATAAAAACTATTCCGAACTATACTAACTCATTGTTGTCGGAGTTCTATGGTCCCAACATTTAACTACTACTACTTAGTAAGTAAGTTAAAAATTATTCACTAAGTAGTAGTAGTATGCTGGTGCTTTAACGTCTGCTTCCGCATAAGTGATATCGCAGACAAGAAATAGGAGAGCCGAAGCTGCTTCCTGACCTCTTCTTTACACTCGGCAAATCTCGACAGATTCCGGTACCCTACATCTAGACTCGGATGTATGACGAATTCTGCCATTTTGGAACTATTTTAAAGGAACTGGATAAACAATGGCTGTCCCCATGTAGTCATTATCATCCGGGGGTTCTGGGTGACCGAGACTAGCCCCCCATGGCTGCCATTTTGGGACTTTTTTGTAAAAGCGGAACGTTTTCCTGTTAAAGTAAATTGGTAGTCGACAACCCACATCGCAAATGTATGGTCGTGGGTACATATCAATTACTATCATACATCCGAGTCTAGATGTAGGTTACGGAGGGTACCGGAATCTGTCGAAGTTTCTTCTTCTTTTGGTGTTTAACGTCTGCTTCCACTTAAGTGATATCACAGACAAGACATAGGAGAGCCGAAGCTGCTTCCTGATTTTTAGAATATGATTTTGCAATCTTTCGAGGTTTGCCGAATGCTCTTCTTTATACCCGTGGCCCTGGTTAGATATCCAGATGATTACACAGCTGGCTATTACGTAATGCTAGATTAGCTTTCGCTACAAACTGCTTACAGGGCGTCATATGATTTAACTATTTGTCATGTTAGCTGACATCTCTAAGGTGCCATAATATCTTTAAGATAGTATTCTCCTATTGTGTAAAAAAATGTTTAGTACAAATTTCTTCACAAGACAACAGGCAACAGTAATCATCTATCTGATAAGGATTTAGTTAATACCACCACATGTCAAAGGTGCCATAATATCTTTTCGATATTTTCTCCTATTATGTAACAATATGTTTAGCATCGTAATAGTATTTACCGTTTTAATAGTTCGGTGTCAGTAGAACCAAAACTATCACCTACACCCACAAACCCACCCGATAATACAGCTACCACTTCTTGTAATTGTGGATTTGGTTCTGAATAGCCTGCCAAATAAATAGAGAATTAAGAACATAAGTGTCCACCCGTTATTATAGAATGTTCATGACCATGAAAGTCTGGTTCTAAATAGACCAAAAAGAAGTTTGGAAACAATTGGAATTACCATTCTTAAAGGTTTTTTACGAAATATTTAATACACTTATTGTAAAAGGACACATCGAGTTTCTCTGTTTCTCATTGGGGTTGGATTGCGTGCGTGCTGTTTCATAAAGCGTAGCATTGAGTCAATTGGCGTGGTTTCGAATCTTCGGTTGTATGTGACAAGGAGTTGAATCACTATTCCAATGTCATGGTTTTTCTCCGGGTCCTCCGGTTTCCTCCCACTGCTAAAGACACCCACGCGCAAGCGAATTATTGAAATAAAATTAAACCATATGTTAGTCCTGAAATGACCTGGTTTGGATAGGGTGGACGTTAATCCCCATTTCTCTCTCTCCCTCCAATGTATGTCATTACCTGTTTGACCAGTTTTAGTTTTGAATACACCTTTAGCCGCACCAACCTGTACACCAGATGTAAACAGGGAATTTATACCTATCCTCCATTGGTCACCCTGACTACCATATTCATCACTAACCCGCACCTAAATATTTGGAAGAACACATCAGTCAGTAACGTTTCGGATATCTTAAAATAATATAGGACAAAATATGAATGACAATCTATCAGCTTCCCTCAAAACATCCCAATAGTATTCTTTGAGCTTGAATTGATGCCGGACATTTTGTCGGCGAAAATTTAAGAAATGAGAGGGGATCATTTCCTATTAAGATTTAAGGTAAGGAAGCCGTCATGCCCTCGTTTTTGGTAACTTGCTGTGGGCCGTTTCGGGACTCGGGCGTCTTCTATAAAGTTCAAAAAAATAACAACTGCAGGGGTCTATGCCATTTGATGTTTTATGGGTCTAATGTAATAACTTTACCTGGGTAACAGCAGGGTTGACCATAGCGTGCAATATATGTCTTGGATAAGGATCGGTATATATAATAGAGATGTTATATTTTAAACCAGCCTTTTCCATCTGATTCAACCAATTACTGGCTAGATACAAGTCGGTTTTAGTGGAATTCATAGATAAGAACACTTCACTCATACCACCCTAGAGCGTGAAAAAAGAATAAAAAAGTCCATGAAATATACCATTGAATAGACCATGAAATATACCATTGAATAGACAATGAAATATAACATTAAATAGACAATGAAATATAACATTGAATAGACAATGGAATATAACATTGAATATACCATGAAATATAACATTAAATACACAATGAAATATACCATTGAATAGACAATGAAATATAACACTAAATACAACATTGAATATAACATTGGATAATATAACATTAAATATAACATACCCTATAGCATTAACAAAGAATTAAATAGACCATGAAATATAACATTGAATAGACAATGAAATATAACATTGAATAGACAATGAACTATAACACTAGATACAACATTGAATATAACATTGAATAGACAATGAAATATAACATTGAATAGACAATGAACTATAACACTAGATACAACATTGAATATAACACTGAATATAACATTAAATATAACACTGAATAAACATTAAATATAACACTGAATTTAAATATAAAACGTTAATAGAACATTAGAAGGGAGAGTAGACAGTAGAACGGATTAAATCTCTTAGAATGGGATTAAAATAAAATGGTCGATTACATAAGATTTTATATGTTGTGATAAAGGTCGATCTTTGTTGGAAAAGTTTTACATCTATTATTAAAGCCATATCTGATTTTGATACAGGAAGCCACGAAATCCACTGGCTCGTGGTCAACAACCAACTGACTAACAAAGAAAACAGAATAACACAGACAATTCGAAATATGTCGAACTGAAAAGTGTTGCATCAATTTGACATGGATTGTTTAAGAGAGCAATAATGAAACAACATTTATGCACTGGGGGAACAACTTATATTCGCCCATACCGATTTGCACAGATAAACGCAAACTCGGTGTAAATTGTAATAATCGAACTCAATAAATTTCATAAGTTCACTCACTTGTACAAATGTAACAATGCCCACAGATTTGGCTTCTTGAAATAGATCATCCCAAAATTGCTGCAAATAATATTATTCACACTAATAATGCATTTCATTAGAAGGAAACAATAAAGTTATAAACATATCTAATATGAGTCAGATGACTTTTTAAAAAAAAATTAGAATCAAGAACTAATTGTCTGGTTCCATACAATTGGACATTTTCTTTCTATTTTTAAATAAAAGCCTATGGCTTCACTAATTTATCAGGCTTGTTTTAAAGTCAATAAAGTGCCAATGCTCAAACCAGCACCCACAGCCAGATTTTAGTATCTGTGCGACGAAGACTCTGGCGACTACACCAAAATACTAATGTATGCGGAACTCTGATAATTACTCTTTGCTGCGATGTATGCCCCCCCCCCCTCGACAAAATCCTGGATCCGGGCCTGGTGCGGCTCATGTGTCGCTCACTCTTAACAATAGAACCGGGTGTAGGCGAGACCCACCTGATCATTTGGAAGAGCTATCTCATTTTCAATCACAAAGTCATATTTTCCCCCATTTTGTTTGGCATAAACATTGTCAGGCGACCTTAAAATGGAATACAAATATAGGTTTAAAAACTCATTTGGAAGAGCTATGCCATTTTCAATCACAAAGTCATATTTTCCTCCATTTTGTTTGGCATTATTGTCAGGCCACCTTAAAATGGAATAAAATATAGATTTTAAAAATCATATACCCTTAGATTAAAGTACAGTACACGTACTCTGATTCAAAACATCTTAATCAGTCTTCAGGTTATAATGCAATGAATTCAAATTGAAACGCAAGTCCCAACCGGGATATATTTTGTGCCAAAAACACTGGAGAAAATAGCATTTTGTTATTCACTATAAATAAATGGGAGATTTAGGAACAGGAAAATGCCTATGTGCGTCCGGAATCATAAGGTCTGTTATTGAGTCAAGTGGCGTGGTTTCGATTCCGAATTATTGAAATAAAATAATGAAACCCTATGATAGTACAGAAATGACCCTCAATTCTCAAGTTGCTGTGACATCTCGTAAGTGCAATACTAGCCTGTATACGACACCTTATAATTTCGCCCCGAACGATCAAATCCACAAGGGAACACTGACTATAGCGACAACCGGACTTTAGTTTCTAGTCTTTAATCATATCGTTATTTCGAGACAATGCTGGTTATAAGAATTGGCTATGTTATTGCTTACCATATTCCAGCATACGCCGCAAATTTTAGACCAAAGGCTTTGTGGAGATTCCTGGAAAGGATTAAATGTATATTAAAAAAGACATTTTCGACCCAAATATTGAAACTTTTAATCAATTAATTTATTTAAGGCCTCTTGTTCTCTAAAACTTTCAAAGTGTCCCTATGTAAAGGTAACACAACGAAAAAAGCTGAGGGGACTTACTCTAATCCGAGAGGAAAGGCTGTAGACGGTGAAGTCCAGTTAAGTATTTTATTGTCTTTCTTTACATACCACCAATCATCTAATTCTATGTATCTATAATATAAAATAAATCACAACATACTATAATATAAAATAAATCACAACATATCTATAATATAAAATAAATCACAACATATCTATAATATAAAATAAATCACAACATATCTATAACATAAAATAAATCACAACATATCTGTAACATAAAATAAATCAGAACATATATATTATATAAAATAAATCAGAACATATCTATAATATAACATAAATCACAACATATATAATATAGCATAAATCAGAACATATATAACATAGCATAACTCATCTAACTCTATATATCTATAATATAAAATAAATTAGAACATATATATTATATAAAATAAATCAGAACATATCTATAATATAGCATAAATCACAACATATATAATATAGCATAAATCAGAACATATCTATAATATAACATAAATCACAACATATATATATATCACAAAGCATAACTCATCCAACTCTATATATCTATAATATAAAATAAATTACAACATAATCTATAATAGAAATTAAATCAAAGCATATATATAATATAACATAAATCACAACATATATAATATAGCATAACTCATCTAACTCCATAGATCTATAATATAAAATAAATCACAACATATCTATAATAATATAAAATAAATCACAACATATCTATAACATAAATTAAATCAGTTTTATTAACATTGGTTACTTTTAAGCGAAAATTTCATTTTTTCTAAGAAAATCAAAACATATTTATTTAAATGTCTTTTACTAAAAAGGCTGTCAACTCACTCTTATATGATCATAGGCATCATACTAACATTAAAAAATCATTCACATACAAATTTAAATTATTTTCTACTCGCCCTGAGCTTCTCAACGTTTAAAAATGAAGTTGAAAATGATATTCTTGCCAATTTCTCAACTTGCAATAGTTAATTATAGGATTAATTGGATTATTCTTTAACAAGGAAGGACTGCTTACAGATACCATTTTTTTAGGGTTTTATTTAATTACAACTTGAAAATTGGCTATTCCAGCTTTAAGAGAAGAACGGTGTTATTCATGAATACAGTAGGTTTAGGGCTTCGAGGTAGAATTGATTTATTTATTGTCATCGGATTCCCCCTGGCAGACGGAATACGAAATAAGAGTGGGTCGTAGCGCCGCTGTTTCGATACAATTTCCCTCACAGCTCACTTTATACGTCCATCTTGAATACCCTGGTCGGTGCAGAAAAGTAGGACGTTAAATTCCATTTCACTCCCCTACGACATCCGTTATTTGAGTTATTTTCGTCTTCGTATTTTATTTTTGATATCAACTCGCTAAAGGTGCACTTTTTTCAACAAATCAAAAAAATCGACTATTATAATATTGACCCAAATCAAAACGGCGTATTTATGTTAAGTCTCTTAAGAAACTAACTTACGTATAATGGATGTTATCAGCGACTGATTGTTCATATATATTGAAAATATTTTGAATGGTTTGATCGTACGTTGTACTTGATTCTGTTTGGCTAGTGTAATAAGCTGAACCTGAAAAAAAATCAGAACATAAAACATATCGGTATTTTCTGCTTATACACACATAAGTATGGAAGCCCATTAGGGTCAATCAAATAAAAAAAATATTCTGACTATCTTGAGATTACATAGCTATTGAAATTACAAGATAGTCAGAATACTTTTTTTATTAGAATATTCGTTTTTTCATTTGATTGACCCTTGTGGTCTTCCGTACATAAGACATATACTGTGCTGATGCGTCTACTATGTAATTGACAGTGGGATCATGAGCTATGGTAATTCCAATTTCATTAACCAACAGACTCAAACCAATTATTATAGTCTAGTTTCGTTTTCACACCCCACAAATATCTTGCCAAATTATGGATTGCGTTGACCCAATTGTCTTGACTAAAACATATACAAGTCATAGCGAGATATCACCTGTTGTATTGTGTATCAAATTGACCAGAGACGTTTTACTTACCTGGTGATGTCCAGTATCCTAGGTAGGAACTTGTCCAGTCATATTGTGACTGTGGGTGGAACAAATATCCTAAGACATCATAGCTCTACAACAATTTAATAATATAATGTTTAGTATTATTTGAGGGACGAGGGTTTTCTGTCTGTTATAATCCAACATACTTTCAAGTAAACAACCTAAGGGGCAGGAGCGTGACCGTCTTAACAACAGTAACGGCCTATCGGCAAAGCAGTGCACTGGAAGCCCATCATCACAACCAGGCGCGCAGATAAAATTAAACTTATATACGAGTGTTTAAACATTAAATAAGTATCTGTACAGCGCTCAAAACAATACTGAATGGGAGACGCTCAATTTTCAAAACTATTGATAATCTCTTGCGAGCAAACAAAACTATACTAGCTAATATAATAGAATAATAAAATTTAAATACACAACAAGATTATTGGGGCTTTTGGTGGTTATAGCCACAGTAAAAAAAACTCCCGTTCAAAGAAAGCGGGCCCAACTTTAATTTAAATGTATTGATCTAAATTTCGGACGCCGAATCTAGCATAATATATTGGGGTAAATGATGACTAATCCCTTTTGAATACCTATTCTGGACTAATAATAATAATAATACTATACACACATACCCATCCTATGCCGTCAGTAAACAGAGCTATCGTCTGATAGCTAAAATTAGCGGGAATTTCATTGACTCCACCCATAATTCCCCAGTACAGGATGTTGTTGGTTTTATCGTGCCATGACGATAACGCCATGAAGTTATCAGCTGGTGATGTCAATATAGTTCGGCCAGTATGATCAAATATAGCAATAGGCCCAGAACCTTCCAGACTGTCCTGAATCTGGGCTGTTTTATTCCACCTAGAAGTAAAAGAAATATTACGGAAGCCCATTAGGGTCAATCAAGTGTAAAAAAAATCTGTCTATCTTGTAATTACAAAAAAGCCCAAGATAGCCTATCTTGTAATTACAAGATGCGAGAAGCTCGTGAATAATATAAATAAAGATCGAGTAGTTGTTTAATTGGGACACTGTGTCTAGCAAACTCACACAAGAACACAATGTATGGCTGGTAGATCCAGTAAGCTAGGGCTATTGGGTTAAGTTAGGCCATGATCATCAATAATTCAAAGGTAGTCTATATACGATGCTAGAAGTAATCGTAATTCATTCATACAGTATTTACTACGTAATCGTTATTCTCGTATCTTTAGGTGCATGGGACAAAAACAGATAAAATTGGAATTTGAAATAAGGGGGGGGGGCGTAGCACTGCGATCCGTCAACATGTTCCTCGTTGTACACTACATGACATGATAAGCAAATCGTCATTGGCCCAGTGGGCGCCGAAAACCTTTAAGCACCTTTTTATTTCAGAACATCTTTGGATAATGTCCTATTAAATTATAATCTCAGATAAGTTAGTTAAAATCTAATTAATAGTTTCTATAACATTTCACACATAAAGATTTAGCCCTAGTGTGTTTGTGATCAGTTTTAACTTACCTTCCAATGTTATTGCGAGAACCGATGAATTTATTACTATATGTTAGATACCCAAGAGGTAACAAATCACTGTCCATTTTAAAACCCGGGAAACCACAGATAGTCTCCCATTCATTATAACCTTGTGTTCCAGTGGCACCATTAACATATCGCTGTAATAAAGGGCAAGGACAGACATATGGCTTTAATAAGTAAACGAACTGTGCGCTCGCTGCTTGAGATACTTCGTGTTTGGGGAGAGAGAGAGACAGAGAGAGAGAGAGGGGGGGGGCTTTATGATACAGCACATACATGCTAATCATTCGGCCATCCACCCCCACCCCCCGAGAGGGAGACATGGGGTTTAACACTCGACATAAACTAGATCATTTCGGGACTACCATATTTTGGTTTAATTTTATTTCAATTATTCGCTTGCGCCTAGGGGTCGTTAGCAGTGGGAGAAAACCGGGGGACCAGGGGAAACCCGCGAGGTGGTCAGGCGACCCTACTCCCTGTCACGTACAACCGGGGAATCGAAACCACGCCAGTTGACTCAATGACAGGCTTTATGACACAGCACGCATATGCTAACCATTCGCCCCCCCCCCATCCGAACAGGGCAGGGAGAGGGGTTTAATATAGGCTATGCCTGTTCCCCATACAAATCTGAATAAAAATATTGCTTATAAAAAAAAACAGGGCAGGGAACCTACAGGGATCGATGTTATAGGTGTGTCACTTACCACTACGAATTTAACCGGTCCAGAAGCGTAAGAACGTATACTGGCTATTATTTCTGTATCATTAGCCTCATAGTGTATGTCTTTAGATACATAATATCCTAAAAGTGAACGCTCGTATCCATACGATTCGGTCACGTTAATAAATCGCAGGCTGCCCGCTTCTTGTGAATATCGTGTACCTTCAATGTAGAAAAATGGCGGAGCACCGACTAACCAGGTGGCGTTGTCGACGTTTAGACGATAACTGCCATCTTTTACATCAACTTGGGCTGATAGGTGGATATAAGAGGACTCTGAAAATAAATTTGAAAAATAAATGAACAAACGACGGTTCTAACTTAGATTATATGGAATGGAGATTAACGTTCTGCTCCATGGGGGTTAATGAAGAACGGCGTTCTTATGTCCGTGCAATGGCGTTTCCGCCTAGTATTATTAGAGGTGTCAGTGGTTCTTTTACGTACACGGGTCCCGGTTGTATGTCAACCACCAGACGCTACACCTTGCCAGGGTAGTGACCCCCAACCCCACTATAGACAATGCAAAATCACGTTGGTAAACGTTTCGATCAGGCCAAGTCGCCACCCTCCATCACTGGCGAGGGAAACCACGGTAATAAATCAAATGGGAAATATTTTAGCCAACACCTGGATTATTGGTTAGCCAGAAAGTCAATAGTGATATCTGGAACATCGTATATTTTACAAATTATGCTTTAATAAAATAAAAGAGGTGGGGAATATCCATATTCATCAGCTCAGTTAAATCCCATTTCATTTTATTTCACATCATTTCATATCAATTATTTTATTTATCACAGTGAATGTTTTATTATTGACTGATAATCATATTGAATGATAAGAGCAACAACAACAATATTTTTTTTAAAAAAACGTAAGTGACAGATAGATTGTAATGTCTAGTAAAGTTATGTTGAAAGTACAGTTGACCCCATGAGAGAGAGAGATAGAGATAGAGAGAGAGACATAGGGGGGAGGGGATAGATCGGGTTTAACGTCCACTCGACACAAACTAGGTCATTTCAATAAAATTTAAAAGTGGGAGGAAACCGGACCATCCTGAGAAAACCCACGATGTTGGACAGGCGACCGAACTCCTTGTCACGTACAACCGGGGATTCGAAATCACGCCAGTTGACTCAATGGCAGGCTTTATGATACAGCAAGCATGTGCTACCCCCCCCCCCCCGGCTATAAGGAAGGGGTTGGACCCGCATCGTCCGCAAACGTATTATGCCAGTTGACTGAATGACAGGCTTTATGATACAGCACCCACGTGCTATCAACGGGGGGGGGGGGGCATTTCCTGGATCCGCCTCTGCTTATCCACCCAACCCCCAAGATATGTTGAAAGTACAGTTGTTGACCCACTGATTAGTTTGTTGTTGTATATGGATATAGATATATATGACAAATATGCCAGAAACAAATTATGGTGCCTTACCTGAACAAAGAATGAAACCTATAAACAATATCGAAACGATGAGTTCAATTTTATCTGTCATTTTGTTGAACGGTCAGCTAATAGCTAGAACTGTGCCACGAGTCCCAACACTGGCTAAGAGTTTTGTGGATTCACGTTGCTTTAGTCTGTGTTGATGGACTGTCGGCTATTAGTTACGACTGCAGCTTATCAGATCCGAGGGTAAGATTTTTATGATTCACGGTGTTATCGCCCGATTTAATGGGCGGCCATCTATTAGTTACGACAAATCAAATCCGACCACTTAGTATGATTTCTGCCGGTTCACTATGGTATAGTTCGTTATCTGGTTTGACCTCAATCCCTTATTCACCTAGATTTTACATTTATTTACCCAGTGGTGATTAATCGATTGATTAGTTGAGGAAGGGAGAGGGAGTGTTTTAATTTAAACTTATCAGTGATGTTAAGGGGGAGGGAGTGTTTTAATTTAAACTTATCAGTGATGTTAAGGGAGAGGGAGTGTTTTAATTTAAACTTATCAGTGATGTTAAGGGAGAGGGAGTGTTTTAATTTAAACTTATCAATGATGTTAACATATCAATGAAAGAGGAGAGAAAGAGAGAGAAGGACAGAAACAGGATGGGGGGGTTCAATTTAAACTTATTAGTGATGTTAGCATAGCAACGGAGATAGGTGGATTAGTATCCCCGGTTGTACGTGACAGGGAGTAATGTCACCTGTCCAACCTCGTGTTTTCTTCAGATCCCCCCGGTTCCACCCACTACTAAAGACCATATAACGTCCACTCAACACAACTAGGTCATTTCGGGACTAACATATGGTTTAATTTTATTTCAATAATTCGCTTGCGCGTAGGGGTCTTTAGCAGTGGGAGGAAACCGGAGTTCCCGGAGGAAACCCACGAGGTTGAGAAGGCTCGCCTATCTCCATGTCACATACGCTCACACCAGGGCTCGAAGCCACAGCCGAAAGCCAGAGAGAACATCCATTATCGTACGTAGACCTTACCGTGGGCCGATCCTCATTCCTCGTCATCTACAATTTCAACACCAGAACAGAACTGGCGACAAAGGCAATGGACAATTGTTCTGATCACAGCTGAGGGTCGGTTTTGCGTATCAACTGCAGATGACAGGACCAGAATATGACCTCGACGTAGCTAGCTGTATTCTGTTCAATGGAAGGAGGCGCATGAGGGGGGGGGGGTCTGAGCATAATGGTTTGGTAGGAATCGTCTGAACCAGAGGTTGGGTCTTGTGGTGTTCCAAAATCTTGGTCCAGGGAGATAAGGCGACATCACAGTAGTGCGCTATATCGATCAAACTTTCGCAACCCCCCCCCATCCCACACATCATACCACATGTCGCACGTCATCGAAACAATGTTTTCCAGCATGACAACGCCCGTGCCAACACCGCCAGAGTTCCTGGTGACTTTGTACAGCAGAACGGTATCGACGTTATGCACTGGCCAGCCCTTAGTCCGGACTTAAACCCGATTGAACATCTTTGGGATGAAATTCAGAGGATGTATTGCGCCAGGCTTTTCTGAAAGCGGGGTTCCAGGTGCCAATAGCGTTCATCAATCGTCTGGTTCACTCCATCCATGTACAGACACTTTGCGCTGCTGTTATTGACACTCGCGGTGGACACACCAGATACTGATGTATAGACTGTGTACAGACCCGAAACCTTCTCGTAATGTCTTGGAATTATGATGAATTAATCGCTTATAATGTGTCAATTACATACTGTTCCCAAAAACTTGCTTTGATCCATTTAGCAAGTCGTTTTTTAGAATGATTAAATAAAAGTGCCTTTCTGATTTTGAAATCGTACTTATTTTTTTTTTGCTGATTACTATATATACTTACGTACATGTTAGTGAAACACACTTCAATAAATAAATTTAAGACTGTCATTAAAGTAATTACTTGGAATACAATAATGTTAATGAAGCTGTTTCCAGAGGTCATATACTAATCACTTCGGTAAGATTTTGTTTGTCTATGTCCATTATATATATTGTGACTATTTTATCGAGGTACACAGTGCTGAGGTGCTACGTTCAAAAATGGAGGAGCCACGGTGCCCCGGGGAGATTGGAGGAAATAGAAGAGGAATTAAATGTGATTTAACGTCCTGCTGTTCTGCTTTGGTGAAAACCCGAGGTTCCGTGTACACGTTGGGGTGCATGCACGTACATGAACACTTGACAGCTAGAACCCAATTGTTGTTCTGGAACAATGTGTCCCATAGCAAACTGTAAATTCGCCTTTATTGGCTCGATTGATGCAGAGCGTTAAAACCAATTCAATTCATTCATTTATAAATATCATTTTAAACAACACCAGATCACAACCAAGTAAACCCAGCAAGGGCTCGACGATGGCGCTTTGAGGTTGCACACATCACCCTTTACCTTGAATTTGCATTTGACACACACAACTGCTTTAGGGTTAAAAAAAACAAATTTGGAAGTTGCATTGAAAACGAAAGATATGGTAATTGTTAAAAAAATATTTCATTTAGAATTAACCAATTCGAAAATACAGTCAAACACGTAAGTTACGTTTCCCAGATTGACCCTCACCCCCAGCAACAATTAAAAACATCACTGGGTTTCATTCACTTCATTTATTACTCAGTTATTACTCATGATCACCTGACCCCTGAACCCACCAATTCTCTCAAACACAAAAAAAATCAAAAAAATCAATGTAGAATGTGGGCAATCACGTTTCTATGGTCCAATAAATAGGGTATAAATTATTACTTCTACAAAAGCGAGGAATAGTAGTACTCCTGTCGCTCTATGGAAGTCGCGTAACGCTAATCTGCCACACACTAGTTTGCAACACGGCACTTAATCGGATATGTGACACTACCCAGTACCCTTCTAGAACGTCACTTTCGTCACTATAATATACTTCACGTTGTGTTTCCCAATAGTTAAAATTTGGGGATAAACATATTGTTCTAAACAGACATGTATATAACAATGATAGAAGAAAACATACAAGTTAGTTCTCAATCTTGTTTAAATTTATAACGTTTATAACAATATATGGAAAGGCCTACTCTACGTGTTTGAAACTTGTGTCTGATCCTTTTAATTTGTGTCAATAAAATATGTTCAAATTAATTACAAATTAGATTATACATCAACAATCTACATTGATAATATAGAATGGAATTAGTCACTTTGCAAAGATTTAAACACAATGTACTAATAATGAATCCGCATGCTCATATTTCTAAGAATTAGTGGGGACTGGGTAGTTTCTTTGGTGATTAATCATATGGGTACCAAAAACTTGATAACCAGACGTTTGACGTCACTGAACCAGTTTATGTCCTGGGGCCTGTTTCACGAAATTTTAATTAAGATAAAATCCGAATTTTAGTAATTTGATTGGATAATTTTAGATTGGTTTTATTGCTTAGCAAATCAAAATTGAAGTATCTACTAAAATTTGGATTTTATCTTAATTAAATCCGAATTTTAGTAATTTGATTGGATAATTTTAGATTGGTTTTATTGCTTAGCAAATCAAAATTGAAATATCTACAAAAATTTGGATTTTATCTTAATTAAAATTTCGTAAAACAGACCCCAGGTCGCCTGATTAAGCCGTTCAAGATAGCTAAAATCCTTACACGTCTGTAATATCGATATAAACTCGAGTCAATCGGTAGTACGGCAATTAATTCAATAGAAACATCTCAATAGAAACTCGAGTCAATCGGCAGTACGGCAATTAATTCAATAGAAATATGTCAATTTAGTCGGTAGTATATAAATACATTGTTGAACTGATAAATAATTTAAACCATCTGTCTTGTAGACTCTTTGTTACATCTTTAAACAAGCGCTATAATTTAACGGATGGGTAGGCGTCTTGGCAGATTGATCAAATTAATAGTCCCAAATGGGAGGACACGTCTACAATTTCAGTTTTTCACAAATAAACTTCCGAAGGTCGTTACACGGCTGATCATTCCAATCCACCGTGGTTGATTCCAAACAATCTTCGTTACCTCCATGATTGTCTGGATTCCCATATTTCCATTTGAGTGGTTGCACTGTAGATCCATCATTCCACTTCCATTCCCCTTCTGTATTTATGTCATTAGCACCAATCCAATAACTTTCTTCTAAGTACCGTAATAAAAAAAACAATAATAAAAACCAATGAGTTTCCCAGCTAATAAAAGAGTGAGAGAGAGAGAGAGAGAGAGAAATGGAACTTAACTTCCACTCGATATAAACTACATCATTTAGGGACTAACATATTTTTTAAAAATTTTATTTCAATAATTAGCATACGCGTTGGGGTCTTTAGCTGTGGGAGGAAACCGGGGGACCCGAAGAAAACCCACGAGGTTGGACAGGCGACCCTACTCCGTGTTACGTACAGCCGGGGATTCGAAACCACAGACGTTAATTACCCCTCACCCCTCGCCTTTCTGTCTCTATTTCTGTCTGTCTGTCTCTCTCTGTCTCTTTCTATCTCTCTATCTCTTTTGAAACTACAACACTAGACTGTAAAATCTAAAGAATATTTATAAGACAGTTCGTTACCCGAACCTGTAAAGCAGATAGGACCAGACGTACCTTAATATATGCTATATCATACCTGGAGATAATTGATCGTTTATTACCGCATATTTCAGAACTACATCATCAGGCGTCATGGTGATGAGTTGACCGCCATCTTGTGAACACGTGGTGTTTGCATCAAACCAAGTTTGTGCAAAATTGTATACTTTCATACAATATTGTCCAGCATGCAAAGGGTAGTCTGTGGAACAAAATAAAACAGTAAATGTTAAAATTTCGATGAGGTTCCTCAACATTCCTAACTTGGGTCCATAGTGTGTGAAGGAGACGTTTGGCTGGCCTGGCGGTCCTTTCGTCGACCTTCCCACCCCCTCATCAAGGATTTTAACATACTGCACATAGTGATCCATTAATTTCATGTTTGATAACCTCCATTTAAAACGCTCACATGATCATTTTTTTAGGGCGAGACTTATCGACTGGACTACTGCTTTGTTTAATCAACAGAGTAACAATAACGGCTAAAAAAACATATTTAATTTCATTCAATATGACAATAGAAGGGAAATAAATATATCTAAAAATTTCTAAAAGCATTATCGGTGTTTTTTTACTAAAATCGTCGATGTATGGGTTATATAGGTAAGGGCCTGTCCTCGGGCAGAGCTAGCTTTAGACAGGCAGCCTTAGTTTGGGATGTGATTTTAAGGCATGGCAAGGGGCAACATATAGTCGTAGGATTTCGATATTGTCCCCATAGCACACTGTATGGTGTATCCCAGGTCTTCACTAGCCCACTCGGATCAGAACAGTAGGAGGTAAAATCCCATTTCATTTCATGACTAGCTCATAATCCGAGCCATTTTAATTATTTAAATGTAATAAAAATGGTAATTTAGTCAAAAATCTTAGATGCAGTATTAAGATTGGTGTGGGAGCTCTGTACAAAGACGCAGCTTCTTGGTTTTCGATCTAATCGTTGCCGTAGATTTTGCATTCATTCAATTCCTTCAAATACTACATGTTGCAATTTAACAACAAATTTAAACTGTATTCTTTTCTTCCCGTTGTTGATGTCATGGTTCAGTCTTACAAATGCATTGATTTTTTATTTTGTTCTAAACTATTGAGGCCTATTAATCCAAGATGTAGACATAATATTAATTCAATCTTTATTATTATAAACATTATTAGTTTTCGTTTGAATTGACAGAAACAAAAAATATCAATTGGGAGGGATATTGTTTTTTTTTTTTGTTTTTTTACTTATTATTTCTTCAGCCTAGATGGATAAATGATTCGCGATGTTTCTTTTTTGTTTCTTTTTTTCATTTGACTTGTTAACACCTCAAAGTATTTAAAGCGAGAATTTCAAATTTTCTAAGAAAGTCAAAACATAATTATTTCTATTGCTTTTGCTCAATAGGTTATCAACTTACTATTATACGATCATAGGCATTATTTCACACCCTTAAAAGTCTATGACACATGAATTAAAACACAATTGCCTCCCCTGTTTTGCTATTGACAACATGCGTCAGTGATTTTCCAACGTTGAAAATGATATTTTTGCCAAGTTCTTAGCTGACAATAGGGAATTATAGGATTAATAGGAATATTCCCTACAACGATAGGACTGTTTATAGATACCATTTATTTTAATACATTTTAATAATATAATTTGAAAATTTGAAATTGCAACTTTAACAATTCAGACAAATCTGTCGATCCATATTTAAGTTAAAAGAAAACCTCAAATATAAAATTATCCTGAATTGTAATTTTGTTCAAGAAACTGTAAATAATTGTTATTACTTCGTCTGTGTAGATTTATTAACACAGATACGCGAAAATTTAAAGGAGCTAAGTCAATATCATCCAAAATCGTCGACAATGAAAACACGAATTATTTGTCAATTCAAAAAAACATATATTTAATATTTAAGACAAAAATTTAAAAAAAAAATACCATTGGTACACGAATCGTGTACCATAATGCGTTTCAGGCCAAATTTAACGAGGGGCTTAAAAACAAGGCTAGACGGTGACGCATATTTTTATATGGAGACATAGAACCTGTAGACTGCAATAACCAGCCGCTTGAGATTTACTTTCGATTGAGACATCAGCGTATTTCGCCGAACATAAATGGTTTAAAATTAGATTAAAGACGGATATGATTGAATGTAAATCAGTTTATATACATTCATATTACATTATTATATGCGTTGTGACATGTCTTGAAATGACATTTAAAAATAGACGCCTTCTTCTATTATCAGCACCTAGCTTTTCTTCGTTTCGCCGTGAATTTTTTAGTAGAATAAACAATACGCCGGGAAATAAAAGATTCCAGTGTTGGTCACGGTGATAAATTTTAATAGACATATTAAGACAAACAACCTGGTCGTTATTTCAACCAAAACAAGTGAATACAATGACTCCGAACAAATCAAGTGATCTTGAATAATTAACTGTGCACTGAGGACGATCATCAGACACATCTTTGTTATTTTTATCGATTGAATACAAAGAAAAAAACTTCGCTACACAACTAGTGTTAAAAGGCCAATCCCGAATATAGTTTGGAGTAAAAACTGCTTAAAATACAGATACGACGTCACCCTTTAATGTTGGCGCGCCATTATTTCAAATAATCGTACGGGCAACTTTCAAGTCGTACCTTGTCAACTATTAGTCTCGAGTGACGTATTTCACTGTAAACGCACGTGTGGGGTGTCTGTTTTTTAAGTTGTTTAATGGCCTCGAGATTAAGACATTGTGTAATATATTGTAAAAAACATTCGGACCTCACGGTCCTCTTGTTGTTACAATATATTACAATCTCTCTCTCTCTCTGTCTCTCGAGATCTTATTTCTGAGACAATAAGTAATATATTGTAACAACAAGAGGACCGTGTTGGAAAACGAGGTTCGGAGACCTGATAGTCCATGGCACAACCACCATCCATATGATGGCTAATTGCAAGCCGCAATCGTTAAACACAATTTCTCTTTTTGTATATTGCTGCATTGAAAGGATTGGAGAGTCGTGCGCATTTTCGCTGAAATATTTCTTCACATGTAGACATAAAATGTAAATTTAAACCACCCGTCTTCAAATCTACACTCAAAGTTCTCTTTTTTAAATCAAGATAAAACAGGGTTTCAAGAACATGACTCACAAAAGGCCAAAACAGTGTTATTCCTGTATTTTCGCGGTATAAAATTTAACTGTTGTAGTGGATTTGTACAAACTAACAGAACCTGTTTCTCGGATTGCTTTTTCGTCGACAAACAAAAACATCTTTCGCTTTTATCGAAAATTCTGACAAACGTATGTTATCGACCCCCACCACCACCACACACACACACACACCACCACCACCACCATGGGGAAATGTTAGGGTATATGTTGCCTTTGTCTGAAGCAACGGGCAATACCCTAACTTTTGCGCTCGTTGTGTTAACACGTGATTGATTAGCATTGCCCAATCAGAGGTCGTGGCACATAACACACTGTAAATAAATATGGCAGCTTCCACAGAAAAAGAAATAGACAAGTTTACAGCCGTTGAAATGTATTTTATTTTTTCAATTGAGAAACTCGCGGGAAACACCCAAAAAGGCAATTGAAGGAGAAGGAATTCCTTGACATTGATCGAACCTTGAACTCTGCGACTCGATTGTCACATGTAGACATTTTAGCTAGAAGCGTGTGACTTGATAATCGTAACTATATTATTAACGAAGGAATTTGATTGGATCACAAGCTGGGCTTATACCCAATCAAACTTAGTGCCGAAATATATAGAGTATTACGTGAAGGGCTTGATAAGATGTACGTAGTTAAGGCGAGATCAAACCTTCTTTTGAAGATGGGTTTATTTTGCCTTTGGTACTTGTGTCTGATAGTGCTATTGTTTTATTGTAATGAGTGCCCTTTTCATGTGAGGCACATCTGTAACACATTTTAATAATGTCCTTTTACTTGGGGGCTTGTTCGAGGGAAATCAGAGCCCGTTACACATAGCTGCCGCGTAAGGAGAGCGAGTGAGAAATGGGGTTTAACGTCCACTCGACACAACTTAATCATTTCGGGACTTACACATGGTTCAATTTTATTTCAATAGTCGGAGCACCCGGGGAAAACCCACGAGTTTGGACACGCGACCCCACTCCCACCAGGAATCGAAACCACGAAAGTTGACCCGATGACAGACCTTATGATACAGCGCGCACGTGCTAATCATTCGGCCACCAACCCCCAACCCTCCACCTCCAATCTGGGACCTTCTGTTCCAGACATATAGGCCTACTGTGTGCCCGGAAAATCTTTTCAATATATAGTTTAGATTTCTTGAAGGATCTTGTGTTTTTATCAAATTTGATAAACATCCAAGTTTTCCTTTTGGATAATGCGGGATTAGTCTGGCCGCATTGAATTTAAATCTGAAACAATGGGAAATGTAGAATAGAGAGACTTACCCTCTTCAACATCAACATACGTCATCAGTCCTGAATCCGTCACATTGACATAATCTGCTAGTAGTTTAAAATTATAAAAATAACACGTTTTTCTATTTTCATGAAAGGCAAAGGCCGCACAGCATACCTTAACCTCCATGCATTCTTTGGCACAGAGTAACTTACTATTAGCTACCATCTGGCTATCGGCAACATCATAGTATCTATCAACATTTAATAGTCTGTATTTTGTAAAGCATAACAAACATTGAATCATATGAAACACTAAATAGAGCCTAGTATACATTGTAGGTTGAAAATCCGTAGAAAGGATCACTGTGTGTTTCTAATTGATTCATACTCTACCGAAGATACAAATATCATTATCGAACCAATCAGCTGTTTTATCTAAAAAAAATGGCCACTCGCGCGCATCGGTGTACTAACTTCGAACTGAATAATGTTGGTCAAAACTAATTACAAGTCATGCAGGGGCGGATCCACAACCACAAAAAAAAATTCAAAAAAATTCAACCCCTTTATATGAGAAAAAATTCACGTCCGCTCAGATTTGACAATATGAAGGGACCGAGAAACTTAAATCTAAAAAGACTGAATCTGACCCCAAAATTGCGAGTTTGTATACATTGAGTTGCGTCATGACTTCAATTCCATTGTGGACAAAAACAAATAGTCACAATTATCTATAACGTTGACAGCACAAATTGTCGTCGGGACCTATCGACCCCATGGCAAATCGCCTATTGACGACGGCATTTTTTTAAATACCGTACTGTATGAAACTATAAGTTAATTGAAATTTAACGCTGTTCGACTGCTGACGTTGAATATTGTTGCGTTTGCTTTTTAATTTTATTCACCCGAAGTCACCGCTTATGTTTTATTTCTATTGTTATTATTATTATACCTGAAGAGAAAATCGGGTAATTAGAGATTAACAATAACTTAAATTCATCATCAATCGATTTTTTTAACTAGCCTAATTGTCGAATTCCATTCCTTTCGTTTCTCCTTTTTCTCGCACACCAAGTAAGGCACCAAGTTTGGAATAAAAAACATTATTGTCGCCAGGAGGGTAAGTCTGATCATTGATTTTTGCTCTTCATATTGTAAAATGTTAAGAACAGCCATAATATGTTATCTGAAGATATTTTATTCCTCACCTGTGAAGGAAGCATTCCCCACCAACATTTTAAGGACATTTTATGCGATTTTATTGGCGATTTTTAGACCTGTAGTCTTGGAATTTAGCTTCCGTAAATACGTCAGAATGCACCAAATTGAATCTAATTTACCAAATGTTTCCAAGGGAGGGCCCTGATACCCCCATTACAACGTTTAGCGCCTTCGGCATTTAGTTAAGCAGTTATCCAATCTAGAAGCCCCCCCCCCTGCAAAGAAATCCTGGATCCGCCCCTGTTCTGTGTTCATTTTTCAGATTCGTGTCTATTATTGTTATTTTCTTAAACAATCATCTATTATTTATAAAACTGTCCATTTTTTCTGAAATGAATGGAAAGTTTTATAAATAATAGACGTCCATTGTTTTCCGAAAATAGCCGAAAGTTTTATAAATAATAGACGATTGTTTAAGAAAGCGTACATTCTCCTATGTACTGGTTAAAACATCAAAATGTGACGTCATATATATTTTTAAATTCTTTTTAATTGTACCCAGCTCTTTTAGATAAGACTCTCGTGCCCACCCACACACTCATAATATATTCTCGAAATGTCAATTTAGGACTTTTTCCATGTGTGTTTTTTTTAATGTGGTGGAAAGTGATAACTCTTTGTCTTGTTCGGCCCCATCAGCAACGGAAAGGCGATTTCCATCGAAGCATAAGGGAGTCAAATAGTAGTCTCGGTCACCCAGAACCCCCTAGTCTTCAACGTACGGAGGGTCTGGGTCGGTTCTCAATTGTTGACGAAGTTTACTGGATAATCTACCCCATAAAAAACCAAACTCCCGGTCACGCATGGGCAATGGAACCTATTGGTTAAAGTCTCGGTAAGTTATAGATCTTATGAAGCCGGGCCGATTTTGCTATATTCTATTGGCTAAAATCTAGGTTAGTGCTAGATCTTGTGAAGCCGGGCCGATTTTGCTAGATTTTATAAAGCGAGGTTGGAATGTATCCCACAATTCACTGGGCGCATCTATTATTAGAAACAAAATAGATACGTCGGAAGAAGCATGAATTGCGATGAAAAATTATAATTATGAGAAGCCATACGTCAGATTCATGATGAGAGGAAATTACTATTTCAATTAAAACCTTTACAAACAAAATTTTAAAGATTGTCATTGTTGACAAGCGAGTTGTTTTGATAGATTCAGTACGTGGTAACTTAAAAGACTGGATAATCCAGACAATGACCGACTTTCCGTCAAATTCTGAGGACCCATCCAGACTAATATTCGTAGAATATTTGTTTGGATGATAGAGACTAGTCAAATAGCCGATGCCGGCATACATCTCCCGTCAAAAGGCAAAACCTAGTAACTCACTTTTTTCTTATTTGGAGTAAACAAAAGAAAGCGTAATGAATGAATATTAAACCCCAGCTCATAAATTTATTTGACTATTGAGTTACCTGGTTTTGCTGTGATATTCTTGGCAAATGAAGGAAGTTGCTAGGTTGTGTCATGGATGCAACTGCTAACAAAATCAAAAGATTGGAAGATCTAGTATAACAACAGAAAGCACATACCCTAGTAACCTACAAATTTGGCCCTAACTCAATTTTGATCAGAAAGTGAGTTACTAGGTTTTGCCTTTTGACGGGTGACATCTGTTTCTCCAGTGACAGTAAGATATGCAATACAATCGACTTTAAGACATATAAGGTAAATATGCCTATTATTCCAAAAAAATAATCTACAGTTACATTTCATCATAGACATACAGCGAAAAACAAATCTCTGGGTACAAATTTCCAAATACAAAGAACACTGAAAAAAGAGCTGTTCAGTCGTGCATAGTATTCATTATTCACAATTATTTTCGATGGCAAGCAAAAATTAATATTGTGAGCTATTATGAACGAGGTGTGCGCCAGTTCTCAAATAGATTTGGCTATTTTTACTCCTATGGAAATAAAATGAAATTGCCCTACTTTAACGCATCAACGGACTTATGAAGACAGGCATACGCAATTCAATGTGCTATGTAGGGAAATCTTACCCGGGCAGTGGGGTTCCTGGAGTATACTTTCTTACTCACCCAGCGTCTTACTCTCCCAGTATACTAAAATCGCCGGTCAACTAATTTCGTGTCTCTTCTCAAGTCGAGGACGGGATGTATTTATAACATGGGGAAAACAACAAGGCATTCAAATTGGTCAAAAACCAGAAGTTCTTTTCAGTTAGTTGGGATTCAGTGAAGAGTATGCTCTAGGAACTCCACTGTTCCCCATATAGCACATTGCACGGCTAGTTTTGAGGTCCTGGTGTTATCCGAGAAAATTCCTCGGGATTTTACGGCATCGTTCCCCAATAGGCCTATCAATGTTGCAGGACTGTCACTGAGGGCGTTCAAATCGTTCGGGTCGGACGAAAACCGAGGTCCCATGTACACATTGGTGTGCACATAAAAGAACCCTCAATTGACAGATGAAGTTCGATATAAGAGTAAGCCGTAGAGCCTATACTGCATTTTACACATTTGATATTTGGTATGGGTTTTTTATAGAGCATCTTTTTCCGTTTGATTGAAATGTTTGACATTTGGGGGTGTATATAATTGTGGCATGTTGGGGTGCATCGTACATATTTGATAGTAAAACGTTACATATTGTAAGTTGTTTTTCTTCTTTTTTGGGGGGGGGGGGGTATATAATGGATCTTTTCATTTGATACTGGGTAGTTATATTGACTTCTTTTTTTTTCTTTAAAAAATACTGAAAGCACAGGAAATATTTGTTTTAATGGGCATCAAGTAAATAATGCATTTAAAACATAGTCAAATATCAGGTTTCTAAAAAATATTTCAAAAATATCAGGACGTTTCCTTTAAATGTTTAATTCAAATAAGTTGTCTATAAACCGGTTCAGGTTCGATAACCGGAAGCTCTGTGATATATTTCTAAGGTAAATATTGGATTTGTACATACCCTAATGATGTTTTCTTTTTCCACAATACATCTAGTTTCGACAGGTTACGATTGTGATATTCTCTTGTGTTAATTTAATCATGACACATAATTCTAGCATATGTAACCCTTTTATTATTAATGAAAGAGACAAAGGAAAACTTTGCAAATGTTTATGTCTCGATCCAGCGTCTAAATATTGACTTAGCCGACTTTGTTGGTAGCGCCACCTTGTGATCATTTTGTGGTTTACATAAACCCATTTCATTTCGTAAGCGAAAATTTGTGTCAAAATGTTGGCAAGTCGACTTTCTCGTCAACAGGCAAGCCGATTATTTAGCTTATTGAAAAGGCACAACAGTACCCTGGTTATTGCAGAACACAATAATGAGACGCTGACCCCGATTACGCTAAATACAGTAGCAGCCGCCAAGAAATTGGGAGGCGATGTTTCTTGTTTAGTGGTTGGTACGCAGTGTTCAAAGGTCGCCGAAGAAGTCAGTAAAATAGAAGGCGTAAATAAGGTTCTTCTAGCAGATAATGACACATTTAAAGGTTTCCTACCAGAAGCAATTAGTCCCCTAATTGTAGCCACTCAAAATCAGTTCAAATACACCCATATTTTAGCTGGAGCAACTGCATTTGGTAAAAATTTAATTCCAAGAGTTGCTGCTGTGTTGGATGTGTCCCCTGTATCAGATATAATTGGTGTTGAGTCCCCTGATACGTTTATAAGGACAATATATGCCGGTAATGCCATTCAAACTGTAAAATCAAATGATGCAGTTAAAATAGTCACAGTCCGAGGCACAGCTTTTGCACCAGTTGAAGCCACAGGAGGTTCAGCAGCGACAGAGCAAGTGCCAGGGAGTGATGTCACTAACACCCTGTCAGAGTTTGTATCTCAGGAACTTACTAAAAGTGATCGACCAGAATTAACAGGTGCTAAAACAGTCATATCTGGAGGCAGGGGCATGAAGAATGGGGAAAATTTCAAACTTCTATACGATCTTGCTGACAAAATGCATGCTGCAGTTGGCGCTTCCAGAGCTGCAGTCGATGCAGGTTTTGTACCAAATGATATGCAAGTTGGACAAACGGGTAAAATTGTGGCACCAGAACTGTACATTGCTGTCGGTATATCTGGGGCTATTCAACATTTAGCTGGCATGAAGGATAGTAAAATAATTGTAGCCATCAATAAGGATCCTGATGCGCCAATATTCCAAGTAGCTGATTACGGATTAGTGATGGATCTTTTTAAAGCAGTTCCAGAATTAGATAGCCTGATAAAGTAAAAAAAAGCGGCCCATGAATAATAGAACAAAAATCACTCACTTATTATTGGACTAATTTTTGAAATGTGATGATTTTATAAACATAGTGTGACTGGCATAATGAATGGATTCTTATTAATGAACATGTGACTGAGAATTAATAAAAAGGCATTACATCTTCAACATATTATATGTATGAATATAATGAATTGGATTTTACACATGCAGTAGGTCTATAAAGGCCCCCTTTTAATGATTTTGAGAATAACAGTCTCTAACTCTCAGTCAGGACCTAGTTATATTT
This sequence comes from Patella pellucida, assembly GCA_917208275.1. Classification (NCBI taxonomy): domain Eukaryota; kingdom Metazoa; phylum Mollusca; class Gastropoda; family Patellidae; genus Patella; species Patella pellucida. The sequence goes on from OU795038.1 coordinate 73,445,649, forward strand.
GACATTGAAATGGGCATGCCTTAATATTATTTAAATTATTATATTCTGTAATTACAATAGAATTGTTTGTTTTTTTTATATTCTAAATAAATCCATAGTTCATTCATTGTTCAGTGTGTTAATGCTGGTCCGACTCTGACAGCTGTGTGACTTCACACAAATCCTTCTTTTCCGTAACCGGACCTCTTTTATTTCTAACAAGGCCCTACATCTTCCACCACTGAAGAGGAGGAGAAACCATGCTGAAAAATCCAGAATAACTTTGTCTGCCAACACTGGGATCGTATTCATACACTAGATGTCCTGGTAAGAGATATGCAATGGGGTTTAATGTCCTATAGTGTTCTCCTACAACTGGGCGGGCGTACGCCATACAGAATGCTATATGGGAAATTCTGCCTTGAGAGCAGTACTATAGTCTACTGCTATATCGAATTCCAACTGTCAAGGGATCTTGTAAGTGCATGCCAAAGTGTACATGGGGACCTCGGTTTTTCTTCCCATCCAAATGACTGTACGTTGTCTCTTGCCTGGCCCTCTTAGCTGTACCACTGACATGGGGGTACCACATCAGAAAATCCTGATGTACATGTACTTTCTCAGCCAATGTAGGGATTGAACACTACCTCCAGGTTAGTGAGCCAACTTTCTACTCACTGAGCCATGACATTTGTCTTCTGAAATTTGGTCACTAATTAGTCATGTGCATGGGTTTAAGTCCACTCAACACAAACTAGATCAATTTGGGACTGCCATGTGGTACAATTTTTATTTTATTAATTTGTTAGCCCTTGGGGCTCTTTGGCAGTGGAAGGAAACCATAGTTCTTGTTCAGGAATTTGTATATGAAAATGAACCACTTTTCTTCATCATTACCTGCAGGTATGATATCATTTTCTAAGAACTATTTATTAAAATCATATATTAGAAACATACTTGAATTATCATTTATTAAAAAAACATTTATTACAAATCATTTATTAAAAAAAATATATATCAAATTATTTATTAAAAATCATATGTTATAAATCATTTATTTAAAAAACATTTATTTTTAATACATGCATTGAAAAACATATATTACAAATCATTTATTAAAAAGCATATTACAAATCATTTATTAAATAAAACATCTACTAAAGGTCATTTATTAAAACATCCAGGTGACCGACAAGCTTCCCCTTCTATATTTATATATAATGAGTGTGACACATTTTGCTCCTGATTAGAATCCATGTGATTAAGAAAAGATTAAAGAACAATGAAACAGCTTTATTTGAAGTTGTTGGGAATTAAACAGAGTTGTGTCCCTTCAGTAGGGCCATCGAAACTGTGCACATACGTTGCACAGTCCAAATTTATATCATTGGTCCTACTTACAAAACACTCGCACTTTATATCGTTCTTTGAGAAATTATTTTAAAATTCTGTCGATTGTCAGTCACAGTTTTCAAAATGTTTCTGTAATAATAGCTGGACATTTAGATCTATAATTGAAATATAAATTCAACAGTAGATGTGAACGAGACACACATGTAGGGGAGGGTTGGTCAAAATAGACCACTTAAAGCTCCAATACCACTCTTGTTATAACTGAATAATATGTCTCAATCTTTATTCTGGTGAACAAAGCGTACTATTTTACAGTATTCCAATTAATAAATGATACAAATTTCATCTTAACACACCTTATTTTAAAAATTGGAAAAATTCAACTAGGCCTACATGGGTTTTAAAAGCTTTACGTAAAAACTTGGATTTAAACATATTTTCGAACCCTCTGGACAAGTAAAATAGGATGTAATGGATAATTTACACAACAGGTAGGGCACTTAAACATATATCAGTTAGAATAAGGCTATTTTTTTCTGGACCTGTCAAGCCAGCAAGAGTGTTATTAAAAGTCATAGAATTAATTTGCTTACATTTTGTCAAAATGTTTAACACGACTTGAATAGACCCAAATGCATGTTCACTTATAGTAAAGTTTTTCTCATAGCAAACTGTATGACGTATTCAGCGGGCCCGTAGCCAGCTTAAACATTTTTTGTGGGTTACAGAATTTTTGGTAATGGCTGAGGATGTGGCCAGCTAAGAACACTCCTAAGAAATAATTATTGTTATTGGGGGGGGGGGGGGGCTAATGGGGGCCCGGGCGTATGCCGTCTTCATTAGAATTGATTCCACTACTGATGTCTTCCGTGATAAAAATTGCAGCTAAGTCTTCATTAATGCAAAAATCCAGTCGTTTATGTGATCCCGTAAAAGAATTTACATATTGAATTATTTTTACCTTAATTATTCTATATAAGAATCCCACGACATTAGTAGTATGGTAGCCTGTTCGGCGACGCTCGTGCGTGCATGCGCAGACGCATGCACGTGCATGCACGTGACCTTGCACGTGTTTGACCTTGATGACCCCTAGCACGTGTGTGACCCCTTGTACGTGTTTGACCCCTTGATGACCCCTTGCACGTGACCTTGCACGTGACCTTGCACGTGCAGAAAGAGAGGGCGCGCGCGGAAGAAAGAGAAAGAGGGAGAGAGAGAGAGAGAGAGAAGAGAGAGAGAGAGAGAGAGGAGGGGAGAAGAGGGGAGAAGGGGGAAGAACTCTTTTCCATTGATTAAGTTGGCCCTGAAAAGGGCCGTTTGGTCTTCAAAATGTAACTAACAGGAGCATCTTGGATGCTCTGCCGAGTACCGTGGTACAGGTCGCTTCTCGCACTTGACCGCATGCTTTGACCGCCTATGATAGGTGTTCGATACATCTACCCCACACCAGAAGCAGACAAGGTAATCTGCTTCTGGCCGGTTCCCCTTAGACAAAGGGTGATATCCCCCACAAGTTGTACAGACTCTCTTATCCTTAGAATCCATTTTGTTTTTGACTTCTTTTGGCTTCGACACTCCTATTTATAGCTCGGGACGGGACGAGTCTAATGTGTTGGGGCGATACCATGTTCCACCAATCAGAATAGCATGACGTCACATGACGTCACAAAAAAACAGACACGTAATATGTTGTCGACATTTTATTGAACTTGAACACATTTACAAAGCATATTATTGAACACAAAATTGAACTTGAACACAAAGGCATTGAACACAAAAAAACATATTTACAGAGCAAAAAAGCATCGACACCGTTGTCCCTTCTTCTGGTCTGGTTGCAAATCGGGGAAATGATCCCTGGCCCATTGTTCGACTAGTATATCGTTTACACGATACACGCGACCGAAAACGGAGAGGGCGTGTGTGGAGGGCACGTGAAATCGATGACATAGATAATACAAACAATAATGTCCGCACACAACACTGTCGAGTCCTTGAATCCATCGGGGTTGGTAGTGGAGTTGTAGATCTCGGACGAAACGTCGAAAGGCTTCTCCGTAGACATCAGGGTGACAGCCGTACGAATCGAAGAAGGTAACGTGATCTGGTCCTTCGCATACAAACACGGTCCAGTGTTTGCCGGGTTGGTCTTCGTCGTCCGTGTTGATGACGTAGGCTTTAGGGTACGAGGTCGGGCGTAGTATATCCAGATGATTACGAGCCCATACACCCCCGAAAACGCTACCAGGGAGATGTTTTTCTAAAGTCTGTGTCAATTGTTGATTGGAGAGAGCCTCACCAATCTGTGATGACTTGTCGGTTAGCGTCGATTTCCAAGACATTGTCGTATTCGGCAAACACAACAAGACTGAGGTGATTGGTCGGGGCCGCAGCGAACTTGAGTTCCAAAGACAGGTTACCCGCCGCTTTGGGATGAAAGTAGTTACCATCGGCTCCGTGGTCGTTGGTCAAATCGAAACAATACAAGGTGTACCCATTGATATAGTCGTGGAAAGGGAGGTCCAGGTCTTCTCGGGTGTTTAAGACGGCCACCCTTTTCATCAAATCCAGGTAGGGAGTGATGGCTTGTCGCTGGGGAAAGTTGACGTCGTATTCGTCTACAATTTCACCGTTCTTGGTCAATTTAATATTTTCCAATTGATTGTGTTGGAATTCGAAGGGATTTCTGTTTTTTCTTCCATCGTAGGCCGTGTTACGTACCATACCCACGATTAATCTCTTTGGTAGGCTTTCGTTGACAAACAGATTGTCTAAGACGTGACTGGTGCGATTGTCGGGAATGACCATGTCGCGGACCACCACACGCTTCAGGGGATACTTGGCGTTGGACGATTGAAGTTGCGCAGCCACCCGTGTGTAGGTACTGGGAGCCAGAGTGACGAACGGGATATCCAGGTAGGCTTTGGTGAACTCGACTTTGTAGTCTTCTGCATCGTTGCCTTCACCGTACATCAGAAAGAATTTCGTGGATTGCTTTTCCAATTTCAACCGCAGGTCCACACCGTCAATCAAATACCGATCTTGTAAACACATGTCCAAGTGTAGACGTGACTGCAATTCAAAGGTGCGACTGGCAGCGATGGTTTTCTGGCGTTCTTCCAATCCTTTGTTAGTCGGTGCCTGTCGTCCACCATCCCCATTGGTGGCGACGGATTTCGTGGAATTGAACTGTCCGGCGGTATCTTTTTCCCACAGGACTTGTTTCGACAGGTGGTCGTTCTTGGCTCCCTTACCGAAACTCAACAAATTCTCCAAGTAAGCCCGATAGGGATAGGTGGGCAGAGAGTTGGTGACCAAAGTTTCGGCATCCTTTCCCAGGCGTAATTTGACGTCTTTAAACAACGAATGAAACAAGTTGTTAATGGGTGCGACTTGACTATCCGCATCCAGGTCTCCCCCGTCGTTCTTGGTCACCTTCAGGGCCACGTGTAGTGTCATGTTGGCCAGATCGATGAAATCGGTGGTGGCATTGGAAATATAAAATTCGATGGGACCATCGTGGTTCAGGTCGGGTGTCAGTGGATACTTTCTAATGTGGGTCACCTTGTTTATGGCCGTCTGCGTGTCGGGTACACTGAACAAATTCTGCAATTCGTCTCGCGCGCAGGGACAGGAATCATTGCGCATTACCTGCGTAGCCATGGTCGAAGATATCTAGTTTACGTCGTTTGTGAGAGGTGACCTGTGGCTTCTTCTTCCTCTTCGGACGATGTGAAGTGGACGGGGTTCGTGAGGGGTCTTTTATAGGTTCCAGGTGGGCGACCACGTTCTTGAGTGTGTCGGACATCGTGTTTGACAACGCGGGGCGAAGCGTGTCCTGGGCGACTTTCTTCCAGTTCCATTTTTCACGACCACTGACGGCGTCGAGCACGCTTTGCCCCACTTTGGGTAACATTTGGACCACATTCTTTTTCACGGCCTCTTTGCCCGCCGACCACAAGGTCTTCCCGACCGATTTGACGGCATTCAATAACCCCGACCATCGACCGGCACCCTGTTGTCTCAGAATTCCCCCCTTGTACACTACCAGACCATTGCCAGCCCCTCGCTGTCTGAGCACTCCACCTTTGTACACTCGAATCATCATCGGCGGCGAAAATGAAGTTGGACCACCACCTTACCGTCGAGAAATGGCACGGCTTTCCCCATTCCGTTCCTTATATAGAGACCAATGGAGTTTAGTCGACTGTACTTCAGAGGTAAGTAGTGAATCCTGGCGGGGCGGTGATACAATCGTCGACTGGGAATCACGTCCAACAAAGTAGCCTTCACGTCGCCCACGATCTGGGGTTCGATAATGTCCGTATAGATGTAAAACAGATCGAACTGGATTTGAAGATTCGCGATGTGGTGGGCGTAGAAATACCGTAGACTTTGGCCATCTTCGCCGGTCATTTCGATTGACTGCAGGGAAATCATCATTTCGTTTCCAGTCCATCCCAACATGGACACGATGGGACCACACAGACGAAGTTCGATTTTCGGCAACACGTCCAACCAGAAAAGCGTCTGCACGTGATTGATCTTCAGATACACTTTATCGTTGGTGTTGTCTTTCTTGAAAGACACGAAGGAACCTCTTGATACGGCCCCTTGACGCATCATCTCTCGAGTTTCGTAGGCATTTTGCTGTTGCTTCTCTTCGTCGGTCATTTCCTTGTTATTGGGATCCAAACGTTCGGGTTGATGGGCCAAATGATCGTAGATGGGAGTCAGGTTCCACAAATCATCCAGTCTAGTGTTCAGGACATCCAGGATGTGTCTCAGCGACTCGTAGTCGTCACTCTTGATGTGCGTTTCCATTTCGATCGATCCCTTGATCTCACCACCCTTTACACCTTTGAAACAATTCGACGGGTCAATCCTGTGGCGGTCCCGACATATCTTTACTTCGGACGCCGTGCTCGGGGGCGACCAAGGATGAATGCGTAAGCCGAGCGTGTTGTCTCGTTGATCGATGTTTTGCCAATGGTCAGGTAACGTGATCATGGACAGACCCACTTCCCAATCCCGATGATCGACAAGAAGTGGCGGTTCCAGGTGGGTGTGATACGTGGAGACTTTGTTGTCGGGATACCACGACATGGAACTGTCACTAGGAAGCGTGAGGTAAAAGGGTCGGTCGTTGTTCATTATGTTTGGTTTTCAAGGTCGGTGAAGGTAACAGGTAACCCAAGGTACTGGAGAGCAAAGCCGTCCACAAGGTAGTCTGCGATCCGTCGGGTTTGAAGGCCAACTGGGACAAAGAAACTCCCGCCACGACGTACACTAAAATCACTTGACAGATAAAGACAATTTCCGCTTGTGGCACACGTTTTCCCAAGAGCGACCAATTGTGGGCACTCGCGGACGTAGACGTGATTTCGTCTTGCATGTTGACTGAGGTTGACGTCTCTCGCTCCTATTTATACGTTTTGGAGACTGGTCCTGTCGATCCACGAATTAAAACTCGCCGGATAGCCCAACCATTTCACCAAAACTTTGTCTTTTTTTCTTTCGAGTACTCTTTCGATGGGAAAGATCTCATCGTCGTTGACTTGTACCGCTTGCAATTCTTCGGGATAGAAGGTGCCCTGTATGGGTTCACCTCTTTCGTCCAAAAGTTTGTAACCGGGACCGATGTTGGGTGTAACGTTGAATGTTTCCAGAGTCCAGTTTGGCCAGTAACCTTTATCAAAAGCCCCATGTTTCGGTAAAGCCAAACGTACGGTCGTGCCGGTGTCCATGGTTTTCTTTTTCTTTTTGGTGGGACGTGGAGGTGTTGTCAACATCCATTCGTGTTCGGGACGAACGTCTTTGGGTGCCATGCCAATGGTACGATGTCGTCTAGCATTATAAGCCCGAACCAATTCGTCTAGCACATCGATGTACCGTTGTGTTTGTCGATGAGTAAAGTATCGCCACATACGCTCTTTCAATGTCCGTTGAAATCGTTCCACCACACTGGCCTTGGTTTCGACGTTGTGTGTCACGAAGAAATGAATATTTTTCTTTTTCAAGTACGTTTGCATTTTTCGATTGAGGAATTCGGTACCTTTATCCGTTTGAAGTCGTAGAGGTTGTCGACTTTGAAAGATTCGACGAAAAGCGTCCACCAGACTGTCCCCCGTCTTGTTTTTGAGAGGCAACACCCATGCGTACTTGGAAAATACATCGATGACGCACAGCAAAAACCTGTATCCCTCATTCTGTTGGGCCAAGGCCGACATATCGCTCAAATCTTCTTGCCATTGGTGATCTATCCCGGCCACCACCGTGGGGGACCGAGAGAATTTCTTTTTCAGTGGTTTGTGCAAGGTGTACGCCCTTTGTTGTTTCAACCATGTCTTGACTTGGTCCAAAGCCACACCAGTAGCTTTGTGAAGGCCCAGGGCTCCACCGAAAGCGGCCGGGTGTTTCGGGTCGTAATATACTTTCTTCAGCTTTCGTTCCATGTTTCAATCGATTGGCATATGATCAGACTATTTATAGGTTTTGCAAAGACAGCCATCTTCTGGTAGATGTACTAGGGGTATCCGTACTGGAGATTTTCTTCTTTCTCGGACGTCGCGGCGGAGGCCGTGTGGGTGGCGTGGACAATACGTTCCATCGTTCTTGATTACCAATGGCTTCGCGCGGTACGTTCGTGGCCTTTAAACTTTGCATCACGCCAAACCATCCCATGGGGGCCTGGGTATTCTTTCGCCGACGAACCAAATCGTTCACAATGTCAATGGCATTGGTACCTGGTACGGGTACGCCATTCCGAATCAATTCCAAGTTCTCATTCCACGACCAAGGTGTCTTTTCTTTCATGTGTTTCAACAAAAGGCGAGCTCGATGTTGATAGGCTCGGGGAACCGACTCCAGAATGGGTATCTCCGACACCACGGCTGCTTCTTCTTTGTTCTCGGGTATGTTTTCGTCCGACAAGGGAATGACATGTTTTCGTTTCTTTTGCATCGTTTGATAACGCTGTAACAACTGTCCGTACCGTTGCATTTTATTTTCGTCGCCCAGTGTTGGGTCGTTTAGCACGCGTTGCATGTCTTGGTGAACATTTTCGACGACCTGCTGCAGTGGATCCCGATCGTACACGGGTTCGACTTGCATGACTTTGACGGGTTTGACGTCGGTGGGTCCGTCGATGGGTACCAGTTTCATTTTCTTGGCGAATTTCATCTTTTGGAAAAGACCGAAACAACCGGGTAAAGAATCCTCCTTTTTGTTGTTTCAGAAGTCGCCGACGGGTCTTCCAAGGTGTTTTAGACGTGCCCAAACGTCGTAACAAGGGGGCGTCCTTTTTCAAACGTTTGATTTCTTTGTCGGCCACAGGAACGTTGCCACGAATCAGGTTTCCAATACACTCACACACACCGTCGACAATGGGCTGGGTCTCGAGTAAAAGAGGACGGTCTTTCGGTGCAGTGTTCAATAGATACCGCAGTGTCTCCATGACTGAGCTCGGGGTCATGCACCGGTTCCCTTTTTATACCTTTCTGTCCCACAGGTTATCCACCAAATAGTTTCTTGAACTCGGCAAACCCAGCGTTCGCTCTCTCGCTCCTTCTTGTCCAGGGATGTTTACCACCCTGTTGTCCTCCCAATAGTTTAGATACCAAGGGGGCTAATGCTGGAATGGCCATAGCGAGCAAGGCACCGATAGCACCGCCTTGTTGTTTGAGAAGCCTTTTTTTGACGTTGGGCGATGTTTGTGGATTAGTCAATTTGCGAAGCAATGCTCGATGTTGATTCAACTCTTTGGCACTCAGACCCTTTCCACGCTGAGCGGTCCGTCGAACGAATTTATTTCGTTTCTTGTTTCTTTCCTCTTGCAGCCTTTCCTTCCATCGCAGCAAGATACGAATCAACACGCCCCCGAAAAATCCACGTCCTCCGGGTTTCATGATCAGAGAGAGTTTTTCAGCCGTCGGCATGTTTTTCTCCGTCAATTGGGTCAACACCTGGCGATTTCGTTCCACCCATTTCTTGTGTTGTGCATGCAGGGGTTGGATGTTATCATTCAGCAAATGGTTGGCCGCCAACTTGAACCACTGCAACAATCCAATACGCGCCCTGCCCGTATTTTTGGCCAGCTGTCCATAAGCCATATCGGGAGTCAGTTGTTGTAACTTGCGAATGAACGCCTTCAATCCTTTTATAGAACTCTTCTTTTCTCTTCGTGGTCTTCGTGGTCTTCGAAAGATCGGCGAGGGAGACCGAGAAGGGGAACGTGGTGACATGGGTCGTGGGGGTGTGACTGGGGAGAAAAAGCGTGGTGGTGTGAGCGGTAAGGGAGACATAGGACTCGTGGGTGGTGTCAACGAGGGGGGTAACCATTGGGTTCTGGGGGCCCTCATGTTCGGACGAGTGCGCCTTCGTACCGTGGGACCACGAAGGTCCGGTGCCAAGGTCGGGAACGTCGCCCGGGGAAGGGTCGGAGGTGGGTGTTTCCGCTGCGTATTCTTCGTGCGAGCCATCGTGACAAACAGAATCAATTCGAGGTACAGGTCCCCCTTTTATACTTTTTGGACGTAGACGATGGGTGGTTCCTCTTCGGGTAAAATGTTGCTTCTCAATCGCAGAGTCTCGGGTGTGTCGGGCTTCAAATCAACGAGTAAGTAACTGCGAGGGGTACTCGTCGCATCCTTGAAAGCTTCCTCCATATACTTGGTATGGGAAGGGTACATCTGACGGGCCAACGTACTAATTTGCGAGGCGTCTCGAGGATTTTTGAACAAAACCAAGTAATGGGCATTCAGGCTGATGGTACGCTGTCGCTTGTCAAACAAGTTTTGCACAATGTAAATGACACTCGTGTCGTGGTGATGACTTTTTTTCGTAAACCACTGTTGCAATATCTCCGTGTCTTCCCCCATCAAATCGTCCACGATTAAACATTGGGGCCCTTTGACTTGCCCCATCACGTCGTCAATATCCGTCAATCCTTTGACATAAGTGTATGGAAAGTGTTCGTAACTCTCTTGCCATTCCCCGTAGGCCCACACGGTGCGTTGGGGAGGGATGTCGAACAGAGACGCTTGGAGAAATTTCTGTACAAAGACCGTCTTGCCAACCCCTGTTGGACCGCTGACTAACATGGTAAAGGGGTGTTTGAACGCCACATCCATCTTGCACTGTCCCCCAATCCCCTTCTCCCCTGCCTTTTATACCTTCGCGCCCACCACAGAACAACAGACATGGAGTGAAATAAGAACAGATTTTATTTTACAAAAAATACAAAAAAAGAGCATTCAAAAATACATTCAATACAACATATAGTACAAAGGAAAAGAAAAATGTTAGTTAACGCGTTCTCTCTTCAGGATCTCTTGTCTCAACCAGGGTACGTTTCTCAGGACACGAGGAATCCAATACACTTTTCCCAACAGCTTCTGCATCGTATCGTGTGGGTGCCAGTCTTCCACTTCAGCAAACGTGACGACAACGGGTACCCATTCGCTCATATCGAAACAGGGGGGATACGCCAAGACTTCGGTCATATCTCTCGGACCCGCATACTGGATGAATGCTCGGGCAAAACTTTCTGCTTCCTTCTCCGCCAACAAAATAACAGCCGGCTTCGGGGTTTCGTCAGTTTCACTCGTAGTTGGGGTAATAACTGGAGGACTGACAGGCTTCTGTTTTCTGTTTTTCTTTGTAGCGCCTGTAGAATTCGAACGCTTCTCCTGACCAGTACCAGTATCGCTGACTGCGGGTGTTGTCTCTGGGCATATCGACGTTGTTGTCGAACATGCGACTGGCAACGGCTTCAAAGTTGTTTTCTGTTTGGATTTCTTTTTCGCACTCGAGCAGGCCGTGACCAAGCTGTCCACAGTTGAGACATTTGTGGTTGTCGTCGGTGGGTCTCTTGATTCCGTAACACTTTCTTTTGACGTCTTCTTTTCTTTCTTCGTCACTTTTCTCTTTTTGGGCTTCGGCTCGTTGTCCACACTGGGGCGCCCAGTGTCCTGGTTCTCCACAGCGGTAACATTTTCCATAGGAACCATAAGCTGATCTGTCTTGTCTTGGTTGTGGATTTCGTTGCTGCTGTTGGGAACGAGCAGGGCAGTCTCTATACCAGTGTCCGACATTGTTACAGGAGAAACAAACTTGACTAGCCATCGAGAGTAGAATGAAATTTTAATCTGAGACTTGGCTTCTTATACCCTTGGTTGTGACGTCACTCTCTTTTGATTGGTTCTTTCTTTTCCTTCGTTTCTATTGGTCCGTGTCTAGTCTATGATTTCCAGGCTTTCCACGTACTTTTGCACCTCTTCCCAATCAATGACAGCTTCACTCACGTGACAGGCCTCCAACAATGTCATCAGGCTGGCTCGATTACCATGTCTTTGTCGCCACTGGTTGAACACGGTGAAAATTTGCATGCGCGCGTTGTTAGGATGACTCATCTTGGCTTGACTGATCCGTGCTTCTCTGATTCCCAGATGTCTGCCAATACATTCCCAGCCTTCGCCCAGTTTACCGGACATGACGTTGATATCCATTTGATCCAGGAACCATCGTTTCTTTTTCTCTGGTAGCTCGTCCATCCACCGACGTATGGGATTCTCTTTGGGTTCGATGAACTCGTCTTTGCGTTTGATCAACACCGTCTTAAATCCCGGAACCACACTCCAAAACTTTTTCAAGGCTTCGTCCACGTCTTCCCGCCATTGTTGTTCGTCCTCCCACGTCTTGACTCGGTCGCGTGGGTTGTCCACCATACTGCCTAACACGCTATCGACGTCTTCTGGTTTCGGCTCGTCCAACCAGAGGTAGTGATTGTAATCGTCGACAGGGTGTGAGGCTCGGCCCGTTATGGAACACACGCCCAATCCCAGACACGAATGGTATCTCTGACTGGGGTGATCGTACTTGCATCCAATACACTCCTCGTGTTGCTTTTCCTCTATGATGGGTAGGTAACACTTGCAGACCCGAAAATTGAGCCATCGTCGTCTTAGTTTCTCGATCAAATCTGTATTTTCTGTCGGTTCGTCTCCATCTCTGTTCGGTCGCCATCCTCCCGAGACACGAAAGTCAGTATCCATGGGGGTAAGTGTTGATCGGTTGGCCATTGTCATTGAATTGAACTAAACGCTTGTCGTACACGATTTTATACTTTTTGTTCTCGGGGCGTGTCCAGAGATCACGTGATCTAAAAATCTTAAACGGTTCTTCCTATTTCTGCTCATGTTGCATACGGTATTGTACAATAAAAAAACAGACATAAAACTAACTGATTCGAGTCTATTTCTTCCCGTGTATCAATTGGTACATCAGGTTGCCCATATACGGTAGCAGGTCGTCCCAAGCGATGACGGCTCCACTCGCGAGACAGGCTTCCATCAACGTCACTAGATTGGCTCGCTTAATGTTTCCCTGCATTTCTTGTACCAACAGCCTATAGCCAGCTTCCTTGTCGTACATTCTTCGCCATTGGTTGAACATGTTAATGATTTGTTTCCGTGTGTCGTTTGGGTAAATCTTCTTGGCGTGACTAATATACTCTTCACTGACCCCCAGCTGTCTGCCGAGAGATTCCCAACCTTCTATCACCATGTCAGAGATCTTTTCGGTATCCATTTCATTCAGTTCCCAATATAACATTCTCTCCGATGACTGCTCCATCCATACGCGTATGGGGCACACTCCATTTTTGCGTTTGATCACCGCCATCTTAAACCCAGGAACGATCTCCCAGTACTTTCTCAAGGCTTGCATGACATCTTCCTGCCATCGTCGTTCGTCTTCCCAGATCTTGACTCGTTTCCATGGGTCGTCCACCAGACTGTCTAATACTTTATCGACGTCTTCTGATTTCGGCTCGTCCAACCAGAGGTAGTGACTGTAATCGTCAACAGGGTGCGAGGCTTGGCCCGTTATGGAAGACACACCTAGTCCTTGACACGCATGGTATCTCACACTGGGGTGAGCCATACTGCAGCCGAAACACTCCTGGCGCTGACTTGTTTCTATTATTGGCAAATAACACTTGCTGACACGGAAGTTGAGCCATCGTTCTCTGAGTTTTTCGACCATATCCGTATTCGTTGCTGCTGATTCATCATCTTCTCTGTTTGGTCGCCACGTTCCTGACAAATGAAAGTCAGTATCCATAGGGGTAAGTGTTGATCGGTTGGCCATTGTCATTGAATTGAACTAAACGCTTGTCGTACACGATTTTATATTTTTTGTTCTCGGGGCGTGTCCAAAGACGTCGATCACGTGATCTCGAAATCTTAAACGGATTGGAGATGACAAGCGGTTCGTTTTGATTGACGTGCCGTACGTTCTCCTTCATGATGACGTAATTCAGTTGTTGGGAGGCACGATAATTCAAGGTGAATCCCCGGACTTTGCATACCGTTTTTCCATCGCTTTGTCTGTACGCATAATTCTTTGGTCCTCCGCTCACAAATTCCTTAATGGTGACGTTCTCGGGCAACTCGTTCTTCCACTGGCCTAAACTCGAACCTTCCGGGGGATTCCATGATTTAGGATTATATTGGTAGATGACGCTGTCCGTGTCAAAATAGCATACGCGCTCTCCCAACTTTTCCAAGACGGAATAGAGTTTCAAACGGGCCTGGGCCGTGACGAAGGCGGCGATAACCACATTGGTGATGGGACAGGGTGCGACATGTCCTTCTTTTTTCAACGTTTCCATCAAGACCATGTTGTCGTTGACTAACTGTACATCTCGCACGGTCTGGGTCACGTCCAACATTTTTTCAAAGAAGACGCTGGGCTCTGTGATATATTCTGTCTTGGGAAAGTTGTCTCGCTGTCCGAATTTCCCCCAAGCCGTGTTGAGCTGAAGTTTACTAAACGCCCTCATCCCTTTGTTTGGTTTTATCGATGCGGGATCCAGACGAATACCTTCGGTGTCGTACACGTCGTTCACGAAGCGGATCTTGTCTTCTTCGGTGTGACAGGTGTCGGGATAACCGCTACTTTCCATCTTCTTCTTTAGGTAGTGATTAATGTACCCCGTAAACAGACCACCCGTTTTGGCCTCGGGATCGTAGGTGCTGAATTCTTTCCAGTGCCAGACTTCGTATACTTTTAATACGCGGTATCCCAGGCTCACCGCTTTCTTCAGTTCCAGAGTGACAAATGTACCCACCCAGGCTCGCTGTTCGTCGGTGTGATCACAAGGTTGGTATTCTGCAATCTCCCCTTGTTGCATGTGTTCGTCGACGCAGCTTCGACACAGGGCAAACACCAGTTTCTGTTTTCGTCGAAACGGGAGCACCGGGTGGTACAGGCCACGAGGTGGTAACACGGAACACTGGATCAACCCTTCGTACTGCTGCCACTGGTCTTGATCGGGCTGTGTGACGATCGTGGGTTCCTTGATGGGAAAGGTACCGTACTTGCAGATGTAAGGGTACAGGGACACCACGTCGATGTAGCGCATCTCTTCGGCCGACTCGTTGACCAACAGTTGAATAGCATTCGTTCTTCCGCCAAAGAAAGCGTTGCGGGGCATCAGAGGTTCGGGAGCGGGCCATTGCTGATCTTCCAATCCAATCAGAAATTCGTCCATCTCGGGATCATGGCGTCGTTCTTCTTCCATCTCACACTCCCACATGACGCGAATGGTCTGCATACCGTACTGTTCCTGGAGTTGACGGTGACGTTCCTGGGTCTTCTGGTACAAGTCTCGCATACTGCGCGAGGGATCGTAGGGATGTTTATGTTGAACGTCTTGGACGGGACCCGGAAAACATTTGGGACAACCGTGAAAGGCACAGCCGTGAAACTCGTACACTGTACCTGTGGTCGTGTCCATACCATCTAAACTGTAAGGGCCGACTCGACATTCACTACCGTTGCGGGCGTGTCGAATGTTTGGTAGAGGGGTCTGGTTCCGGAAAGCGGCCATGGTCTGTCGATGCTGTTCCCATTCCAACCAACGAAGTGCTTTGTTGGACTGTTGTCGAGGCTGGAAGCGATGCCAGTCTTTACCCGATGTCGGCTCTTGCATCAGGGCTCGAGGAATGACGACGAGTGTGTCTTTCTCCAGGTAGTGTGTGCGTAGTACGCGACTGCAGGCGGAGGCCAGGGTCAGGCTCTTCTCAAAGGGATCGATGCCCGTGTCCATCAGGAATATCTCGCGAAACACACCACAACACCGACGCAAGACATCCACATCGCTCTTACAGTAGGTCAAAATTTCCTGGCGAAAATCAAAGACGTCGTGACTGTGTTGTTGGTACCACGCGTGAAACTTCTCTCGTTCCGACACGCTCATGCCATCCGGATCGTAATCGGTGTTGGGAGGATAAGCACCCACGTAATCTTCATTCTCCGGTCTGTTAAAGTGGTGAGGGAAATAACCTTTCTTCAATTCTTGCAGGTCGAAGGTTTTGGGCATGTCCCGTAAAGCCATTGGTAAAAAGTTGAGGGAATCGATGAATTTGACCGTACCGACAGTGATAGTCATCGCTTTCCCACCCTGCATTATAACTTCAGGTTGCGCCACGGAATGTTTGTGCAGCGTCTGTAAAATTAGCAGTCCATCGTAACCTTTAAAGTTGTGAGCCACGGCGATCACGGGACTCGATTCGTGACTGTCATTTTTCCGACCATCTACCACCGTACCGTGAGCAGCGAGTTGTAAAAACCATTTGCCCACATCGTCCAGTGTGTTTGGTCCTTTAAACACAATTTCCCGTTGGTGATTCCAGTACGTGTCACAGTGCTCGCAGGGTTCTTGGTTATCGATACAAAAGTGACAGCACACTTGCAAAACACATAAGTTGGGAATGTGTTCACCTGTATCTTGCTGGCATTCAAAGTCAAAGAAGACGAAACGGGTCAACGTTGATTGCTGTTGTTTGTCGATTTGTGTCTTTCTGTCTCTGTCCATGTCGATGGGTGATTTTAACGGTTGAATGTAGCAAAACTGTTTTGCGGCCGTGTGCCACTCACGACAGATGGAGCACTTGTATTCACCGCATCGATGTTCTTCTAAATTTCGCTTGGCTCCGATGACGTCCCATTCCTTCTGACATTTTACGCATTTCTTCCACCGATGACATATACTACCGTTAGCTCTGGTACGGGTGGCGAGATGATTATCGAAACACTGCCGGCTCACAAACACACGATGACAACAGTAACACGTCTTTGTGTTGGGGTCGGGTAGACAGGGAGGACCCACTTTCTTGCATCCTTGACACATGACGTGACACGAATGTTTCTCGGCACTATGGTATCCCACTTGACAGGTCTCACAAAAATACGACCTTTCCACAAAGGCGGGCATGGAAGTAATAACGTCATAATGTCTGCTGTGTAAATACAGGTTCAGCTGTTTTGGTGTTCCAGTGACGTGTTTTGTTCCTCGATAAATGGCCTTACCAAAGATGGCTTGAGAGAAAATGTTAAGTTGGTATCCTTGTCCTCCCAAATACTTGGCGTACAGTTCCCACGTTTCCATCCCCGTACAAGCTTCCTTGGTTCCACCGGCGGCATCGATGAGTGCTTCTGTTTTCTTCGTCTGCCACGAATGGGGTCCTGTCCTCCTGTCTAATCTTTTCTTCTCCCTTTCCCATTCAGGTGTGTCCTGTTTGTTCGCATAGTGACGAGCGACGACAATGGCTCGCTGGAAACACAAGTCATCAGTATTCTTTATAGTGACGAGGCATTTCTTTTTCTTTAAGTACTCATCGAAATTAGCGCAGTGTCTCTTCTTGACGTTTGTTCCGCTACCTCTACCATCGGGAGGGGACACGTGACAAATATTCATGGACATGCGTTGATCGAGTCGAAATTCCTCATTGCTCTGTATCTCACACTGGGGTGAGCCATACTGCAGCCGAAACACTCCTGGCGCTGACTTGTTTCTATTATTGGCAAATAACACTTGCTGACACGGAAGTTGAGCCATCGTTCTCTGAGTTTTTCGACCATATCCGTATTCGTTGCTGCTGATTCATCATCTTCTCTGTTTGGTCGCCACGTTCCTGACAAATGAAAGTCAGTATCCATAGGGGTAAGTGTTGATCGGTTGGCCATTGTCATTGAATTGAACTAAACGCTTGTCGTACACGATTTTATATTTTTTGTTCTCGGGGCGTGTCCAAAGACGTCGATCACGTGATCTCGAAATCTTAAACGGATTGGAGATGACAAGCGGTTCGTTTTGATTGACGTGCCGTACGTTCTCCTTCATGATGACGTAATTCAGTTGTTGGGAGGCACGATAATTCAAGGTGAATCCCCGGACTTTGCATACCGTTTTTCCATCGCTTTGTCTGTACGCATAATTCTTTGGTCCTCCGCTCACAAATTCCTTAATGGTGACGTTCTCGGGCAACTCGTTCTTCCACTGGCCTAAACTCGAACCTTCCGGGGGATTCCATGATTTAGGATTATATTGGTAGATGACGCTGTCCGTGTCAAAATAGCATACGCGCTCTCCCAACTTTTCCAAGACGGAATAGAGTTTCAAACGGGCCTGGGCCGTGACGAAGGCGGCGATAACCACATTGGTGATGGGACAGGGTGCGACATGTCCTTCTTTTTTCAACGTTTCCATCAAGACCATGTTGTCGTTGACTAACTGTACATCTCGCACGGTCTGGGTCACGTCCAACATTTTTTCAAAGAAGACGCTGGGCTCTGTGATATATTCTGTCTTGGGAAAGTTGTCTCGCTGTCCGAATTTCCCCCAAGCCGTGTTGAGCTGAAGTTTACTAAACGCCCTCATCCCTTTGTTTGGTTTTATCGATGCGGGATCCAGACGAATACCTTCGGTGTCGTACACGTCGTTCACGAAGCGGATCTTGTCTTCTTCGGTGTGACAGGTGTCGGGATAACCGCTACTTTCCATCTTCTTCTTTAGGTAGTGATTAATGTACCCCGTAAACAGACCACCCGTTTTGGCCTCGGGATCGTAGGTGCTGAATTCTTTCCAGTGCCAGACTTCGTATACTTTTAATACGCGGTATCCCAGGCTCACCGCTTTCTTCAGTTCCAGAGTGACAAATGTACCCACCCAGGCTCGCTGTTCGTCGGTGTGATCACAAGGTTGGTATTCTGCAATCTCCCCTTGTTGCATGTGTTCGTCGACGCAGCTTCGACACAGGGCAAACACCAGTTTCTGTTTTCGTCGAAACGGGAGCACCGGGTGGTACAGGCCACGAGGTGGTAACACGGAACACTGGATCAACCCTTCGTACTGCTGCCACTGGTCTTGATCGGGCTGTGTGACGATCGTGGGTTCCTTGATGGGAAAGGTACCGTACTTGCAGATGTAAGGGTACAGGGACACCACGTCGATGTAGCGCATCTCTTCGGCCGACTCGTTGACCAACAGTTGAATAGCATTCGTTCTTCCGCCAAAGAAAGCGTTGCGGGGCATCAGAGGTTCGGGAGCGGGCCATTGCTGATCTTCCAATCCAATCAGAAATTCGTCCATCTCGGGATCATGGCGTCGTTCTTCTTCCATCTCACACTCCCACATGACGCGAATGGTCTGCATACCGTACTGTTCCTGGAGTTGACGGTGACGTTCCTGGGTCTTCTGGTACAAGTCTCGCATACTGCGCGAGGGATCGTAGGGATGTTTATGTTGAACGTCTTGGACGGGACCCGGAAAACATTTGGGACAACCGTGAAAGGCACAGCCGTGAAACTCGTACACTGTACCTGTGGTCGTGTCCATACCATCTAAACTGTAAGGGCCGACTCGACATTCACTACCGTTGCGGGCGTGTCGAATGTTTGGTAGAGGGGTCTGGTTCCGGAAAGCGGCCATGGTCTGTCGATGCTGTTCCCATTCCAACCAACGAAGTGCTTTGTTGGACTGTTGTCGAGGCTGGAAGCGATGCCAGTCTTTACCCGATGTCGGCTCTTGCATCAGGGCTCGAGGAATGACGACGAGTGTGTCTTTCTCCAGGTAGTGTGTGCGTAGTACGCGACTGCAGGCGGAGGCCAGGGTCAGGCTCTTCTCAAAGGGATCGATGCCCGTGTCCATCAGGAATATCTCGCGAAACACACCACAACACCGACGCAAGACATCCACATCGCTCTTACAGTAGGTCAAAATTTCCTGGCGAAAATCAAAGACGTCGTGACTGTGTTGTTGGTACCACGCGTGAAACTTCTCTCGTTCCGACACGCTCATGCCATCCGGATCGTAATCGGTGTTGGGAGGATAAGCACCCACGTAATCTTCATTCTCCGGTCTGTTAAAGTGGTGAGGGAAATAACCTTTCTTCAATTCTTGCAGGTCGAAGGTTTTGGGCATGTCCCGTAAAGCCATTGGTAAAAAGTTGAGGGAATCGATGAATTTGACCGTACCGACAGTGATAGTCATCGCTTTCCCACCCTGCATTATAACTTCAGGTTGCGCCACGGAATGTTTGTGCAGCGTCTGTAAAATTAGCAGTCCATCGTAACCTTTAAAGTTGTGAGCCACGGCGATCACGGGACTCGATTCGTGACTGTCATTTTTCCGACCATCTACCACCGTACCGTGAGCAGCGAGTTGTAAAAACCATTTGCCCACATCGTCCAGTGTGTTTGGTCCTTTAAACACAATTTCCCGTTGGTGATTCCAGTACGTGTCACAGTGCTCGCAGGGTTCTTGGTTATCGATACAAAAGTGACAGCACACTTGCAAAACACATAAGTTGGGAATGTGTTCACCTGTATCTTGCTGGCATTCAAAGTCAAAGAAGACGAAACGGGTCAACGTTGATTGCTGTTGTTTGTCGATTTGTGTCTTTCTGTCTCTGTCCATGTCGATGGGTGATTTTAACGGTTGAATGTAGCAAAACTGTTTTGCGGCCGTGTGCCACTCACGACAGATGGAGCACTTGTATTCACCGCATCGATGTTCTTCTAAATTTCGCTTGGCTCCGATGACGTCCCATTCCTTCTGACATTTTACGCATTTCTTCCACCGATGACATATACTACCGTTAGCTCTGGTACGGGTGGCGAGATGATTATCGAAACACTGCCGGCTCACAAACACACGATGACAACAGTAACACGTCTTTGTGTTGGGGTCGGGTAGACAGGGAGGACCCACTTTCTTGCATCCTTGACACATGACGTGACACGAATGTTTCTCGGCACTATGGTATCCCACTTGACAGGTCTCACAAAAATACGACCTTTCCACAAAGGCGGGCATGGAAGTAATAACGTCATAATGTCTGCTGTGTAAATACAGGTTCAGCTGTTTTGGTGTTCCAGTGACGTGTTTTGTTCCTCGATAAATGGCCTTACCAAAGATGGCTTGAGAGAAAATGTTAAGTTGGTATCCTTGTCCTCCCAAATACTTGGCGTACAGTTCCCACGTTTCCATCCCCGTACAAGCTTCCTTGGTTCCACCGGCGGCATCGATGAGTGCTTCTGTTTTCTTCGTCTGCCACGAATGGGGTCCTGTCCTCCTGTCTAATCTTTTCTTCTCCCTTTCCCATTCAGGTGTGTCCTGTTTGTTCGCATAGTGACGAGCGACGACAATGGCTCGCTGGAAACACAAGTCATCAGTATTCTTTATAGTGACGAGGCATTTCTTTTTCTTTAAGTACTCATCGAAATTAGCGCAGTGTCTCTTCTTGACGTTTGTTCCGCTACCTCTACCATCGGGAGGGGACACGTGACAAATATTCATGGACATGCGTTGATCGAGTCGAAATTCCTCATTGCTCTGTAAGACGGCAGCCACTTTCTGTAAAATATCTTCGGCTTTTAACAGACGATACTCTCGAAACGGTAACCAAATAGGTGTTTTGAGTCCCGGGTGACTAATGGCAATTCGTACGTAGTCACTTTCGCTGGCGTTCAAAGTTCGGCGAATTTCCTCAATGATGGCCTCAACGGTGTTGTGTAGTTGCTGAGGCACATCAGCGGCTGGAACGTGGGACCAATCTTCCAAAAAGTCTATGTCTACACATAGCGACTCGGTTCTAAATAAGCGACTGTATCTTCTATCGACGGGGCGTAATGTAAAACTCATCTTTCTTCGTTCGGTGATAGCTTGAAAATGCCAGAACCGCTCCCGTCGCTCGCTTTTATCCCTGTCCGACACCCCACGTGATATAACGTTGCACATACGTTGTATAACGTTGCATTACATCTCTATTTAGCCTCCAACGTACACCCTACGATGCATAACGTTGCATCGCATCTATATTTAGCCTTCAACGTACACCCTACGATGCATAACGTTGCATAACGTTATCCTAAGCGCTCTAACGCCACGCTATGAATGGACTCGTCCGTGTGACGTCATATCAAATGGATTCGTCCTAACGGTTATAAAACGACACAACATTCATCTCTCTTTGTCACAATGGCAAACGGTGCTCCGATCATTCGCCTCGGTGAAAACCCCAATGCGGACACCTTGATGTATCTCAGGGGTGATACTCTTGCCATCATCACCCCAGACGATATCTTTGTCTTACCTGACGAGGTATTAAAAACACCTCCCAGGAAAAGACCTCCTCCCGAATTAGTGGAGGCCATTAGACGAAACCGACATAAAGTGCGGCGCACTCTCCAATTCTAGTGAGGACAAACGGCCCTTTTCAGGGCCAACTTAATCAATGGAAAAGAGTTCTTCCCCCTTCTCCCCTCTTCTCCCCTCCTCTCTCTCTCTCTCTCTCTCTTCTCTCTCTCTCTCTCTCTCCCTCTTTCTCTTTCTTCCGCGCGCGCCCTCTCTTTCTGCACGTGCAAGGTCACGTGCAAGGTCACGTGCAAGGGGTCATCAAGGGGTCAAACACGTGCAAGGGGTCACACACGTGCTAGGGGTCATCAAGGTCAAACACGTGCAAGGTCACGTGCATGCACGTGCATGCGTCTGCGCATGCACGCACGAGCGTCGCCGAACAGGCTACCATACTACTACATTCTACAGGAAACTCTGCCCTTTCCCTTTCTTTGGGTTTTTATCGCTATGGTTTGAACTGATGTTAAAAACTACGGTTTTCCAGAGAACTTCGTGGCATTGTCTAGACATCCATATACGTAGGAGCCCCCCCCCCCCAATTCTCTAGATTCGGTGAAGCGTCCATTTTTTTGCATGTGGAACATTAAGTTGTTTTTTTGGAAAATTTATATTATTGTGTTTTTAATTAAAAATAAACAACCATCACAGCTTTGTGGAAATCTAGTTTTGGTAATGATTGAATTCTAATATTGCGAGTGACAAAGAACATTTTGGGGGGATATACTGGACGTTATAGAACCTTTGATTTCGTCACAGGTAATGTTTGAAATGCCCGAACTGACAGCAGTTAGCACATTATTGTGTCATAAAAAAAGGACCCTAATAGTAGGCTACTTTCGCCCAAGCACCCCCAAGTTGCCCCAACCCAACCCGACCATCATGTTAATATGCCAGTGGGTGTGCTCCTTTAGTTTGGGTGGGGGTGTGTGTGTGTGGAGGGGGGGGGGGGGTGGCCGAATAGTATAGCACGTGCACGTTGTATCTTAAAGCCTGTCATTGAGTCAGCTGCCGTGGTTTCGAATCCCCGGTGGTACGTGACAAGAATTATTGAAATAAATTTAAAAAACATAATAGGCCTATGTTAGTCCCGAAATGACCTGTTTTGTTAAGCCCCATTTCTCTCTCTATAATTTGGGATCCATATTCAATATTTTGTTTCTATTAGATATTTTTAGTTTTCTATAGAACTTCGCTGCAATCTCGGGACAGTTGGTATATAATACTTTCAGTTTTGGAACCAGATATTTTATAGAAAATATATTTTATTCTAAAGATTTTTATCGAGAAACATACATGTAGGCCTACATAATGAACATGGGCATATATTTAGCCTATCATAACAGCTAGGTGAGCATGCATAGTTGTCATTTCGAATTCCATCTTTTAATGCACGCCTATGCCTATGTGTACACGGGGCCTATTTTTTGTCCCATCCGAAAGAATAGGTCCTAGTCCTACACACGTAAAATCACGACGAACTTTTTCGACCTACCCCTAGAGAAAACCAGAGACCAAATAGGTAGAAATAGCGTAGTTTCTACATAATAATATAGGATAAATATTTTGTACTATTTTTATTTATTTTCCCCTCATAAAATTTAAATTTTACGACACTACATGTACGAATAATTTTACGACAATTCGCGACCTATTTACGGCCACGAACTTTGGATCAGTGCAGGAAACATCGGAAATATGGCGATTGACATATTTCAATGGATTATTATTGGGCTATTGCTGCTGCTACCAATACTTTATGAGCTGAGCACAACCTTTAAATATTATGCAAAGTTTTTCTTCTTTTATGCTATTATTAACGTAATAGCCTTACTGGTTGTAATTGTTGGAATATGGCGACCGAAGGATGTAAACAATATCTGGTAAATATGAATATTCATCAATATTGCGACGTTAATGTACCGGTAATAATGTTGACGTTTTCACTCAGACACATATTTCTGCATTCGTGGTTCATGCGACTCTCATTTAACCATGATCTCGAACTTGTCCTGAACTGGGATTGCTTTCACTCTTTCATTTCAACAAGACTGATGTTCATAAAAATGTGCTAAAATAAAAGTAAAGTAATACTACATGTATGTCTGTACTATAGTATTAGTAATCTACTACTACTGTCTAGGCCAAGTAGTAGTAGTGTAGTAATAATAGTAATTTAGTTAAACTTTATTTTAAGCATTAGCATGTAAGGATGGTAATTCAAGGCAGCTAGTCAATTAACATATTAAACACTAGTAATTAGACGCTTGGTAATCAAAATTAAACACTATGAGAGAAATGGGGTTTGACTTTGACATCCACTCAACACAACTATGTCATTTCGGGCTAACATATGGTTTAATTTTATTTCAATAATTCGCTTGCGCGTAGGGGTCTGATCTTTAGCAGTGGGAGAAAACCGGAGTGCCCAGAGGAAACCCACGAGGTTGAGAAGCCTTCAAGGGGCCCCTTTCTCCATTCCATTTTCTCTCGCACCAGGGCTCGAAGCCACAGTCGCAAGCCAGAGGTGGCTGACCAGCTAGAGGTCGAAGCACGGCACTCCTAGACCACTAGGCCATCCAAACACTATGATTTAAGTTGTATACAAGTACAAGTTGGACAGTCACACTATTATAATTATAGTATTAGATTAGCCAAAATTAAACTATAGTTATGAATAATTCAACACAGAAGAGAAATTATGCCAAGTTAGGCCATACCAATTTTCCAGTGTTTACTTTTATCAATACTAATTGTCATGCGGTAATCCGTTGTCGATCCGCATTTGATAATAATCGACATGCAAGGGGGACAACTACAGTAATTGTAGGTACCGGTAGTGAAATGACTGTGCGAGGCAAATTGACCCAATCGAGTTGCCATGTGTGGCTTATGTACATACGTATGCATGCAGTGGTTGCTATACATTTGGATTTCAGTGGTACATGTACTAACTTTTTTTGAAATTACACTCTACTCTAGACAGAACTAGCATAATATGTATCACTTGTGTATTTATAGTTATCTCCTTGATGTCTTGTGTATTTATAGTTACATGTATCTCCTTGATTGATGTCTGAAGTGTTACATGTAGATTGCGCGCCAGAATTTATTGCATGCACAAGATCTCGTTAAAATTGGACATACTCTGCAGACTGGGGTACATACCAGGCAAAAATAGCCTTTTTTGTCAGGCCAGGGTTACAAATATTACAGTTTGCCCAAACCCAACTCATGATGATTAGGTATGGGTAGGTCGGTAGGCAAATTCTTTTGGGGGGGGGGGGACCAGACTTTGACGATAAATTACGAGATTTTATGAAATCACGTGTCCAGTTTGGTGTTACTACTTATAGTCATGACAGCGGTTGTTCAATCTCCCGACCGATTATTTGGCATTTGGGTGTCATTGTCAAGCGCAAAAATAATACTGTTAAAAAAAAATCCTTCGAAAACGGCAATAAAAGAATTTGATTAAGCAGCTTTTTTTTGGGTAGGTAGCGTTTGGGCAAACAAACAATCTTTTAATTATGGCCTCACGTAAGCATTTTTTTAATTCACACACGTACATACATGTAGATGTGTGCAGGCTGGTTGTAAAATACAATATTGTGTATCAAAAACTGTTTACCTGGTAGTTCCATTCAGCATTTACAAAATTTGATGAATTGAAAATTATACCACATTCAGTATCTTCTGTAGATTAGAAATAGGAGCTGTGCAGTGACTCAGGTTGGTCCTGTTTTCTATCCAAGTGGACAGAGTACCTGGCAAGGGACAGCATAAAAGTTTTTTTAAAAGGACGGAACTGAAGTAGATTATACATTGGCATGCTTGTTGTAAAATGCTTGTCGCCTGTCCAACCTCATGGGTTTTTTCCTGGTCCTCCGGTTTCCTCCCACTGCTAAAGACCCCTACGTGCAAGCGAATTATTGAAATAAAATTAAACCATGTGTTAGTCCCGGAATGACCTAGTTTGTATCAAGTGGACGTTAAACCCCATTTCTCTCCCTCTCTTTAAATCCAAGAGATTGAGAACCCTACTTTACATGTAGGCTACATGTAGATTTATCTGTACATGTACTTGATGACATATCAAGAACTTTGAACTTAACATGTCTTTTATGTGATTGATAAAACATCTGTTCTTTTTACATTATTGTTTAATAATGACATAAATTATTTGTACATGTATGTCATGTATAAAGAACTTTGAACACTAGTACCGGTACATATTTTTTGTCAGATCAAAGTCTTATTTCTGTACTTTGATCCCATCTTGTGAAATTTAAAGGGATGACATTCTATCTGTGACAATGAATGTAACCCATGACTCCCTTAATTATTGGGAGCCACTGTAGCTCAGTGAGTTAGCCAGGAGGTCCCAGATTTGATCTAACTGTATCGTTTATGTAATGGCCATTTTGTTTGCATGTGTCAATGTATATCAAACCCCTCTCACTTGTCAGGACTTACTTCTGTTCTGCTTCTCTGGGGCAACCACACTGGGGAACTTTTCCCCTAGGCCCCAACACAGGAATCAAACCTCTTGGTTAGTTTGCAATAGCATCAGTCACTACATGTAGGTCACAGTGGCTGTCTATTCAAAATTAATTGGTGGCTCGCCTCAGTGAGTGAGACGCTGGTTCCCTAACCTGGATGTTGGCAGAGTATATTGTAGGTCCTAAAAAATTTCTGCCATACATGTAGATTCCCCATGTGAATGGCATAGGACAGCAGTCCTGGCAGGAGACAGCAGTCCTGGCAAGGACAGTGTCTAGTCATTCAGATGGGATGAAAATCTGGTCATCGGTACTCATTGGTGTACACATAAAAGATACTGGTATGCTGGTACTGAGAATTCGATAAAAGGGTAGGTCAAAGTGCCACTGTCAAGACAAAGTTACCCTCATACATGTACATGTAGCTCATCTGAGCAGAATAGTAGGACGTTAAACCCCACTTCATTTTAAAATTAGGCCGCAGTTAAATTAATTGTTTGTTTCTCATGACCCACCTGTATGTCCGTTTTCATCCGTAATAATTACACACTTCCATAATTATTTTGTCAAATTTAGTGAGGTCAAAAATATGTCATGTTTATATTGAATATGAACAATGAATTGACAAATACAATTTCCACTATGTACATGTCTATCGATGAACACGACAGTAGGCTAGAATGTGAATAAATACAAAGTACAGCAGTAACAGGAAGTGATAAAGCTGTATCATATCTGCCATCCAAACCAAGGAATGGTAGCTGCAACATTCACCAAAGACCACATACACACTATTAGGCACTTGTCATTTGTAAGAAAATTCACAGAAAGATATGCCTTTAAATTCCTGCTAAATTATTTTATTTACGAGACTTTTGCCAAGTGGAATTTTCCCATCTGTTTTGTCACATGATAAATACGTCCCGTCATATGTTACATGGCATGATGTGTTACGTCCTGTGATACAGTATGTTACATGTACATCACGTAATACTTTATGTCATGTTGGCATGTGATACACTGTGTATATTATCTTGGTGAGAGTGATAGAGACTCTTTAATCACCTCTATTTGTTTTCCAGGATTGTAATAGCCTCAATGAAAGTTGTGAAGAAGTTATTTGGAATAGAAGTAGAGGTCAGGGGTCAAGAGCATCTACAATCTAATGAACCTTTCATATTAGTCAGTAATCATCAAAGCTCACTGGATTTCTTTGGTAAGAAAAGAGTTGAGTTGTGAGAGGAAATGAATAAACTTATCCTATTAAACATACATTTACACATTTACATTCAACAAATTTTGTTTTTAATATTGGACAAATTATGACCCTACATGTTCATGTAAATGTACCCCTTGTCACAATCGAAATCACGTCAATTTAAGTGAAGACAGATCTTATGACCTAAAGTGCAGACTTCAAAACATTCGACAAATTTACTCCCCCTTCAGCACTGGGGGGTTGGATTGTTGAATGGTTTGCGTGCGCGCTGTATCATAAAGCCTGTCATTCAAATCCCCGGTTGTACATGACAAGGAGTAGGATCGACTGTCCAACCTCGTGGCAATCTCTTTCAAGTCAGCCACGGGGCAAGACCGTCCATTTTATCGAAATTTGTTCAAACCTAAGCCCCGCCCAATCTGACCTGATTGGTCAATCTTTTTTGGGTCTATTTTTCGAAAACTTCATGTATGGATCGGATCGTTGTTTCGTTTGTTGTAAAATGATTCATGAGTCAAAGTCACCTTGCTGACATAACAAAATTGGATCCTAAATGTACAAATTCAAGTTTTTGTAAAGATCTATTATTCTACGCGTGTGTATATTTTTAAGTGATTCGGTCATCCAGACAAGTAAAATAAATACATGTCTCGTTACAGTCATGTGATTCATCCCTTCAGGGAAAATGGCTACCTACATGTAGTGTCACCAGAGAAATTTCTTTCTCCAAAATTTTTCTGGTTTCGACTTCGAGATTGGGCTTTGATGCTACATGTACAGGCATACCCACATACAATTATATGTACCGCCTGCACTTAATATTACTTTCCTATTTTTATCATCTTGACAGGTATGATGACCATATGGCCTGATAGATGTACAAGCTTAGCTAAGAAGGAATTAATTTATGCAATATTTTTTGGTATTGCTGCCTGGCTGTGTGGGACTATCTTTATTGACAGATTAAACCATGATAAAGCTCTAGACACTTTAAAAAATACAGCAGAACAGATCAAAAAAGAAAATGTAAGTTTCAGGATTCTTTGGTAATAAACTCCTTGCGTGGGGGACATGCTAGCTGAATCATTCGCATTTTTGTGCCGATTGGTTTAATTGTGACAAATCGTTTGGCTAGTGTGTCCACCGTTTCTGACATCAACAATCTGTACATGAACATGTATTACACACTGTTCATGTTCCTTTTAGTTTGATGTATAGGGGGTTGAAATGTTGTTTAATTTGGGTTATGATATGGCAGAGTCTAACATTTGTATTCAACACGACACATGTTCTTTGAAAGATTTATTTCTGGAGACTCTCCATTAGGCATGCCATGCTACATGTACATGTATATGGCACAGGTTATGTTCATCCTCAGATACCAACATCGATGTTATAGTGAAACCCTTTATGAAATACAAGACATGCTATAACATTTATTCACATGGCAGGCCTGTAATCCGGATTGCCACAATTTAAATGGATTAGAACACCCGCAAGATTTTTAAATGTAAGATAAAATGGATAATCAGGACTTAGTACAATAGGCTAAAACTTGACAGAACAAAGTAATCTGAATAAAAAAATACATTTACATGTATTCATTTTTCATTATCAATTTTTGAACTACACGTACATGTACATGTATTACAGCAAGAACGACCAACTCTCTATCTAAATCTTACATAATGCATCTTTAACATACATTTACATGTATAAAGAAACTATACCACAGTGATATAGTGAAGCATGGACCCTCAGTCCTCAGTGTATTTTATTGTTTATTTATGGAATTATAAATTTTACTTGCAGTTGAAAGTATATGTATTTCCTGAGGGAACCAGAAATTGTGAATCAGGGATGTTACCATTTAAAAAAGGAGCCTTCAATTTAGCAGTTCAAGCACAGGTATTTACTTAAGTTATTGAATTCAAAACCACGGCCCTTGTTTTATGAAAGAGAAAGCGGGAGGGTAAATGCATGCTCTTTGTATCGTAAGGTCTGTCATTATGTCCAGAGGTGTGTTTTTTTAATTCCCTTCTTGTACATGACAAGAAGTAGGGTCACCTGTCCTACCTTGTGGGTTTACCTAGGGGCCTCCTGTTTCCTCTCACTGCTCAAGACCCCATGTGCAAGGGAATAATTGAAAGAAAACAGTTAAGTGTCAAGTTAAAGCCAATTGTTCTATCCATATATAATTTGGGGGCTGGGATGGTCTAGTGGTCTAGAGTGTCGCACTTTGACGTCTAGCTGGCCGGCCACCTCATGCTTGCACTGGTGTGAGCGTATGTGGCAAGGAGATACATGTAGGGGCGCCTTCTTAACCTTGTGGATTTCCTCCAGGCACTCCGGTTTCCTCCCACTGCTAAAAGACCCCTACGCGCAAGCGAATTATTGAAATAAAATTATAAAAACCATATGTTAATCCCGAAATGACCTAGTGTTGAGTGGACGTTAAAGCCCCATTGCTGGCTACATATATAATTAAAATTACTTTTTATTTGTTACAGGTTCCAGTTGTACCTGTTGTATTTTCTACATATTCAGATTTCTACTGTAAACGAGATCGTAGATTTGAATCAGGTAATCATCTAATTATTTAACGTATTGATGCACCATTTGAATTTCTGGCTACGATATAAAATCAATGGAATTGGTTTCCTCCCACTGCTAAAGACCGTTGAGTTGGGTGGCTGAATGGTCAAAAGTTTTTCCATGGAGTCTATACCAGTGGTGTTGATTCACAGCTTGTCCAACCTCATGAATTTTCTACTGACCCCTGCGCGCAAGCAAATTATTAAAATAAGATTGAACTATATGTAAGTTAAAAATGGCCTAGTTTCTATCAGAGTTCAGAGTGGATGTTTAACTCCATCACTCACTCTATCTATTTCTCTATCTGGGGGTTGGATAGCCGAATAGTTAGCAGGTGCGCACTGTATTACAAAGCCTGTCAATGAGTCAATTGGCGTGGTTTTGATTCTCCGGTGTTACTTGACAAGGAGTCGGGTCGCTTGTCCATCCATCTGGGTTTTCTCTGGGTCCTCAGGTTTCCTCCCACTGCTAAAGACCCCTACGTGCAAGCGATTTTATCAAAATGAAATAAAAAAAATATGTTAGTCCTGAAATTACCTAGTTTATGTCGAGTGGATTTTAAACCCCATTTCTCTCCCTCTCAATGTAAGGATATAGAAATTAAAACTATGAAATTTATTTTTTTTACAGGTAAACTTGTGATACAGTGCTTGCCAAAGGTACCTACAGTAGGTCTAGGTCAAGCGGACGTAGGAGAATTAACAGAAGGTATTCGTAAGGACATGTTAGACGTTTTTAATCAAATCTCGTTGGAGATGCGACAACCGAAGTTAGTCAACGGTTTGAAATAGATAAGATCTGATCTCCTTTAATCATATCAGGTTATCTTATATATATATATATATCAGCATCCTGTATAGTATATTGACCTATTGAACCCAGTGATTTACATACAATATTACATCAACATTTATCATACCATAGCAAGGTTTTAAATATATATAGTGTGTTTGACAGACCTAAATATATTGTACTGTTGCTTTCTGTTAAGTCGACTATTTGTTGCCATTGTTACAATGGAATTTGTCTGTTACCATATTTACAATGAAATTCGTATGTTGGCATAGTTACAGTGAAATGTGTCTTGTTGCCATAGTTACTACAAAATTGAGTGGTAACCATAGTTACTTTTAAATTAATTGATTACGAAAGCATACAATGTATTGTATCAATACATAATATACAATAATTACATGTTTATATAATTCTATGTCCCATTTTTGTATCTTAAAATTTCATCTGTCAACCTCATGCAAGCTTTGGGCTGTGGTCCAGACATTTAGTGCCAGGTGTTTCTCCGTCTGAGGTGGAGAGCACATAGCCCAAGGAAAAGTATTGGGGGAAAAAGTGAAGCTGAATAAAGAGACAAGAATTACATGCCACATTTTAAAGCAATGGGAATATATTTGGTGGTCTGCATCCGGTAGTATAAACATTATTACCTCCCTTGAAACTGTCTGGTCCTGGTTAAAAATCCTAATTGCTGTAAAAGTCCCTTGATGAATTGTTAGTAATCTTTGGCGAAAGACAAAAAATTCCATGATGCACGCTTGATAAGAGAGTGAAAAAAAACTATTCTGCAATGGAATTTCACTTGGCCGTTAGAATCACTGGCACACATAGCGTCTAAAAAAATTGATTAGGAATCAACAGAGGCATTATGGAGTGATAAATGAAGTCTGGTCAACTAATGTCGCAATTGTTGATTTGTTAATTGTTGATTCTTACGCAGTCCCCACCTCGGACCCGTTATAAATGTACCTTATAAAGAACAATCATTCCATTTGTTTTCACTGTAATCCATTATTTTATATTTGTTTTGTTCTGATAGTGGATCTAGTAAATATACATAATATGTCACAAACTGACGCCCATGACCACAGTTGGCCAGGCTTTCATTATGAATGTGACCCATGGGAGCAAAATACAACATATTTGTACGATATGTTAAATTTTTCTAAAAATATATTTTTAGTGATAACTAAATTTGTTTTAGATTTTTGACTTTTCCGCCATTTTTGTTCATATATTGTAAACTTGACTTGCGACTTCCAACTAATTTTGCTGTTACGGGTCACATATGGCTCTAAAATACAGTTTTCAACATCTATATACATTTAAACATGGCATACTTTGGGAGTCGACTCAACGGAATACAATTCATAAGTAGATGATACATATAGCTAGTAACATATGTTGTAATCAAGAATTTAAAAATAGAATATCAAATTATAAAAATGTATGTATTTTATAATTTTGATATCAGTTTAGTTTAAGTTTATTTTATTGGATTGACTTTATGATGTACATTATGAAAGGATAAAACAAGGGTCTTTTCTTTAACCCTTTGATGTATATATATTGATATTGCAGTTAAGGAGCTCGACATGTAGATAGAGTGGGTTGGTGATAATGCTAAAGGGTTAATGTGTTTTCAATCTGATTAAAACACAGATCATATATTGTT
Organism: Patella pellucida; assembly: GCA_917208275.1. Classification (NCBI taxonomy): domain Eukaryota; kingdom Metazoa; phylum Mollusca; class Gastropoda; family Patellidae; genus Patella; species Patella pellucida. The sequence continues at coordinate 73,478,249 of OU795038.1, forward strand.
TTGTTTTTTATTGTTCAAAATATCGTTGTTATGTAACCTGTGTACTGGTTATTAATCTGTCGTATTAGCCAATGAACCAGTCTGTTATGGAGAGGTTTTGGCACTCTGTGCACAGAACTGTGGGTTTTCCACTAGAAACATCAACGCTGATAGGTTAATCAAATGTCTTGCGTCATAGATTCAAAAGCTGGGGGTATGACCCCTGATGCAACCTTCTACTACAACTAGTCAGATCTTCATGTAGTAAAGGCCATCGGAAGTATAACAAAAAAAGCGAAATATAGATCTGTATTTTAATCAGACTTATCCATTTTTATCGCAGGGTAGGTTTTGTAGAAATTGTATGTTAAATTTGTTTTGCTGTCCTTGTGACATACTATATGCTATATTTAAAATGATTTTATTTGCTATTAGTATTATTTGAAGTACTTTTTGAAGAAATACTGGATTTACGCACATCTGCACTGACAGACAACAAAATTGACCATCTAGATCTATGTAACCCATTCAAAGACTTTAGGCCTGCAATGATTTGTAGATTGCAATAGACAAAATAATATGAAAAAAAAACGTCTGTTAAAGCTGCCATCATTTGCATATTTGGGACTTTATCTACTTAACAATAATATCAGCACTTAATAAATGTACCCATTATTGAATTAAAGCGGTAGACATATTAGCCAAAACATTGGCACTGAATTAACAAGTTGGTTGCACATCACCCTCACGTAATAATATGATTAAAAAAGGGCCTTCAAACACTCATGTGATTTCTCGATATCAGTGATGATGAGTGGTGATTGGCTAAAGAATTCTACAATCGAACTAATTCTTCAAGGAAGCAGACACCCTTGGTGAATATAGTCCGGCTGAATGACAGTGGACTGGTTAGACGGATTTCGATACCGATTGATTCAGCCGAATCATTCAGCTTAAGCAAATAAGATCAAAATACTGATGGAAGTTTATCTCCTGAATGAAAACAGAGGCCTAACACTTTTATATTGGTGCTAGTTCGTCTGGTGTTAGCTCCGTTCATCTTGTCTTAGTAAATATTAAACAAGATTGAATCATTTATTGATTCAACCGTCACAATATTTAAATGGATCCAGAATCCGTCAGATGCCAAATGGATTCAAAATCACCCAAAAGACAATCAGAGGTTTTAATATTTCCAATCTGATTAAAATGCAGATCCTTTTTTTAAAAAAATTTTCCAAAAGGGGGTTTGGATGGCTTAATGATTATCATCCGCGCGCTGTATCATAAAGCTTGTCATTGAGTCAACTGGCGTGATTTCGAATCACCGGTTGTATCTAGCAAAGAGTGGAGTCGTCTGACCAACCTCGTGGGTTGGCTCCGGTTTCCTCCCACTACAAAAGACAACTACGTGCAAGCAAATTATTGAAATAAAAATTCAAAACCATATGTAAGTCTCAAAATGACCTAGTTGTGTTGAGTGGGCGTTAAACCTCATTTCTCTCTCTCAAGTTTAAAGCTGCATGTTTGACCCCTGATGCAACCTCCCACTTAAACCAGTCAGATTTTCATGCAGTGGAAGCCCTTGAAAAGATATAATACAACATAAAGATCTTTATTTTAGTCAGATTGAGTTATTCCCAATGGTTGATATGATGTATTTCTTCTCTTTTGCTGGTTTTGTAATATTTTGTTTGTATATTATTACTGTATATCTATTTTAAAGTGTATATAAAGTACATATACTGCTTATTCCTGTGTTTTGATAATAAATTTATCTTTGAAATTAGTTTGTAAGCATTCTCGGATTTAAGTAATCATTCAACTCTTAATTATTGTTGGGGGGGGGGGGATGACTGAATGAATAGCGAGCACGCGCTGTATCATAAAGCCTGCATAGCCAACTGGCTTGGTTTCGAATCCAGGGTTGTACGTGGCAAGGAGTAGGGTCGCCTGTCCAACCTCATGGGTTTTCTCTGGGTCCTCTGGTTTCCTCCCACTCCTACGCACAAACAAATTATTGAAATAAACTTAAACCATATGTTAGTCCCGAACTGACCTAGTTTGTTTTTGAATGTACGTCGGTACGTTAAACCCCATCTTTCTCTCTCTTCAATTATTGTTAATGAGAAATATCTTTGATCCAGAAACAAACAAAAAATATGCACATAGTTTATTATTGATGTATTTGATATATTAAAATAACAAAAGTTTTATAAAAGGCTATGTTGTATTTAAAATTTAACAAGGCAAACAATTTTGAGTAAATTCTTAAAGGGACAATCCCGAATTAAACAGGGGCTCAAAAATAAAAGTCTGAGAATGTATAAAAATAAAACGCCAAAATATAGGGGAATGGTGTATTTACCTTGTCTCAAAATTTCAACTCAAAATATTGAGTCGTTTGGACGTGAACGCCAAAACTGATTATCCGGACACGTAACCCTTTTAAGATTTCGGGTCAATTGTTTCGTTGGGTGACCTTATAACCGATTACGGTTACTTGAGAGGGTTATGCAGTGAATAACCCATGTGCCGCACTTGATAGAGAAAGGCAAATTTCAACTACACATTATTTTTATAAAAAAAATGTTTGACTTAATCCAGATACAAAAAAATACACCTTGGGGCACCGGTCTCAAATTCCAGATGAAGACTGACGGATTAAAGTCGTTTGAAAACGTATCATAAATACTGAAGTAGTTGCTCGGCTCTTGACTCGAATATTTTAAGTGATTTTAACACAAAATTAAGCAGTTTTATTCCCAAAACAAATATCGGGATTAGCCCTTTAATTTAAAAATGAGAATGCTTTGTGAAATGGAGGGCTCTTGTTTCAGCAATAATTGACAGTCTTGACTGACGGCAGAAATTCAACTGATATAAGGATACATAATGGTTCAAAAATATATAATGAAAATGAAATACATTAAAAATTTCAATCAAATGATTTTATTCAGAATGAGGTATTGACTATTTGAAGAATAGCATTGTCTCAATTTTCTTTGTTACCATTATGGTACTAGTTTTTGAATCCATTTCCCTATTTCCATAGCTTTGCTGGGGCAGAAAAGTAGGACATAAAACCCAATTTCACTTTTTAAATCCATTCAAAATCACAACCATCTGCTGCTCTAGAGATTTGATTAAGGGCTTGTCATGTAAAGGAATGTTTAAAAATTAAAACTAATAATTTGTATAATATTTAAGGCCAATAGAAAGATTTGCAATTGGCAGAATTAGCCCTTACACAATTTTTTTTTATAAACAATTTTTTATTCAGGATGTCTGAATGGGATTGAGGAACAGGCCTAGCCTATGTAAAACCCCTTTCCATCTAACATAATGCATGTTTAACCTTAAAACATGGATAAATGTACAGTTTTTATGTGTAAAAACACATAAGGTGTTAATATGATTTAAACGAACTGTGTCAAACATTGACTTGCTGTCAAATTAAGTACGAGTCCCTTGTAATGATTATCTGTTCAAAACATATTTACTGACTGACCGTGGAATTGACTGACTGACAAAATGGATAACTTAGAAGTTAAATACACTTGGTAATCTTTTTCACGTTCTTCTGAGAAATGTCCAGGGCTCTGAACATGAAACTTTGTTTGCCCTTTCTTCTGGCTTAGACTGAAGGACTGTGCGATTGTTGTTGGGATTATAAAGTGCAAGTTTGCCACGATGACGTCATGGCTGGTTCCTGGTCCATATTTTATCTCATACAATGATGTACTTATATGATCGCCACTATGACGTCATTTTTGGTTCTAGGTTGATATTGTAGCTCCTATTTGTTGTATGATGGCCACAATAACGCCATGGCTTGTTCCTGATCAATATTTTGGCTGCTACTTCAACTCATATGATAGCCACAATAACGTCATGACTGGTTCCTGTTCCTTATTTTGGATCGTACATGTATGACGTCATGTTTAGTTCCCTTTCCTTATTGTAGCTCCTACTTGTGTATGACGGCCGCGATGGCGCCATGGTTGGGCCCTGGTCCATATTGTAGCTCCTACTTGTATTTCACCTTGTTGATATCAAAATGTTTAAAAGTTTGTTAAAAATGTAAATACATGTATGTAGTTTATGTTGTCATTTTTTGGTCACATTAAAAATAATGCAAAGCAATATATAAAGTTTACAAACATTTATTACTTCTTTTAAAGGCTTTTAGAAATTGAAACAAGGTAAAAGCTTATAATTACATGTACTGGATTTATTACTATGAAACGTTTCAAAGACAATATAATTTCCTGGATAAATGGTCCAAGACAAGAGTGCACGCTTGGAAACGCTGCATAGTAACAAATCCAGTCATATTGTATCTTGTATCCATAACACTGTACCTCGTCTTCTGTTAATAAATGACAATGGGAATGTTTGGTTGTCAAAAATCCCAAATCTCAAGTCCCATTCAAGATTCGTGCCACACATAAACAGTTTTACAGATCCGCAATTTTGGGGAAGCATGTTCTCTGTTGGTGACTTGCAAATGGTTGGTGGGAGGAATCTGTATCTGAAAACCAAATTAATGGATTGTTATAAAGAAATACATAAGTTTTCACAAGCTTGGGCTAAATATCATGTCTTTTTACAACACTAAGGTTAATTTTTATGCCTCTGACGTATTTAGCCCTTGGGTTTATTTTTTCTCGTTTTGCTGCATTTGTCGCCAAAACTGACGGTTTTTAGCCCTTGACTTTATTGTTCCCCGTTTTATTGTATTTGGTGCCCAAACTGATCTTTTTCAGCCTGCCGCGCTTCGAACTCTAGTTGGCCGGCCATCCTTGGCTTGCGGCTTAGGGTTTCGAGCCCTGATGTGAGCGTATGTGGCATGGAGATAGGGGCGCCTTCTCAACCCCGTGGGTTTCCTCCGGGCACTCCGGTTTCCTCCCACTGCAAGCGAATTATTGAAATAAAAAAATAAACCATATTATGTTAGTCCCGAAATGACCTAGTTGTGTTGAGTGGACGTTAAACCCCATTTCTCTCTCTCTCCTCTCCTGACAGACGAACCTTGGTTGTTAGGGGTAATGGTGTCTTCTCACAGGTTTAATATTATTATTCCAAATTAGAATTCTAAACGACCCAGTGTATATTAAAACAAGTTTTAAAACAAATCTCGTTTTCATTAGCCCAGTCGTTGAAAAACATCAGGAACGTTAAACCTTATTTCATTTCATTCGAATTGGATAAAGATAAAATAAACTATCAGAGGACTCCTATAGATTTTGAGACCGTAGACTTTAGTCTGCCAACCCTATAGGTATAATTCAAGTACTGGTCGTAGTACTCATTCAGTTGACTCGGTCACACCCGACATCGCACAGGATCGTTACAATCTGGGAAGATAAAATAAATGAGACCGTTCTTCTTTGAATAACGATACATTCCCGATTTTATCACGTTAGATAGATATTCCCGAGTTTATCACGTTAAATAGATATTCCCGAGTTTATCACGTTAGATAGATATTCCCGAGTTTATCACGTTAGATAGATATTCCCGAGTTTATCACGTTAAATAGATATTCCCGAGTTTATCACGTTAGATATATATTCCCGACTTTATCACGTTAAATAGATACTCCCGATTTTATCACGTTAGATATATATTCCCGAGTTTATCACGTTAAATAGATACTCCCGATTTTATCACGTTAGATAGATATTCCCGAGTTTATCACGTTAAATAGATATTCCCGAGTTTATCACGTTAGATAGATATTCCCGAGTTTATCACGTTAGATAGATATTCCCGAGTTTATCACGTTAAATAGATATTCCCGAGTTTATCACGTTAAATAGATACTCCCGATTTTATCACGTTAGATAGATATTCCCGATTTTATCACGTTAGATAGATATTCCCGAGTTTATCACGTTAAATAGATATTCCCGATTGTATCACGTTAGATAGATACTCCCGAGTTTATCACGTTAGATAGATATTCCCGAGTTTATCACGTTAAATAGATATTCCCGATTTTATCACGTTAGATAGATATTCCCGAGTTTATCACGTTAAATAGATATTCCCGAGTTTATCACGTTAAATAGATACTCCCGATTTTATCACGTTAGATAGATATTCCCGATTTTATCACGTTAGATAGATATTCCCGAGTTTATCACGTTAAATAGATATTCCCGATTGTATCACGTTAGATAGATACTCCCGAGTTTATCACGTTAGATAGATATTCCCGATTTTATCACGTTAGATAGATATTCCCGAGTTTATCACGTTAAATAGAAATTTCCGATTGTATCACGTTAAATAGATACTCCCGATTTTATCACGTTAGATAGATATTCCCGATTTTATCACGTTAGATAGATATTCCCGAGTTTATCACGTTAAATAGATATTCCCGATTTTATCACGTTGGATAGATATTCCCGAGTTTATAACGTTAGATATATATTTTTAGTATATTGTGTATACATTAAGAGACTAGTAAATATAGATACATATATAGTAGAATAGGTAATTAAAGCTGCTCGTTGGTAATATATAATTGAAATTAAAGATGGCAAAATAAAACTACATTATTTCGGATGAGCCACTATCGCGGTGAAAATGTTTGCATAAAATGTAGTTTTATTTTGCCATCTTTAATTTCAATTAGATATATAATATATGTATGTATGTATGTAGTTATGGATTGAACATTAAATTTAAAGTATCAACAGTTTGATTGTATTTGTTTGCCATCGAACTCGGCCCAAGTAGGCCTACAATTTTGTTTTACCCTTTCTAGAACACCTAATTCCACTTCTTGTATTCAAATAGCTAACAAACCGGGTTTACATAGCTAACAACTTAGTGAAAGTAAAGGGTGTGCCAAAAAAGGTGTTGCCCATATTTTGATTGTACCCAACCCCACTCAATCAGAACCAACCAAAACAACATCAGCTACATAAACGGTGGGCCAAAACAATGTCACCCAGATAACGAACTGGGTTAATGAATTATTGTTGAGATAAATATTGCAAATACCGAACGTATAGCTTTGTAATGGTGTGGTGTGACAACTAAACACTAATCCTCTATCTTTACATGCCAAATTAGTATATTACAGGGGGGGGGGGGGCGAATGACCGAATGGTTAGCACGTGCGTGCTGTACCATAAAGCCTACCATTGAGTAAACTGGCGTAGTTTCGAATCCCTGGTTGTAGGGTCGCCTGTTCAACCTCGTCGGTTTTCTCTAGGTCGTTCGGTTTCCTCCCACTGCTAAAGACCCCTACGCGCAAGTGAATTATTTAAATAGAATGTTTTAGTCGCGAAATGACCTAGTTTGTGTCGAGTGGACGTTAAGCCCCATTTCTCTCTCTCTCTCGTGTTATCCATAAGAGTGAACCACGTTGAGGAACTTTCTTAGCCAATCCATATCTAAAAGATATCCTTGTTAGTGAATCAATGCCTTGCAGATCCAGGGGATCGGGTGTTCGATCCTTGCATTGACCGAGAAAGTTCATCCAGGTTTTCAGGCGTGGTTCCCACTTCTCAGTGATGCAGGGCAGAGGGCCTGACAAGGACAGCTGTCTGGTCGTTCAGATGGGACGGAAAACCGACGCCCCGTGAACGCATTGGCGTATACGTAAAAGATCCCTTTACAGTTGGGCAAAATTTCCCCAATAGCACACTGTATGGCGTATGCCGCCATTTGCCCGTCTTCATTAACTCCATTCTGAGCAGAACAGTAGGACGTTAAATCCCACTTCATTTAATTTCGTTTCAAAGATAACAACACGGTGAAACTATCTATCTAACATATATCTAACCACAGTGAACCCATCGTTGCTCCCAGGTAAAGACGAAAATGGGTTAACAATCAAAAACAAAACTGGACGAATTAGTATAAATTTGATAAGACTGTTTAAACACACGCCATTTCATTCCTTGGCTTGTCCGGTAAAGTAAAACAATTAGGCCGGGTCGAAAGTTAAATTCTAATAAAACCATTCCTACTCTGTTAAGATAAGAAGTCAACAATAAAGATTAATTTTAATCATCCACGCATTTCCCAGTCATTTGTTGATATATGAAACAATACTGGTTCAAGGTATGACCCTTGTAGAAATAAAATGAAATAGAGTTTAACGTCCAACTGTTTGCTCCTAAACTGGGCTAATGAAGAAGGGGGCCCTTGTAGAAGATAGACGATATATATATTTAAATATACGATATATTATTATTACTATTGTTATTCATCGTCTATTAGTAAATGCAGGAGGACTGCACTACACGCAAAACAAACGAAAAAAAAATCTACAAGAAAAACCTGCGGACAAGACAGAAAAAAGACATTGCAAACACTAAACAATTATCAAATTAAGTGAATGGATCCGGGGGCCAGCCGTAAGCATCCACTGCACTGTACAGTCCCGGGCCTGTTGTGGTACAGGCTTCACTAAAATGATCTACAAAAAAGACGTAACAAAAAAAAAAAAAAAAAAATGCGACCGATCTTGTCAGTTAGTCGTCTCTTCAATAGCGATAGTCATGCCAGTTAAAGTCAGGTGTTAGAACGTCAAATAATAGCATTTCATTATATCCGGTGTTATTTCTAGGCCCCTAACAAATGTCGCATCACAGTTAATAATAATATTTAAACAAGTGTGTTTTAAACTCCGATTTAAATTTGACAAAAGTTGAACTTTCTCTAATTGTTCTTGGTAGCTTATTCCTTGAGGGACATTTGGACTGGAAAGCGGCGGTACTGCTTAATCTTATCGATCTCGAGTTCCATGGGACTTCGTTAATCGTACAGGAGGGAGGGATTTTTCGTATGGTCTACGATTATAATGTCGATCTGCGAGCTCAAGGTGGCCGGTCACCCCTGACTTGCGGTCGTGGTTTCGATACCTGCTATGGCGTGAGTATGCGGCTTGGAGAAAGAGGCATATTCTCAACCTCGTGGGTTTACTCCGGGAACTCCTCCCACAGAAAAGACCCCGCTCCCTGAACAACATCGACGAAAGCGGAAGTTAAACACTAATAGAATAAGGAAACAGTGGAGAACCAAAGTGTAAAATTAGCGCTTGAAAGCACACGCATTCGCGGGAGGCAATTCTGGCCCGTAGCCAGCTTATAAAATTGGGGGCGGCGGGGTTGGGGGGGGGGGGGGGCTACATAATTTTTTGGAGGGACTGAGGTTGTGGCCAGCCAAGAACGCTCCTAAGAATAATTATTGTTGGCGAAATATTGGGGGGGGGGGGTACAGACCCCTACCCCCCGTCGCTACACGCCCGCCAGGCAATTGCCCTCTTATAAACACCGCGACAACCTGCCTCGCCTGTCACGGTCCATTACATATTCATATTGAAAAATAAAGCCACCAGGCTCGCATTGGTTATTCAATTATTGCAGGCGTCACTAATGTATTTTCCCACAAAAAACATCATGGCTAATTGGGCTATTTGTTTGAGAAACACAATCCATGCTGTAGCAGCACAAAAAAACAAACAACCCAGTCAAGTGTGCTCTCAAGACTTCTAAGTATTCATAAACAAGAGATTCTTTCCAACAAGTCGACGGTGTCATTTTCTAGTAATTTGGACTCGAACGTCGTAAAAATGACTAGCTCCTGATAGTGTACAGTTACATTCTTCTGCACTTAGCCACCAATTCGTATTCGACGTCTGCTTTCTCAGCAGTTACGAGTTATTCTCGTCTGCTGTGTAGACTCGTAGAATGAAGTAAAGGGTTGTTATTGGGTTACACAAGACTTGATCGGTGGTTATTTCTGTTATATAATCCAAAATAAACACTGTGTGTATTTTATTAAAATGGATTTACCGTTCTTGGACATATATCTTTTAGTATGCTTTATTGGGGGTACATTAGCAGAAATGAAAATTCACAGACCCGGGTAAGTAAAAACTTTCGAGTAGGCCTATTACATTATAGCAATGGAACATTTTTATTGATTGAGTACCTATATTTTAAAAGCACTTTAAAGAGCTTTTATCACTCTCATCACTGTATTATGTGTGACTATGTTGTTAATAATATTACATTTAAATAATGTCATATATTTAAAATACGATTGGACGCCCCTAATGGTAATTGCCAAGAATCACGCTGAACTTTTGCTGGTGTTTGAATATAGTTTAACGCTAAACATCGTGTACTTGACCTACCCCGCGGCGGGTGTTCACAGCACCTCCGCTAAGCCTAGTATGAGTGGTGGACATAAGTGTCACGGTGGCTCAGTGGGTAGGACGAATCGTTTTCAATCACGGTGTTTGCAGTGAAATGCCATCGGGATTGTACGGCGTTGTTCCCCCTTGTCAGTGGTGCAGGGCAGAGAGTCTGACAAGGGACAACGTAAAGCCATTCGGGTGGTAACAAAAAGGGAAACACCTTTAACGCATTGACGTGCACGTAAAATATCTCTTGATAGTGGGTATTCGAAATAAGAGTTGGCCGTAAAGCCGATTTCCTTTCAAAAGCCACCTCGTTACACATTAGGAGTAGAACGTTACTTACAACCCATTTCATTCCATTATTGTTGTCAAACATAGGCGAATTGAAATGAGTACGTTTTTATTGAAAAGGGAGTGATGGCGGGGGATTGTTATCCGTGCGTGTTTGTTCACAAGGTCTGTCATTGAGCCAAGAGGCGGGTTTCGGAATTTCCCGCATGTATGTGATAAGGAGTGGGGTCGCCTGACCAACCTCGTCGGGGTTTGCTCCAGTTCTCCTTGAATCCCCCCCCCCTGCTAAAGACCCCTACGCGCTAGCGTATTATTAAAATAACATTGAACCATACGTTAGTCGCGAAATGACCTAGTTTGTGTCGAGTAAACGTCTATCTCCCCTTCCCTTTTACTTTTTATTGTATAACAAAACTTCGTGTTTGTCAAACATTATGGCGGTGACCCTTTAACCAATCTGGTCATTAAAATACAGATATATATTTCGTTTATTTTTTTATACTTTCGCTGAAGAAAACTACATGAAGATCTGACACGCAGTTCTGGGAGGTCGCGTCAGAGGTCTCATGGGCGTCTCTTGATCCCAGGACGTCAGAAATTTGATATTGACCAATCAGCATTGATGTTTCTAGTGGATAACTTACAGTTACGTGCATCTCACGACAAAAGCTCGCCATAAGAGACCGTTTCATTGGCTGATCTCTCAGATCCCCCAGGACAAGTCAATGATAACAGCCTCCCCGGATCCTAGTGCAGTAAAGACAAGTACCGTATTTCCTCGAATACAACCCCGGGGTTCTATTTCGTTCAGCACCCCCCGACCCCCGGGTTCTATTCGAGGCCGGGTTATAATCGAGGCCGGGTTGTATTTTTTCAGACCCGAATTAATGCTTCAAAACCTTGTATAAGAGTAACATTTTGGACAAGTAAAACAAGCTGACAGGGTCGGTCTTGCAAAAACGATGGCTAAACTCTCTGTGCGTGACATAAGACAGTTCTACTTCATGTGCAGGAATCACTAATTAATTAATATTTTGACAGAGAGTATTCAGTTTTTACTTTAGACCCGGGATATATTAGAGACCCGGGTTCTATTCGAGACCCGGGTTGTATTTATCTCAACACCCCCTTATCCCCGGGTTCTATTCGAGGCCCGGGTTGTAATCGAAGCCAGGGTTGTATTCGAGAAATACGGTAAATGGAAATTTTGATCTATAAAAAAGAAGTATAAAAAACGAAACGAAACAGGATCTGTGTTATAATCAGATTGCCCGTCAACTAAACAATATGATATTAAGAGAACGGCATGACATTTTCAATATACATGTGTGTTTGTATCATTATCAGATAACGAACTATGAGGTAATGAATTATTGTTGAGGTAAATGCTGCAAATACCGAACGTATAGCTTTGTAATGGTGTGGTGTGACAACTAAACACTAATCCTGAATTTTTACATGCCAAAATTAGTATATTACAGGGGGCTGAATGGCCGAATTGTTAGCACATGCGTAGGGTCGCCTGTCCGACCTCGTGGGGTTTCTCTTCGTCCTCTGGTTTCCCCCACTGTTAAAGACCCCTACGCGCGCTCTCTTTCCCCCTCTCTCGGTAAAAGACGATGGGCTCGGCAAGGAAACCGTCTGGTAGTTAGGACGATCGGTTAAATTTCACTCCTACCACAATGCATTTCGTATGCTCAAAAACAGCATTATAGTCTTAGCAATTCAACTTGTATAACCCTTTTTACAGATAGCTTTCCCAACCTCGTGGGTTTCCCCCGGGCACTCCGGTTTCCTCCCACTGCGAAACCCCTTGAAATTATTGAAATAAAATTAAAATCATATGTTAGTCCCGAAATGACCTAGTTGTGTTGAGTGGACGTTAAACCCCAATTCTATCTCTCTATCTTTTTACAGAGAGCCAAGTATGCTCCGATACGATCTATCAACATTATAAATGTTTTTTCGTTAAGTTTTTATCCCTCTTTCACACCATTGTAAATGTTTATAGCCAATTTCTGTCCAAGTAGAATTTGAGATATTCACAGCAATTGTTGCGATATAACGAAACAGCCAGGCTATTATTTCTGTTACCATGTTTGTTTATCTCGAGTAAATGTTATACATAAAATCACCCGTCCATAATAATTCACATACGTCACAAGAATGTTCTTTTTCGCGTCTGTTCGTGCATCTCATGTGCTTTTTATACGCCCATATTTGTATATTGTAGTCGCCCACATCCGTCCGCCCGGCGTCCACAATTGCTCGTGGACGCTCTAGAGGCTAAAGTTGATATATGATTGACTTTAAATTTATACACAATGTTTAAGATCATGAAACGAAAAAGCCTAATAATTGTCAGCGATTTCCGATAATTGCTTTCAGAGATATGGTCCTTGATCACTTCAAAATATTTACTGATTTGAAATTGAAGTAAAACGGAAACCATTCCTATTACAGTATTATATGCGTTGAATAAACGTTTATTTCATTAGGGTTTGTTTTACTTATTCAAAGTTAGCTTTTTTACAGGGCTTGGAGGAGGGTGGTGTGTGTGTGTGTTTTTTGGGGGCGGGGGCGGTAGCAACGCACATTCCATTTATTTGAGGAAGACATCAAATCAGGGAGGGGAATTTTAATTCCCCATAGAATCTGAAAATTACATTTTTTGAATTTTGTGACTGGGACTGGTTGGTGTTTTAAAATAGTTAACTGTCCTCAACAGCCATTAATTACTGAAAGCAGACATTAAATGAGATTTCATACCATTTCTCCCTTTTTTGTTTACAAATTGTTTAACTTTATCACGCAAATAAAACGAGTTTAGACCTTTTAGTCTACGCTATACATAAATCAAATATGTTGTATCGCTTTAATATTTAATAGTCAGAACAGACAACTCGCAATAAAATTGGTTTAAATATTATTTAAAAAGATAATTTTATTTGGAGTAACATCTTAGTACAAAACAGCGTGGTGCTATGATATAACTATTTAAATGTTTTATTTATGACGTATCACGTAACGTTCTTTATCTATAGAGATTATTTTTATGATGTAACGTTCGTTACGGGTTTTGTTGATTGCACCGGGGTGATGTTTATATTTAGAATGGGGGTAGGGAGACTGAATGAATGAATGAATGAAATGGGGTTTAACGTCCTACTGTTATGCACTTAACCATAGCTAATTGAAGACGGGCATACGCCATACAGTGTGCTATGAGGGAAATTTTGCCCTGGCAGCGGCGCTACGGCCTACTCTTATATCGAATTCCAACTGCCAAGGGATCTTTTACGTGTACTCCAATGTGTACGCAGGACCTCGGGTTTTCGTCCCATCCGAACGATTAGGCAGCTGTCCTTGTCAGGCCCTCCTTCTGTATCACTGACAAGGGGAAATCACGTCTGAAAATCGAGATGAACTTTCTCGGCCAATGCAGGGATCGAACACTCGACCTCCAGGCTAGCGAACCAGCGCCTTACCCACTTAGCCACCGTGATCCCCAGGTAGGGAGACTGCATGGTTAGTGTTAGTACGTGCGTGCTATATCATAAGGCTGTCATTGAGTCAACTGGCGTGGTTTCGAATCCCCGGTTGTACTTGACAAAGAGTTTGGTTGCCTGTCCAACCACCTGGATTTTCTCCGGGTCCTCCGGTTTCCTCCTACTGCTAAGAGACCTCTACAGGCATGCGAATTATTGAAATAAAATATAATGTAACGTTCATTCTTTCTATCTACGGGTTTTGTAGATTGCACCGGGGTTAAGTTAATATTTAGATGAAGGGTGGGGGGGGTAACACGTGCATGCTATATCATAAAGCCTGTCATTGAGTCAACTGGCGTGGTTTCGAATCCCCGGTTGTACTTGACAAAGAGTTTGGTTGCCTGTCCAACCACCTGGATTTTCTCCGGGTCCTCCGGTTTCCTCCTACTGCTAAGAGACCTCTACAGGCATGCGAATTATTGAAATAAAATATAATGTAACGTTCATTCTTTCTATCTACGGGTTTTGTAGATTGCACCGGGGTTAAGTTAATATTTAGATGAAGGGTGGGGGGGGGTTAACACGTGCATGCTATATCATAAAGCCTGTCATTGAGTCAACTGGCGTGGCTTCGAATCCTCGTTTGTACGTGACAAAGAGTTGGGTGGCCTGTCCAACCTCCTGGATTTTCTCCGGGTCCCCCGGTTTCCTCCTACAGCTAAAAGACCCCTACGCTCAAGCGAATTATTGAAAAGAAAAAAAATAAAAACAATATGTTAGTCCCGAAATGACCTAGTTTATGTCGAGTAGACGTTAAACCTCATTTCTCTCTCTAAGATTTAGATGTCAGAAAATACTTTTCATTTCACTGCTGCTGGTGATTTCGTTAATATATAAATCTTATTTAAATTATCTTTACACCGTTTACAAAACAATTCCCTTGTCAGTGGTGCTGGTGGGGGTTTCTGGCCAGGAACAGCGTCTAGTCGTTCGGGTGTGGGAAACAACAGCGTTCCGTGCACGTTGGTGTTCACGTAATAGAACCCTTGCCAGATGGAATTCGAAATACGTGAAGGCCACAGCGTTTAGTACGATCCAGTGTGACAGCTCTACCACAAAGAGGAGATAGCTTAAAACATTTTGTGGGGCACCGTTAACGAATGCCGATCAATCAAGACCACACATCTTTCGGCAAACCTCGGTTGATTCCGGAATCGGCTGAGGTTTGCCGAATGGACCACACATGTTACGAACGATAACGTTTTACTAAGCACTATCAAAAAATATCCAACATTGTCCAAAATTTTCATATAGTATCAAAAATTGCAGTGGTGTGTGACAAGGGCTTAAGACGGACCAGTTACTCGAATGTGTCTAAATTATAAGCGTGTGTTGTCAAATTTTATATCAAAATAGACTTTTATTTAAAATTGTCCTACTTGATAACGGGTGTGGTCTTAGCGCTGGCTGTGTTGTTTTATAGCGTGTGTTGCCAGGAATAAGTTAATTCATGGGAATTAAAACGGCATTATGCCAGATTAGATAAGGTTCATACTCCATCCGTATCCGTATCTATAAATACGTGCGGGTATATACGTACCGGTATATTATAGTCATTTTTAGAGAAATGGTTGAAATAGAATCCGGCACGTATTGCGCACAAAAACAACTGCGCTCGTTAAGCAGGATTGATTGCTCCAAGAGCGAATTTTTGTAAAGTGTGTTCGGCATTTCGGCTAGTGGGCCTCATTACATCATCTCCCCAAATGCGGCAAAGAAAATCGCCTATAATAATATTTGAACGCAAACAGAATAAATAATGTAGATATTCGAAATTATTCGAATATGGTGATTGCTATTTGAATATTCGAATATTATATTCGACGAGCGAATATTCGAATATTCGTGCCGAACACTAGTCTTCTGTACGAGCTAATTATAGTCTAGAGAAATATTCAAGTCGAGTCTTCGACAATGATTCGAATAACTATATAATAAAACAAAATTCAGAAATGCTTATCAATATTTTACAAAATGAAATAAAATTGTGTTTACCATCCTCCTTTTATGCACCGACTGGGCTACTGAAGAAGTAATAGACAGCCGCTGAACAGCCTACTCTTATTTCGATTTCCAACTGCTAAGGCTTATTTTATTTGTACGTCAATGTGTACACGGAACTGCGGCTGTTCTTCAAATCGGTACGACTAAACAGGCCCCCTGTAGTACACCACTTACAAGGGAAACCATGCTGAAAAATACCACAGACGATTTTACCGAGATGTACATCAGACCTACTAGTTTGTGAGCCAGAACCTTTTGCACTGAGCCACCGCTCTTACGCTTATGGAACAAAAGAAATAAGGGTTTTCGTAAGGGACTTGCAACTTTCAAGGCAAATTTTACACGCCAATCTGATAGAACGTAACACTGATCTATACAATGTGTTCATGAAAATCTGGTAGACATTATTGCATATCACGGTTCATTATTATAAAATGTTTCGACAGCTGCAATGTTCTTTTTATAGAAACAGTCTGGTTTGTAGTATTGGTAGAAAGCTGTTATTGATGATGATGATGCGTTTATTGGTTGTAATTGGTAACAAATTCTTTCATGTAAACATTCTATAAATACACTATATTAATGATGTATAGATGGGTCTAAAACATGTTATGTAAGGGTCTAAAATATGTTATGTAAGGGTCTAAACATGTTATGTAAAGGGTCTTAACATGTTATTTAAGGATCTTAAAATAGTTCTGTGATGGCCTAAAACAAGTTCTGTTAGGGCCAAAAACATGTTGTGTAAGGGTCTAAAACATGTTATGTTTGGGCAGAAACACATTATGTTAGGGTCCAAACATGTAATGTAAGGGTCCAAACATGTAATGTAATAGTCTAAAACATGTTTTGTAAGGGTCTAAAATATGTTATGTAAGATTCTAAACACGTTATTTAAGGGTGTTAAAATAGTTATGTGAGGGTCTAAAACATGTTAGGGTCTAAAACATGTTATGTAAAGGTATGAAACATGTTATGTGAGGGTCTAAAACACTTTATGTAAGGGTTCAGAACATGTTATTTAAGGGTCTAAAACATGTTATGTAAGGGTCTAAAACATATTATGTAAGGGTCTAAAACATGTTATGTAAGGGTCTAAAACATGTTATGTAAGGGTCTAAAACATGTTATGTAAGGGTCTAAAACATGATATGTAAAGGTCTAAAACATGATATGTAAAGGTCTAAAACATGTTATGTAAGGGCCTTAAACATGTTATGTAAGGGTCTAAAACATGTTATGTAAAGGTCTTTAAATTATGTAAGGGCATGAAACATATTATGTAAGGGTCCAAAACATGTTATGTAATATATAGTTTAAAAGATGTTATGTACATGTAATGGCAGGAAACATATTATGTAAGGGTCCAAAACATGTTATGTAATAGTCCAAAACATGTTATGTAATTGTCCAAAGCATGTTATGTAAGGGCAGGAAATATATTACGTAAGGGTCTAAAACATGTTATTTAAGAGTCTAAAGATGTTCTGTTAGAGTCCAAAACATGTTATGTAAGAGTCTAAAACATGTTATGCAAGGGCATGGAACATATTATGTAAGGGTCTAAAACATGTTACGTAAGAATGAAATGGGGTTTAACGTCCTACTGTTAATATTATGTAAGGGTCTTAAAGATGTTCTGTTAGGGTCTTAAACATGCTATGTGAGGGTCCAAAACATGTTATATAAGAGCCTAAAACCTATTACTTGTTTGACGTAATCCGATTGATAATATAGGCCTACATATGTACTTGCTAATTGGTTATACAACAACCCATCTAGCACTAAGAAATTTATCTGATTTACTGTTGGCAAGTTTTTGGAAAATGTAAGATGAGATAATGAAGGGTATAACAAGTATGATTATTGATAATTTATTGATATTTAAGTAGAAGCACTTATCATGACCGGTTTAAAAAAAACACAACTAATCCCTAATTTGGAACAGGTTTAAGAACGATAATATTGGTACCGGGAAGAGTTTGAACTGAAAATAACTCGTAATGTAAACATTTGGCAAACTGTTTTGTGAAAACTCCGCTGGACTCCGCATCATTTTTTGATGGAATTCCTAATTTTGATATGGAAACTTCAAGATGGCGTCGATGACGTCACAAATCATAGGCGAATGGTTCATAGTAGTTCGGCTGTACTTGTTTATTCAATAGCAAGAAATGTGATGAGCATTCACAATGCAGTGTGCTACGCGGAACCTTTTGCTACGGCCTACCTATTTTTCGAAATTAAACCGGCCAATTTTTCTTTTGCGTACACGTCGTATAATATGGTCTATCCGTGCTGCACCACTGTGGAGAATCCCAGGTAACATTTTTGACCAACACATGGGTCGAACCCGAAACCACATTTTGTCTAACTAACTGGACGGGCTCATGTTGGCTAAGTGGGTAAGACGCTGACTTGTTAGATCCCTGCATCCAGATATTCGGGCTCGGTTCCGCCTTGCCAGTGATGCCGGACCGAGGGCCTGACAAAGGCAGTTGTCTAGTCGTTCGGATGGGACAGAAAACGAGCTCCTGTGTACACATTGACGTGCATGTAAAAGATCCCATGACAATTGGAATTCGATATATGAGTAGGCCGTATTGCCTCTGTCCGGTAGAAATATCACTCATAGCACACTGTATGTCGTATGCTCTCTTTCATTATCCCAGCAAAACAGTAAGACGTTAGACCCAATTTCATTTCATTTCTAAGAAATTCTACGGTGGTTCATATAGTTCACCGTGTTCATCTAGAGCACCGTGTGACATATTTTACAAAGTTTATATCCACCTGTCTTGTTTATTGGTTTTTTTTTTGTTGTTTGAACGATCTTAATATAGAAACAGATCTTTCAACACATGATTCTTTTATACAGATTCTCTAACGATAATGACAGTATTATTTGGCACCTTGTCTGTTAATCTATCATATAAATCATTGACGCCAGGTTGTTAAACATTATCTTGATCTGTAGACAACACGTGTGTTTGATAATAAAACAAAAATACTTGTTTACGATTACGATTACTTGGTCGCTAAAAAAAAAGGACGGCTTGAAAATGTTGTTGTTTTTTAAATTTATTTTGGGCGTTTGTATTCTTACTGAGTATGGTTCTTAAAATACTACCAAAATTTCACGAAAAATCACGTTATATTTTTGGGAAGTCAGATTAAAAAAAGCTTATTAGGTTCGGCTATTTTGACTAAAAACAGCAGCCGGGCAACAATTCCCAACATAGCATCCGATTTCGTTTCATTTCATTTCGAAAACCAGATTTTGTTTCCCAAATGGGCTGCTCTGATGATATCTTTTGAACTTACTTGGTACACTAGATGAAGTAAAAATTTGGCTCAAATTTTACAGAATGGATTTGATTAAAGGACAATTTCATTTCATTTAATATCTGTTGTTTATTTCTTCCAGTATCTATGTAGTTTGTTCTGTCTGCAGGTTTGTGTTATATATTCTGTTTGCGAGAGAGAGAGGGAGAGAGAGATAGAGAGAGAAAGAGAGGGAGAGAGAGAGTGTGAAATGGGTTTAACGTCCACTCGACACAAACTAGGTCATTTCGGAAATAGCATATGGTTTATGTGTATTTCAATAATTCACTTGTGCGTAGGGGTCTTTATGAGTGGTAAGAAACAAGAGGACCCAGAGAAGACCCACGAGGCTGGAAAGGCGACGCTACTCCTTGCCACTCACGACGGGGGTTCGAAACCACGCCAGTTGACCCAATGACAGGCTTTATGATACTGCGCGCGCATTAAGCCATCCAAATCACCCCTCAGCGATAATAATAAGCAATTCAAATCAAGAGTCTTTGGTGGGTTTCTCTACAAAAATCTGGCTAACCCTTTACGAAAAGATACAAAATATACTCACAGGTGACAGGTGTTCTAGTTTGTGGTATCAAATCAAGAAAAAAAACCCCAGGTGTTCTTGTTACAGCTGTGGGGGTGGTTGAAGCTACCTTTCCAGCCCCTTCATAAAAACAGCTGTTAATGGTACAACTGTAAAGGTGGTTGTAACTACTTTTCCAGGAAATGAACATATGGCGTCATATCAAAAGTTGATTCAAGTAACTCGGTAAAGAGAGAGAGAGAGAGGGGGGGGGGGGGAGAGAGAGAGGGGGAGGGAGGGTTTAACGTCCACTTGACACAGACTAGGTCATTTTGGACTAACGTATGGTTTTCAATTTTTATTTACATAATTCGCTTGCGCGTAGGGGTCTTTAGCACGAGATTGAGAAGGCGCCCCTATGTCCATGTCACATACGCTGACACTAGTGCTCGAAACCACAGCCGCAGGCCAGAGGTTACCGGCCAGCTAGAGGTCGAAGCGCGGCACTCTAGACCACAAGGTCATGTTAACATATTACCTTATCGATATCGTGGCATCTATATTAGATCGTTCACGGTTTCGTCGTGTTTGGTCAAAAACAACCATCGCTTTGCATATTGAATGAAATGGGGTTTAACGTCCTTCTGTTCTGATCCGAATGGGCTGATGAAGAGGATCATACAATGTGCCATAAGGTTAAGGGGCGCTACGGCCTACTCTTATATCGAATTACAACTGCCAAGGGATTTTTTACGTGCACCCCAATGTGTACAGGGGGCCTCGTATACAGGAAACTGTTTGGATCAAGAAAAATATGGGTTTTTTTGTGACACCAAGCCACAAAAGAGCAACCAACACCAAGAACGCAAGATTACCCTTTAGACTCGTTTCTACCATGTTGTTTTAAACATCATATCACTTGTGGTTATATCCTTTATCTAGAACATCTGATACCACTTACCATTATTATGGACGTTAGCTACCCAATACACAATACAGGAGACCTGTATAACAAAACAAAGATGAAACAATGTGTGTGTGTGTGAGAGAGGGAGAGAGAGAGAGAGAGAGGGAGAGAGAGAGAGAGAGAGAGAGAGAGAGAGAGGGGGTTTAACGTCCGCTCGACATACACTACGTCATTTCGAGACTAACATGGTTCAATTTTATTTTAATAATTCGCTTGCGCGTAGGGGTCTTGACTCAATGACCAAACGCGCACACGTTAACCACTCGCCCTCTCCACTATAAATTAACACAATAACTAGGCTTATATATAGGTTAGATTGGGGTGTTCTCATCCAGCTCAAAATATTGATTAAGGGGATTAAGGGTTTAGGGCTGGGAGATTATGGTCTGTAGCTGAAATGTGTTCACCTAATTAGATATGGTTTAATAAGTGTGATGTGAACTGTGTTTAATAAGGTGAAATTGTAGTGTACTTGCCCATATTTTAAATGTTGATGCTCATTTCATAGTGCTATTTAGTTAAAAAAAAAGTTTTTCTATTCACATTAAAGGTGTTAAAATAAGCATGTTTCACTATAATAAATGTTGAATAAAACATTATCAAGTGATTTTGTTTTACTATTAGGTTTAACCTAATGAAAATAAAAGTGCCCAATGTGAAACAGACTACAGCTAATCCTTCTTTAGAAATTACAATTAACACCTTAGTCACGCTAACATGATTATTTAAGTATTGAGCTGGGTGAGAATGAACCGTTAGATTAGCCCAACAGCTAAGTAAACTTATATGTATAATCAGTTCAACCCTGTCTTAGCATTGAGCAGAACTAGATGCAAACGAATCTAAAATAGAAAAGAGTAATAAAGCTTGCTGTATATTGACTCCGGCAAAACGTAAACCACAAAATACCAAATGAAACAAAAAATAACCGAATGAGATTCAATGTTAAATAACACCCGAGAAGTTTAATCATTGAGTTTATGAATTTATATCCCATTTTAAGATATAAATAACAGTAATTAGTCAAAATAACATCTTGCTTATTTATTGCCGGAGCTAAATCTGTTGTAATTTATGAATTATTATCAGAGCCGTATGTAGCGGGGGTTAGAGGGTACATTGCACCTTACGAAAAATATGGCACGCACACCCCTACTAAAAAAGCAACCTTTCAATAATAAGATAATAAATTTGGTTATGATCACACAGTGATGCTCTTAAGGCACTGATCAGTCGGTCTTTTAAAGTGGCGCCCACACGCCAATGAATTTACTTGGACATTATTTTGGCGCCGCACCCCACTTCTATAATCCTACATACGCCCCTGATTAATATACCTATAATTACGGAAGTGAAGAAATATTCCAAGCTTCTACTAATATCCGGTATTTTGATGTACTAATGTACCTAAATCAAGAACGTGACCCGAAAGCTTTTAGCGTATATCCTATAATGTAAGATACTAGCATACTTTTCGTGTAGTGTCAATTACTAAGTACTGCAGACATTGTTCAGATGTTCTAAACAGATGCGATGTACTGTTATAGGTAATATTTCAACTACCATTTCTCATAATGGACTCATCCGTCATCGTCATGTCTATACGTCATCCTTTACCCTTAACGTCATCTTCACCTCACCCGTCCATACGACATCCTCGGAGAACACTAGATCTAGCACAAATGACATCATATCTGGATTGTGGGTTGGGGTAAAGTTAAGGGTTAGTGCTAGCCCTGTTTACATTCAAGACCATGATGAAATCTGCAGCCCTAACCCTTATCCTACCCGAATGACGTTATAATCTAGGACCATCTCCGATCAATCGTTCTCTTAGTCTTACATCCTCACCAATCTGTACATCATCTTCACATATCGATACGTCATCCCCACCCGTCTACACATCAACTTTACCTGTATTACCCATATGTACGTCATCTTAAACTGTCTTTACGTTATCTTAAACTGTTTATACGGCAGAATTGTAGTCGCAATAACAACACAGTGGCTCATTATAACCAGTGGGCCATTGGTTCGATCCAGGGATTTTTTAGCATGCTGTTTCCTTCATCGTCGAATCGTTCAAACGGAAGAATATCCATGGTTCCGTTTAATCGTAGGCCTGTAGCCTACGTAGACGAGGCAATCCAAGTTTTAAATTCGATGAAACGAAGGTTGAAAGGGTGAAATGTTTATCATTCTGGCGACCATTCTCATCATCGCTATCCCGGTTTGTAGAATGTTAAACCCCATAATTCATTTCAAAAATATAAAAGACTATGGTGTTAGCAGCCAACTACGAAGGCCCATTAGTGCCAAACAAAAAAAAATATTAGTCCGTTTAAACAAATTAGTATCTCGTTTGAACGAATAAGTATCTCGTTTGCACGAGAAAATATCTCGCTTGAACGAAAAAGTATCTCGTTTGAACGAGAAAGTATCTAGTTTGATTTTTTATTTTGGCACTATTTGGCCTTCGTAGCCAACAAACATTACCATAGCAACAGTATTATATCTGTTCCAAAAAACCGCGAAAACCTGTGTTATTATTTGCCATTATCATCGGGATAATGTATATCTCTTAATGTTGTTAATAATCGTGTTGATTCAACAGTAAAACCTGAGATATATTTAGCTGTTTATTTTTTTAACTGAGGAGAATATTGCCATTATTGGGTTTGATCCAACCTGTTAAACTCATTGTATGGTTCACTGTAAGGACGTTCTGTCGGGGTATACTGTATATAAAACTATTAATTCATTTATTCAGCTGTTTTGAGGTTACGTTTTCCCGGGGTATATGTATAGGATATTAACCTACCCGAGGGAGAGGAGGTTTTTATCCTTCATATACAACGCCATTACCCTTAAATTAAATGGACTCTTCCGTTAAAAGACAACAATGATTGAATAACTGGTCGGTAGTTTCCGTCAAATAACGAACATTAGCGAATTAATCACGTGCAATTACGTGCTTGTTTTTGTTTATACGTCGCAAAAACAAAATGGATAGTAATACGAAGTCAGGCGAATAACCAATCCCTTTTAGCCAACATATTGATGATGGAATATATGTAAATGCAACTTTCGATGCAGATCTATCCAAAGCCTAAAGAAAATTTTGATCAAAAGACATTTCGATAAATCTGACAGTGAACCCTGTTGGATGTTTTCGCTATGTTCAGAGAAGGATTTGACCGACTGTTTTAAGTGGACTGTACCCAAAACTACTTTATTAAGGAACTCTTGGGGTATTTCAGCTGAAATATATACAAAGTATTCATTCATTCATTCAGCTGGAGTATGTAAAAATATTAACATATTCATACCGCTGTTACATATCAATAGTTATAAAATCTTATTTGAAGCTTTTTATCTGGTGTGATGTGATCTTTAATATCTATTAAAAGATTGTTTGTGGTATATGCGTGTGTTGAACTCAAGTCCACTGGGTTTTGTTAGTGATATAAGAGTTTAATACAAGAGCTCGTTCTGAAAAAAGTACGTGTAACGTCCTAAAATAGTTGTGTAAGGTCCTACTTTTCTGCGTTGAATGGGATAATGGAGGCAGGCATATACCTACTCTTATACCGAGTTCAAATTTCCAAGGGTTCTTTTACGTACACGAACGACTGTCCTTTAGAATAGAAGCATACCAAAATAACAGGCAGATTGTTTCAGTGATATTTTTGGCTATAGGCGCTATCTTGCAAAAACATTTAGGCATGGATTCGATCCCGCTGTTGGAATAGAAAGTTCCGCTGAGTTGTGTGACAGGGGTCCCCATTGTCAGTGGTGTAAGATGTAGGGTTTGACCTAGAACATCGTCTAGTTGTTTGGTGGGGATGGGGTGGGGAATGAAAACCGAGGTTCTGTATACGTAAAAAATAATTTACAGTTGGAATTCGACGAAGAACAGCCACTGCCTTGACGAAATTTCCACCATAGCACACATGCCCATCTACACCAATCCGATTTGTGCAGAAAAGCAGAACGCTAAATTCCATTTTTTAAAAATTATACCTGTTTTCATTATCCCGATAGGTGCAGAAGAAGGTTATTTCGATAAAGAAGTGATATAAAGTGTTCTAGAAATACCGGTATATTAGTAAAATTTTCTCATGTGAAATAGATACCAGCGAGGTTGTTAATAACCCAATGCTCTTGTGATACAATCTATATATGTAACCAACTACATGACAGGTAGACATATCATTGAGATAATTAAATCATCAAAGTGAATCGCACCTGTTGATACTAAAACAGGTGTAACACTTTATTATATATATATATATATCATACAACGTAGGATTTGAGTTATATGATTGAAAGATCAATTGCACGATTTCCGTTTTAATCTTGTGATGCGTTAGGAGGTCCTTGATATTGTAAGGGGGTTGGGATGGCCTAGTGGTCTAGGGTACCGCGCTTCGACCTCTAGCTGTCCGGCAACCTCTGGCTTGCGGCTGTGGTTTCGAGTCCTGGTGTCAGCGTATGTGGCATGGAGATAGGGGCGCCCTCAAGGCTTCTTGACCTCGTGGGTTTCCTACGGGCACTCTGTTTTCATCCCAGTGCTAAAAACCAATACGCGCAAGCGAATTATTGAAATAAAATAAAACCATGTGTTATTCCCGAAATGACCTAGTTATGTTGAGTGGACGTTTAATCACATCTAGGGGATCACGGTGGCTAAGTGGATAAGGCGCTGGTTCGCTAGCCTGGAGGTCGAGTGTTCGATCCCTGCATTGGCGGAGAAAGTTCATCTCGATTTTCCGGCGTGATTTCCCCTTGTCAGTGATGCAGAAGGAGGGCCTGACAAGGACAGCTGCCCAGTCGTTCGGATGGGACGAAAAACCGAGGTCCCGTGTACACATTGGAGTGCACGTAAAAGATCCCTTGGCAGTTGGAATTCGATATAAGAGTAGGCCGTAGCGCCGCTGCCCGGGCAAAAATATCCCTCATAGCACACTGTATGGCGTATGCCCGTCTTCAATTAGCCCAGGTTAGGTGCTTAAGCGTAGGACGTTAAACCCCATTTCATTCATTCATTAATCACATCTCTCTCTCTCTGTCTCTCCCTCTCTCTCTCTCTCTCTCTTTCATATTGTCAATGAAAGCTTCGGAAACGAAATGGTCGACTATTTGTAAAACAACCTGTGTTTTCAAGCGAGCTTTTTGAACTACGTGGTAAAATTGCGACAAAATTATGTTAGCTTTGCAAATCTTTTTTAAATTTGAGGATTGTTCTCCCAGTTCTATTTCATGTATTATTACTACTATAACAAAATGAAAATATAAATTTATAACACTCTGTATAGCTTTGGGAAAGCGAAACTGTTAGGTAGGTAATGACAGACAGCTGGCGTCACCAACCACAGTCAGTCACGTCCGTATAGTATAATTAATGTTGTGTAGCTGACAATGCATCATATTATTATTCCGCTACGACCTGCTCCGAACGAAAATGAAATATCCGTTGTATCCGTACGGGGGTTCGCATTATAAGATATTACAGTAATGAAATGCAATGGGGTTTAACGTCCTACTATTATGCATCTAACCTGGGCTAATGGAAGAGGGGCATACGCCATACAGTGTGCTACGAGGAAAATTTTGCCCGGGAAGTGGCGCTACGGCCCACTCTTATATCGAATTCCAACTGCCAAGGGATCTTTTACGTGCACTTCAATGTGTACACGGGATCTCGGTATTTCGTCCCATCAGAACGACTAGGAGGCTATCCTTTTCAGGCCCTCCTTCTGTATCACTGACAAGGAGAAATCACGCCGGAAAATCGAGATGAACTTTCTCGGCCAATGCAGGGATCGAACATCCGACCTCCAGGTTAGCGAACCAGCGCCTTATCCACTTAGCCACCGTGATCCCGAAATCTTACAGTAGAAAACGGATGCACATAAGCCTCTTTTGTGACTGATGTACTAATTGATCCGCTGTTTAAAATCAGCATGTCTTGCGTGGATAGATTACATAATATGTTGCCAATAAATAGGCATCTCTTATTTCCAGAATGTTTACATAATTGCTTAACAAGTTCTTTAGTGTTTAGCATAGTTTGTTTATTAGGTCTCGTTGCTTTCAATGAGACATAGTTGCATTAAAGATGCATTCCCGGGTACAAACTTTGTGATTTGACGATATATGTGGACTAAACACATATTTAAAGTAACCAATCTATCAAAAATTTGCTTCAATTCCCTTTCAAAACTCTGTTTTCGCCGGGGATACCTATAGCTGTAAGTAAGCTGTCGTTAAACGCAATGTCTGCCAACTTAACTTCATTGTGGGAGGGTCCATATTTCAAAATGTATCTATCATTACTTACTTTACGTTTACCATATTATTGAGGCCTAAATAAATTCTATATTATTTCTGTCAACTTCTTTTTACACCTTTTAATTGCAAAGTATTTTGTACCCTGACAACCTTCAATGTTCCCAAAACAGCCTTACCATTTGAGCAAGAAATAACAACTGCTCTCTGACCTAAGCTAGCAGACAATATCGGGTTGACAGTTAGTGATTCCCTGACAATATTGCCCAGTCCTTGCCCCATGGGCGATTTTTTCGTAATCTAGTATTTATCTAGTAGGGTTGGATGACTATACTTTTCATAAATACCAAATTTGCCATACTTTTATTGGAAATAACCAGCCGATATATACTTTGCTGGGAACCCATCTTTAACCTTTATGCATTATATATAAGATTTGTATATAAAGAGCTGTGAGTTCTTGCTGTACTATTTCAGAACTAGATAATGAAAAATGAATAATTGAATATTGTACGCTCTTCCAAAAAGCCTAATGCTCCACCACTGCAAGTCCAATCGACCTGAAAATTAGAATGCCTCTTCTTTGAACAATTTTGCATCGATATGGCGAATTAGATTTTTGAATTAGATTTTTGAATCTCATCCATCAATGGGCTCAGTCCCTCCTGTTCCACACTTGTGATAAAGTTCGGGGATTTGCCCTTATACTACAGTCTTATATACTCTGCATATTTAAACAACATCTACCCGTATTTGCACACACATTCATTATCTTAAAACTACCACGAGGGGCGGGGGTATTGCACGAGACGGGATATGCTTATTGATAGTGATACCATTTCCAACTTCAGTGCAAAGGTGGTGGGGGTAGGGGGGTCACGTGCGCGTTGTATCATAAGGTCTGTTATCAAGGTCAACTGGAGCTGTACGTGCAAATATTTAACAATAACTTTTTGTGGAACTCTATTTTTTAAAAAGATCTATGTGTACCTCTACATGCAATCCATCACGTGAATTTGCACACACAGACATTATCCTTGAACTACCAGGGGAAAAATATTGCATTTTTGTTTAAATTAAAGAGTGTATTAATGTTGAGGTCCCGTGGTTAAGTTATTATACATGTGGTTTAATCATTTACAATCTTCAACTTTATACCACGCTTTAAATATTACATTCGTTATGGTTCAAAATTACCATTAACGCTACTCTCAGGGCAAACTAGCCTGTCTATATAGAGCGTACAGCTTAAAGAGGCGCCGCCACAACTAGTTGTTCTGTGATATCATTCTTGTTGAAAGCGGCTGTTAAACCCCAAGAACGAGCGAAGTCTGTTTGTCTGCGTTATCACCATTAATGGTAGCGGAAACCTATTTCCACGAACGACCAATCGAACGACCAATCGAACGATGAAATGAACGATCAATCGAACGACCAAATTAAAGATCAAACGAACGATCAATCGAACGACCAAATTAACGATCAAACGAACGATCAATCGAACGATCTATCGAACGATCAATCGAACGATCTATCGAACGATCAATTGAACGATCAATCGAACGAATGAATGAAGACAATGAATTTATCTGCGTTATCACCATCGATGGTTGTTGTAGCGAAGACGGATGGTCTGGATCATTTTGCGACTAACGTGGTAACGGGAAGGGGAGATAATTTGTTCAGAGAATGGCGTTTCTGTTTCTTTTCTCGGGTTTCTAATTATCAGTTTATGTATTTATTAAAGTGTTAATCAATCGTGTACACGTACGAAATCGGCTTTTCTTCCCACTCAATTGACTAAAAAGGGAGTTGGGTGGCTGAATGAATGGTTAACGACTGCGCGGTGTATCATAAAGTCTGCCTTTGAGGCAACTGGCGTGGTTTCAATTCCTCGGTTGTACGTGACAAGGTAGGTTGCCTGTCCAATCTGGTGGGTTTTTTCCGTGTCTTCCAGTTTCCTCCCACCGTCGAACAATATGTTAGTCCCCAAATAGCAGATTTTATGTCGAGTGGACCTTAAACCCCATCTCTCTGTAGACCCACCCACGGCAGTATGGCTTCTGTGGAAGTTGGTAGAAGTCAAGTCCAAACCAATGCTCTTTGGGTATTTATATGTATTGTAATGGGTCTGGTAAACGAGGCATGATATGCCTATTGATACCATTCCTCCATGCGGTGCTCCATGGAAGAACAACAGATGTTTGTGGTACTGTTTTTGTTTTTATATATTTGTAACTTGACACGAAAACCATCACGAAAGACTCCGAGTGAATGCAATAAATATTTATCATAATTATGTTATTCCTGTCCTCCAGAAATAAAACGCTGGGAATGGCAAATTGATAAATAAAACTTGACTGAATATAAACATGATTCAAATGAAAGTTTCCTATCGACTTCACCATTAGACCTAGTTAGCCACAAACATACATCTACGAGGTAGGTAAATGATTAGATTTTAACGCATTTTATTTTGATAAATGTGTCGTATCGTTAAGTCATCGTACGGTTTGTGTAATAACAACAAAAAAATATCAAATGGGGTTCAACGTCTTACTTTTCTGCACCAAGGTTGCAGCGGTTGCTAATGGAAACGGACATACACCATGAAACGTGTTTGAGGGATGCTTTACCATTATAGCGCCGCTACGACCTGCTCTTATTTTCACCTCCACCTGTCAATGGATATTTATCGGTTCGGTCTAAACATTTAGGCCAACTGCAGATTCTGTCAAGCTCATAAGACGTAAACATGGCTTATAACGCTAACCCTTAATCTAGACCGAGCCGTAGACCACAATCTCGTCAACTATCACGTTCTCTAACTGGATTTACAGCTCGCGACCTTGGTCGGAATCAAGAGATGGCCTTAATATTTAGACCTGACACATGTTTATCGTACTTCAAATGATATACTTAGTACCTCGGGTTTTCGTCCCGACTAAAACAATAGACCACCTTTAGTTACGTATAGTTTGTGAGTCTGCACCATACTTACTGAGTCGCCATCTTTAACAATTAAGAAGAAAGACTAATATGACGATTCTTGATTGGCGTAAACGTGTTTCTAGCAAATGATTATGATTATATCTTGTTGAAGCTGTTTCGTTGTCTGGCAACCTGTTGCAGATTGATAAACGATGTTATATAATAGGTTATGTTACCTGTCAGCCTATATATTATGTTATAAGAACACACATTGTGAGACCGAGCCTGTCGTTGATGTATTAACGATGTTAGATAACTTGTTTCGTTGTCTGGCAACCTATACTCGCTATGAGAATACACAATGTAAAGCACTGCCTGTTCTGTATTTCTTAACGATCTTATTATATATTACGTGTTACGTTTTTCGACAACATGTAATTGCTGTAGATTTGTTAATAATGTCATTTAATCTATTTCGTTGCCTGGCGATCTATATTTGCTGTTAGACCACACAATGTGAGACCTAGCCGGTTGTTGATTTATTAACGATGATATGCTATGTAATTTCGTTGCCTGGCAATATTTATTTGCTGTGAAACAACACAACGTGAGACACGACAGGTTGTTGATTTATTAACGATGATAATATTATGTAATTTCGTTGGACGTATTAACCATGTTATATATTCGTGATTTAAAGCCCATTTTGTCTGATAAAAACTATTTTTCATAATAAACTATAAACCTTGTTTACATCAATCTTTTCCGTGTTCGGCTGTGGGTTATTTTTTTCAAAGATGAATATTATATGAGAGCAAAAGCTGCCTGTTGCGCAGATCGTTTTTCTGCCTTCAAATGTTATAAATATTATTATTTAAACATTTATTCACATGCCAAGCTCATGATCAACTCTCTAGGACAAATGAAAGTTTTCAACGCTCTGGCCATTTAAAATTAACGATAAAATGGATATTCGAGACTTTGTTTATTGTCGTTGCAATGGTAGTCGATAATCGAGACTAGAAGTTAATTTGACTGAAATTTCCAATATATTAATGAATTCCCATTAATGAATTCCCATTGTCAATTTTTGGTCCAGCTTTTTATCTTAATCTTACATAATATATCATTAAAGAAGCTAAGTCTCTAACTCAAAATCATCCAAAGTCTTCCACATTAAAAACCCGGACGGACGAGCGGGTGGGCGGGCGGACGATGACATTCGACAATTGAAATGTTGTCGAATGTTATCGTGCGCCCGCCCGCTCGTCCAACCGCCCGGAGTCCACAATTGATGATAGACCCTTAAGAGGCTAAAGTTATTATCCGATTGACAGACTCTATGGCCATGGTACAAAGAATCATATGGATTGTCAGCGCTATTATTATCCCTCGATCACTTTTAAAATTCTGGTGGACACAGAAGGCTACAATGGTGTATTTGGCGTTAGCTGGCAACCTTTCTTTCAAGAAGTCATAAGTTAATTTGTTCAACTACATCAGGCGCACAACAAGTTATACATTCGTTTCGCTTTTTCAGGCGCCATATATGTACCCAAGAGAAAATGGTAATGCGACCCGTGAGAAGATCAGAAACGTATTGCAGGCCATATTATCAGAGAAGTTACCTACCCTGCCCTAATGATAGTTCTCAACTATGCTCAAATTTTAGGTAAATATTGTTCTTATTTTTATTATTTTTTTTGCTCGGCATACATCTAGCCGGTTTTCTCTTTGTCAGTAGTGCAGGGCCCAGGGCTGGTGAAGTAATGACAAGCGTTTAGTCCTTCGGATGGGACACATCACTTGATAGTTGGAATTCGATAAATTGTATGGCAAAAGGAGGTCAAAGGTCGGTTGGTGTGTAAAACTAGGAGATTTAATCCCATTTATTATTGGGAGGTCAGTGAGGGCAGAAGATTTCCGACATATCTGACAAGTTGGTTTGTCGTAAATGCGCCACGTACCAGTGCAACAATTGGCATAAAGTGAACTTTAAAAGTTGGCATTTAAAGAACAGCAGGCGATATAATAATATAGCTGCTGAAAAAAACCTTCCCCATATCTCAATAGAGCATCAAAATTACATGTCTAGTTTCCTTCCTACTGCTAGAGACCCCTATGTGCAAGCGAATTATTGGAACAAAAATAGACGTTACCCTCACCCCTCTCTCGCTTGCTCTCTCTCTCTCTCTCTCTCTCTCTCTCTCTCTCGCTCCCTCTCAATTTCTCTCTCTGCCATAAAAAATCCTAACAACCAGACGACTAATTAAAAAAAATTTCAAAGGCATATCAAACATTTCCAATTACATCGACTGACAATCTTATAAGTTTAAAATTGAAGAAGTTGCGTTCCATTCTTTTCAGATTAACCTATAGAACAGCTCAACGAACCATGTTTCACATGATGCCACAACGAGAACAGTCGTATTCATGTTGTCCTGGTTGGTCTGGATATTCATATCTATACCATGGATGTTTAAAACGTAAGTACTCGACACCCCTTTGAAATATCAATTGATAACCATTTCGCGACCTACCCGATTATCAAATGTTCCCTGTATCAGTTCCCACTTCATACCATCATTTTGCTGATTTAACGTCAATAATTATTCTTTAGATGATTTGGCATCATTCCTTTGATTCATTTACGTCTTTTTTTCTTTCCGATTTGACGTCATTTATATTACATTAACTTTGATGGCGTCATTCGTTTAGCTGATTTCAAACAAGGCTTTTGATTCGAAACC
Organism: Patella pellucida; assembly: GCA_917208275.1. NCBI lineage: Eukaryota > Metazoa > Mollusca > Gastropoda > Patellidae > Patella > Patella pellucida. The sequence continues at coordinate 73,511,031 of OU795038.1, forward strand.
ATTCCTTTAGCTGATTAGACGCCATTATGGGGGTTGGGATGGCCTAGTGGTCTAGAGTGGCGCGCTTCGATCTCTAGCTGGCCGGTCACCTCTGGCTTGCGGCTGTGGTTTCGAGCCCTAGTGTGAGCGTATGTGACATGGCGAAAGGAGCGCCTTCTCAACCTCGTGGGTTTCTCCGGGCACTCAGGTTTACTCCAACTGCTAAAGACCCCTACGCGCAAGCGAATTATTGGAAATAAAAACCATATTTTACACCAAAATGTGATCTTGTTTGTGTCGAGTCGACGTTAAACCCCATTAAAAAAAGACAAAAAAAGACGTCATTACTTTAACTGTGAGGACGTCATTCAGTTAGCCGATTTCTCACCATTCCTTTAGCTGATTTCATATCACTACTCTAATTCCAAATTATTCCGTTATCTGATCAGACGCCATTACTTTAAAACTATTGCTGTCACTTCTGATTTGACGTCAGCCCTTTCGCTGATTACTCGCCATTCCTTTAGATGATTTAGCATCATTCCTTCATCTGATTTGGCATCATTCCTTCCATGTATTTTTCAAAACCATACATTGTTCTCATCTGCACTACTTTCGATTGTTTTTGTTACTACAGGTGTGGGCATGCCAATTAACAAATCGTTTTTACGGATGAAAACCTTGTAAATATTCACAAACTTAAACGAGAACGATCAATTTAAATTTAATTATCGCTTGGGAATAAGGCCAGAAGATGTTTATATATGCCGCCTTATCTCCCAATTACGAGCTTGTCAATCAATGTAAAATATGTAGACCTATTTAATAGCATGTGTATATATTATATGAGCGACAAGTGATTTATTTATTTATTTTTCTTCTAGCTGTATGTGAGAAACCGTGTGAACATGGCGGTTATTGCAATCAACCGGGTAAATGCGCATGCCCCAGGGGTTGGAACGGAACTTGTTGTGAGAATGGTACGTATTTCCAACATATTTAGCGCTAAATTATTGAAACTAAAGTGAGTCGCAGGAGTGAAAAATACAAAAAGAAAATGGAATGAAATGGAAATTAACGTCCTTTATGTCTGCATCACATGGTCTAACAAAGACCATGTTCCTGAAGTAATGGCCGCGAGTTTTACAACATCTAACCATTGCTTCATATACTGTGCAATTCCCGATATTATAGCTACATTATATGCAGACACGTCAACAGTAGCGTCCAATCAGAGGTTGTGACATCGCGACCTCCATGGAAACCTTGACAATGGACGAACTATGAACTTTGGAACTCGATTATCACAGGTATACATTTTAGCTTGTAATCGTGAATCTTGGTATTCGCGACGACCAAGGAATCTGATTGGATCATAAGCTGGGCCTATATACCCAATCAAACTTGGTGCCGAAATATGATGTTACGAGAAGGGCTATAGTTAAGATGTATGCAAATAAGGCGAGATCAAGCCTTCTAAGATAAATGAAGACGGCAATACGTCGTAAGTGCCAATTATTTTGCCAAGGTTTTTTTAACGTGCACATCAATGTGTGTTGTAGGGGTATATGAATTAATGTTGTTTATATTTTTTATCAGATGAAGATGAGTGTAAGGGTGACCATGGTTGTCAACAAGTTTGTACAAATAGACCAGGCGGGTATAACTGTTCTTGTTTTCAAGGCTTTACCCTACAAAAAGATCTCAAAACTTGTAAATGTAAGTAAAAAATCATATTCGGGGTGGGGGTGGGCGGCGAAATGGTTAGCGCGTGCGTTGCATCATAAGATTTGTCATTGAGTCAACTAGCGGGGTTTCGATTCATCGGTTGTACGTGACTAGGAGTAGGATAACCCTTTCAAGCTGGTAGGTCTTCTCAATATCCCCCGGTTTCCCTACACTGCTTAAAGACCCTTACGAGTTATTGAAATAAAATTCAACCATATGTTAGTCCCAAAATAACCTGGTTTGAGTCGAGTTGACGTTAATCCCCATTTCTTTCCCCCTCTTTTTAAAATCAGACAACGCAGTGCACGCTGGAACCTACCTAGACAAATATTCGCAAGAATAAGGAATACAAATGCAAATTGTCGATCAAATTAAACATATTTGTGGTATTGATAAGTCCAACAAAAGAGTTATTACGGCTCCCTATGCTCTTTGCGTCCACAGCCCACTATATGCAATATTGCAATGTCCAAATGTATATAAGATTTATAATATTTTTTTTACAGTTTGTTTGTCCTGTATAGAAGAATATGGTACGATGACAGCAGAAAATACTCGATTAAAGGACATCGTCAAAGTTCTAGAAACAGAAGTGGTAAGCTAGTAATGAGAGGGGATGCTAATTGTATGCCGGTTGGCGGGGTGGGGGTGTGTGGGGGGAGGGGGTCGGGTGTTTCCGGAGTCTAAAATGGCCGCTTTATATGAATGCGCATTTTTGGGAATGCTAACCCTAATCCTAACCCTTTATAGAAGTCTTAACATGGGTCTAATTTACCTTACCCCCCCCCCCCCCTAAAAAGGTTAGGGTTCGGGTTTAGTATTCTCCAAAATACTCATTTGTATAAAGCGGCCATTTTGGACTCCGGAAATACCCTAACCTCCCCAACCGGCCTACAATTAGCATCTCCGAATAATTACAGAATGACCTTTGGATAAACTTTCACTGGATATGGTGATATCGTCTTGAAGCTGAATTCTAGGCAAAAATTCAGCTTGGTTTAAGGCCGTACCTGTCGGCAAAACCGGACTAATGGAAATGAGCGTATGTCAGACAGTATGCTATGAGGGAACCTTACCCCCAGAACTACGTTTCCCTATATACTTCATATTTTAAGTGTCAAGGATTCAACGAGTAGACGCTCACGGTCTTGCATCTTTGGCATCAGACTGGAAAAGCCCACAGGCACTCTGGTCAGCGCAAAACCTACCATGCCACCATAGCAGCATCTCGTCAGGAGTGGTTTTCATCCTCGAAGATATGAAGTAACTTGGTTTTAATACATGCCATTTGTTTTTAAAAAATAAATATCTTTAACTTTACTTCTAGAGTAATTTGAATAGGAGTATGGTTTCCATGACAGAGAAGGTGAAACGAATGACGTATCCAGGGAAACCACAACCTATTATTGCCACAACACCCGATTTTACAGAGCGTGAAGAGATCGGAGTTCTCTCCCCTGAAGTGGAGGACATGATAGTACATCTGACAAGACAAGTAGAAAAATTAGAAAATGCTGTTGGAAGATGTAAGTACAGTTATAGAGTTACCCACGCTCGACCATCATCAATATTAAATACAAATGTACCACCTCTTGGCTATATCACTATCAAATCTGCAAGCTTTTCATGGCCTTACTACCTTGTTGGCTATATCACTATTAAATGTGCAAGTTTTTCATGGCCTTACCCAGGTAGGTACTACCCTGCTGTAGGTAAAAAATCACTACGCGTAGGTAGTTTCCACACTGTAGGTTTTATTTCAATCGACATTTTACCCTTAAAGTCTATGCCCCCCCCCCCTTCATCCAACCGTCGGTCCTTTTTGTGGACGCTTCAGGAACTAAAGGTTGTATCCGATTGATTCGGTCAATAAAAAACTCTCGCGGACGCCCCTGCTGCTACAGCTACCTCATGTTTATGTTATTTTTTTACGATGTTTATGTTATTTTCCACTATTTCCAGTAATATCCGGAGTTTTAATTGATTCAATTTCAAATACTTCTGGTCGTTCAGGAGGATTTTTATATACAGTGGACCCTGTCACATCCGACATCGTACGGGATCGTTACAACATGTCGTTCCGGAGGATTTTAAATACATGTAATTCTAATAATTATTTCACGGGTTGTTATTAATGATCAGATTTTGTGTTGCGAATGTCCACATTACCCACCAAATAATTAATATACAATAATCTTTGTGGACTGCGCGGACGACATGGCTGCTGTGTGCGTTTGTTTATTGCCTGGCAACCTATTTTAATGTATGGTGGTCGTTTTTTCTCTCCAGGTTACTGTGAATCTGATATAACAAACCTGAAGGCCAGGATGTACACAGATTTCAGGGCTTTTCAAGGCAACGTAGAAACACGGCTAGAAAATTTGGAATTCGAGCAAATAGACCCGCCACCAAATGAAGTTGTGGGACGAAAAGACCTACCAAAGCTCAAGAAATTGAAACCAACAACACCGAAACCGCCGCCGCCACCACGGACGGAGAAACAGACTGATTTTGAAAATCTAAATGAAATATTTGCTAGTATTAAAGCTGAATAGATTGTCTAAGGAACCCCATACAGAAAGTGTTTATAACATCAAATCGTTCAATATAGCTCTATTGGGTAAACGTTTCTAGCGCTGAAATATAACTTTATCAGGTAAACATTTTTAGACTCAATATAACCCAACTGGGTTGACATTGCTAAGCTCAAGTTAACTGAACTGGGTTAACATTTATATGCTCAATGTAACTCAACTGGGTTAACATTTCCAGGCTGAATCTAACTCAATTTGGTTAACATTTCAATAAAACCCAACAAGGTAAAAACATTTAGGCCAAATAAAACCAAAAAAGGTTAAAAATATTTAGGCTTGATTTGACTTAACCATTTCTACGTTTAATATAACCAAATAAGGTACCAAATAAGGTAAAAAAAATATAGGCTCAATATAAATACAAATTTTAGGTTCAATATAACCCTATAAGGTCAATGTTTTAGGACCATAAACTAGAAAAGGTTAACATTTTGGGTCTTAAAATGGCCAAATAATGTACACATTTCTAGGCACAGTATTATACTCATTATGGAAAACATTTCTAGGCCCAATATAAATCAACAAGGTTGCCATTTAAGGCTCAATATTACTCAAAGTGTGGGCATTTCTTGGCCAAATATCACTCAACAAGGTTGACATTTAACGCCTCAATATAATACTTAAGGCCTGGGATGACGTATTAACGGAAATAGTAAAACTACTATTTTCAACAAAAAAAGAAGTAAAAACCCCGATGTCTAGCAGCATATTATTAAACAATACATATTATGTAGCCGTGCGAACATCAAGTGATTTAAAAATGAGTGACACTTAAGTTGAGACATTTTAATATAATTACGTTCCTGAGCAAATTTTACCTGGCAAAAGACGAATTCCTACGAAAAACGAATCTCAAGTGTACGATGTATTTTATATCAATGTTCGTTGGTGTGTCTGTGTTTTTTTTGTATATTTAGAAAGTGTTTAGGTGTAAATATCGCTTAAGTGTTTTTGATAAGTATTATATAATATATAACATTTTTTGTCCATTACTTTGTCCATATTTACATGTAGTAATATATATGGATATTTTTAAAGTATCCATATTTTTAATAACTTGCTTCTGTTAATTATTAACACGCTAATACATATAAATAAATTTTAAAAAATCCATTGTTATTGACCTGTGTCCTGTTTATCGAAATTTTAACTAAGATAAAATCAAAATTTTAGTAATTTGATTGGATAATATTAGATTGATTTTAATGGTTAGCCAATCAAAGTTGAAGTAGGCCTATCTACTAAAATTTGGATTTTATCTTAGGTTAATATTTCGAGAAACAGGATCATGTCTCCCTTTTCACCATCTGCAACCAGAGAACTATCTACGACGAGAATAGACCCCTGTCCCAAATAGCCGCCGTATTCAAATGTTAGTATTCTATTTTACAATGCGGTTTAACTTAATTGGTTGGGATGAACGATATCTGTCGCAGATGAAGACACACATGACAATGTCTTGCAACAAAGGAAGCTTGTACGAGGTTAATTTTGTATATGGTTATGGACTATAATTATTCCCGGTTAGCGTCTGCAACATACTCCGTCTAGTAGAAATGGTTCCACTACTGCTGTATTCCGTCTTACTCCAGTCGCAGTAGTGGTTTTTCCTACAGAGTTCCTTTGCGCAAGTTTTTTTAGTCAAATGACTACAAAAAGTTTACTAGCCTATAGCTCGCTTAATTTACAAATAAACTGACCCAAAGCACTACTGCACGCAGCTTAACATATAATAAATCAATCCTTCTTGAAATAAAGGTGAGGCCTCACCGCATAATTATATGATTTGATAAAACCCATCTCCTACGCGAAATTTCAACTGGCCGACCGTCATGGCCGAAAGTTGCGTAATACGTCATTAGGCCTACAACATAAACAGCGCTATGCAGAGAAAAACTGTTCGGTAACTCTTTTAATGGTGCAGTCTTCACTATTTGTGATGGAATTACTTATTTTAATACAAACTGTAATGATATGTGTTGACAATTGTGCGTTTGAACCTATTTCAACTTGCGTAAGGGGTCTTGGACTGTACCAATTGTTACCTTAAACACAGTTTAAGGTAACAAGTATAGTTAGTATCCGTCTAGGTGCGGGCCAACATGTACGCGGGTTGATCTGGGGGTTTTGTCCGGTCAACACTTCAAGCGATACCCATGACAAGTGGGAATCGGACTAACACAATCTCGACCTGCGCCTGGATTCGAACCAGAGACATTATATTTGAGAAGCCATTGTACCACTCGACCACATGCTACGAACTGCACACAGATTAGAATAATAATTGTTGATGCACGTATAGGTGGTCTGATTCCACCAGGACGACGGTAAGCGGGGTGTTCTCCCTTGCATCTCACTAACGCTTTCCATGTCATCATCATCATAGTTATGCTCCTTAAAGCTGAACTCCGATTATAAAACTACAGAAATAGCTAAATAAAAAAAAGTCACGCCCAAAACAGCCGCCATACTTGTTTAAATTTCTTTAACAAACATGGCCGTCGATTTGGGCGACAAAAACACAGGCAGGCCCCGCCCACTCTCAGTGTATACCGTGTCAAGCGAAGTATCCACATCCGGTAAGATAATAGCCAGCTCTCTTGACTGATTGTAGTTTTTCCCCTATCAGCTCACAGAAAATATTATTGCTACACAATTATTATGTCTGGTCAGGTATATGTTATTTTATATTATTGTTTAGTAATTAGACGAAATAAGTCAACCGCGGTGTACTTTTGGTCTAAAAATAACAGAGAAACTTCCTTACCTAAAACAATAACAAATCTGCCAACAGTGTGACACCATCATACATTTTTTTCTTGTTCCGTGAAATGTCTGTGTGTTTGTCGCCCAAATAGACGGCCATGTTTGTTAAAGAAATTTAAACAAGTATGGCGGTTGTTTTGGGTGTGACTTTTTTTTTATTTAGCTATTTCTGTAGTTTTATAATCGGAGTTCAGCTTTAAACGCTTGGGTCAAGTTGGATCAATAAGAAAGGTTCTGGATGACAAGCCAGACTCAATCCCGGTGTTGGCTTAGCTGCTGTATTAGTCCCCCTTGACGTCCCCTGTTGGCCTAATCAGTAGCACCATGTCCAAGATACATTGACTGTTAAATTTTAATGTAGAGTAGCTTAGGTGGAAACGCCGCTGTTCCGGAAAAAAATCATTTTTATGGAACATTGATTATCTCTGTTAGTGAAGAAAAGCAGAACGATGAACTCTATTTCATTTTAATTCAAAACTTGCAGACAGTGTGTGTTATCCGGCTGCATCGGATTAAAATGGGGCTATCAACCGATTTCAACGTACATTTGAGCATATCCTGTAAGTATATTTACTACAGAGGACGCATAATGTTGACGGATTTTCAGATTTCACAATACTGTACGTTGTCTGCTACACCACTGGGTTGCCACGGTGACAACGTGGGTAACCTCGAGGTACCATGTTCGATCCCTGCGCTGAGCGAGAAAGTTCAACGGGAGTTTTGGGGCCTTCCCGTCTTCATTAGCCCAGTCGGAGCAGAACGGCAGGACATTAACCCCCTTTCATTTAATTTTGCTACACCACTGCTATGGATAGCGACCAGGGACTTTAAAGGGACTATAACACTCTTGCTGGCTTGACAGCTCTAGAAAATAAATAATAGCCTTTTTCTTAGTACTAGATGTTTAGGTGTCCTACCTGTTGTGTAAATTATCCATTACACCCTATATTACTTATCCAGTGGGCTCGAAAATATTTTTAAATCCAAGTCACATTTGAAAGATTTACGTTAGGCTTCTCAAATCATTTAGTTATTTTTTTTAAATTTTTTAAATTAGGTGTATTAAGGTGAAATTTGTATCATCAATTAATTGGAACATTATAAAATAGTACAATTTGTTGAACAGAATAAAGATTGGGACATATTATTCAGTTACAACAAGAGTGTTATTGAGCCTTTAAACAAGACTAACTGTGTATCTATAAGCAGGAAACTTTATTCACATTATGGTACATTTTATAGGTAAAGCAACTAACATAATATATGATTATAGACATTAGTTACAATCTACTACATATTCATATATAAATATATAAAACTTTTTTTTATACATAATGCAATAACCAATCTCCCAATAAGTTCTACACCCACCCCATTCCCCACTTATCTCCCGTCAAAAAGTGATCAACTGCGATAAAAAAATTTTTAATGATCTTACAGTAGCGTGATCCTATGAAGCTCACCTGCCCATTCGCATATGACATAACGAGTCTCCTAATTAGTCCTACGACGAGAAGGATGTCCCTACCCCCACCCCATTTCCACACTTATTTCCCGTCAAAATGTGACCAACGCGATAAATTTGTGGGTTTTTTTGTAATGACCTTACATTAGCGTGATCCTAGGAACCTTACCTGTCCATTCAGTAAATGTGATCTAGATGACCATTGAGAGCTGAATGACGCTATGATAACGAGACAACATATGTAAACTTTAACTATTTTATTTCCCAAATGATGATCAGAAGCATTGCCAAGCTGATTTTGTTTTCACAATTTATATTTACCTTAGGTTATATACATACTATTCTAAAACAAATATATACTTTACAATGATACGCGATAATAAACCAGTATTACCAAAAAGCATATTGGTCCAAAGACGAAATGTTCTTAGTCAGTTAATTCTAATAAAAGAAATTCAAAATTTCATATAGTACTTTTCATTGGCAGTTATAGCGATACACGCTCCATGAGTTAATTGTCTCCTTTTCTGGTCGATGCTAAGGTACAATTATTTCTGTTGGTTCTGTACTTTATCCACAAAATATTCCAAATCGCATACCTTACGCATAATGTTTGAAAAAATGTCGGAGGAGCTCTTTTCCCTCCCCATCCTCACGGAAGCCCCAACCCTTTTGAAAAAAGCATGGAACCGCAACTGTACATGTATATTTTATTTGTCACCGCAACAGCACAGCCTTTGATCTATGCCACGCTACTTCCTGTTTGTCTACAGGAAATGACGTAGTTAAAACAACACAGGATGACTATATGTAGATTATAATTATTTATAACATGTATTTTCTAAGTGTTTCCGGACATATTGTCAGTCTTGTTATTGAACCAGTCCTATAAATCAACAGTAGACCCGCGTACATGAAACCATGCTTTAGGGCGATGTTTTTGTTTTTTATATTGTCAGGTTTTGAAAAATAAAATACGAATCGTTCCCTTGATGAGTGCTATAATCGTGCGTCTAGACTATGTAGCACATAAAAAAACCTAAAATTTGATTATTTATGCTAATTCAAGTGTTCGAATAATAGTTTTTTAAATAATTAGAATTCATGTATTCTAATAACAGTATTTCAAACACAATTCTAGTATTCTATTAAAAGTAACATAAAACTGTCGTCCTTTGGACCAAGAACTGCTTATGTTGTTGAGTGAAATTCAAAAAAACAATTCACCAGCAAATCAATGCAGAATCGTTGAAAGAACAAGCATGCCAATGTTCATTACGATCCGACTCGCATCGACCGAGCTTTGGTGGGCTTTTTCAAAGAGCGACACCCGAAGAACAAAAGAACCAGAAGAAAATGATTGTACCAGATAGCGACCAGGGGCCGTATTTATAAAAGTTCTTCGAGTTTTCTTAGCTTTTACTCTAAGACTTCCTAAAACAACATTTAGTTAAAAGTTACTCTTTAGAAATATTTATAATGGGTCTTAGAGTTACTTTTAACTAAATGTAAGGCTTGGGTCCTAACCAAACTAAATCTGTCACAAAAAGAATCCCACCCGCGTCCATTCGATATCTCCTTATCAACTCGTCATTGTTGTACTCCACAAAGAAATCTCTTCTTGTTTTAAACTCTCTTAGGCGGCGTACACGGACGGCCATGTTAACCAAGATAAGAGTACTTTTAACAAGTTAGGAGTTCTACAGGAGGACTCCTAAATATGTGTCATAGTTAGGAGTAATTCTTAGAGTAAAATGTTTTATAAATAGGTCTAAGAGAAATCTACAAAGTTAGGAGTAATTTTTGACAGTTAAGAGTTGATTTCAACTCTTAGAATGTTTATAAATACCGCCCCTGGGGCCTGTTTCAAAAATTTAAAGATAAAATCCAAATTGAAGTATCTACTAATATTTGGATTTTATCTTTAGTTACAATTCGAGAAATGGGGCTAAGAGCATTTCAACATAATTCTCGTTATATAATAATAGTATTTCAACATAATTCTCGCATGTTTAATAATAATATTTCAACACATATGTAGTTAGTTTCTAATAACAATATTCAAAATATTTAATCATTAAAACAATACAGGTTACATTTAACGATATTGGAGTTAGGACGACGTCTCTTGACCCTTGACCGGTCAAATATAAAAATGATAACTATGAGAAATATGAAATATTATTTGGATGTGTCCAAGACATATTTCAGTGGGAGAGAAAAAAAATAGGGTTTATTGTCAACGCGTAGGGATCTTTAGCAGTGGGTGGAAACAGGAGGAGCAAGATAAAACTCACAAGGGTGAACAGTTGACCATACTCCTTGTCACATACAAGCCCGGACTCTGAATCGAACCACATCACTTAAATCAATGTCAGACCTTATGGTCAAAAGTACAGCGTTACCCCATGTGTAAAAAAAGAAAGCAAATATCTAAATAGTAGTTGATAAATCTTCGGGGAAATGACATCGTCATTTTTGTTTTAGCGAAAACTACGAAAATTGAAATAGTGTCTGAAGACAATCGATGTACAATTTGATACCTAATTTGCATATTAAAGCCGACTTCAATCAACCTCACTTTGGTATCTAGGGCTTCCCCTTGAATGCTATACAAAATCATATATTACAGGACACATACATTCCGAACTTGTTTGTCGTTTTCTTCACAATCGTTGGCGAATAAAACATTATAAAAATGTCACAACAACTATCTAACTTTTGTATATATACAAGTTGAATTATAATATATAACTATCGTATTTATAGACTTCCGCTTCCGGTATGTCTAAACTATCCCTCCTAGCCCCAACCAACAACCATCTTACGTTTGTTGTACACACGTGTGTGTCCATATCATACAAGTTTAACATTTTGATTACAAATGCTACAGCAATATACAATTGGAACTATATATATAACTATCGTATTTATAGACATCCGCTTCCGGTATGTCTAAACTATTCCTCCTAGCCCCAACCAACAAACTATCTAATGTTTGTTGTTCATACGTTTGTATCCATATATATAGGCTATAATTCTGAATAAAAATGCCATAGCAACTATATAATATACAAGATGTACAATATTTACTTATCGTATATATAATATTCTGCTATTCTATCTAAACCATTGGCACGTGTCCTCAACGTCGGGGAAGGGGGGAGGGCTGGACTATCGTACCTATAAACTTTCGCTTTCGGTCTAAATCATTGGCACGTTCCCTCAACGAAGATCACCAGTCGTCTCTTTCTCTAGAATGAATTCACATTGGTTTGATATTTATATAGTTCTGTACAATGACTACCGCAACTACAAATCTATTTGACCAATTCGCATCACCGGAAACAGATGTTGAACAAGGGTATCAAGTCGATGAGCAATGTAAGGTAAAGTTTATGCCAGCAGAGCAATTTATATCGGACCTCCTTTATGCATAACACAAAATCAAGGGCGGTCAAAATAGAGAACTTTAACAACAGGTTATAAAATTATTAAATGTTCAGTTAAAAATAGCAGTTTACACCTCTAATATGATTTTAAACATCTAATAACAACAGGTTAAACCTCTTAGAACAGTTTAAAACCTCTAATGACAGGTTTAACCTCTTAGAACAGTTTAATCCTCTTAGAACAGTTTAAACCCCTTATTTATAACAGTTTACACCTCTTTTTACAGGTTAAACCCCTTAGAACAGTTTAAAACCATTATTTGACAGGTTAAACCGGTTAGGACAGTTTAAAACCTTTAATAACAGGTTAAACCGCCTAGGACACCTTTTAACCTCTCAGAACAGTTTAAACCTAGTATTACATTTAAAATTCCTATTGTTTATAATCAACACATAGGGATCGACGTGAACCCTTCGTTATTTGAATACACATAATATCTATAAAGGGGTGTTTTGAGGTAGAGATAATGATGGGGTATATCTCGATATAAAATGGCCATTCCAAAACCAGGCGAATAATATGGTCGTAGAGTGGTCTTTGATCACATGGTCGTAGAGGTAATATTGGGTGAACTAGAATTGTTTTTGTGGTCTTGATCCAATGGTCACAATGTCCTCGCAATCTTTATCAAATTGTCACAATGTCCTCGCAGTCTTGATCCAATTGTCACAATGTCCTCGCAGTCGTTATCAATATAGTTTGCTCCTATATTCCATCAAGTATACACAGAATGACATGTTACAGAAATAGCCTTATTTAACGTCCGCTTCCACCGAAGTGATATCGAAGACAATATTTCACAAAAAAGGAAAATCCTTTAAATATCTAGGCACTGAGTAGTAGCTGATCGTTGTTCGACGTAACATCAGATGGTCCATATGTCCTTAATAACGCGTTGTCCGTTCATATATATTTTATATATTGATGCACATCTGATAATATATTCACCTTCAACCCAGGCAAAAAAATGGACGCAACTGGTCAAAATGTAAAGGTAACCAACTATCTTGAGACAATTCGCTCCGTTCTCCACGACGAAAGACATCAATGAATGTGTAATGAGTTATCCAACAAGATGTTGCTAGCAATGACACCACATCACCATGGTTAATACCAACACAATATTGTATAATGAGTTTTCGGAAGTGATCATTTGATGTGACTAGTAATGTCAGTTGTCATAGTTACCCATCTCGTAAATAGCTACATGTCACGTGTTTGTCTTATGTTTATTACTTGACGGACGAACATCAGAAACTTTGTATTCAAAAACGTTCTTTCCCAAAAGAAAATCATGGTCTGTCAGCACTTATAATTAGTGTTCATAATCATTGCAAGTCGTTTTAATATTTACATGAAATAAAATGCAACTTGTAAATATTGCGAACCATAACCAATGACACTTTTTGCATTCTGTCCTGTCTATGCAATATTTTTTGATTTTTAGTTAGTTTTATCCTTGACATTGATTTTCGTATCACTTTGTACGTCCTCTCTCTACAGTGTGATTCAAGGGGGGATGATCCATAGTTAACCACGAAAACTGTCACGTTGTTTACCGTTATAATCTTCATAATCTTTACACGTACCTGTAATATAATAATATATCAAATAAATATCAATTTCAACTTGAAGACAACGAGAAGTGTGATTTAACTCGATCTATCATAACAGTTCCATCCATCTGGCAAATCATGAATGCACCTTTGGGTCTGCTAGATTTATCTGCCGATAGGCGAGCCGGTTTGGAAACGGCGTACGCTGGAAACGGCGTACGCCGGATAGGTTACCGTATCGGAGCAAATCAAGTTACCCGACTGGTAAAAAATGTGACTTATTATAATATTAAATTGGTTACATGACCTGTTTTAATAAAAACAGTATCATGAAAGTATGACTATAAATAAGTGAACGCAAAATAAGCAGGAACTTAGTAGTAGTATTACCGAAATAAATAAATGACATATGAGCATTTGGTTTTACGAGGCTCCGAGGAACTTTCTCGGCCAAAACCGGAAGTAAACTGTAGACCTCCAGCTTATACTATATTCCCAAAGAGCTTTTAAATGTAATGACCAGAAATAAAGTGGGGTTTAACGTCCAACTGTTCTGGTCATGTGCTATGAGTAAAATGTTGCCCGTCTAGGGGCACTACGAACTGTCAAGATATTTTAGGTGTACGCCAATATCTACACGTGGCCTCGGGTTTTCGTCCCACCCGAACAACAAGACCGCCAGCTGTTCCTGCCAGGACGTTCGATCTGCACCACTGACAGGGAACACCACACCGGAGAATCCCGATGAACATTCTCAGCCACAACCGGTATCGAACCCGCAATCACCAGACTAGAGAACCAGCGTCTTACTCAATTAGCCACCGTGGCTCCCCTTGAATGAGAAATGTTGTGTAACTTACATCCTTCGAGTCGTTCTTCTAGTAACGAGATCTGTTCACTTAAAGATGCTACTCTATCAAACGGCATGGCATCAGGATTAGCTGCATATGGATTCATATTATAAGGTTTAGCTGTTGTTGGTATTTGAGCCGGATGGGTAAAGGATTTAATCTCATCCATGGTTACCATGGCATTTTTATAATTCTTTTCTAGATGTGTTAAATTTCCCATCAACAAATTCTGAAATATAGAACAGTGATATTATACATTTGAATGGATACTATTAAATATTATATTACTGTATTATAATATAAAATGAAATTGTGTTTAACGTCCTTTGATTCGAAGCTGACCATTTGACAACGCATCGTCTGTCATCAATTATGGACCCGGAGATGGCTTGCGAGGCCGACCCGGGCGAGGAAGCCTCTCCCACAGATTTGGCAGAAGGGTTAGGTAAGCTTTGTGAACCTGCCGCTTCTGCTTTGGTAGGATTCCTTCTGCTGATTTCTGCTGTTTTCGCTAATCTGCATATGGTTGAGCGCCACGAGGGGCGGTCCGCAGTAGTCTGTTGCCATGTCTCTGAGTTGATGGTTAGTGTGTGCGCGATGTTTTATAAGGGGTGTCATTTAGTCAACTGGCGTGGTTTCGATTCCACGGTTGTAGTACGTGACAAGGAGTAGGGTCGACTCAATATAGACACACACACTCTTTCTGGCTCAATCTATTTCTCATTACTATTGGTTTCTGATTGACAGCTTAGAACTTGCAAGATTCCTGTTAGACGTGGCTCTATATCTATTGTCTCACCTTTTCTTTTTCCAGCGTTGTCACCTTCTCTTTTAGTTCTACTATTGAGATCGCCATATCTTTCATAGCTCGTTCTCCTCCACTCGGTCGTCTACCAATCTTTACGTCTTCTATAGAACGTACTTTACGTGTTAACGTCCCTATCGTATCCTGCATTTCTTGATATTCTTTAGTACACGACATACAAACTACAAAACAAAATATAAAGTCAGATTAGACATGAAAAACGCCTATTGATATTTATTTGAGACTGAAATATTTTTTTGAGACTAAAATATTTATTTGAGACTAAAATATTTATTTGAGACTAAAATATTTATTTGAGACTAAAATATTTATTTGAGACTAAAATATTTATTTGAGACTAAAATATTTATTTGAGACTAAAATATTTATTTGAGACTAAAATATTTATTTGAGACTAAAATATTTATTTGAGACTAAAATATTTATTTGAGACTAAAATATTTATTTGAGACTAAAATATTTATTTGAGACTAAAATATTTATTTGAGACTAAAATATTTATTTGAGACTAAAATATTTATTTGAGACTAAAATATTTATTTGAGACTAAAATATTTATTTGAGACTAAAATATTTATTTGAGACTAAAATATTTATTTGAGACTAAAATATTTATTTGAGACTAAAATATTTATTTGAGACTAAAATATTTATTTGAGACTAAAATATTTATTTGAGACTAAAATATTTATTTGAGACTAAAATATTTATTTGAGACTAAAATATTTATTTGAGACTAAAATATTCATTTGAGACTAAAATATTCATTTGAGACTAAAATATTCATTTGAGACTAAAATATTCATTTGAGACTAAAATATTTATTTGAGACTAAAATATTTATTTGAGACTAAAATATTTATTTGAGACTAAAATATTTATTTTAGACTAAAATATTTATTTGAGACTAAAATATTTATTTTAGACTAAAATATTTATTTTAGACTAAAATATTTATTTTAGACTAAAATATTTATTTTAGACTAAAATATTTATTTTAGACTAAAATATTTATTTTAGACTAAAATATTTATTTTAGACTAAAATATTTATTTTAGTCTAAAATATTTATTTTAGACTAAAATATTTATTTTAGACTAAAATATTTATTTTAGACTAAAATATTTATTTGAGACTTAAAAAATTATTTGAGACTAAAATATTTTTTTCAGTCTGAAATATTCTGTTCTTATAAATGCGACTAGAGACTAAGGACACAAACAATATTGTTCAAAATCCCACTTTTCTGCACCGACTAGGCGAATATAATGAAGCAGGGCTTGTGTCATAACGTGTACAAAGTGCCTCCTCTTATTTCGAATTCCAACTGAAAGGGTTCTTTTACGTCGAACCACTGTGTACACGGGACCTCGATTTTTTTCTCCCATCCGACCAGTTCCCTTGCCATTGAGCTACCGCGGCTCCCAATATATTTTCCGATCTCATGTCTATAAATCCCTGACTTCGAATACAGTTTGAAGCTTGTGCTGCTGAAGTATTCATCAATTGCCCCGGCTTAATTTCCTCCATGGCACACTGTATGGCGTATGCCCGTCTTATTAGCCCAGGTTAGGTGCATAACAGTAAGACGTTAAACCCCATTTCATTTCATTTATTCGTCATTTGCTTACATGTACAACTTTTCATATCTGGAGCTAAGGTGAAACCATCAGAACAGGCGCATTCATAACTTCCCTGTTGATTCAAACATTCCTGCGAACAGCCATGTTTTCCTTCACATTCATCAACATCTGGAAGATAAAAAGATAAATATAAATACAATATCTCTATTAGACTATTACACCCCGTACTTCACACTTAAATATCTGATAAAACATTATTAGCTTGATAACGTTGAGAGAATACTCTTCGAAACGTCGCTCAAATAGCTAAGTAGCTATTATTCCAAAAGTATGTGTTAGTTTTATTAGACATCACAGGTTGTTTAGACATGTTATGTCTAATGTTTAAAAACATTAGACATAACATGTCTAACAAGACAACATCTCCAATTTCACACTCAAACAAACACGGATACACTGATTGTCAGTCCAATAATAGATAGATGAACATTTAGCATCTGATAAAGCATTGGGTAATCGAATTCTATATCATTGCGTTTCAATGCCTCTATTTCAGATTTCTAAGACTCTGTTAGGTGAATACGGGGTGTTATTAGGTAGTATTGGGTAAATCGTCCTGACCCTGCTAGACAAAGCAGCTCGAATGTGGACAGCTGTAATATGAGCATTGCAGTGAAGCCCGGGTAGTATGACGGAAAAGGCGCTTGAAGGTAACTTTAGTGGGGGGTGGGGTGGATGGCCGAATGCTTAGCACATGCTGTATCATAAACATGTCATTGAGTCAACTGGCTTGTTTTCGAATCCCCGGCTGTACGTGGCAAGGAGAAGGGTCGCCTGTCAACCTCGTGGGTTTTCTTTTGGTCCTCCGGTTTCCTCCCACTGCTAAATACCCCTACGCGCAAGCAAATTATTGAAATAAAATTTAAAACCATGTTAGTCCCGAAATGACCTAGTTTGTGTCAAGCCAGTCGAGTGGACGTTAAAACCCCATTTCTCTCTCTTTTAGTCTATTGTAAAGACCCAGCACCAATGTAAATTTGATTCTTACCTCGTTCACAGTTGATACCGGTCCACCCTTCCTTACACGAACAGGTGTTGGGTCCTGTACAGGTACCACTGATACAACCGTTTTCACATATAGCTAAAATATACATCAATACATTAATAGAATACGAAATACAACCGTTCTCACATATAGCTTAAATATACATCAATACATTAATAGATCACGAATTATTGGGTCTTGTACCTTTGTCACTAATACAACCCAGTCCCAACATAGCTTTAAAAATACAACAGTACATTAATATTGGGTCTGTGATTGAGTCGCGTCGTAAGGTCGATCTGTAGCCGCCTTAACGTGTACACTTGGCTAGATCCCGCACCACAGACTGACAAGAAAAACTTCAGGCTTGAACATGGGTCAAACACAATAGATCAAACTCGAGACCTCCTGGTTTGTGAGCCAGCGTCATATTGTAATTATGATAATAAGACTGTCGTATGTGAGCACCAAAATGATCAAAGCCAATTTGCAAATAAGATGTTATTTTTTCGTTTTGATATTAATCTGTATCACTACAGGCCCGGAGCTTCATAACGCTATCGGCGCTTACATGTAACTCGAATCCAAGCTCGAGACTGCATAGCGCAGTTAACCCTTATAGTTGGTCCTCGGATCCTGGCGCTTTGTGCGACTACGGCTCGCCCCAGATCCATTCACGTGTGCGATGTGCCCCACCCTCCCGTTCTTACTATTAAAGTAATGCTATAAATGATGACCTCTAAGGTATGCCGGAAATCTGCCTCTCATCGCCTTAATAATAGTTTACATAAATATTTAATTTTTCTCGGAAGTTATCGCCCGCGCACATGGAAATATAGATTTATAAGTTATAAATAATGCGATAGTATAAACAACGTTCTTCTTTTAAAACGACCAACACGTGTTCTGTAAAAACTTATAAAAATAAAAATGCACTCGCATTAACCGACTCCGGGTAGAAAAAAAAGCCGTTGTAGAAAAAATTACGAAAATTTTATTATTTTTTTCTCAGGCAAATAAAGATAGCGATCTGTCTAAATATTAAATTGGCCATGATTTATTTTAGAATAAACAGATTCGAATCATTTTGAGCATTTTAGTGTATGTGATTCTGTATTTGTTTTTGAGAACGGGAACTGGTTCCATATATTTAGTATTCATGATGGCCTTCTTAGGCCCGAATCTAGAAACCAAAATTTAGCCGACATAGGGGGGCGAGGAAGATAAATTTCCGATAACAAAAAATCAATGAACGATGGTCATCGCCGACTGCCGTAAGCAGGAGGAGGGGAGAGCACGAAAATTAGAAGCTGTGAGAGCGAATTTAGGCCTCTATGACATGCAGGTGGCGAATGTGTCGGAAATTTAAAAGTTTCCAGCCGACGTAAACTATCCCTCGGCCGAATTTGAGAGGATATGTCGTACTAAAACTCTCTCCCGGTGAAAATGCGAGCATAGCTAACCAGCGATTTTTTTCCGACGCAGACAGAAAAATTCCGACAGGATCGGCCATGGGGGTGGGCGGCTCGCCCCCAGCCCCCCCCCCACTAGCCTCGGGTCTGGGTCTTCTCCTTTTTCTTGAGGCTACACTCTAACTTTAAGGCACCGTCAAATGAGTACACACGACATCCTTGTTCTTTGGTCAATTATTGACGGAACTCCTTGAACATTCTCCTTAACAATCTTCATCAGCCAAGTCGGTGCAAAAAAAGTATGACATTAGACCCTATTTCATATCTTTATCCCAAGAACACCCACGCGTGATAGGGAAATGCCTTACGATATGACGTTATACGATGGCTGTGAAAACGTCATAGGCGGTGGTTCATTGATTATATAATACGGCCGTAGCGATATTTTGTTCTGAGTTCTGAAATGTTGCCACTCCACGTACTGCCCTTTTCTAATTATTCTTCATAACTATAAAATGTCCATCAATCGATGTACAATATGGCCCTAGGTAGAAGTGGACGTTAAACTCCAGAAAACAATAACATGCGCAATATATAATGCGCATCGATTGATGGACATGTTTGCTAACCATTGTCTTTACAGCAATGTACATGTATACACAAACACTTACGTTTTAAACAGCCATGTTCATGAGGTGATGACCTTTCCCAACCAGGACAGCATTTAGGTTCCAACTTTACGTTTATTCTCATACGAAATACTGTTCTATAAGCACGCTGATACACAACGCTGAAAAACAAACGTACAATACATAGATTTCACTTGACGACATCAGATAAAGGTCATGGGGTCATCCGCCATCTTTGCAGGAACACCATATTAGGAAATTGGCCATTCGAAAGATGTGTGTTTGATTGATCGAAATTTCCATTACGGTTGTAGGTATTTGCCAATCAGTAAATATTTTAAACAGCTCTCATGCAAGCAATTTAAAATGTCTAAAATCTTCTGTAATTCCATATAGAAGGGTGCTTTATGTTTGAACGTCAACAAAAATGCATTATCACTCGTATTAAAGCAGTTTTCAAACAAACCTAGCGAATTTTATTTTCAAATTTAAACCGAAAAGGGACTAATTATCAAGGGAAAAAACAATTGACACATGCCACAATTATATGGAATACAAGTTACTTAAAGCGTTTATTTCAGTGGCGTTTCGACCGACAAGGGTTCTCCTGTCTTTATCAAGCAAACAATGACAACCATAGTATAATGAAGATATATAATACAAAATATGGAACAAAGACAAACATCTGTATACAATCAGAGATAATCATTGGGAAACAATTGTTACACAACTTAACCGGGCCAGAAAATTACTTGGGTATTAACCTACCGGAATCTGGGACATAAACCGTATCCATTGCTACAGGGTTCCTGGACTTGTCTGTGTACGGATCTCCAGTAGGATTGTCTAATCGGAACAGGTTGAGCTTGTTGTGTCTGCTGCATACAAACATGGCGACTGGAAATACAAAAACAAATACATACAATTTCGATTATGTCTTACTTAGATTTCAAAATAATATCTGTAATTATATATAATTGAAACAAGAACGGCATACACCAAAATAGCAAAATAGAACTTGGGTTTTGAATGTGTAATATGAATATTTTAAGTAAGTCAATTAAGACTAAAACCAAACAACATTTTCAAGTTGTTGGCTATAGAACAAATGTGAATTGTCAAGTTAGGGTCAAAATGAAATGAAATGGGGTTTAGAGTCCCACATTTCTGCTCCGTCTGGGATAATGACGGCGGGCACACGCCACGCGGTGCGCCATGAGGGACAGTTTGCAGGGTATGCATACATTTCCGCATCGCATGACGTTCGCCAGCTTGATTCAAAAACAATAAGATGCCCATTTCGATTTATTTCAGTCTGACGTGAACTTAAGAGAATCTGAGATGTCTGGCTATAGACATAGTTAGGTTCTTATTGTCCAGGGCCCTGTTTCTCGAAATCTTAATTAAAGATAAAATCCAAATTTTAGTAGATGGTTCAATTTTGATTGGCCAAGCACTATAATCAATTTAATATTATCCAATCAAACTACTGAAATTTGGATTTGATGCTAGTTAAAATTTCGTGAAACCGGCCCCAGATTTAGTTATTATAATTAAACTGAGAGAGAGAGAGAGAGAGAGAGAGAGAGAGAGAGAGACATTTCGATTGTCTTGGTACTCGACCAAATTTATTGCTATAATTGTAAGCTTCTGCTTGTCTAGATTGATCAATCATGTCAACTTAATCAAACAATTATAAATGAAAGCGAGATTAGGTAAGATTGGATAAAGAGCTGACAGTTTTCACTATAATATATATTTTTAAAAGAAAAGAGAATATGCTGAAAATTGCATTCAAATACTTCACCCTGGGCCTAGATATTAGCGATTAAATTATAGGCTGGCCCCGATTGTCATTACTACCCTTGGTTGTTCCGATAATAAACAACATTTCGATTATCTATCAATTGTGCGGTTATTTCATCCACCAGAAAACATATTCAAACCCACTAAATATCGCAGACATCATTAGTTCATTATGGTCTTGGTAAGTTTATTAATATCTAATTAAAAATGTATATAACATTTCAGGCCCAAAGAAAAAAACTGCAATGGGCAGATTTAGCTCTTGAATAATGCATGTTTAATTGGTATTTTTAAATATTGGCCGAGTTTCATTTTTGAGTAAATGTAGAGTTTTAAGTACATAACGAAGTTACAAATTTGGTCCATTTACAGAAATTCAGAATCGTCTGTGATCACGGGTTCAAGTAGGTCAACAGGAGAGTCACGAGACGTTGTAATGTATAGCGGACAATTTCCCGGTCTGTTAAAGCGAGGATTTCGAATTTTCAGAGAGAGACAAAAAATAATTATTTCTATGTATTTTGCTCAATAGGTTATCAACTTACTATTATACGATCATTGTTTCCCACCCTTTAAAGTCATTGACACAGGAATTAATAACACAATTAATAACCTCCCTTGTTTTCCCATTGCGTTCAAACGTTTGAATATGGATTTGAAAATGATATTTTTGACAATTTCTCAGTTCGCAATAGTGAATTATAGGATTAATAGGTATATTCTTTAACACGGTAGGACTGTTTACGGATACCATCTATTGTAAGGCTTTATTTTAATATATTTAAAAAAATAACTTGGAAAAATTGGAAATTGGAACTTTAACTGGCCCAGACACTTTGCATGCATGTTGCAATTACGATGACCGATATAAAGAGTTATATCTTAAAGCCCTACTTCTAATGGCACCTCGAGTGTCTGGAAAGTTTTGACATGTAATATAGCAAGGAGAACTAGCTAATTAAATCACACTTATAGGCAACAAAATCTACTTCACTTAATAACAACTTAACCAGTTAGACGAGTACTCGTTTTAATTGCATATATATGATGCATATATAATATTATAAGCATGCAAACTAATGTAAGTAGGACAATACGCGTAGAATATTTTGTTTATCTTTTAAAATTTGAGGATTAAAGTAACGTTATTTAAACAGTATTGTATTCAAATGTATGTCTGATTATTGGGAGAGGGGGAGATACATGGGGTTTAACGTCAACTCGACACAAACTAGGTCATTTCGGGACTAATAAATGGTTTAATTTTGTTTCAATATTTCGCTTGCTCTCAGGGTCTCTAGCAGTGGGAGGAAATCGGAGGACCCAGAGAAATTCCACGAGGTCACGTACAACCAGAGATTCGAAACCACGCCAGTTGACCTAATGACAGGCTTTATGATACAGCGCTCAAATTTTTTTTTTCTTGTAAATATGTTTATTCAGATAGTTCAATATACATAAGTCATACATAAATAAATGAAAAATTAATAAGTGTATACTAAACATAATTTTACCTTTACATGAAAGAGTGAGTTGATGAATTTAAAAACATTTTTTGGGGAGTTATGAACAGTATAATTGTATGTAAACAATTCGGCTATCCACCCCTTCATTTTTCGCTAAAATATCAAATGTCTCATAATCCCAGATGGGGTATTTAACATTTAATTAAGAAAACAAAAAAATACAAAAGAGAGAGAGTTCAAGTGGGACGATACACCGATGTCTCGAGTACACGTTGGCGTACACGCTAAAATACTCTTGTTATTTGAATTCGAAATAAGAGTAGGCTGTGGCGCCGCTGTTCGGGCAAAATATCCCCAATGGTACATATCATGCCCGCTGTTATTAGTCCAGACGTACAGAAAATTAGAACGTTAAACCCCATTTCATTCATTAATATTAAACATGCATTATTCAAGAGCTAAATCTGCCTAGTGCAGGTCTTTATTTGGGCATGAAATGTTTTCTAAAGTATTAATTAGACATTAATTAACTGATCCAGGCCTTAATCAACTTTGGATGGCATTAGATTGCTCCGATATTAAACAGATTAAAACGTTTCAGCGATAAATCAAATATGGCGCGCCTCGACGCTTCGAGTCGTAGCTTTGATCATCCAGGACCGTGGTTGAAATTATTGCACAGGTCGGTGCAATTTTTAAATGCCTATATCTTCGCTTGCAATAGAGTAATTGGAATGAAATTTTCAAATTATTCTTTTTACATCATCTACTTTCGAACTAGTATAGCAAGAATGGCTAGTTCTTATCTATATCTTGAATAATGTAACTTTAAGTAATGATCATTCTACAGGGAGCACTAGCAGTATTGCACTGGCTCGCTAACCAGGAGACCGTGTCTTCTGATTTAACGGAGAACATTTATTTATCGTGAATAAAGCAAGAACAAATATTAAATATATTTTTCGAAAAACGACTATCAGTCGCTTTAACTATTTATTGAAATATTTGGTAATTATGCGTAAACATACCAACATTAAACAATTTTCACTTGTGCGTGTCGACCATTAAAATTACTGGAATGCATCCAAACAAAATAACTTTTACAATTTATAAAATGTGGTTTCAGTTTTCATTATGACATTGCACATTTTACATGCATTCTGTTTATACCCCCTGTGTAAAATTAATCCAAGGTGATCGCGCTTCTTGGCTTGGTGGGATCCGGGGGTGGGGCAAAGAGTACCATCAGAATGTTTAAAGTCCACAACGCCACAGTGGCCAGTTATTAGATCGTAACAGCAACTGTTGTGATAGGGGCTACGATTTCGTTTTATTTTTGTCTTCAAATTAATAGCATATGCCTGATTGAGCCTTCCAAACATCGCTGGCTTTTCTGGCAAGTTTACTTGGAAACATTGTCTGCGATAACCCTTTCGATTGCTGCATGCGTCACCCCATGATTTTGTAGTAGTAGCATAAACCCAAATTACATACGATATCACATTAGATGGTAACAAACCAAATCAGGAGGCAAATAATGTACCCCCCCCCACACACACACACACACACACACCAAACTGCACACGTCAGCCCTCATTTTGTTGTAGTAGCAAAAATCCAAATTTCATACGATATCACATTAGATGGCAACAAACCAAATCAGGTGGCAAATAACGCCCCCCCCCCCGCCCATCAAACTAAGCCGTTAACAACCCCAAATTGATAATAGCTAAACGAGTCATTAGTCATATACTGGAGAAGCAGGTGCGATCTATTAGTAAGTAAGTCAGGGGTCGGTTATTATAAAGTAGTGACCAGGGGTAGCATTAGGTCACTAGGTTAACAAAAATATATGATATATTTCACATCGTTAATGTCAAGTAGCCACTCATAGCTAATGGTCAATGTAAGTGTCCAATTAACACCGTGAAACTGATAACTGATATCTCATTAATATATACATATATATACATGATAACCTGATGAAATGAAGTGGGGGGTTTAGAGTCCTGTTTTTCTGCACCGGCTTGCTTGACAGGCATTCTCGAACATATAAGGAAAATATTTCCCGGACAGCCGTACGACGACTAACAATGAAATACCATCCGAAAAACTAGGCACTACCGTTGCTTCACTCGCGATAATCTGATGAGGTGATGCGAAAAAAAGAAATTAAATGGGATTTAACAACAAAAACATTCCATTTTTCTCTACCAACAAGGTAATTGAAGATAGGCATACGTCATGTATAGTTAGCTATGACAGAAACGGTTGCGGAGCGTCATACAGTCCGGTTAAAATACTCATATTTATTTCCTTGTCAGACATTTTTGCCAATGCCATTGGTGCTATTGACAACACTCTTGACGGTTCCTGTCGATGATCAACAGGACCGGTGCTCGGGCAGCAGTTTCCCCGCCTACTCTTCATCAAGTTCCAACTATTAAGGTTTGTTCATGTTGGCCCATCCGATCAACTAGATGCTGTTGCTTGCCAGCCCCACCCAACCTTCCTCTCCCCCCTCCCAATCTTTACTGACAGAGGTACAATCACGCCGTAGAATCCCGCGGAACATTGGTCTTACACACCAATAAGCACCCCGCCTCCTGAAGCTAATGGTCAATATAAAGTGTCTAATTAAGATATATATGATAACCTATGAGTATATTTAAGCGGTAATGCGAGTATGTTATCGCGTGTAGAAGTTATTTAAGTATATATACTATCTGAAACTGATACGGGTTTAATGTCTAAACAGATTATATAAGGTTAAGCTTATTACACGTGGCTTTAACAGATTATTTCCCAATACACGTGGCTGGCATGATCGATAGTGAAAGTCATTCTGCAGAGAGAGAGAGAGAGGAGAGAGAGAGAGAGAGGGGAAAATTGGGTTTAATTTCAATAATTCGCTTGTGCGTAGAGGTCTTTAACAGTAGGAGAAAACCGGACATTCTGCACATAGAGAACTACTTCGAGAATAGATCTCAGTCATAAATAACCGCCATAATCAAAACAGTAGTAGACTTTTGTGTAATGCGGTTTTTTACCGTTTTACACCTGTCAAACGCCGGGATCAAACCCGAAAGTTAGTGGGCCACGGTGACCGCCCATTACCCCGGTTGGTGCAAAAGAAAGTGGGATGTGACACCCCTCTCCATTTCTGCGACCATGTATGAACTCTGTGTTGCTACAATTTCTTTCCCTTATCGAGTAATTTGTTAGGAAAATTGCGACACGTTGAACGTTCCTTTTAATTGTGTGTGTTAAATAAACAAGAAAGATAATGATTTTTTTAAACAAGAGAATTTGATCTTATTTACAGCCAGATGTTATGAAAGATTGGTGGGTGGTAACATATATACTCTTCTCTACTGCAAATGTCTCTCCACCCTAAAAAAAAACGTCTTAGAATTGATTCTATATCTAAAAACCAATGCTAACAATGTTAAAGATATGAATACGGTTTGGGCTTTCTCTGACCTAATAAATTGAATCTCGTCATTTTTTTGATTACTTGTTATATTAAAATTGGGAAACCTTTTTATTGTAAATACGCAAATTCTCTGGAATAAAATTGTCTTAAGACCCTCATTTACTCTGGAATAAAGTATTCTTTAAAACTTTAAAACAAAGAGAAATACTCTTTAAACCTTTATAAACACTAGAATGAAGATGAAGTACCCGCTCAACTCTTATAAACTCTGGAATAAAATACTCCTTTAATCCCCATCAAATCTAACACCTCATAAACTCTGGATTAACACACACACCCCTCCAAAACCCCCGCACAGACACACCTCTAAAATATTATGCAGGGAGCATCTGTGATTTTCTTTTAGAACCCGAATCAGTGTTTTCTTGGAAATAGTTTTCATAAATACATGTTGTACTTGATGTAATTGTTGTAATTGTTGAAATTCCTTCCTAATACAACCAAAATAAAACGAAAGTTTAATACTAATACATGTAGTATTAACCACAAGTTTTATAATCCATGTGGTCGGGGACAATAAGTACAACTTCCACTGTTTGTACAACCAAACACCTTATGGCCATTTTTTCGAGTTGTTCTCGGGAACGGAAATTTCAACTGTAGACAATTTCCTGTCTTAGGGATACAATCGGTATAAGGCTTTTATTGTCAAAATAAATATTACCGCATTTTCTCAAAACATTATTTCAATGTTTAAAGAACTCGAACGCGATCATAATTCGTTCTACGTGTAGAGAAAACAACAAAACGAAGAGCGATCCGGTTTCCATAATTAGCCTGATTAAAATCGACTCCCACTAAGTTTTATTTATAGCGGTTTAAAATGGAATTGAAATGAAATGAAACGGAGGTTAACGCTTTAGCTTTTTGCACCAACCGGGCTTATTAAGAAGAGTATACGCCATGCATTGTACATTTCGCCCATACAGCAGGGTTCTTACGAGCACGCCCTACGTTAGTAAGCCATCGCCTGACCTTACTGAGAGACTACAGTGGCTCTCATTTTAAAAAGAAGACGCTTATAAAAAGACTTTCTTTTAAATAAAAACAAGAAATATAAACAGATCAGATATGTTATGATAGAAAGCCATTTCCTTCCGTTTACACCAACAAAATACCTCCCAAAACATTTTATTCTCATGTTTTTGTTAAAAGGATTGTGTGTTTTGGGGTTTTTTTCGTTTTCTTTTTTAATGTTTTGTTCTAAAACAACTAGTAACAGATATTCAGCTCTAAAAAACACCCTTCATAAAACAGAATTTTGTTCGTGGGATGTTTATGATTCAACGTGTCATGTTGCGCCGATGATTACGGGGTGGTCCGTTGGCTCAACTGGGCTAACCTACACGACCTTCTAACATTGGAAAACTGCTGGTGTATTACGACTGCAGTTATATTCCAAAATGGAGGGGGTAGCAAGTGCGTGCTGTATCATAAATCCTTTCATTGAATCAACTGGCGTGGTTTCGAATCCCCGGTTTACGTGACAAGGAGTAGTGTTGCTTGTCCAGCCTCGTGGAGTTTCTCCAGGTCCTCTGGTTTCCTCCATCTGCTTAAGACCCCTACGTGCAAACGAATTATTGAAAAAAAAAGCATATTTTAGTCCCGTAATAACCTATTTTGTGTCGAGTGGACGTTTAACGCCATTTCTCTCTCTATATATATCCCAAAATGTCGCCTAATCGATGAATCTGACCGAATAGCCAAACAGTGAAAACCAGTTGAAGGAAATAGCGATCTATTGGTATTTTATCTTTTACAAACAAACCCATATTCCTGAAGCAACGCCTGCAAGTCTTTCAACTTCTGGACGTTGCTAGTTTGTTTCACAATTCCTGAACTTCGTTATCTGCAGACACGTGGACAGTTGCGTCCAATCAGAGGTTGTGACATAGCAACCGCCACGAAAACCTTGACATTGAACGAACCTTGAACTTTGCAACTCGATTATCACAGGTAGACATTTTAGCTGGAAAGCGCGAGACTTTGTATTCGCAATGCTCGAAAAATCTGACAGGCTCGCAAGATAAAACAAACCCTGGTCAATACAGAGTAACAATACTTCGGTCATGTTGGGCATGTGTTATGCTAGCAATGGCAGGACGAATATTGCCTGTACTCTTCGTCGAATTCAAACCACCAAGGCTTCTTGTTCCTGGTTGGACATTCCGTCCTGTACCACCGACAAGTGTAAATCAAGCTGTAACATCCTCGATGGACGTTATCAGCCAACACCGGGATCGAATCCAGGACCTTGTTATATTAGCGAACAAGCAGCCTTATCTATCTTATGAGAAACAATGCATTAAGATATCTAATTTGTATCATGTATTCATTCTTATCGAAAATTTTGCACCATTTATTTCCGCTCAATTAATTGGTGAAGCCATAATTAGAAACAATAAACTATTTAATTAATTTGGTAAACAAGACTTGTTTTGTTCCTGATAAACATAATCGTTTTACAATAACTTGACTTTCGCTATACCCTATTACGAAAGGTCCATCAACTAGTGAACTTTCAAATGGTGTTTAATAGGTTCAGATCTACTACGAAATTAATGAAGTGAAAGGTTCGGGTCCCCTTATCGCGGGTAGGCACGAACTCTACTTCAATCCGCAATGATTATCGGGCATTACGAATAAAATATGGAGGATTAGGCTCTTGGAGAGCTAAAGTTCTATAACCAGCTGCCCTGGAAAAATACCTGATAGATTCAGTACTGGGGTATTAAGTTCTCATTGAATTTGTCAAGTGTGAGTAACATATGAATTCCACTTTGTTGTTCTATCCTGAAACAGTCATACTATTGAAGACGATATAAATCGTTAGTCAACAGTACACAAGAAATTTTAATACAAACATAGCTCTACAATCGTCTCCATTAGCTCGGTTAGTGAAACAAAAAGACTACAACGATAAACCCTAGAATAGTTTATTTTAAATTCGCGATGTAAGTTGAATAACCCAGACAATCAAATAAATAGCCGCCTTGGATTGGAATCCAGCAACACCTTAGAATTTGTTACATTCCAACAGCCATAAGATGTGTATCTAACCCTAACATGCATTGGCAGTGGTTGTAAAAATACACCCCGGACAATGACAATTGATGATTTTGGCCGTCACGTATCCCATTAACAGAACAAAAATAATCTCCTAACAATAATTCGAACATGTGAAATCGACCACGCACGTGTGTCTGCAGACTAATTGCAGGAATAAAATTACTTGCAGACAGAACGATGCCATTACCTCACCAGCATCCATTCCAGGTTTACTTTTGTACTGATTGAACGGAGGTGGGTGTCGTTTCACACCCAACGTTTATCTTAAAAACAGCAATGGCCATGGCGAAGAGAATACGATAGCGTTTTTTTTTAGATATTTATCTAACAAACCGAGAAGTTTACAAAATAATCAGAATTGTGTTGTGTGTGCTGAGAATTAAAGCCTTCTCCATTTGTGAGTTCAACAATTAAGTTGGGGGTAAGGGTATCGCCATTTTACCATCTGTTCGCTTCAATTTCCTATCGTGATATTCCTAAGGTTACGATTCCATTACTCATTCTTAAACATGTTTTCAAACAATTAGGATACAATGTCTTTAACAGAAGTTTAATAATTAGATTTGGAACTGTATATAGCATGGACGCAGTATATCTGCGGTAGTCATGGTGTTTGGCGGATCCAGTTAAAGACACTGCCCACCACACCTTTCAATGACAATATAAAAAAAAACATTCTTATTACTTTATTTCTATGGAATGAAATACGACTGGGATGAACGCCCTACTGTTGTTCTCCGAATGGGCCAAGGAAGAAGGACATTGGGTATGGAACTGTATATGGCATGGATTCAGCACATCTGCGGTAGTCATTGTGTTTGGCGGACCCATTTAAGGACCCTGCCGCCATCCCCCACCTTTAAATGACAATATAAAAACATTCTTATTACTTTGTTTCTTCGGAATAAAATACAATGGGATTTAACGTCACTCCGAAAGGGCTAAGGAAGACGGGTATACGCCATACAGTGTGCAATGAAAGAACTTTTGCCCGGACTGCAGCGTTGTGGCCTACTCTAATATCAAATTTCAGCTGTCAAGGGATATTTTACGTACACCACAATGTACATTGGGGATCTCAATTTCTCTTCCCATCCGAACGACTATACAGCTGTCATTATCAGGCTCTCCGTCCTGTGCCACGGACAAGGGCAAACCGATGAACTTTTTCGGCCAACTCCGTGGCAAGGGATATTTTACGTACATCACAATGTATACGCGAGATCGCAGTTTTTCTTCCCATCCGAACGACTAAACACCTGGCATTGCCAACCCCTACGTCCTGCACCACTTACAAGGGCAAACCACGCCGGCAAATCCAGATGAACTTTTTTTGGCCAACTCCGTGGCTCCCTCTTTGGAATGTGACATTTAAGCTTTTAGTTGGTTTGGACAGGACACTTGTTCGGAAGAGGACACTCACCCCACCCCACCGCCTCCTTACTAAATATCCTGCGTCCGCCACTATGTATTGAGAAACCATATTCTACATAAATTTACAAGGCTAAGTACTGCTTCAAACCAAGACAATAACAGATTTTAACTGACGCCTGGACATAGGCCCTTAAACACAGGATTGCGCACATAAACACAGAAAAAACTGTGAGGCGTCAGATTTCAGTCTTGGCGTTTATATTGTCATTCAGTTTATATTATAGGTTTTTTAAGGTTTTTTTTATATCATTTGTGAACAGCGTTTACCTAAACATTTAAAATTGTTGAAATAAACCGCTAAAACATGATCAACATGGTCCTGTTTTTATATATTTTTTGATGTTAAGATTCTAAAAAACAAAAAAAATATGTTTTAAACAAAAACTCTCGGTTTTTGTAACTCACTTTTAAAGATACTTTATGCAAATGCAAAATCGGCCTATTACATTTTTCATTTTTCTGGCGTCTAATGTTATATTATAAAATATTATTTAGACATTTATTCACAACTTCATAATTAACTCTCTAGATCATCGAATTGCGTAGATATTGAATGTACTAGACTTTCCGCGCCATATAATTGGTTAATGTTAAAATGGACGTCACTCAAGAAAATGACTGATATCGAAACTTCATTTATAATCGTATCAATTGTACCCGACATTAGGCTATGTTTATTAATTTTCACTTAAACACAGTCCGGTTAGTGAAACAAAAAGACTACAACGATAAACCCGATTTTAGTTTATTTTCAATTCGCGATGTAAGTTGAATAACCCAGACAATTAAACAAATAGTCGCCCCAGATTGGAATCCAGCAACACCTTAGAATTTGTAAGATTCCAACAGCCATAAGATGTGTATCTAACCCTAACATGCATTGGCAGTGGTTGTAAAAATACACCCCGGACAATGACAATTGATGATTTTGGCCGTCACGTATCCCATTAACAGAACAAAAATAATCTCCTAACAATAATTCGAACATGTGAAATCGACCACGCACGTGTGTCTGCAGACTAATTGCAGGAATTACATTACTTGCAGACAGAACGATGCCATTACCTCACCAGCATCAGGTTTACTTTTGTACTGATTGAACGAAGGTGGGTGTCGTTTCACACCCTATGTTTATCTTAAAAAACAGCAATGGCCACGGCGAAGAGAATACGATAGCGTTTTTTTGTTAGATATTTATCTAACATACAGAGAAGTTTACAAAATAATCAGAATTGTGTGTGCTGAGAATTATAACCTTCTCCATTTGTAAGTTCAACAATTAAGTTGGGGGTAAGGGTATCGCCATTTTACCATCTGCTCGGTTCAATTTCCTATCGTGATATTCCTAAGGTTACGATTCCATTACTCATTCTTAAACATGTTTTCAAACAATTAGGATACAATGTCTTTAACAGAAGTTTAATAATTAGATTTGGAACTGTATATAGCATGGACGCAGTATATCTGCGGTAGTCATTGTGTTTGGCGGATCCAGTTAAAGCCCCCCCCCCCCCCCCCCACACACACACCTTTCAATGACAATATAAAAAAACATCCTTATTACTTTGTTTCTGTGGAATGGAATACGACGGGGTTTAACGTCCTACTGTTATGCTCCAAATGGGCTAAGGAAGACGGGAATTGGCACAATAGATCTGCGATAGGCATTGTGTTTGGCGGATCAAGTTAAGGGCCCTAGCGCCCCTCCCCAACCTTTATATGTTAATATAAAACATTCTTATTACTTTGTTTCAGTGGAATGAAATACGACGGGGTTTAACGTCCTACTGCTGTACTCAGAATGGGCTAAGGAAGACGGACATACGCCATACAGTGTGCAATGAAAGAACTTTTACCCGGACTGTGGCACTATGTCCTGCTCTAATATCGAATTTCAGATGCCAAAGTATATTTTACGTACATCACAATGTGTACGCGGGATCTCTTGTTTTTCGTCCCACCCGAGCGACTAGACAGCTGTCATTTTTAGGCCCTCCGTCCTGCGACATGGACTAGGGCAAATCACGCTTGAAAACAAGACAATAACAGATTTTGTCGATTTCAATTAAACAAAGAAAAACCCCAACTAACACCTGTGCAAAGGTCTCTAAACACTGGACTGCCTACATAAACACAGAAAAAACCGTGGGACGTCACATTTTATTCTTGGCGTTTATTTTGTCATTCAGTTTATTTTATATGCTTCTTAGTTTTTTTTATATCATCTGTGAACAGCGTTTATCTAAACATTTAAAATTGTTAAAATAAACCACCAAAACATAATCGACATGGTCCTGTTTTTTTTTATTTTTGAAGTTAAGATTCTAAAAATAAGAGATCAAGTTTTAAACAAGAACTTTCGTTTCTGTTATTCACTTTTAAAGATGCCTTATGCAAGACCTAAATCTGCCTATTACATTTCGTTTTTCTCGCATCAAATGTTATATTATAAAATATTATTAGGACATTTATCCACAAATACACAATTAACTCTCTAGATCATCGAATTGCGTAGATATTGAATGTACTAGACTTTCCGCGCCATATAATTGCAGTATCACTTCGGTGGAAGCGGGCGTACAATAAAGCTATTTCACACACATAATTGGTTAATGTTAATATGGACGTCACTCAAGAAAATGACTGATATCGACACTTCAATTATAAGCGCAGCAATTGTACTTGACAATAAATAGGCTATGTTTTGGCATAAATTAAACACGCGTAATTATTACAGCGAGAACCACCAGCTCTTTATCTATATCATATACAATGCATCTTTAAAATGTTTGGTGCAACATTCTGACCTTTAAATTAACTAAATAATGAATAATACACCGGATATGACGATATTCGAGTTCTGGGCGGATGTTGGAAAGGTTTATGAGAAAATAGCGCGCAAACGACACATTTTAAATTGAATATATAAACCAGAAGTTGATTTACGAACCTCCTCCCCGAGGGGTAAACCGATGAATCAAAACATGGGTTATAATATTCCCAAATTTAACTACGATATTAGTTGTCTAGTTTTCAGATAAAACGTGCGTTGCTGACAGCTGCTGGTGGAAACTCGAGAAAGATTTCTAACCTAGGTGTCACGTATTTATTGATGTTTTTTTATAAAATGAAATAAGTATATATGCATGCATTAAATAACAGCGCGAGACAAGTTTCCATACTGCACCCTGCAGTTACATAATATCATAATATTTACAAGGAAACGCCATATGTAAAACCAGCACGACTTGAGTTGACACGCCATTTCACAGAACCGCTTTATAAATATCCTATGAACTTGAAATAATATTGTCTCGCATTATATGAAATATTATTTGGAAACAAGCGATCGAGACTAATTCATGGTTTCAGTGTTGATTATAAGAATTTTGGAATTTTCAAATTGTATTATTATTATTATGTTTTACATTAATAATCTTAGTTATTTTAGAGTTCGACATTCGTGCGTAAATGTTGATATTGAGAGCGGCTATTCGAACAATTCAATTTCAAGGGACAATAACACTCTTCATGGCTTGACAGCTCCATAAAATAAATAATAGCCTTATTCTCAAGTACTAAATATTTAAGTGTCCTACCTGTTGTGTAAATTATCGATTACATCTTTTTTTACTTGTCCAGAGAGTTCGGCAAAATTTTAAAATCCAAGTCACATTTGAAAAGGTTTACATTAGGCTTTTCAAATCATTTAGTTGAATTTTTCCAATTTCGTGAATTGGGTTTGTTAAGATGAAATTTGTATCGCCAATTAATTGGAATATTGTAAAATAGTACAATTTGTTGACCAGAATAAATATTGGGACATATTATTCAGTTACAATATTATATGATATTATTTCGAGATATTCAATAAAATATCTTTTAATTGACAAAGGAGTCTTTGAGAGCTTTTGAATTTTGGTCAATTTATTGCTGATATATATAATATGAAGTTCATGTGTTTGGGGACCAGGCTCCGGTTTCACAACACATTCTTCATCTTGGGGCTACGCTCTACGAAAAAAGGCGACTGACATTAAACTAGACAAGCTTGTTCCCTGCAAATCATATTGACGGATTCGATTTTAGATGTGACGTTACAATTAAAAGGTCATGTCGATGATGATACTATCGTACCTGTTCTTTTTGAATGGAGTTCATCGTCTCGTTAATGCGTTAACGCCATGCCTCGACCATTTTATTTATATGTCTATGTGTGCAATGCGTGATGGACGATTTGTTACGAACTATGAAATTACCACCGTCTTGTCAACACCATGCCTCGACCGTTATATGTCTATGTGTGCAATGCGTGATGGACGAACTTCTCCGAACTATGAAATTACTACCTACACTCTTCCCATTTCCAGCTGTCATGCACAAACGAGTAAAAAGGTGGACCTCTTTTTTCAAGGTCCCATTCAAACGACTAGACGCTTCAGAATGATTAAAAATACACTGCCCCGTGCACCGTGGTCGCCACTTCATATAGTGTTAAGACTTTGAATTTAGATTGTGAAGCTATTACAAATAATGTTAACTCGGGGTAAAGGTACAACAGAATCACCAACTGTGAGGCTGTAGCTAATTGACATGACGTCATCGCAGCCAAGGACAATAAGACTAAGAGAATACAACCAGGTATATAAAGACAATTAAAGAGAGAGAGAGAGAGAGAGAGAGAGAGAGAGAGAGAGAGACTGAGAGAAAATGGGGTTTAACGCCTACTTAACACACCTAGGTCATTTCGGGACTAACATATGGTTTATTTTTTTATTTCAATAATTCGCCTGCTCGTAGGGGTCTTTAGCAGTGGGAGGAAACCGGAGCGAGGTAAAGTATTGTAGGGCCTATGTTTATTCTAAATTCAGTTTAAGGTCGCTCGAAAAAAACTAAAATAGTAAGAAAGTTTTCTACTGATAGAAATACATACAGTTTAATTAAAGCGATAATCAGAAATATGTATGTACTTAGAGTGCATATTACTTAATATTTACGATTTGGAGTGGGAACGAAGCGTGTAATTAAATTTCTCGATACCTCTTTAAGACTTAAATTAAATGAGGTAGGATTATGTTCTTTAAAGACCATAAATCTGTCTATAAACCACGAACTTATTAAACTTTATATTTGCATGTTTTGCAAGATCGCATGTTTTTTTCCCAAAAGATTTTTTTTTTTTTTGCTAAACAATATTTATTTACAGAAACTGGATTGGAGAACAGACAGAAGTCTATAGAAAGAATTGACACTGAATTTATTTTCCTAGAAATAAAAAGTAAATATTTTTTTTTATTTCACACAAGATTTTTTCTTTATTCTTGAATGTTGACACTAGATTTATTTTCTATAGAAATAAATATTAAATGACACGTTACAGTCGTATGGAAATGATTAAATTTTTAAAAAATTTGAAAAATATAATTATTGCATGAAAAAGACTTTCTCATTATAAACCCCGCATTTCCTAGTACGACCAACAAATAACATAACACAATGAATGGCATTGTGGCGACACTAGCAACCAGCTGTGTTTACAATAATCAAATACAAACTACAATATATATCATAAAGAACATACACGAAATACAAATTTCAATTAAATTATTTTGAACGATTTATGTTAATGTCCCTAAAAATCAGTGTTGACGCCTGAAGTTACATTCGGCAAACCTCGACAGATTCCGGTACCCTCCGTAACCCTACATCTAGACTCGGCTGTATGACAGTAAGTGATGTGTACCTACAACCATACATTTACGATGCGACCAGTCGACTACGGATGTACTTTAACAGGAAAGCGTGCCGCTTTTACAAAAAAAGTCCCAGAATGGCGTCTTTTCTAGGTATAATCTCTACGAAGGCAGCCATTTTTTAGTTTGTTGATATAATCTCCATAGAGGAAGCCAATTTTTTATCCGGGTCCTTTAAAAAAGTTCCAATATGGCGGAATTCGTCATACAGCCGCGTCTAGATGTAGGGTACCGGAATCTGTCGAGATTTGCCGAGTGCTGAAGTTACTTACACAGCTCAATGCACATGCAATCTTAGGAAGCCCATACACAACTACATGTATGGAAACACTCATGCACCGATATAAAAATATAATTTCCCTCTAATTCCTGCGTTAAAGAAGGGAAATTATATATATAATCGAATCAGGGTTTTGTCTCGACGGTAACATGTTTGACATAATAATTTTTATTCGATTTCCGTTAACTTCTTGTGACGTGTCAATGTCAAGAACTCGTGGGGTTTAACATCCACTCGACACAAACTAGGTCATTTCCGGACTAACATAATATGGTTTAATTTTATTTCTATAATTCGCTTGCGCGTAGGTGTCTTTAGCAGTTGGAGGAAACCGGGGGAACCGGAGGAAGAAAACCCACGAGGTTGGACAGGCGACCCTCCTCCTTG
Organism: Patella pellucida; assembly: GCA_917208275.1. Taxonomy (NCBI): domain Eukaryota; kingdom Metazoa; phylum Mollusca; class Gastropoda; family Patellidae; genus Patella; species Patella pellucida. Next base: position 73,548,612 of record OU795038.1, read on the forward strand.
TCACGTAAACCCATGGATTCGAAACCTCACCAGTTGACTCAACGACATACTCTATGATACAGCGCGTATGTGCTAACCATTCAGCCACCCAACCACCCTACATGTTTTGAAGGAAAAAGTAAAACACGTTAAATGAAACAAAAGAATATAAAGCTTGTGTTTATTCAGGGTGAAAAAAAATACTCACAAGAAATGCCAATATATATTAAAGTCCAAAAACATTTGCATAACATTTTGTGTATGTTCGACATGCTTTGTTCATTCGTTGTCTCACTACGGGGGGAACAATAACTTCTAAGGAAGCATAAAGCGCCCCCTGTGGTGCCAGTGAAAAAGAGAACACTTCAAGAATTTCAACCTATACACAATACAGTGATTGTAACAGATTCTTGCATTCTAAATCGGTTCCCGTAAACTTGCGAAGGATTTCTTTAAAGTCGTTGAAACATTCTTGAAATCAAACGAGCAAAAACCGTTTCGACAAATGGCGTTTTTAGCATGTGAAATATTTGTTATGGTCGTGAATAGTTTTATAAACTTACCGGATGATATTTATAGCTTCAGTGTCCCGATTGTTAATAAGTTTTTAATTTGGTACACATATGGTGTAAACATTTGTATATTATACGACGGAGGTCAATGGTCCATGTTATCTACATATTGTCTGATTGTCTAATGGAATATTTGGAGACTGGTTATTTTATTCATTAACAGCTGTTTCTAGATCTGTTTTATTCTAGTTATTGTATTCTCCTGTAGCGGGAGAGAGAAAGAGATAGAGAGAGAAGGAGAGCGAGAGATAGAGAGAGATATATAGAGAGAAATGGGTTGTAGGGTTCACTAGACACAAACTAGGTCATTTCGGGACTAACATAATATCGTTTAATTTTATTTTAATAATTCGTTTGCGCGCAGGGGTCTTTAGCAGTGGGTGAAACCGGAGGACCCGGAGAAAACCCACGAGGTTGGTTCTCCTGTAGCATGAGGCGAGTCATGTAGATGTGTGAAGACGGCTCGCTACATTATCATTAGTCAGGATGGTGCCGAAATGTTAAAGGATATTTGAATGTCCTAATACATTTCGTTTCATTTGGCTGGGAGAGTTCACTGCGACAATCCAGCCAGGTTTTCAATAGAAATGAAATTAAATAAAATGGGGTTTAACGCCCTATTGTTCTGCTCCTAACCTGGGTTAATGAAGACTGGCATATACCATACATTGTGCTATGATGAAATTTTGTCAGGGCAGCGGCGCTACAGCCAACTCTTATCTCAAATTCAAGCTGCCAGGGGGTATTTTACGTGCACGCCAATGTGTGTACTGGACCTCGGTTTTTCGTCCCATCCGAACGACTAGAAAGCTGTCCATGTCAGACCCTCTGTATTGCATCACTGACAACGGGAAACCACGCCGGAAAATCTGGATGAATTTTCTCGGCCAGTGCAGGGATCGATCGAAGGTAGCGAGCCAGCATTTTACCCACTTAGCCACGTGATCTCCCGAATTATCGTTTAAATAAAGTTGCTTTCAACTGAAACGACGACGAACAGCGGCAAAATCCATTAATAACGTAGAGAGTTACCTCGCGGATAAAAAGTTCTTACAATCACCGAACATAAAAGATGTAATCTATGGCAGTCAAGATTTATATACGGTCTAAGATATTTAAAAAGATGGTAATTTATAAAGTTATCTCAGATGTCTGATACAAGATGTTAGAGGTTTATCAACTTGATGGGAGACCACCAGCTCCTCGCCATCTTTAACGATAGAAATAAATAATAATAAAATAAAAACTTGCTAACAGTTGTAATCACGTTTAATTTCAAGGGGAAGACGTGTCGTACGGGGTTAACTTCCGCTTTCTACTCAAGTGATATCGCAGGCAAATGTTTTGTAAGAAAGTTCTCAGCGCAGAGTCATGGATGAGAAATGAAATGAAATGAAGCTCAACGTCCAACTGTTCTGCACCGACTTGCCTAATGAAAACGGAGGGTAGGAAGACGAAGAAAGAGAGAGGAAGAATGAGGGTGAACGTACACTCGACACAAACGTCGGGACAAACACATGGTTAAATTTTATTTCACTAAATCGCTTGCGCGTGAGGATCCTAAGCTGTGGGAGGGAACCGGAGAACTAAAAGAAACCCCACGAGGTTGGACAGGCGCCCCTTCTCCTTGTCACGTACAACCGGGGATTAGAAAGCGCGCCAGTTTTCTCAGTTGCAGTCATTATGATACAGTGCGCGCGCTTACCATTCGGTCATCCGTCTGGCTGGTGCGGAACAGCAGTACGAAACCCCATTGCATTTAAATTGCATTGCTGACTAAGCCATGTTTATGGCACCTTACCGCGTACGCTAATATCACTGAAGAAGGGATCTTCAGCAGCGGGAGAAAACGAAGTGTACCCTATTCCTTGTCTAAAAAGGTATTCTAGTATATTTCTAAACACTTGCTTGTTAGTTATTGAAATAGAATACGATGCTTCCATACTTTCCCATATTTACTTCCGTTTTACCAGACGTTGACAGAAGACATAATTCTTACATAAACCCTTTGATAAATGTATTTTGTGAAGTGCATTTCCGGACTATTTTTACGAAAATAATCTTTACGGTATGATTTCCTGTTAAAACAAATATTGTGACCTCAATAACCTTTCATTCAAAAATTAAAACTTAAAAAACTGGCGTCTATATAAATGGTAAATAAGCCGTGGGCTGTTTGAGGATTTGTATCCTGCTGTTTTTTGGTGTTTCAGACCAATAAATAATATATCATTTTAAAATTTGTCGCCAATTATTTCTCAACAGCGGTTATGGTTTACTGATGAGATCGAAAACGGGGTTCAGTCCTCCATGTGAAAAGTTAATCTTAATATCCCGAAAAAACAGTTGGGAATAGTTTTTGTTTGGTAAGATATCGAGGTAGTTGATCTTCCGACTTAAAAATGAAATGGGGTTTGATGACCTATTGGGGATCACGTGGCTAACTGGGTAAGGTGCTGGCTTGCTAGCCTGGAGGGCGGGTGTTCGATTTTCCGGCGTGGTTTCCCCTTGTCAGTGATGTAGACAAGGACAGCTGCCTAGTCGATCGAATGGGAAGAAAAATCGAGGTCCCGTGTACACTTTAACGTGAACGTAAAAGATCCCTTTGCAGTTGGAATTCAGTTGCTGCCCGGGCAAAAATTTCCTTATATCACACTGTATGGCGTATGCCTGTCTTCAATTAGCCCAGGTTAGGTGCAGAAGCGTAGGACGTTTATCCCAATTTCATTCGTTGTATGTCCTACTTTTCTGCACCGACTTTGGAGATGAAGACGGGGCATACACCATACACCGTGCTCTGTGCTTATGATGGATATTTTGACTGGATCCTACTTTTGTATAGAATTCTAACAGCCAAGGATTATTTTACGTGCACGTCAATGTGTAAACGCGACCTAGGTTTCGTCCCATCCTCCGTCATGTACCGCTAAAATCACACCGTTAAATCCCGATGAACTTTCTCGGCCAAAACATAGGTCAACATGGGGATCAATTACTGTCAACTTATCAATAAAATAATTAATTGTTTCATTATCATTTGTTAGTATATTAAAATTACAAAACCTTTTTTAATAATGCTGACGTGACACATACGACACTAAAACAAAATATTATATTAAGAAATGCTAATAGTATGACGCGCAAACGAATTATTGAAATAAAAACTGAAAACCAAAATGACCTAGTTTGTGTTGAGTGGACGTTAAACTCTATCTCCCCCACTCATATTATGAGTGGGAAAAACAAAAAGACAAATAGATAAAACACAAATAAATTAGGATCCTTTCTTCTTTCTTTTTATTGTTTTTTTTTTCAAACGGTATAGTGTATATCCATTTCTTATACAAAAACCTCGCGGCATAGTTTTCAATAAATATCAAAAGTTACATTTTAGAGTTCCTGTGTTTCTCGGCAGCTGAACATGGCTGACTAGAGTCTCTAGTAATGATATATACGCCTTAAGGAGACTTGACAATTATGAAGCATAATATGTTTAATCTTTTATCAAACTAAGTCTCGGGGTGGGGGATGGTAAGCACGTGCGCGATGTATCATAAAGTATGTCATTGAGTCAACTGGCCTGCTTTCTAATTCCCGGTTGTCTCTGACAAGGAGAAGGGTCGCCTGTCCAACGTCGTGGGTTTTCTCCGGATCCCTCGGTTTCCACCCACTGCTAAAGACTCCTACGCGCAAGTGAATTATTGAAATAAAATTTAACCATATGTAAGCCACGAAATGACCTAGTTTGTGTCGAGTGGACGTTAAACCCCATCTCTCTCTCTCTCTCTCTCTCTCGCTCTCTCGCTCTCTCTCTCTCTTGATGTTTTTTAATAAAGAAATCCCAAACTGCGAATCGGCTGAACAAAGAGCAGTATATACGCACAGTCCATAAAAAGTCCTTACAACCAGACGACTAATTAATAAAAATTTCAAAGGCATATCAAACATTTCCCATGACATCGACTGACAAGCTAATATTAAGTTTAAAATTGAAGAAAATTAAAACCGGTACAGCGAGAAGAACATGCGTCCCCTTCCATCTTAATGATCGTATATACGACATGGGAATATTGACAGACTTATTATTTGATTAATGATGAATACGGTATGTAATAATTGTGAAGATCTCCGAGTAATTAATGTGCACCAATCTCCACAACACATCACCATAGAACCAGATGCCACAACAGGTCAGATGTTTTTTTTTCTGTTTTTGCTTTTGAGCAGAAACATCTGAAGAATGACTTTTATCTTTTAAGTTATTCCTAATAAGAATAAGAAATTACACTATTAAACCACAACATGGTTGCAAAAGATTCCGTTTCTTCTTCTTCTTGTGCTACTAACAACGCTGTTAAAAAGCATAAGGCTACGCCAATTTGCATGCTCTTTGGACATTAATTGACGCCAATCACATTATTAAGACTAAGATCGTTGGGATGACCCCATGCTCGGTTTCTGCACGGTTAATATAGTATGCTCGTCCTTTTTTTTAGAGGTTAGGGTTAGGATATCAAACGCAAAATAAGTTAATTATTTTACTGTGTATGGGCCTACTTTCGAGGGCACGTAACTCTACTCTTCTACTATGACTAGACAACTGCAATGGGTGAAACAAACGTAATGCGTGTCCTAGGGATTTTCCACTGTCGCCCCCCTCGTCAGTAAAGCAGGGTGGAAAGGTCGACAATACGTTGTCTAGTTCTTCTGATTGGACAAAAACTCGAGCTCCACCCTTTCCCATATTAACGTTTAAGTAACAAAAACCTTGACTATCAGGAATGGAAGACGAGTGGATGGAACCGTCGCTGTCCAGCCAATATTTCCAGTGTAAAAATGCATTGCGTGGTGTATGACTGTCTTCCCCATCCGATAGGCCAATTGGTGCAGAAAAGTAGGACGTAAAACCCCATTTCATTTTATTTCTTCCTTATGGACATTTTAAACATAAAACATATGTGACATAAATGCAGTTTCTGTTGTCTAAGGAATGTACCACAATGAGACGGATTGGCATGCATGTAAAATAAACAGCTAAAGCACAAGAATTTCTCTTTATTTTCATAAACTTGACCTAGGCGACCCTGGATCATAACTTTCATTTAAATACCCAATACCCGTATAGAGTTTCTAGTTATGAATTATTATTATTCCATCGTCAAGTTCTTTGAATATACGTTACACCTCTATATAACAGCATATCTCTTATGGCTGTCAGCATAGTGTAAACATGTGTAGATATAAGGGTGAATATGACGTACATATGTAAATATATAATATGGTCATTGAAAGAACACTGTTAAACAATGCTGTGTAATAAACCCGGCATTTAACACCCACGTGATGTAATGCACTCAACATCGACGAACTCTGACTGAGCTAATAAAGTAGGGCATAGGTTCATCGTACTGTGCGAAAGACTAGACAGCTGTCCTTGTCACCCCGCCCCTGCCCCACATTCTGCAACACAGACAAGAGGGTTAATTCGGTGAATTGTAGACAGTAAGGTTGTTGTCTGTCTGTAGATGTTTTGCTCATTGCGCACGATATGGTGCACACGCATCTTCATTAGCCAATGGCCAGTTGGTGTAGAAAGATGGGAGGTTAACTCTCATTTCATTTCAGTTCAGGGGGGATGAATGGCCGAATTGTTAGCAAGTGCGTGCTGTATCATGAAGCCTGTCATTGAGTCAACTGGCGTGGTTTCGAACCCCCGGATGTACGTGGCAAGGAGTAGGGTCGCTTGTCCAACCGCGTGGGTTTTCACCGGGTTCTCCAGTCCCCCCCCACTGCTAAAAGACCCATACGCGCAAGCGATTTATTGAAATAAAATGAAATCATATGTTAGTCCCAAAGTGACCTAGTTTGTGTCGAGTGGACGTTAAACCCCCCCTCTCTGTCTCTCTGTCTGTCTCTCTCTCTCACTTCAGTTCAGTTTATGGAATGCTATTTCCAACAAATTATTTCTTTTCTAACAGTGTAGAACTGAACATACTATTGTTTTTACAACGTGTCAACATATTTCTCAAATATCTAATTTACAACCATAAAGTAAACTTTTTTTTTATTCCATCGAATGATAATCAACATTTGAACCTACATAATACATAAATAAATACGCAAAGTGTGTAGTTTATGGGTGGTGCTGTTTAGTTTTACCGACGTGAAAATTTGTTTGGCTAGATGCTTTATCAGGAACATCTTTCGAACTGTTTTTTATGACTTTAAAATCGAATATATCACTTGAAATGAAATGGGGTTTAACGTCCTACTGTTCTGCTCTGACTAGGCAAATAAAGACAGCAACGCCAGTATAGCCTACTCGTATATCCATTTCCAACTACCAAAATTTTTTTTTTCGTCCCATCCAAACGACTATATGTTGACCTTCTGTCCTGCATCACTGCCAAAGAGGAACCACGTCGGAAAATTTAGATGGACTCCCTCGACCGATACGGGATCGAAAACGGGACTTGAAGGATGGCAAGTCAACGTCTCACTCACTAAGTCACCGTCGGTGGCTCCCAACTCGAATATTGCCCGGGCAAAATTTCCCTTATAACATTGGATGGCGTATGTCCGTCTTCTTTGGTCCAGTTTAGGAGCAGTACAGTGGGACGTTCGTTAATCCCCATTTAATTTCAGCCACCATTTAATTGGTTCGTTATCGCTCATATATAAAGATCAGCCAGTTCCAACTACTAAACTAATTCATAACAAATAATAGATCGTTTGAATAAATTAAGCACGTGCTGGATCGTGTGAAGACGTTTTTTTATTCTGATTAGTAAATTGCAGTCATCTCATCTTTTACTCATAATATTGACCCAGTGGAAAGACGCGACGTTACAAAAACCTACTCATCAATTGAGAGCCTTTTGTTACGCGAATTAAATCACATTTGTCATCGACACGGCACGTTTCTGATAAATATTGCGGCCACGGTTTGGTCGGAGGTTAATAATGAGGAAATTAATCATTAGTATTATTTGAAAACCACCAGGTCAAAGTTTACAGCAGACAAAGAAACGGGTGAGTTCTTTAGTTCTTTATATCACACCTTGCAAAGAAAGATTAATTCGAGGAACGGCTTATTTGTTTGTTTAATTGGTAATAAAATAAACACAGCGAATGTTGAGGTTTCGGGTGCATACTATCCAGCATGGAAATTGAATTTGAATAACAATAAGGAGCATGTTGTGTGTATGCAATGTGAAGACAGGTAATTGACCCACGTGACTCTGTGTCACATGTTTTGCCTCATTTGTATCTGGTATCACCTGTGGGTCGAGTGGATTCTTCATTATTTAGTTCAGTTATCTATTTGAAATAAAGCATGTGGAAGAGAAATTCCTCTACAGCTTAGAAAAAAACACGCTGAAGTCTGGTAATTGTCGGGTCATTGGGTTATTTAAGATGGGCATACGCCATGTAGCATGTTAAGAGGGGCATTTTGCCCGGACAGTGGCGTTCCGTGTACTCTTCTTCGAATTCAAAGTAGCAGGGGTTGTTTTACGTATACGCCAAAACGTCTAGAATATGTTTAATTAGTGAAATGTATGACAAAAAGAAACTGATTGACAAATCCCGCTATTATTATCGGGACTCGTTGGGTTTCGAACCCAGGGGGCGAATAGCTTAACACGCGTCATGAGGTGTTCATAAGGTATGACACACAACGAAATGGCGTGGTTTCGATTCCCCGCTTGTACGTGGCAGGTCGTGTCTTTGCTCCGGTGTGTTCCAAATGTTAAAGACACCACACCCAAGCGATTTATTGAAATAAAATTATACTAGATGTTAGTCCCAAAATTACCTATAGTTTATGTTGCGTGGACGTTAATTCTAATACCCCCTCCCCCGTTAACTTTAACCTTGTTCACAATGGTACGTAATACAAGTATCTTAACTTTAACCTTGTTCACAATGGTACGTAATACAAGTATCTTAAATCGGGTATTTTTTTCTTTAATTGATAAGATGTGTTTTCACGGACAGTTACAAAGACAAATGAATCTTTTATATCGGCGTCGGTACAAAGACTTTAGTGTGCAAGTAGTCTAGATTAAACGTTTTAAAAAAAATATCAGAACGTCACAACCATGGAATTAAATACGGTGATATTAATGTACCTTATCCAAAAAGTTGTTTTCATATCTGCCATCAGTTATTGTACAAAACCAGCCAAGATTTACATAAATCTAAGTACAATACTATATATACTTAATTTAAAAATGATAAAAAGAATCCTAATCGAATAATCTGGTTTTAATGCACAGGTTAAGTAAGTTTAATTTATTCGCTACATTAAGTCTTGTCTTTGATTTAGTAACTGTCATCTCTCTATTTAATTTAGTTTGGATAATTGGTTCCGGCATTTTCATAGTTGAACAATAAAAGCAGCTGGTTAACCCTTTAATTTGTTCCATAATTTTTTTATAAATATATTGTACATCTGTATACGGGACTATGTTTTTTCATCATTTCTGTCTTGCTATTATTAACTAGCATTTTCCATTTAATTCAGTCTGGATAAGTGGGGCCGGAACTTACACAAAGTGTATGGGCAACCGTTTCGTACTACAATGTACGTCTATGCACACGATTTACATTTTTTCTTCTAAGGTTAATTAATATTGAAATTTCTCACTTTAATTGAGCCTCGATAATTTGTGCTGACCACTTATCAAAGTTGAAAAAAGCGCCTGGGTGACCTTCGTTATACTTCCTGTTAACACTAAAATGGCTACCGTATATGTACATGATTCATGTTCTTGCTTCATATTATTAAGTAATTTCCACTTTAAATTTATCATCTAGCATTTCTCCATTTAATTGGGACTGACACTTACATGGTTGAAAAAAGCGTGTGTGTGACCTTTTTCATTCTTACTTTACTGTAAGAACTAAAATGGCTACCGTCTAAGTAAGTGATTTATATTTTTTCTTCATAGATTAAAAAAATAGACTGCTAAAAGGTTAATTGGGGTTAGGAAGTATTTTAATGATTTAGTTAGGAAACCGGTGAGGTTAATGTAGTGTAACTCCTCCGATTCTGAAAACACAATATTTAGGGTTAGGTACCTTTTAAATAATTTAACGAGAAAACCGATGGGGTTAATGGGGTACATCTTCTCTGATTCAGAAAACACAAGAATTTAAATTAACTCTGAGTTTTCTTTTAATTTTGGTATAGTTCCGCGCACCTGTGTACGAGTTGAATAATCAATTACCTCCCTTTTTAAATGTGGTTTAGACCCACTGCTATATAAACATGTTTTAAATGAACAAATTATGGAGGACACCGCCCATCCTTTGTTATATGGTTTAGTACCTTAGTGCCTTTTAGACCAACTGGTATATAAAGACTTGAAACACCGAAAACCCCTTACGTTATTGACGTAGGACACCACCCAGGCCGTTTCGTATAACTCATGAATTATCTTGAATGCCGCCAACGCCAATGGAAATATGGAGTAGAATTGGGTTTAATGCCTCGTCTACTTATTCCTTTAATTTTGCTCGAGCATCGGCGTTGACGTCATCTCTACGCTATTGCAAGAGTTCTTTTACGTGCATGCCTATCTTTGTTTTCGTGCTATCCCAAAGACCAGACACACTTCCCATTGATCAGCCCCGGAGAAACCACCCTTGCCCGCTCAGGGATTCAAACTCAGAGAGTCCAGTACTCTAACCGCCTGTCTAACGTTACGCGCATGACGATATGGTCTGTATTTGAAGAACTGCAATTGAAATGAAATGTCGATTAACGTCCTGCAGTTCTGAACCGACCGGGCTGATGAATACGGAATTCCAATCGCAGAGTTAGTACTATCTCTAGATCCGCGTTTACGCCTGTTACATGGAAACGGTTCCATTACATTTGCATTAGACGGACATTTTCGCCGGCGAAAACTCGCTCTTGAAAAACGAACATGATCGTATTGCATACATACAATGTTCTTTTTCTTAAACAATTACCAATCAGAAGCGGATTCACTCGAGTCACAACGAAACGCCGTGCTAACTTTGTGTCTATCTACTATTTAGTACTATTATTTTATTTCTTTATTTATTCACCCTGTTGTACTTGTATACGCTTTTTTGTAAAACATTTTAGTGAAGCCTGTACTACAACAGGCCCGGGACTGTACACAGCGCAGTGGACGCTTAACTCTTTCGCTGCTGAGAGGCACTAATAGACAGCAGGTCTGAGTGCTAAGCCATTTAGCTATAAATAGCTGTAATTTGGAATGGTTTGTTTAAAATCAAATATCTTAATATACAATGAAAATATTATGACGAAATTTTTAGGTCATCTTACTAATATACAATTGGGTCTTAAATCAAATTCACTTGATTTGATATAATTATTTATTTTTTGTAATGTCTGTTTTCTGTCTTGTTCGTAGGTTTATCTTGTAGATTTATGTTTTGCTTGTAGTGCGGCCCTCCTGTACTTACTATATATTTTGTACTATTATTGCTTTATTCCTTCATTCAACCTGTGATATCATAATAAATGTAAACGGCAGCAAGCCAGATACCATTATCTCCGTGTTGTTATAAATACAAAGCTAATCTTTATTAGTCTGATGTAATGTTATCATGGTTCACCTTAGTTAAATCTCATTTTTTCCCCAACCATCTGTTTCTTTCAAACGAAAGGTGATGACAACGAACCTTATTTTAAGACATTTCGTCATGTTGTTAGTTCACTGAGAAAGATAACTCTCACATGATTTAAGGGACAATGCAACATTTGAAAATCTAAATGTTAGTGGCTAAGCGCGTACTAACTAAATCAATCTAATATTAACCAATTTTATCGTGAAGCAGGCTCCTGGGCCCTGCTTCTTTCAATCTTACCTAAAAAATAAATTCTATATTTTAGTAATTTGATTGGTTAGTACGAGATTGATTTTGGTAGATAACACATAACATAACACATTACATTTGATATAGCGCACATAACTGCCATGCATGCATTAGATATTTCAATCTTGAATGGCTAAGCACTAAAATCAATCTAATATTATTCAATCAAATTACTAAAAAAATGGATTTCATCTTACTTACAATTTCGAGAAACAGGCTCATGTTTTCCTAATTTTCTCAGATCAGTCGCAGGGCCGATATGTTTAAACCATTATCTTATAGGTGAACTCAACTCAACCCTCGATTAGGTTAAAATTTATCTCTTAAAATGACTTGAGCATACCCCACAACGGGCGTGGCAGTATCCATTTGAAAGTGGCAGTATAAATAGAAAGGAAAGCATATCTACTTAGAGCACAACATCCGCCACCATGACTACACGGGGCGACATTTCAGAGAATTGAAATATGTGGCAGTATCCCTTTAAGAGTAATGGACAGGTAGTGAAGCATATCACGTGTCAGTTTACGTAAAGGTAGTGTAAATGTTTTTAATAGTCTGTATCATTGTTTACGATTATGTATGTTAGTAGGTAATATTTCACAGAACACAGACAGTTCACTCGATGATAAACACTGAGAAATAATACTAGATTAACGGGACAATACTTCAGATTGTTAGGAAAAAAAACAGGTACATAGATAAAATTATATGTAATCAACTATATCAAAGATGTCTTACCGCGTAAGAACGGTGTGATTTGATGATGTATTTGGGTTAATACATGAAATGAAATGAGGTGAACGTCCTACAGGTCTTCTCCAACTGTCATAATGAAAACGGGCATACGCCATAGACTGTGCTATGAGGGCAATTTTGCCCGGGCAGCGGCACGATGGGAAACCACATTGGAAAATCAATCAATGCACCCATTTTAGTTCTAAAAGAATAAATGAATGAAATGGGGTTTAATGTTCTACTATAATGCACCTAACCTGAGCTAATCGAAGACAGGCATACGCCATACAGTGTGCTATGAGGGAAATTTAGCCCGGGCAGCAACTGAATTCAAACTGCCAAGGGATTTTTTACGTGCACGCCAATGTGTACACGGGACCTCGGGTTTTCGTCCCATCCGAACGACTAGGCAGCTGTCCTTGTCAGGCCCTCCTTCTGCATCACTGACAAGGGGAAATCAAGCCGGGAAATGGAGATGAACTTTCTCGGCCAATGCAGGGATTGAACACCCGACCTCCAGGCTAGCGAACCAGTGCCTTATCCACTTAGCCACCGTGATCCCCCTAGTTATAAAAGATCGATGTGAATAATATTTAGATCAATAATTTTGTTGTGATTGGGAATGATCTTAAACCCTGACGTAAGGAAGACACTGGCTCGCTGGCATGGAGGTCGCGAGTTCGCTTCCGGTGATGACCGAAAAGAGTTCAAGGGCAGCTGTCTAGTAGTTAGGATGGGACAAAAAACCGAGGCCCCGTGAACACATTGGCGTGCAAGTGAAATATCCCTTAGCAGTTTGAATTAAATATAAGAGTAGGCAATGGCGTATGTCCGTCTTCAATAGCCCAGTCAGACAAGAACAGTGGGATTTGTTTTTTAAACAAACTTTGATTTTTCCATAGTGCATAGTAAGTATGTACGGTCGCCTTTGCACTGCGGAGAAAAGGTTAACACCGTGCTGAAAAGGTTTACACAGCGGAGAAAAATTTCCGCCGCGGAGAAAAGGTTTACACTGCGATTTCTCATATGACGTAATTTCAAGACAAATGTATAAATCAACGTTTGGCACTAAAGGCCCACGTTATGTATGGCCCACATCATTCAGTTTGGTGTAAGAATATCCCAACTCATATATTACTTGTCGGTTAACCCTATACGATATCGTGATATTATTTAGTCAAAACATCGGTTGATTTAGATTGTAAATCCATATGTCTAGAGTATAGAAAGATGGGAGTAACTGAACACATTAGAAAACATTTCAGCTATTAAATGTATGCATGGAACAAGCGTAAGAAAAACATACAATGGGTAACACGGCTTTGTCTGGCATGCGTGTCCTTAATCAGTTGTAATACAAACTAGCCGACATCTATTCCAACTGCGTCTACCCTTCTCTAAACTTACACCCCATGTAACCAAAATATAGGCGAAACTTTGTAAGCTATCATGTAAGTATGCCTTCTAGCTTTTTTTCCTGACAGTTTCTAGATTAAAGAAAATTGCTTGCTGTACACATGCGTTGAAATATAAGTTCTACAAATCAAGTCAAATAATCGCCCAATCCCAATCTATAAAGTATTTCCGGGTTGTTCGATCATGGAACTATATGTCATTTTCACTGAGGATTTCCTTTTTATTGCATTTAACACTAGGTTTTATTTCTAAGTGCGATATTTACGCATACGATATCAAATGAAATGAAATGGGGTTTAATGTCGTTCTGCTCCGGCTGGGATGATGCAGAAGAGCATGTGTCATACAGTTACGACTATGGGGTAAATTTGGTCCGAAAAGCGGCGCTACAACATACGACATTAAAACCCCATTACATTTCATTTTATTTGTCTGATATATAAATTTTTGTTTAATGTTACAGAAGATGTATTTTACACACACAGTCAGCTGTTGTAGAGGTTATACGAATTATAAGTATATCATATGTAAGTATAGAAATACACGGTAAATCAAATTGGGCTTTTATCTCACTCCTGACACCAATAAATTCAAAGGTTATCTTCTGTATCGTTTATAATTTTTGAAATTTCTCGAGTTTGTGATAAAAACCTATAAAATATAACCCGATCCATGGAGTAGACTTATAAAGTACGCATTAACTTTATTACATGTATTTCCGGCGTGGTTCTCCCTTGTCAGCGATGCGGGACAGCGGGCCAGAGAAGGGCAGCTGTCTATTCGTCCGGATGGGACGGAGTTTGCACTGATTTTATTTACATGTATTTATCTGGCGTGGTTCCCTCTTGTCAGCGATGCAGGAAAGAGGGCCTGATAAGGACAGCTGTTTAGTCGTTCGGATGGGAGGAACAACCGAGGTCCCGTGTACACATTAGTGTGCACGTACAAGATCCCTTGACAGTTGGAATTCAATATAAGAGTAGGCTGTGATGGGTTTACAGTTATCAAAACGTGAAAAGAAATGAAATAGTATGGTTTAACGCCTCGGATTTTGGCACTAACCGCGAAATTGAAGATGGATATACGCCGTACATTGTATTTTGCACGGACACCGCTTCCTCCTTATATCTGAATTACTTAGAGAGAAATATAATGATACACCATGCAATGTGCGACAGTTGCATTTCCGCCTACTCTCCAACGAATTCTAACTGCAGTCAACGAGTCTTTTACGTGCACAGCCAACATATACAGCTTTGTGTTGACGAGACAGTAAACCATATTGCATACCTTGTTTACCTTTACTTTTTGTATGTTTTTATAAACAACGAATGGGTATTTGCATATATTTACATTGGAAGGATTTTTGGTTGCACCAACAAATGTTAAAGATGCAGAAAAACACAAAGGCCTTCAACACTCGAGCGGTTTCTAATATCTATGCAAATAAATATTGGTATGTCTTCTTTACGAAAAACGAATTATATCCCGAGTGCTCCGTCACCTTTTGCACGTGTAGCGCATATGTTGTTATGTGTGTTCTGTATGCAAGAGGTGCAGATAGATATTACTTATTACTTACTGCACATGTATTGATCTTTAAGTGGAAACTATATGCATTGTATACACCGACATTCATACATGTATACATGGTGCGTATGTACCGAGAGAAGCATATAGCAAACGCCCATACAACATAATCGACAGCTACAAATTATAAATTAATACCGTATTTCCTCTAATAAGCGCCCGGAATTTTGCATTCGGAACCATTAACATAGATCAAATATGGCGGAAATGATCATACAGCCGAGATTAAGATGCGTGGAATCTGTCGAGGTTTGCCGAATGAAATCTTTCATTAACTCTAATAAGCGCCCGGAATTTTGCATTCGGAACCATTAACATAGATCAAATATGGCGGAAATGATCATACAGCCGAGATTAAGATGCGTGGAATCTGTCGAGGTTTGCCGAATGAAATCTTCCATTAACTCAAGTGATGTGTTTTTTAAACTCTCTCGCTCTCTTTCTCTTAAACAAATGAAGTGAAGATTATCCCATATTATAGAAGTGGGCTTATGTAAAATTACAAACCGATCTGACATAATGTAGAATTTCTTTGTAATCATCCTCATTAATTTTTAAACATCCTGTGCACACCTTTTTTTCTGTTTTTTTCCTCGTGTTTATCTTAAATGATTTTTTTTCTGTGTGGTCCACGCATAACATATTCTAATAGAAACATACAAGGCAGGGTAGCATTTCGACACTAGTGGGTTAAATAGTTATGGAAGTAACAACTTTATCTGCCTAATTTGTTTCGTGTTTTATCTAAACTGAAATTTACATGCGTTACGTATAAAATACATTTTTTTAAAGGTAATAAATAAGGTTGTAGTATTTTCGCACCCGGGAGTTAAATATTTATGAAAAAACGATCAAACAGTCGAATTAAAAAGTCGTTATTTAAATATAAAGATGTTAGGATAGACACGGTGCCAGATTTAGAGTAAATATGGATGAGATTGTTTATCTGTTTAAGGGGTGCGTGGGGGTGGGGGGCTGTATCGAGTATCGTCACTATCGATATCTCATTGTGTCGCTCTTTAGGGCGTCAGAGTTGGGTGGATGTATCGGGGTATCGCTATAGCATTGTGTCGCTCTATAGGATATCAGAATAGGTGTTTTGTCCTAATGATTTGCATATTCGTCAGGAATCTGACACGTTTTTCTTTAAGTATTAAACACACAAACTTAATCTACGGGCTATCTTGATATGGACGATTTAGCACTGACCTTCACGGGTCAGATAAATTTACATATCAGGTGAAAATATAACGAAATGGAGTTTGACGTCCTACCTTTCTCCGCCAACACGGCTAATGAATTCACAAAGTGTGTTATATGGACAATTTGTGGCTCATTGAGAAATGTGCTGACACATTAAGCAGGATGTTTGGGGTTCGATCCCGGTGTTAGCAGAATGGAGGGCCTGACACGAAACAGTGTTCAGTCTTTGGGACTGGGCGAAAACCCGAGGTCTATCCATTTGCCCATTGACGTGTACATAAAACAAAAAAACCCATGACAGTTGGAATTCCATTGAGAGTTGGTGGACATGATGCTTTCGTTACACAATTATCTTCCCCTTCCTAGAATAGCACACGTGGCCATAACAAAACATAACCCAGAGTCTCAAAATTCATCAACATCAATGTCGCTTTAACTTTAATGAGATTTCGTCGCCAAACTGAAGTGATAACGAGTGCAGTTTTATATAAAATATCTATTAAATGCATGGTCGTGATTAACCAACTGTAACATAAATCTACATGTTACATGTCAGCGCATAATATTCCCGAGCCCTCCCGTCCATTAGATTATATACAGACCTTGATCTGAATGACCCTTTAATTGAAATGAAATGGGGCTTAAGGTCTTATGCTTCTGCATCAAATTTGATAACAGTAATTAAATGAAATGTGGTTTAAGGTCCTATATGTGTCTGCACAAATCTGATTACAGAAATAGTGTCAATTAAAGGCTCACTCCTAGTTTGGCTATCTACGAAAAGATGTACAAAATCTTTATAATTACGATAACTAAATCCACCAGAAACAATCTCGGCACATTTACTAAAAAATATGTAATTAGAAGGGCAACTGGGACTTTTCCCGTGAGATTTTGATAGTTTTTGTATATAAGCAAAAACAAATCTTGAATTGAGTCTCTGGGCATACATGAAATGTCCCTAATATACCGTTATACCCTTTAATCATTAATGTACCCCTATCCCCTACCAATTCAAATAAAGTACCGCTATCTGATATCAAGTCATCCCCTATCGAGCCAAACACAGTACCACATCAAGTAACAGTATCTTCTCTCAAGTACGTTCAACCTCTTTTGTTTTCTCTGGGTTCTCCGGTTTCCTCCAACTGCTAAATACCCCTACGGTCGAACGAATTATTGAAATAAAATTTAACCATGTTAGTCCCGGAATGACCTAGTTTGTGTCGAGTGGACGTTAAACCCCATCGCTCTCTCTCTCTCTCTCTCTCTCTCTCTCTCTCTCTCTCTCTCTCTCCCAAAGTACAGTTATAAGCAACCAGCAATGCGAGGTACAGTTATACCCTAAAAAGCCAAACAATACACACTAGTACGGCTAGCACCGTTATTTTCAACAATCAGGCCAAAGTACCACTCTCTGGCCCCCGAATCCATTCACTTGATTTGGTCATAGAAATATATATACTGATTTGATATAATTGGGTTTTTTGTTGCGTTGTCTTTTTTTTCTGTATGGTCCGCAGGTTTATCTTGTAGATTTTTGTTTTGCATGTAGTGCGGTCCTCCTGCACTTACTATTAAGACCAACACGGCGCCGTTGTCCCTTATTAAACTAAAGCCCCGTTAACCTCTATCAAGTAAAGTACTATTACCACCTATCAAAGAAAACAAAGTACCGCAACCCACTATCACGCCAAACAAAGTACCATTGTACCCTGTCACACTAAACAAAGTACCGTTATACCTTCTCGAGCCAAAGAGTGCGCTTTAGGTTCAGATTCACATGAATAATTCCCACGTTCAGGATGCAAAGGTTCGCTTTTAATCTGATGGTAATATGTATGCATGCACGTAGCATCTGTTTCTTCATTTTAATGAATGCACGCGATACATGTGCAAATTAATGAATGCAGACGATCCATACGCCAATTAACACTGCGAACCATGATGGCACCCCATCCCCAACTGTTTTCTTTCATATCCCTGAGAAAGGTCGTCAATCTTACCCCAAAACAGCACACACCCCTCCCCCTTTTTGTCAATCAATGGAACACGTATTAAATATTTTGGCTCGTATTCGCATCCTCGAACATCGCAAATTTCAGCCAATATCTGAAACGAAATGGGGTTTAACGTCCTACTTTTTCCACTAATCGGACTATTGAGGGCGGGGCAAACATTAACTATAAAACTTCAAAACGCCTGACTCAATATGTTTTTTTTTATTTTTTCGCTCTGCTTTTGTAAAGCTGAGCTTAACTTGTCAAGGAATACTAAGTCCGCAAATTGGCCATATTCGACGATTCTCATGAAAGCAATCTGGGAAGTCATATATAGAAACTATATTTAATTGCTTCCTTGTGGATAGATATAATATCTACAAGGAATATTATATGGGAGAGAGAAATGGGTTTAGCGTCCAATCGACACGTACTATAGTCGGGTAAAGATAAGCCAAATGGAGTGGATACCTAGAACAAATTGCAACAGAATTAGCATGAACCTGAACCAAATGCATACTTGATACCACAGTCCCTAAAATCGTCAAAAAAGAAGAATTGTTAGCTCAAGAATTGTACTGCAGTCCATAATTGAAATCCAGATCTATCAGAAATCAATTAAAATATTCCTGTTAAAACCTTAACAAACTGATGACATGTATACAAATATTCAAGAAATATATGAATTGTTTGACAAGGTGATACAAGTAATACATTTTCACCCTGTAAACTCAACCATCCGCAAGAAACTAGGTGTTTATTGTTTCAATGGCGGCCATATTGGATTTATACTAATTACTGGACGTATGACGTCACGACGTCACGTTGACGTCATTTGGCAATGTTTTGTTTCTGATTCTTTGATAATTGGTAGAACTTTCCTATCTACCTTACCCGTAATACATTTATGACTTCCAAAGTCACCCATTGCCGAGATATTGGCGTTTTAGGGTGTCAATGGCGGCCATATTGGATTCATGCAAATTGTTGGCCGTATGACCGTCTGACGCATGGATTTGTGCTAATTATGACGTCACAAGAAAGTCGGCTGGCATTGTTGTTAAAGTTCGTTGGTAGCCCTTTTCTATCTACTCGTAATACATTTACCTTCCAAATTTATCCATTCCCGAGATAACGGAGTTTTAAGTTTCAATGACGGCCATATTGGATTTTTGCTAATTTTTGGACGCATGACGGTATGACGTCACAGGAACGTCTTTTAGCTATGTTTTTCTGTGTCATCTGTACCACTTTCCTATCTACCCGTAATACATTTACACCCTCCAAACTCAACCATTCATAAGTTATTGGCGTTTTAAGGTGCCAATGGCGGCCATATTGGATTTATGCTAATATCTCGAAAACCTATCTTTTTATTTTGGGCGATTTTTGTTTGGGAGACCCTCAGGTACCCCTCTACCAAATTCCATCGAGAAAAATTCTGTTGCAATTTGTTCTAGGTCATTTTTTTATTTTTACCGGACTACTAGGTAATTTCGGGACTAACATATGGTTTAATTTTATTTCAATAATTCGCTTGCGCGTAGGGGTCTTTAGCAGTGGAAGGAAACAGGAGGACCCAGAGAAAACCCACGAGATTAAACAGGCGACCATACTCTTTGTCACGTACAACCGGGAATTTGAAACCATGTCAGTTGACTCAATGACAGGCTTTATGTTACAGCGCGGGCGTGCTAACCATTCGGCCACCCAACTTCCTGAGAGACAGAGAGAGGGAGAGAGACAGAGAGAGATAAAGAGGGAGAGAGAGAGGGGGTGTAACGTTCACTTGACATAAACTATGTCATTTCGGACTTCATTTCGTTAAAAAAAAAATTTCAGTAACTCTCTTGCGCGTACGAGTCCTTTGCAGTAGCAGTGCATTACTTAATATCTGCAAAAATCCTAAGGTCTTATATTCTGTATGTGGTTTTGCAATTTGCAAGTGTTAAAATAATTATTGACATTACTGAATATCTGCAAACATGCCAAGGTCTAATATTCTGTGTGTGGTTTTGCAATTTTAAAGTGTTAAATTAATTATTCATTTTTACGAATTCTGTTGAATTTAAAAGTTCAGGTTAAATCGTAGAAAAGTAAATATATTCACGGTATTAAATCTGACCCCGAGTTCACAAAGTATTCTCAGACTTTAGTTAAGAAATTTTAATCACTGTTTATGAGACATATCTTTGACCAATACACACAAAACTGTGCACATTACTGTGTTTGATACATTAAATGCTATATTATGCTTTGTGAACTCGGGGCCTGGTCTCCAGTGCCACAGTAAGTAAGGCGTATAACCAAGACTGTTCCTCGGTATTTTCTGTCGCGGTATTATCCCCTGTTGGCGAGATTGTAGGTTAAGATTATTGTGAGCGTTAGGCTAGGTCCAGGCGCTAGACCTGTTTACATCTCGTGATCTTTGACCAAACCTGAAGTTGGCCTTATCAATTAGATCTATCCCTGGACGGTGGGATTGACAGGGAACAACGTTAAACCGAGGTCTAAATTGTGTAGGCTATACTTGGCCTACAGGTAAAGGAACAACTGCGAAATAAAGAAAACATCGTTGTGCCTCTGTCTGGTCAAACATTTACTGCATAGCACACTGTATGACTGCATGACGCCCGTCGTCTTTTGCTCGATTTGGGGAATAAAAAGTAGGTTGTTAAAACATATAATTTCCATATTTCCCAAATTCATTAAAACACTTTTAAGCCATCGACGCTTAAGTAAATGGCAGGATTCCTTCTAATTGATGTTTAGCAGCATGTCCCAGCATGTGCTATCCTTTACCAAGTTGGTTTTTGACCTTATATAAATTCATAATATTTACGTTTGATATGGAGAAGTGTAAAAGAGTGTATTTCATGTTATCAAAGCCCTAATCATACAGTCATATGTTTATTTTAATAAGTCAGTTTAGGTGCATTCTTGGGGAAAATACATAACCAACTTATATGCATCTGCCGTATTTTAAAAATGTTTTCATATAATTTGCTGATGTCATGAAAGAAACCCTTGGCGCCTCGTTCTTTCTTGAAGGTGTATGAAGTTTAAAGCAAGAATTTCATATTTTCTAAGAAAGTCAAAACATAATTATTCTATGTCTTTTGCTCAATAAGTTATCAACTTACTATTATGCGATCATGAGCATTATTTTCCACCCTCAAAAATCTTTGACATGGGAAATAAAAACACAATTACCCCCCTTGTTTTCCTATTCAATCCATAATAGTTATCTTTAAACGTTTGAATTTGAAGTTGTAAATAATATTTTGCCAATTTCTCGAACGCCGCTTAGTATTAAACGTTCAATTACTAAATGCCAATCAAAGGAAGTATTTTATTACTTTAATGACATTGAATGAAATAGGTTTAACATTTAATGAAGACGGATAATGAATCATGATATGTTTACATACTATGATATACAATAACTTCAATAACATGCATGGCTTTTTATGTACAATGGCTTCCATAAACTATGCTAATTAACAGTTTGATGACCGGGAATAGCACCACAATATGGTGCGAATGGTAGCATCCTTTGAATGTCAATTCGTTCATAACTAGAAGATGCCCCCGGTTCCTTCAAAAATAAATTTTTAATCTCAACAGGAGAAGTGTCTCTTTTACTGTACATGAAGTGTCAGTCAGTGTCGCTGATTAATTCGAGAGAGTGAGAGAGAGAGAGAGAGAGAGAGGGAGAGAGAGAGTGTGGGTGGTGTTTCTGTCATGTCTTTTCGACATCGAAACTCCGGGTTCCCCCCACTGCTAAAGACTCTTACGCGCAAGCGAATTATTGGAATAAAATTAAAAACCATTTGTTAGTCCAAAAATGACCTAGTTTGTGTCGAGTGGACGTTAAACCCCATTTATCTCTCTCTCTCGATCGACATCGAAACACTGACGCTTAAGCTGTTTCCATTTGAACCAAGTCACACATATGATGACAGTAAACATTAAAGGTACGAGGAAACGGGTCATTTGGAAGAAATTTCCACCAAGATTAACAAGACTCTTTCCTTGACTCGACTCTACTTTGGGCCAGTTTTAGATCGACAGAGTTTTAATTCTTCAAAGTCTGACAAGAACATATGGGTAACTATTACCCATCGTTTATACCTGTCTCGTGGCAATTTTCAAACAAACAAATAATTAGTTTAATTCTCTTTCAACATTTTGTAAACTTTGAGTATTTTTTCATTTGTGTGTGAAATTCTCACGATTTACTTGTAAAAGAGATGTCAACGGAATGTTACGATGTAACATTTAATTTAACTTGATAACATAAAATAAACCCCTTTGATTGTGGATGCTTTTTGTGTTTCGGTGTCAACCCATTTTATACGATCGACAGGACCGCATCAAAAGAGTGTGACTATTTTCAAAGACTTTATGAAGATACATGGGGATTAAATCTGTGGTGTTCTGCACCAACCGGGCTTAACGAAGATAGACATATTATAAGCTATGTAGTGTCGTGTGACGGTAAAATTGACCCTGGAAACTGCTCAATTTCGATTTCTAACTCAATAGTATACCTAGGATTTCATCCCATCCGAACTACGGACGCGGGAAACCCAGATTGGAAATCATTAGATCAACACTGGAATTGGATCCATGATCCCCTGGTAACGGAGGTGAAATAAAATTAGGTTTAACGTCCTACTGTTCTGTATCGTAGCTCACGAGAGGGATAATGGGGATTAACGTCCACTCGACACAAACCAGGTCATTTCGGGACTAAATGGTTTAATTTTATTTCAATGATTCGCTTGCGCGAAGGGGTCTTTAGCAGAGGGAGGTAACCTGAAGGAACCGGAAAAATCCCACGAGGCTGGAGAGGCGACCTACTCCTTGTCACGCACAACCGGTGATTTGAGACCACGCGGGCACATGCTAACAATTCGGCCATCCAACCTCCCTCGTAGATCAAGAATATGATAACAAAAAAAATATATATTATAACTCTTTGTCTTGCTGAAAGTGATAACGATTCTCAAAGCTTAAATTATTAAAAGGTCTTAAAGATAAGTTATTATCAGACTTACCCGCTGCGATATAATCTGTGATCCGTCGGTGCCAATATTACACCTTTCAAATCCAGAAGAAAATATTCTAAGAATATCACCAAGAAGCACTGGTACCTCATGTTAACAATTGGGTTAGAACTATACACACTTGATCAATAAGAGTCGCTAGGTTATTTTGGGGTTCAAAAAATTTGAAAGTTCGAATAAATGTTTTACTACATCCACTGTACCACGTGTCAGTCCCAAATAATATGCTAGTAAGATCGACGCATGTATTGTTTTTGTTTAATTAACTACTTATTTTGGGGACCTCCCTGAATTGATGATTAAAACCCTATGAATACTATCCTTTCGTGAGCATATCCTACAGGCGTAGATTTCTCGTAATTTTCAAATCACGTTTTGAAGCTATGCCACCCTCGATTTAATGTGTTTTAATTACTTTTTTAAGTGTTTCTTATCACTTGTGCAAAAGAAAACAACACCAAGAAAATAATCCAGAATTAGAAACAGTCTTTTCTTAAGATATGTCACCTGATAAGATTATATTTAACGCTGCCGTAACACAATTCGAAATTCCACCCGGTCACGCAAAACTTTAAACAAATCAAAAATCTCTAAACAAGAATAGCTGGGTTTTTTTTTCTAAATTAATCCCTTCGTCTTCTTTAATTTTTTTCTCCAAGCGACCAGACTTAACAATTATCTACGAATTCGACAGCTGAGAATTGCAAAAAAAAAATCTGAATAAGTCATTGATAATAATGATTATTAATATTTGAAGAAAACCCGTCTACTGATCGAAGCACCTGATTAAAATAAAACATAAAAGGTACGACTCCGATTTCGTCTCCTCACTCGACTCCTCTCCGCAATTTTAAGCGATCTCCAAGTTAACAGACGATAAATGTCCGTCTGCCGTGAAGCGATATGGATACCAGACCCGTCTAGCTTACAAACACAGTTAGTTAGTTAGGCCTCTCTATACAGTAGTTAGTCGAATCCCGACACTTCACACAAAGTCGATTACACTGTACACTGACCAATCGAGAAATGTTTTTAAAACTTGTACAAATGTCTCGTGCAGTATGACGTCTACGAGACATAACAAAATATTTCTTACGTCTGCTTGTGTTTTTGACCAATCGGGTTAATATTTTTATCATACGATAGCATGTTAGAATGTGTAGGCTTGCTAATGAAGTGGCTCTCAAGACTGACGTTTAACTTTGTGATCTGTACGTGAATATCCACACACGAAAGAACATAGTGAAGTATGTATGCATTGTCTAACATAAAATTGAAATAGTTTTTAACGTCCTATTGTTCTACACCAACCGGGGCAATGTAATTAAATGACATGGGGTTCAATGTCCTACTGCTGTGCACCTAGCCTGGGCTAATGGAAGACGAGCATGTGCCATACAGTGTGCTATGAGGGAAATATTGCCCGGGCAGCGGCGCTACGACCTACTCTTATATCGAATAGCAACTGCCAAGGGATCTTTTGGTCCCACCCGAACGACTAGACAGCATCACTGATAATGGGGAAACCGCGCCGGAAAATCGAGACAAACTCTCCCGGCCAATGCAGGGATCGAACATTCGACCTCCAGACTAGCGAGCCAGCGCCTTATTCCTACTTATCCACGTGACCCTTCTAACATGAAATGGAATAGTGCTTAACGTCCTATTATTCTGCATCAACAGAGGCAATTAAGACGGGCATCTTAGACAAATATCAAATAATACTCGCGCCACCCCTTTCGAACACACTTAACGACCTGGGGCCTGTTTCACGAAATGTTACCTAAGATAAAATCCACACTTTAGTAGATATTTCGATTTTGATTGGCTAAACACTAAAACCCATTTAATATTAAACAATCAAATTACTAAAATTGGGATTTTTATCTTAGTTAAATTAGGCCCCTGCTTTACATGGTGAACCCTTTTTTTTAAAAAACAATATCCTTGTTCTGAACATAGATTAGGAAAAATCCCAAGTCAATATATACATAAGAATAGGATACATAAATATAAACATGCATTTTATAAATATATGAATGAGCAGAATAGTGAATATATCTCTGAAGACAGTGGTAGCCTATATTATTCCAGTCTTAAAGAACATTATCTATATTTCGTTTCGTTTGTACTGGAAGGGCGCATCGTGATGACAGTAAAACGAAATGTTGAAACATAGAAAAAAAGAATTTAAAAAACAATATGGGGTTTAATCCGAATGATACTGTTTGATGTTGTATGCTACGTGGTATATCATCGCCTCTCCTAACTGACCTGGGAGCGTTGGAAATATTCGATGACTTCATGTTATGCACGGATTGAGAGGAACTTTAGAATTGTTTCGTCTTTTTTTGTTTCGGTTTTAAAAACAATTGAACCTTTTGAAAAATTTGATACATTGAATATATGTTGTTGAGCTTAACATAAATTTCGATCGCGTGCAAAAATGTTTTGCAAAGAGGCGGACCGGATAACTAGAGAAGCCCTTTCTGTTTGCAAAAAAATGGAATCAACGTACAAGGACATCTGAGTTATTCCTTTTATAATATTAGAAACAATTCTCTTAAGAGTTTTGTTATCGGGATAACGCCTGGAGACATAAGGGGCGCTTAAACAGTTATTATTGGAATGAGAGAGCAAATAAAACAATACAGGTTGTTGCAGCATCAAACAATTCAGGCTAACGAGAACGTGATACATAACGTTCTGAAAAACGGTTGCGTGATTGCTATACCAGATGCTCTTTTAAGCATGTGCATTAAACAAGGCGTTCTTGAAAGAGTGTGCATTCATTCGTTGTAAATAGATCTATTGTCTTGCAATGTCTACCATACAATCGTTACAATGGTTCCAAATAGCCCAGACATGCAATAATGCAACACACGCTTTATTCTAGGGTTTCGTATCTCGTCTAGCCTCTTTCAATCGTTTCCCGACTAGGGTGTATTTAAGGTGGGTTTATTTGTCTTACTTATGACACACGATAAAATTATAGACAAAATAATTCCTGATAAATCTCATGTTGGCGGTAATAATGGTCGATTGATGTAGTAGGAATGTGCTCGATTAGACCAGTGAGAATTGATACAGTAGTAAATTGTTTGTGGATAACAGTGGTGCTCGAATGATTATATCGAAATAGACTCGATTAGCCCAGTGGGTATTGATAATTAACAACAGCTGAAAGATACACCTGTAATTTGAGTCTTTATCAGATGATGTTTTACAGACAACACAAAAGTGCAACACACGTGAATGAGAGGTGGAATCAAGTGTTCTATACAGGGCAAACGTACTATTATCTCGTGCTAACTAGATCTATGACTTGTAGGGTACAACCGGGGACTCGAAGATCGATGGCTTGGACACATGGTGAAAATAAAGGGGCGTATAATCAGGCCCGAAGCCAGAAACCAAAATTTAGCCGACATAGGGGGGCGAGGATGATAAATTTCCGACAACAAAAAATCAATGAACGAAGGTCATCGCCGACTGCCGTAAGCAGGAGGAGGGAGAGCACGAAAATTAGATGCTGTGAGAGTGAATTTAGGCCTCAATGACATGCAGGGGGCGATTGTGTCGGAAAATTAAGAGTTTCCAGCAGACATTAGCTATCTCTCGGCCGAATTTGACAGGATATGTCGTACTAAAACTCTCTCCCTGTGAAAATGCGAGCGCTAACCAGAGATTTTTCTTTCGACGCAGACAGAAAAATTCCGACAGGAACGGCCAGGGGGGAATAATAGTGTATAAAAAGTGGCATTTCTAATTACATTCCAATCCAATTGATCACTTATACAAACTAATTGTGGCTAGGTCACTAAATAGAAGATCCAGGCCTCCATTCCCTTGTTGGGTTCTCGAGAATGCCAACCGTCGATAGTTTGGACACTGGGGAGTGTACTAAAAATAAGGGTAGATTGCCGGGGAGCATACTATTGCCCCACCATTAGTACCATTCTCTTTAACAAACTCACTGCGTCGAGTTCAATAAAATAATATACGTTTTTCAAATACAACTTAAATAAAATAAAACCAAGTACGAACAATCCAAACCATTAGACAAAATTCGAAGTCCTAAAAACGGTATAGGCAAAAATGTGTAAAAATGCAAAATAGTGAAATCAGCATATGGACTGTTCACCGTGTACAAAATACACGACGAACAGTGGTAACAGGTGTCCTAGGAAGAGTAAGCTTACCCTGCCTGGCGCGCCACACCCGCCATAGCTGCATCAAATCTATTAGGCGAAATCTCGGTAAAATAGCGTGATAGACCAATGAACTATCGGTATGCAAAATGCACGTGATGAACAGTGTTAACGATGTAGTACACATATATAATCAGGGAGATAGTATACCCGTCAATTAAATATGTCTAGAATAATAGTCGAGAGAGACATGTTATATTTACCGATCAAGTCAATAAGACGACCATAAAACTTTTTAAAGGCTTTAATAAGTCTAGTTCGCAAGTATCCCTGTAGTTGAAGCTAAAACCGTCCACATGTTCGCAAATATGCACTTGAAGTCCCTTAAGCGACAGAGAAATAGTATGTATTTACAATGTTATCGAGAGTTTTTATTTGAAAGTTTCTTATACAACAGAGCTTAAACTGCTGGAATTGCTAAAATGATATGCATATTGGACAATGAATGACTGTGCAGATTTCATATTTGCATACACTAACATTGGTTCATTAATTGCCACTTCAATAAACCGATTCAAATTCACCTAGTGATGTCATTGGGCTAGATTATGTCTCACATTCCGTTACGTGACACAGTTAGAATCAACGTCATGGCATTTAAAGGCTGAAACATTTAAGATAGGAACTGATATAGGTGTGTAAGAATTCACCCAATTTCAATTCAATAAAAATGTCATATGAATATAATGCGTTCTATTCGGAGGATTGATCCCGTATTGTGACCTAAGGCAGGGAGGTTCCGGTTTTTGTTTTCTTTCTGACAAGGAAGCGACACTTTTGAGATTCTACACCCGTAACCTAAACTTCCCAATTACATAGGGAGTTAGATTGTTGTGCGTATTAGAGCGTTAGTGGCCCATCGGTTTTGATCCCACACATGTACGTGACAAGCAGCAGGTTGCCACCCTTTACTATAGACCACCGAGTGCATGCGAATTATTATAATGAATATGTGCCATATATGTTAGTCACGGGTTCACCTAATTTGTGATTATTGAACGTGATCCTCCTTCTCAATCTCTCCCCAATCTGGCATGCACGTAAAAGATCCCTTGGTAATTGGAATTCGATAAGAGAATAGGCCAAATTTCCCTCATAGCACACTTTATGACTTATGCACTACTTCATTGGGACAATAAACCTCGTTTCATTGCATTTTGGGTATAGGCCTAAGGATTTAGGGGACTCGCCGTGGCTCACCGAGTAATGGACTGGTTTATCAACCAAGAGTTCCAATGTTCGATACCGGTGTAGGTCAAGCAAGTTCCCAGGGATTTCCAATCTTGGTTTCCGCTTGTCAGTGGTACAATACAGAGGCTTATACGTAAAATAACCCTTGGAATGTAATATCGGAGTAAGCCGTAGTCCCTCTGTTCGGGCAAACTCACCCTCTTAACACACTGCCTGGCGTATTCTAACGCCTTCATTAGCCCCGTGGGTGCATAAAGTAAGACTTTAAACCAAGTTTCTTTTCATATAAGATGTTAGAACACAGACATTTTTTTTTCCTAATACAAAATAAGATAGACTGGTATTTAGTAAGAAAATACATGTATATCTGGGTCAAAGACGACGCGTAATGTTAAAGTTCCCATTGTTGTGACCTCGCCACGCAGAATGACAAACATCAGCTTGCTAATCCCCTTCGTTTTTTGTGCAAAGTGAAGTTGGTTTGCGTTCACTGACTTAAAGACATTGTTAAGAATTAGACCTTGGTTGCTGACTCTTCAAAGACATGAGATAGAATGGGTCAAATGTCCATGTAAACTACGCACGCGACTTAAAGGTCAGTGATATAAGTGGACACTATATAGGCCAGCTTGGTGCAAGTAAATCGAGAAATGTGAAAAAACAAACACCATATGCCGACATACGCATGACCTACATGTATTCTTTAACTCCAATTTGTTTTTAAATATATCAAATGGTGTGAATCTCCGGTTGAACGTGTCAAGGAGTAGGGTCGCCTGTCCCAACTTTGTGGGGTTTCTTTGGGTCCTCCGATTTTGTCTCACTGCTAAAAAAACCCAAGCGCAAGGGAATTATTGAAATAAAATTAAACCGTATGTTAGTCCCGAAATGACCTAGTTTGTGTCAAGTGGATATTAAACCCCATTTACCCTCTCTCTCTTTAAACATACATATTTAAACCATGATGTCTTTCCGGCTGATCTAATTTTGTCACGGGTGTTGTAAGTTTTCTGTATTGTGAGATATAAATAGACTAGGTCATTTCGGAACAACATACTTTATATTATGAATTTATTTCATTCGCGAAATCACTGTGGTGGGGGGGGGGGGTTGTAGAAACCAAGTGCGGAAAAGCACTGTACACGTAACCATAGTAATGAACATTTCAATATGCCAGTTTGAAAAATGGTCGAAAAATCCTGTTGACGAGGCGTTAACCCTCTATCCTATCCGTTATATGTTACTGTAGGCTAGTGGGAACTGTGCCGTATATTATAGACATGATGGATACTTTTTCTAGAAAACCTGATACCACTCTAATTTGAGTGGTTCAGTTAGTATGCTTTATAATTCTAAAAAAAATCCGATTTATTACTACTACTGGTTTAAGTTTATACAGTATGCCCAATCTAGTCCGACAAACAAGCATTTCACACGGGTAATGACGATCGTCAACGAGTCAGGTGACGTGGATTCGCCCCCCCCCCCCCCTCTTTCTCTCTCTTTCTGGAAAAATAAAAAAATGGAATATAATGTACTGAGTCTTGTTATCTACTAGATATAATCAGAGTTTTTTCTCATATAACCCCGACGCCGTTCGCTTATATTTAATGCCTAACATGTACCGATTGGCCAATTAGCAGGATTGGAGATCAGGAACGAATAATCTTTAAATCGTTCAAAATTAAAAACAAATACAACCCATATACTCGGATTTCATTTGTATACCGGTACTAAAACAAAGTATTATAGCCGTAATGTAAGGGATTGTCAATTACCATTACTCCACCGTTGTACCAAATAAACCGTTCGTGGTCATGCAGCCGGAATACAGACACCTTATCCCTTCCTTCCCACGAAACCAACATTTTATGTCCTCGAAGTCACCGAGTGCAACAAAAAAAGTTTTTTTCTTCGGGTTTGTGAAAGGGGCATTATGGGAGATAAGATAAATAGCTGACAATTCTCGCTATAATAGTTAAAAAATAGATAACATAAATCTAATATGCTGATAATTTCCGTCAAATTGTTCTACCCTTAGTTGGTGCATGTCAGAATAGTTAGCGTTCATTTATCATAAGGTCTGTCATTGATTCAACTGGCGTGGTTTCGATTTCCCGGATGCACGTGACAAGGAGTAGGGTCGCCTGTCCAACCTCTTGTTTTTCTCGGGTCCTTCGGTCTTGAACCATATGTTTGTCTCGTGTGCACGTTACAACCAATGGTCTGTCAGTGTCATTCCGATCCCACACTTAGTAGGGTCACCTGTCAAACCCCGTGCATTTTCTCCCACAGCTAAAGACCCATACATGAAACCGAATTACTGAAATAACATTGAACCACATGTTAGTCCTGAAATTACCAAGTGAACGTTAAACCCAGTTTATTCCGCTCCTTTCTAAACAATCGACCGCATGTTCTACATAAAACTACACCGAGGCCAAGGAAAATCAAACGAAATTTGAACAGGAATAAAACTTAAACCAATTAGAAATAAATAAATTGAAATGAGATGACATTAACGTCCTACTTTTCTGTACCAAATGGGCTAATGGATATGTCATTTTGTGTGTTATGAGGGAGACTTCGCCCTGAGAAACGGAATTTCCACATACTTAATCAATTCCCAACTGTCGAGGTTGTTTTTAACGTCCTACACTCATACTCAGAGAACTTAACAGAAAATAACGTCAACAACCTTTCCAATAGCACCGACCTAGCAAATGAAGATGGGCCCTAGACTATACTCTTTCCCATTGTAAAAAATTGCAGCTTAATTCTGTACACTCAGAGATCTCAATCGAAAACAACTTCAATAACCTAGAGAATGTGAGACCAGAAGTCGAATATAAAACTTCACACAAGGATCTTTGTTTACATCCCAATGTAGCATAAAATTAAACACGGTTGAAAAGACGTTACGACTTTTTTACCGGACAATCTTCTCGTGGTATCTATTTGATTCTGTTTCAACTTGCAGCATTTGTCGCCGACATGGGATGACAGACATCTGCCTCCCTACGACGAACATCCAAAAAAACATCATTTTGATGATCTAAGATCTTACAAAAACAAGATCAAATACGCCTGTGTCTCGTGGGATTTCTTAATCGTACACAATTTGTTGATTTTTCACTATTTCAAACGAACGGTAAAAAAACAAATCTTGATATTTTCTCTCACGACATTGTCTCGTCCAATCTAATCTTTGACAAATTATAGGTCTATAATGGATGAATGAAATAGTGTTTAATGTATTAAATTGCAGATCATTTACCTGGGTAATTTAAGACGAGTATATGTCATATATATGTACTATAAGGGACACTTTGCGGCAACCGGACAAGGGACCTCCGGTTTGTATCCCATCCGAACGTTTTTGTTCGGAACTCCTTCCAACATCACCGGTAATGGGTACCAATTCTCGGACATTCCGAGGGACATTCTTGGCCAAGCTCGTACATTGTTAGCGAGGCAGTGTCTTTTTATACTGAGACACATTTGCTCCAATATTACCCTTTTCCTTCAACCACTGACAAGCAAAAACGACGCTGCAAAAACCTCTTGAACTTTTCCCGACTAACCCAGTAATTCCTTGGTATTGATCCAATGTCTTTCTCACGGAGTCACTGTGAGTCCTATATGTCTATAAATCAAGAGATTGAAAAACAAGGGCTGCAGGAGATGTCACACAATAAGAAACTGTTTTAATCGAATGTCACATGCCTCTATATATTAAAAAGATAGTAAGCTGGCACTGCCAGGCAGGATACGCCCACATTTTCGAGAGAACAAGGAAAACCGAAAGTGATTTTTCCTACAATCAAAGGCTATAATTCATTAAATTACAATTTGAAATGCGCAAATATCGAAAAGAATCAAGATCTTTAGGTTATAAACATGCATTTCAAGTTTCAACAAAATCGAATTAAAATTGTAACCTATACTGGGTCCACAAAATTGATATACCATATTTTAACACTATTAGCGTACAAACGGCGGCCATTTTGTCTGGCAATTATGGTCCGATTACCCTGAAATTCAAACAACCTTCCGTATGGTGTAACGGTGATAGAGTCAAGCGGTTTTTTTTAAATCGGATAATAATCGTGACCTCCAGAGGGACCATAGGCGATTTTTCGAACAATCAGGGACCATAATTCAGGAAGTTATGATCTGATATGTGCAAATAAAGAACGGAACCAAGATCTTTGGGTTATAACCATGCATTTCAAGTCTCATCAAAATTGAATCAAAATTGTGACCTATACTGGGTCCACAACCTTGATATACCATTTTATAACAGTATTCGCGTACACGCGGAGGCCATTTTGTATGGCAATTTTGTTCCGAGTTTTTCCGAAATTCGAACTCAACCTTCCTTAGGGTGTAACGGTGATATAATCAAACGATTTTTTAAATCGGATAATAATTGTGACCTCCAGAGGGACCACAAGACAAACAAAGACGATTTTGCGTATAATCAGGGGCCATAATTCAGGAAGTTACAATCCGATATGCGCAAATATCGAAAGGGACCGAGATCTTTGGGTTATAACCATGCATTTCAAGTTTCATCAAAATCGAATTAAAGTTGTGACCTCTACAGGGTCCACAACCTTGATATACCATTTTTTAACAGTATTCGTGTACGAATGGCGGCCATTTTGTATGGCAATTTTGGTCCAATTTTTCCGAAATTGGAACTCAACCTTCATTAGAGCGTAACAGTGATATAATCAAACGATTTTTTTAATCAGATAATAATTGTGACCTCCAGAGGGACCACAAGCTAAACAAAGGCGATTTTGCGTATAAGCAGGGGCCATAATTCAGAAAGTTACAATCCGATATGCGCAAATATCGGATGGAACCAAGATCGTGGGGTTATGACCATGCATTTTAAGTTTCATCAAAATCGAATTAAAATTGTGACCTCTACAGGGTCCACAACCTTGATATACCATTTTTTAACCGTATTCGCGTACGAATGGCGGCCATTTTGTATGGCAATTTTGGTCCAATTTTTCCAAAATTCGAACTCAACCTTCCTTAGGGTGTAACATTGATATAATCAAACGATTTTTTAAATCGGATAATTATTGTAACCTCCAGAGGGACCCAAGCTAAACCAAGGTGATTTTGCGTATAATCAGGGGCCATAATTCTGGAAGTTACGATCCAATATGCATTTCAAGTTTCATCAAAATCGAATTAAAATTGTGATCTCTACAGGGTCCACAACCTTGATATACCATATTTTAACAGTATTCGCGTACGAACGGCAGCCATTTTGTATGGTAATTTTGGACCGATTGTTCCGAAATTCGAACTCAACCCTCCCGAGGGTGTAACAGTGATATAATCGAACGTTTTTTCAAATCGGATAATAATTGTGACCTCCAGAGGTACCACGAGCTAAAATAGGTGATTTTTCGGACAGTCATGGGCCATAATTCAGGAAATTACGTTCCGATAGAGGCAAATATCGAAAGGAACCAAGATCTTTGGGTTATAAACATGCATGTCAAGATTCATCGAAATCGGTTCAAAATTGTGACCTCTATAGGGTCCACAAGCTAAAAACGTGATTATTCGTACATTCAGGGGCCATAATCCATGAAGTTTTGATCCGATACATGCCAATATCGAAAGCAGCCGAGATCTTTTGGGGATAAACCTATATTTCAAGTTTCGTTAAAATCCGACAAGAATTGTGACCTGTAGAGAGTCCACAAACAATTGTGGACGGACGGACGGACGGACAGACGGACAGGGGGGACGACATAATACGTCCACATGAAAATGTGGGCGTATAAAAATATATAGATTAAACGGGGTGTAACTTCCCACTTCTCTACTCCAACTAAGATAACGAAGAGACTTGCGTACTCTATGCAATCTGCTATGAGGGAAATTTGACCTGGACAGTAACGCTACGTCCTACTCTTATATTGAATTCCACCTGTCAAGGACTCGTTTACGCACACGCCAATGTGTACACGGGAGCTCTGTTTTTCGTCACATCCGGGCGCCTAGACACTGCCCTTGGCAGGTCCTCTGTATGTTAATTAGATTCAATGAGAAAACTAAAGCAAGCCTTAGTGCTGATCTAAATAAGTTAAATTTCAAGGATTAGGGGGGGGGGCGGTGGGGTCCGTTGCTTCCAAACATTAAGTGGCTTAGAGAGGGTTCGATCGCGTTGTTGTGATTGAAAGTGATGCGGGATGAAAGGCCTGACAAGGAACAGCGCAAGTCGTTCATTTATATCAATTATCTTGTACCTATATTGATATAATTATGTCTAGAATAGATTATTGTATTGGTTAAATACGTCCGATATATAATAGGATCAATATATTTCAGGCCCGGCGAGGCTAAGTGTGTGCGTGTGGGGGGGGGCGCAAGTACTCTGTTCACCAGGACGTTAGATTACCCCCCCACCCCAATCAAGAATTACCTCCGCCAGCCCTGGGTTGGATTTATTATTAGATGAACCCTGCATAAAAGTGGTATATTGTTTTCCTAAAGAAAAGAAATTATATTTATATATAGTTGCATTCTTACATCAGTGAATCTGTATATAACGTCTTTTTTAATAATATTGCTATCATATATAAATAACCTTTACACTAAATGGTCTGAATAACAGGAAAAAATGGAGTAATTCCTGACATTATAGTATGAGGAATACACCCGAGATTTATCTCTAGCAGATTCATCCAACATTTACACGCCAATATGTGGCTATCACTATAGTGTTAGTTAGAGTATTATGTAACAGCTATTAATGTGGCAGGTTCAAATATAGAACATGCATTGATATATTAAAGAGGGCATTGTCGCTCTTTACAAGAAAATAAGTTTATTTTGAATAATATCGTATTTAACATAATATTAGCCTATTATTGTAGATAACCCATTGTACTCACTTACGTAACAGGGACAAATGTCGACTTAAAACTCTTGTCATCAAAATAGCATCTGTAAAAACTGTTACTTTATTTTATTGTAAATTTACAGTAAATAAAATTTAAAAAATACTGAAAAAAATGTTATTATTTTACTGTAAAATTGTTATTATTTTACTGTAAAATTGTTATTATTTTACTGTAAGATTGTTATCATTTTACTGTAAAATTGTTATCATTTTACTGTAAAATTGTTATCATTTTACTGTAAAATTGTTATCATTTTACTGTAAAATTGTTATCATTTTACTGTAAAATTGTTATTATTATTATACTGTAAAGTTGTTGTTATTTTACTTTAAAAATTGTTATTATTATCATTATTATTATACTGTAAAATTGTTATTATTTAACTGTAGAATTGTTATTATTATTTAAATGTAGAATTGTTATTATTATTTAAGAAGTTCTGATTACTAACGGTTGTTTTGCATGGATGGGATATGTTTATTATGTTAAGAAAATTGATACCACTTCGTATTTGAGGAGTTCACATACCTAACAAATGATTGTAGTATTGCTGTGTCATAATGCAGACTATTTATGTAAATGCTGACTTATATATTTGTTTAATGTGTTACCTTGAGATGTACAATAACTTTTCACTTCCTCTGGGCACGTGTTAAAACAACACTTAAACATAAGGTTTATTCTAGTGTGCATTGAGATATTATATAACAACAACTTTTAACACTTGATACACTGAAAAAAAGACATAGAAACTTTGCCCCGTCCTTTTAAAATATTGTAGTGGGTGCGAGGGAGTTCGCGCTATTTGTAAATTTATAATTACATCTTTCTTTTAGAATTTTGCGCCCTTAAGAGTTTTGCGCACACGTTCATCCTCTGATAAAGTATTTTTAAACCACAAAATCGACATTCTTCTAGTGTTCAGGCACCAAGTTTTAACACCTGCCCTCCCCCCCCCCACTGCTAAAACTCCTATGGATATTATTGAAATGAAATTTATTCACATTTTAGTACCGAAATGATCTATTTTGTGTCGAGTGGATGTTAAACACCTGCCCTCGTGCCCCCTCCCCCAACCCCTCCCCCCCATGCTAAAACTCCTTTGGTAATTATTGAAATAAAATTGAATCATATTTTCAACCCGAAATGATACAGTCTTAGTCGAGTGAACGTTAAACCCCATTTCTCTCTATATAAATATTTTATAAAGTATGTAAAGTTTTACATTGACCAACTTTAAACATAATAAGATACACAAACAAAAAATACCCGTGTATATTCTATTTTTTTATAATTTTATAAGAATAAAATCATAACCTAATCATACGGTCATTTATCCTAATAATTTCCCCCCGCAGGTGGTATGATTTATAAGTCAACTGGGTGGTACAATTAAGAATAAATTGTATGCCACATTACACCACCCTAATCTAATGAAAGAATTGTGCTTCAGAGTAAATTATTACGAAACGGTAAATTAAATATCAACAAAATGACGAATTATGAAGAGCTAAAAGAATTATACCCATACCACGAACATACTCTACGCATATTATGGACACCAATGGGTGAAGTCGGCTATATTTTAATCTTAAAAATGTCTTTAAAAAAGCATTACACAGGCGCAGATTCTTTTCATTACACATCTAATTCTATCTTTTATTTCAGAGGTCACGAGGTTAAATACAAAAAAAATATTTTCTAAAAGCATGTTAAGGGCGAGAGAAATAAAAAAGCCAAATCTAAAATAGAGCCCTATCCTATGGGATATGATATTCAAATATCTTGTGAACCTGGAGCCTGTTTCACGAAATTTTAACAAACATTAAATCCAAATTTTAGTAATTTGATTGGATAATATTAGATTTGTTTTTGTGCTTAGCCAATCAAAATTAAAGTATGTACTAAAATTTGGATTTTTTATCTTAGTTAAAATTACCATGAAACAGGCCTCTTGTATAATTCACAAGTGAGACGGTATTTGATCCCGAAATGGAATAGATTTGTGAAGCCTGTTTCCCAAAATTTATTTAGCCACCAAATATAATATCGTTTACAAGAAAGGGTTGTAAAAAATTAAAATTAAATGGCTTTAATCTCGTTCTGTTATATTTAAAAGAAAACTTGTGTGATGTATATGCGGCAAGCAGAGTGACACTTTTATTACTTGTTATATTCCTTTCCTTTCTGAACATGTTCCACATTAAATACAATAACTTACCAAGGAAATAAGACAACAACAAGCGGTTTGAAATCTATGGTATGCTTCCTGGGTCGTGAGATATTGATATGATTTGACCATTATGGTTTGACCTTTAACCCGTTTCCTTGTAGGCATTAATGACCCCATTCCTGAACTATAGAAATAACATTTGACCTAATTCTAAGAATGTAGGAAATGTTAATATAGAACAATATTGTTTGTCTTTTATGAATCCTTTATGGTTGGTTGTACTGCTGCGAAATCAAATAACTTTATAGGAGAAGAGGATATCCCATGTAGGCCGGTGGACGAGGGGGCATGCAATGAACGTTAATTGACCATTTCGGACAATTACCAAGTATGAAAAAGTACAATAAAGTTAGGAATTTTGGTCTCTAGGTATTACTTATGAATTCGGTAATGAAATGAGATTTAACTCTCTACTTAATGTTTGCGCGAAGTAGGTATCTAGTCACGACTAGTCACGATTTTCGTCTCATATATAAATCACCCATTTATCTTAGAATCTGCGGATTACCTGTTTTTTTTATGTCTTATGTTTCCTGGAGAATATCTCTGTAAAAACGTGTCTTCAATTATCCATTATGTATATTTCTAATCGAAAAACTCCTAAGATGCCGATAGTAGTATGCATTGTTAACTCATATCCCTGTAACAAGTTAAAGGTTAGCCGTGGCGATAGAGAGGCGGCTTCTCACCAATGCAACGAGGGTTCAATCCCAGCTCAGGGCAAAGAACTTTATCGTTGTAAGTGGGAGGGATATTCGGTCTCCCGTTCGATCAGGCAGGTTTCCCCCGAGTTCTTCGGTTTCTTCCTGCAGTAATGATCGAAATCATTCGCACGATCTGTGCTAAGGGCCAAATTGGAAAAAAGGCCTCAGGCCTAATTTGCTACCCTTGTAAAACGACGCAATTATTATTATTATTAACCTTCTTCTTCCACGTAAAATGGACAAGCTCTAGCATAGAAAGAAACAGAAAAATGTACGTGGGCGACATTTTTTACTAAGTTATGGAAACAAATAATCTGCATTGTTCACAAATATCCCCGTTTTCCCAAATCTTATGTGAACATTCTTCTTCCACGTAAAATGGATAAAGCTCTAGCATATAACGTAAGAGAAAATTCTATATGGGCGATATTTTTTACTAAGTTATGGCAACAGATATGAAATATATTTAAAGAATAAATTGACACCAAGTGTTGTGAAAGGTCAGACAATAAATGCATATGAATAACAGAAGTGTAAGAGTATTTAATTCCACTTTATGAATTGAATGAATATGTAAAGTATCAAAACGTTAACATATGAAAATAAATATTGTAATTTTCATGCTGTGGTCTGCAGGTGGTCCCTTCTGATGGTTACGTATTGTCGCTGTGGTTTATCAAAATGATACCTGTGGGAGTTTTTAAAAACGAAAACTCGAATGCAGGTAACAGGATTATGACAGGGCTTTTATGGAACTCTAGGGATATTACCTGACCTTTTAGAGGTTAAGGATGTCTATATCTAGTCAAGTGGCATGGTTTCTTTTCCCTGCTTGTACGTGACAAGGAGCAGGGTCGCTTGTCCAACGGTTGTGTGTTTTCCCCGGATTCACAGGACCATATTATAATATTGGGTCTACACAGGTTTCCTCCCGCTTCTAAAACACACTATACGCAAGCGAAGTTTTTTAAATCAATATCTATTATCGTGTCAAGTGGGCGTTACTCCACCCCTACCCTCTCTTTGCGAACTCCTAAGACGGGAAACGGTATCGAATCAGGTGATCGAGCAGGAAAAATGGCACTACTTTTAAATGGAGCAATCGTTTCAAATCTGATTTTTTCACGTGGCACACACTATGTTACCAGATTCCTACATAAATGAAAAACAATGGGGTTTAACGACATACGCGATACAGTGGGCTATGGGGGAAATTTTACCCGGGCGCTACGGCCATTTCTGCCAAAGGATCTTATACGTGCACGCCAATGTGTACACGAGACCTCGGTTTTCCGTCTCATCCGAACGAGTAAGCAGCTGTCCTTGTCAGGCATCCTAACAACACATTCGGATGGTTTATGACAAATGTTCATTTTATCTCATACAGAATAACTCAAATAGAGTATCATCTGCCGACCACTAAATATTGTGTATTTGTTGTGCGCTAGTACTTAAGCGAATTATTGAAAAAAAAAATTGAATAACTATATTATGTGCGTTAAGTAAATATCTCTCTCTTGTAACACAATCGTAGTGATGACAGATAAGAGTTTTGTAGATAAAGGATTTATTTACATCAGGTATCTAAACAGCTTCGGTTACATACATTCAACACGAATACATTGTCAACAGCAATACATAATACTGGAACTATAAGATCTAGGCTACGACAGGAACACATCTACATAATATAAAATCTACTAGTCTTCTACAACTAAACGTCTACAGGAACGCGTCTTACAATATAACATTTCATCTACCATTCTGCCCCTCTGCCAAGGCAGCGGCTGGACTCGGGTGAGTCCCTACCCTCGTACAAGCCTTCCTTCTCTCTCGGCTCTTCGATTCTAACTGCCGATGAACAACTTAATTATATACCAACAGGACATAGATAAGGCAGATAGTCATATCTGCAATTGTTTCTTTTATCTCGCCATGGCATGTGCATAAACATTTGAAGTCGAGTGGATCTTGTACACAGATCATGTATAGCTTGTAATGGCCATATTGAATTAATTAGTTTTAATAAGATCGTGACTGGACAACAGTTTACTATGAGGTGAAAGTCAATATCATCTATTGTCAAAACTAGCAGAGTTCAATGCACCTAAATTATATATGATATCACTTTGTTACATTTCCTACCCTTC
Source organism: Patella pellucida (assembly GCA_917208275.1). NCBI lineage: Eukaryota > Metazoa > Mollusca > Gastropoda > Patellidae > Patella > Patella pellucida. Next base: position 73,589,490 of record OU795038.1, read on the forward strand.
CCACAAGTTATTTACTAAGTAAATAACATATTTACTAAGTAAATAACAAACTAACATTAATTAGTAACACCATTCTCACATGTGGGACACTGGCTTCAAATAAATAAATGATAATGTAAGACACGATATCATAAGAACACACACAATATCAACGTCATTTCTAAAGATTACACAAAAAAAAAAAAATTTATACAATCAAAATATAATTTGAAGAAAAAAATAGCAAATATTTTATAAAATAGAAAAGGTACATATAGAAAAAAAATTAACGTAGGATTTTGTCAAATTGTTTTTTACGTGAGATAAATGATATTGAATGGTTTGAACACATTTTACCAATCTTAAATAAGATATTTTTCATAGAACTTTATCAAAATTAACAACGGTTTATCTCTCTATTTCTTAAACAAAACAAAACACCACATATATACGCTTCTAACCTAAGCGCGACCCTTCTTCCTTGAGGGTATAATAAACCGATTCCTCTTAATAGGAATACACAACGCTCTCGAATTTACGAGGCACAAATACACAAAACTCTCGAATTTACGAGGCACAAATACACAAAACTCTCGAATTTACGAGGCAAAAACTCATTATAAAAATGTTCCCGTTACGTCGGGTATAATAAAACACACACCAAATAATATAGGAGATAAAACCGTGAATATGCCTATTATATATGTGATTGTTTGTGAGTTAATATCTTCACCGCAAATATAGCGATGGACGACGAAAAATTTATTCAACCGTCTATTCAAGAATTTCCTAATTAGGAACTTAACTCAATTCCAGCCAAACAATCACAAAATATTTTACTTTTCAACATAAACCTTTTAATACTTTGTTACGACTAGTTTTAAAAACCAAAATATGTGTTCAAAAACAAACAATTATAATTTATATTCTTTTAAAAACAAAATGACTCACCGTAAAACAACAATCACACACAATTTCTGTTCCGTCGCCATTGATCCGAAAGTCTTTTTTAGTTTTTTTTTTCTTTGATTTCTCCGTGCTCGTTGATTTTCTTCATTTTCATCCTTGAATTAAGAATTTTCTTATCACTGAAACCGCGCCTGCCACCCACGGTTTCACAAATAAACGTTTTAGTACTGCATTGTTTTTAATTCTTTTTTTTCTTTTTTTACCAACTCATCGGATGTCTGGTGGTTAAACCTCTTCTTTCTGCCACGCGGGTTTTTCTTCATTATCACGGGAACACACCCAGGGGTCTTGTAGGTCGATAGCACCAATAACTAATATCTGTAACACAATCGTAGTGATGACAGATAAGAGTTTTGTAGATAAAGGATTTATTTACATCAGGTATCTAAACAGCTTCGGTTACATACATTCAACACGAATACATTGTCAACAGCAATACATAATACTGGAACTATAAGATCTAGGCTACGACAGGAACACATCTACATAATATAAAATCTACTAGTCTTCTACAACTAAACGTCTACAGGAACGCGTCTTACAATATAACATTTCATCTACCATTCTGCCCCTCTGCCAAGGCAGCGGCTGGACTCGGGTGAGTCCCTACCCTCGTACAAGCCTTCCTTCTCTCTCGGCTCTTCCATTCTAACTGCCGATGAACAACTTAATTATATACCAACAGGACATAGATAAGGCAGATAGTCATATCTGCAATTGTTTCTTTTATCTCGCCATGGCATGTGCATAAACATTTGAAGTCGAGTGGATCTTGTACACAGATCATGTATAGCTTGTAATGGCCATATTGAATTAATTAGTTTTAATAAGATCGTGACTGGACAACAGTTTACTATGAGGTGAAAGTCAATATCATCTATTGTCAAAACTAGCAGAGTTCAATGCACCTAAATTATATATGATATCACTTTGTTACACTCTCTCTCTCTCTCTCTCTCTCTCTCTCTCATACACAGACATAAATTGCTGCAATATTGCATACAAATCTATTTATTGTGTATACCTCTCTTCTCGTGTAATAATAATACTAGTCGATAATGTACAGCTGTTTACCAGACCATGTGAATATATCCTTCATGTTCTCATTATATGATCTGTATATTTTAAATGTCAGGTCAATATCAAACTTTAATCGCTGCTTCATGTTTAATTATATATATTATATAACATCTCGACGACAGCCGAATTATTTTCTCTGTGAGCATTTTGCTCGTTTACATTATCCAGGGGCGAAAATGCAGTGGGGAGGGTAAACCGGTGCGCCCTCCCCTGTTCCTTTGATACCGGCGTAAAAACCACACAGAAGATCAATGAGGTATTTTTTTATTGAGTCCATCTGATTAGCAAATATCCCGTTACGTTTTCACAGGGTAGTGCATGTGTGACCTATTGCCAGTTTTGGTTCATACCGCTGCAGAGAGAGAGAGAGAGAGAGGGAGAGAGAGAGAGAGAGGGGGAGAGAATTGGGTTTTACGTCCAATAGACACAAACTAGGTCATTTCGGGAGTAACATTTGGTTTACTTTTATTTCCATAATTCGCTTGCGCGTAGGGGTCTTTAGCAGTGGGGAGGAACCGGAGAAGACCCACGATGTTGAACAGGCGACCATACTCCTTGTGACTTACAACCGGGGATTTGAAACCACGCACGTGCTAACCATTCGGCCATCCACCCCACCCCCCTTGGCCGTTGCAATTCAATGACGAGTGGGCGATAAAACACAACCGTTATTTCTCCTTTTTATGTAGTACAGTTAAAAGTCTGTCCAATGACGAATAGACGGAATCGCCGCTCTCCGGAAAAAATCCCCCATCTCAACGAGAAGTTAAACCCCATTCATCATTTCTGGTTTGCTCTGATGCTGGATCCGCATTTTATTAGCTATGAACTTTGACCCGTGAAAAATGGACTTATTTGACAGTCCCCAGGGAACTTCTAACTCTGCAACTATTTGACATCTTCAAACGAACAATGCCGCCTGTTTCATCGCGTAAAAAAATTATTGCCTAAAAAACACGAGTTCATACTGGGTAATTAATCTTTTAATACTTTCTGCGTGAACCACCTCAAACATTTTGTTCGTTGTAATAACCACGTGTGTACGAGACATTTGTAAAACAGGCCTTAGAAATTTTAGAAATAAGATCGTATTCGTATTTAAAGTAGCATGTGCAATATTAAATATTTTATAAAAACCTATCCATTAAAAATACTATATTATAGACATCTTCAAACATATTGAATCATACAAACATTCACATTTCTGAAATACAACGTTTTATAACTTTAATCCCTTAATTTGTAGACTATATCAAAATATCGAAAAATGTAAAATCCATCTTCTGTGACATTTTTAAAGTTATATCTCAGAAAAATGGAATGAAAAATGGTTTAATGTCCTACCGTTCCGGGTCCTGTTTCTCGAAATTTTAACAAAAGATTCAATTCAAATTTTACTACATATAACTCAAATTTCGATCGGCTAAGCACTAAAAGCAATCTCATACATGTATTATCCAATCAAATTACTATAATTTGAATTTTATCTGATTAAAATTTCGTGAAAGTGGCCCCTGTTCCCAAGGGACTAATGAAAATGAATGAATTAAATGGGGTTTAACGTCCTACGCTTAAGCACCTAACCTGGGCCAATTGAAGACGGGCATACGCCATACAGTGTGCTATGAGGGAAATTTTTGCCCGGGCAGCGGCGCTACGGCCTACTCTTATATCGAATTCCAACTGCCAAGGGATCTTTTACGTGCACTCAAATTTGTACACGGGACCTCGGTTTTTCGTCCCATCCGAACGACTAGGCAGCTGTCCTTGTCAGGCCCTCCTTCTGCATCACTGACAAGGGAAAATCACGCCGGAAAATCGAGATGAACTTTCTCGGCCAATGCAGGGGTCGAACACTCAACCTCCAGGCTAGCGAACCAGCGCCTTATCCACTTAGCCACCGTGATCCCCCGACTAATGAAAAGGGGAATACACCATACAATGTGCTGTTACGGAAATATTGCCTGGACAGCGATGCTAGAACCCACATGCCATTTTTTTTTTGACGTTCTATACAATGTGTACACGGTACTTCGGTTTTCGTCCCATCCGAACAACTATATTCTGTCTCTTGCCAGGCCCTATGCTCTGCATCATTAACGAAGGAGGATCATGCTGGAAAGTCCCGATGAACTTTCTCGTCCAACACCGGGATCAAACATGCGAATCAACGTCTTACTCATTGAGTCACATCAAAATAGCACGTGTTTACTATTGTACTGTGGAAGCCTGTTGTGGACATTTGATAATCTCGACTTCCCGCCTCTTTAAGGTGACGACAGTGTGCCTGTGTCACAGACCTCCCTTTCGAATATATACAGCCATATAATTTAATATAATTACATTCTTTGCATCTAGCAGACAGTTATTAAAGGGGTGTCAGCCTTAATACAATATTTGTTTGACTCGAGGTCGTCATCAGTCTAATTTGAACATGTTTTGTTTCATTTACGAAAGTCGCGGTGCGTTTGATCATTATAATATTTTGGTTGCTATTGAGTACAGTTTATTTGTAAGCATGTTCGACAGTTAAATTTATTCTTTGATCTTTCTGGCTCGGTGGCCAAGATGCTAGCTCACTAACCAGTAGGTCTGGGATCGACCCTATATCCCCGGTTTCACGAAACATTCTCAGATTTAAAGAATTACTCAAAATTCTCGCCTTATTTTCCTATATTAATTAAAATATAACCCTTTATAAAACTTTTGTTGTTTTAATGTATCAAATACACGAATGTGAACTGTGTGTAAAATTTTGGGTTTCTGGGTCAAATATAATTCTCACGAACAGTGATAGAAAGTTGAGTAAATTTGGGGCAAGTTAATCAGAATTTTCAGGAGTGATCGCCCCTATAATTAGTGCAGAACAGAGGGTCTATCACATTTATTTATCCACAATTTAATCATTAATTCATTCATTCCTAATCCATCCATCATTCTCATTTATCATCGGTAATATTTGGGGGGGGGGCAAATGGTTAGCACGTGCGTGCTGTAACGATTCATTGTGGCTGTACGTGACAAGGAGAAGGGTCTCCTCCCGAAACTCGTGGGTTTTCTCCGACTCCTCCGGTTGCTTCCCACTGCTAAAGACCCCTACGCACAAGAGAATTATTGAAATAAAATTAAACCATACCCCAAAATGACCTAGTTTGTGTCGAGTGGACGAAACATCACTATCTCCACCTCTCTCTCTCCCTTTCTCTCTCTCTCTCTCCCATCCATGATTTACCTGCTACATGCGTCCTCCACCCTTTAAAACTTTACAGTAAGTGGATATCATCAATGACGAAGAGTCGTGATGATTTGGTACGTTTTTCATTATTAACTGAAATCTAGGAGGCCCCTTACGCAACAGACACATTCGTCACACACCCCAGATGCTAACCTACTGGAAGATGATTCGTAACTAATCTACATCATTAGCAAGACTATTATCTTACGACAAAACTCTGCTATATGTCAGAAATCTCACTCAACATTTTGATAGTATTATCAATCCGTACTCCATTTACGAAAAAGACAATGGCATTTATTGATACGAAGTGTCAAACTAGTATTTGTACAGGCATCTTTCAAAACAAATTTCCTTTGTCAAAATATGTTTACAGAATTTTCAGACGGCGATAACCCAAACAAATGATCTTTAGAAATAATATTGTACATATCTTACATGTTAACTTTAACATCTGGGGGTATAAATTAAGGGAGTGTTATTTATAAGCCTTTGAATTTCTGTATCTTCTTTTTAACCTGAATAGGGCTTCGGTGACTCAATGAATAAGGTCCCTGGTTCGCTCCGGATGTGACCGAGAAAGTTTCGAGGGATTTCCGGACTTCGAATTCTGTCTTATGGTTTGGATTGTTCGTACTTGGTTTTTATTTTAATTTACCTTGTCGGAGGTGCAGGACGGATGGCATCGGAAGGAACAGCGTCTAGTTGCTGCGGAAAATCCCAATAAGAGTAGGCCGCACTTCCACTGCCCGGGAACGATTTCCCCAATTGTAAACTGCATGGCATGTGCCACCTTAAATTATCCAGTTGGTTCATAAAGTAGGAATTCAAACCGAATTCCATTTAGTTTTTACGGTTAAACCGATTACCACATGCTATCTCTTTAAAATTACAACCTTTGGTAATACCTTCGGCCAGTAATACAAAATTACAACCTGTAGTCATGTCTTCTGTCAGTAATACAAAATTACAACTGGTAGCCCTTACTGCTGTCAGTAATACAAACCTACAACTGATAGAAATGCCTACTGTCAAAAATACAAAAAATTAACCAACGATAAACTTTCTACTCCCTTTAGTTTAAATGTACCATGTAGATATACTGTGTTGTGTCAAAGCTGCCAAAAACAACATTATCAAAACAACATATACCAGGGTTTGAAGTTTCAACTCAAAGAGAAAATGAGAGACAGCTCCCTCTCTTGAGTAAAACAACGAAAGAGGGTAGAATTCCCTTGGGTACGAAATTATTTCAAGTCTGTAAATTTAAAGTAAAATGATATCTGTCAACGCAACATGTTGAAAAAATGTTTGTTAAATCCGTGATGTTTATTTTATTCCTTTGAAATCAAAAACATCAAGACCCTCCAATGATCGCCAGAAAAAAAACGAAAGAATGAACAATTCAAATTGAAATATATTATTAATTTCCCTGGTCCCAGCTTTATGTATACAGTACGGCCGTCGAGTAGCTTTCATAAAACTCGATTATCGTGTCGTTTTTTGTTGAAAATTTCCACGATAACGCCACGATATTGCCACGGTAAATAACTCGGTGTAGCAGTCTCTATCGTGTGCCACGATAGTCGCGGGACACGATAGGCCTCGGTGTTATTTGGTATGTAATATTAACGATATTTATCAGTCATAAACAATTGATGCCAAAAAGATATACTGCCACGATGTTAACAAACTGCCACGATATTTGAAATATTACATATTACGGTTATATTTGTCATAAACAATCGATGACAAAACGATATACCGCCACGATGTTATAAATGTTGAGCATTTTCGTTAATAATACAGGTGTATAGTATGAACATGCGTGTTCACATATACTGCACGATATATGCCGTTTCATTTCCATCCGGTCATGTAAAGCTGCAGGTCTAGTACATTTTAGAGGACACGTATGCATAAGACTATACATGTTTAGATATTTAAGCTGAATTGTCTCGAATCACGGCAAAGATAGACTTTTAAATTGCAAACTATAATGGTAGTTAGGTTACCGGTCTTACAAGAAATAAGACAAATAGAACATGCATCGAGAGGCGAAAGCGCTTTCAAATCAGACATAAGCTCGTACTTACCGTAAAAATTAAATGAATATTAGTAAATTATAAAACTATCAAATCCACACACAAATCCAAGCACTCGTTTTATTTTAGAAAAGAATAACAGTTTTTTGATCCAAGACATATTCTACGTGAACCCCAAGTCAGTGGTAACTGTCAACTGGTATGTTGTAATTTTCGTGAATATTTGTTTCTATAACAGAAATGTCCCGTGTTGTATCAAAGATCAAAGAATAAAACCGCACGTGGTGTTTTTAGTGCTTAAGACTATATGGCGCCAGAAACAATGCAGTGTTCACCTTACATCAAGTCCATTGATGTATGATTAACTTTATAATACCGTTTACACCATAATAATTCCACGACAATATTTCCTGTTATTTGGAGTTGTTTAGTTCCATTTCGTGTACGGAAAATAGATTAATGTTAATTTTAAACATTATTTATGATGCCAAAACATATCACTCGAATTTGACTGATGAAATGCGAATTCAATTTATCTAAAAGGGGGTCGGGCGCAATTTCAGGAATTAATTTTGACCCAATATTAACCGTTGATGCCAAAACGATAATACTGACACGATGTTAGCAAACTGCCACCATATTTGAATAATTTCGTCAATAATCCTTACGTGAAAAGCCACCTTGTATATATACTAATCGTGTTACGACAAAGGAGAGGAAATCAATTTGATAGAATATATTGGAATCACAATACTTCGGTCATTATATGACAATTCAAAACAAATATGTACTCGGGATTTGAATAGTTACGTCAATAATCCTGACGTGAAAAGACACCTTGTATACTACTCATGATACGACAAAGGAAAGGAAATTAATTTGATTGATATCTTGGAATCACAATACTTCGGTCATTATATGACAATTCAAAACAGATATGTACTCGGGATTAACTTTTCTGGTGTGATTAACCCGTTTCTGGTGTTGCCTCGTGTGCTTGTATACATACGTAATTGAACTCAATCAGCGAAAAACATATTTTAACCTTTGTTGAATACCTGGTCTTGTATCCACTGTTCAAATTAATTATTCCGTTAAAATCACACCACCCATTCGGTATTCGCTTCATTCTCTGATGTTTTATAATTTCTATTATTTCTATACACGTCTTCTGTATTTGAAATAGCAGTATCCTGTATTTATTTTTTTCAACGTTAAAAGCAACAATTTCAAATATTCACGGAGATGTCTACGATATCACATAAAATGGAAATCGGTTGTCACCGACAAGTAATAATGCGACAGACAGTAATACATAATCAAATCCACAATATCATTACTTCAACATTGGAGACGAAATGTCTGCCTAAAGAAAACACTGTATTGAAATAATCGTGCAGACAGACTATATTTACATTTGTCTTCCTTTGGTTCACGGGGAATACCGAGAGTTGAAAGGGTGATTGACAACTTCAGTTCTTTTGAAGCTAATTCCATACAAATTAGCTTGTGTTATGCATTAACAACTCTCGGCATAGTTTAAATTTTGTGAGGTGGTAGACGCATCGTTATTGGAAATTTATTTGTGATTTTTACGTTTTCCGTGATCTACAACTTGTGGTTAGATGTGTTGCGATATTCATACACATTGGAATTTCTATTGTATGGATTTTATTTCGATAAAGGTAAGATACTCCATAGAGTTGTAACTAAAACCGAATCTTTACGCGTTTTCATATTTAGACATGTCATTGCAGTAGTTGGTAAGAATCGCTGTTTATACATGTATCAGTAAGGGTTTCAAGCACTCTAAATTTCTAAATTGAGCTCAGCTTTGTTGAATTTAATATTAGCAGAATGTAACACTGCTAAGTGAGAAATGAATTTTGACCTCACATAAAATTACGAATGCATGGGAAAGGGGTTTAAGGAATCATTTGCGGCTCGATAGTGTAACAGTTTTGATTATTCAATAATATGTCAAAATTTGATTGCACTGTAATTACCGGGTATTGGCAATTTACAAGATAACAATGTGTTGTTACAGGGGCGTCTATTTTCTGTCAACCAGTTACCTATGATGCCACGTTTAAATTCACATCAATGAACCATGATTGATAGTATGCAAAGTCGGCGGGATATTTTCGGACTAATACATCTACATGTATTCGTCATGTTGACAGTGAATTCTAGAGATGCGTGTTTGCATATCATAAGACACGGGCTTTTATTTTATTTGTGATTTAACCAGATGATGTTACTTGAGGTGTAATTTACCGATATTAAACGACCATAGGCATGTTTTTTTTAAAACACCGAGTCACACCGTGTTTCCAACACCGAGGCAGTGCTATCGTATCACTCGATATTCACTCGGTGTTCACTAGGTAATTTTCGGAATTCCACGATAAAAAACACGGTAATACCGTGTTTTATCAAAGTAACTCGACGGCCGTACTGTATCTAACAAATTGTAGGGCGCGCGGGGGGGGGGGGGGGATATCATGGGTGTCAAACATTCGATAGTAATTAAGATGAGTACGCGTACATTGGATACAATTTTGGTCTCGATGTTCCTGGACGGAAAAGTGTTATCATTCAGATCTCGACAAACGATTACGGCTATAACGTATGTTAGGATTAGTGGATTTAATAATATTTGAATCAACATGTATCTGTTAATCTGGAATAGATGTACCCTTAAAGTACATTCGTATGATTCCGTGGCACCAGAACTGTTATTCATTTTGTAGTCTCGTATAATGCTCTTTAAATTATATAATTTAGCCTGTCACTAATTATTTCACCTTTATCTAGTCTAGAATAATATGGTATTCTGATTGTAGTCTCGAATAATGTGCTTTTAACTATTAAAAGGCGTCTTTAAAGAACATAATTCAGCTGGTCGCCCTTTTATTGGGAAATCAGGAATATTGTGTCCTTTAAGGTACATATTATTTTTCAATTTGTAAACCTTTTCTGTGAGACTATACCTTTTGTCTGACTTGTCAATAATATTATTTTCCGTTCATTCTGGAATGTTGGGCCTTTAAATAAAAGTAATTTACAAAGATAACTATTGACTAATTATGAGGGTAACAACATAAATCGGAAATAGCACGAAACCAGGGATATCCGCTAACTAATAATTAACAGCACTCTAAACACTAGCCTTTTATAATGGCGAAAGTAAACAAAATGAGACAGCGTAAATATCGGATATCCTTTATTTTAGATTATATAAATGTTCCCGTACAGACAAATTAGATAACTATGTATAAAGTACAACGGATGGGTTGTTCGTTTCTCATCATGTCTCATACTAGGCCTGAAGGGAAGATTCCTCCAAGTAATTAAAACGATCGTTCCGTTCTATTAACCCAGCGGCCAAAAATGATTTTGGGAGTTGTGGTGTTTGAGGGGACTGAATGGTATAATATGTATGCTTTAGATGATAAGGTTTGTCCACGAGATGCTGTCATCGACCTTCCCTACACGCTCGCTTTAGATCCTATAAGGTCTGTTATTGAGAAGTTTGTCCTCGACACTTCCGTCTCCCCACGTTTTCTTCTGAACCGCTGACGAGCTATGGTGGCTCGGGGAGTAGGCCGCTTGCACAGTAACTAAAAGGTCCCGGGTTCGATCCCTTTGCTCGGTTTATGCCTAATAGTGTAGAGTAGAGCAAAACAGTAAAAAGTTCAACCCTATTTTATTTGCTTTTAGAGTCGGACAAAACTATCAGTTATTTCCTGGGGACCCGCAGTGACTCAGTGAGTAAGACGTTGGCTCGCTTACCAAAACGTTTCGTGTTCGATCGCGGTGTTTACCAATAAAGTGCAATGCGATTTCCCGGCGTCCCCCCCCCCCTTATACGAGGTCCAGTATTCACATTGGCATGAACGTAAAAGAACCCTTGACAGTAGGACTTGCATATAAGAGTGGGCTGTAGCGCCACAGTCCAGGCAATATTTCACCCATATCACAATGTATGGCGTATGCCCGTCTTCATTAGCCCGGTCGGTGCAGAACGGTAACGCGTTAAACCCCATTTCATTGCATGATTTATATAGTTATTACTAATAATACAATCAAACGCTATAATGTTACATGTCTGTAAAACATTGCCCACAATCAGGATGCAAGCTGTACATACTTATAGCTTCTTTATAAACTCTTAACCCAATCAAACGATCAGTATAATTCACTGCAGGCCTGTATAGCTGTGTATTTACATACAAGCAGAAATAGCTGGCGTATATTTTCACATGTCAGTGAGGAATGGGAATAGGGAATCGGAATAATCTGTCTACGATTAACCAGCTGGAACCCGTCGTCATTTATGACATTTTCTGCAGTTCTTTCCTTCCCTGCCTTAAAGGGACATTAATATTATATTACCCGTCTTTTAAAGGGACAGAACGAACTTATACCTGTCTTTAAGGGTCGTCATTTATGACAGTTTCTGCAGTTCTTCCGTCCCTGCCTTAAAGGGACATATATATTATATTACCCGCCTTAAAGGGACAGAATGAACTTATACCTGTCTTTAAGGGACAAAGATAACGTATGATGTTGACTGCAGTTATACACTTCTTTGCCTTAAAGGGACATTCGATATTTACCCGCCTTAAAAGGACAACATAAACTGTTACCTGCCTTAAAGGGACAATCATCATTTATGACATAATCTAAAATTCTTTTCTTCCCTGCCTTAAAGGGACAGGCATTATAGACATATACTTTTAAAATCTCTAGACCAGTCTACTAGAAAGTCATGCATGTCATATTCACCCTTTAACATTATATTCAATAGCATTTAGGCGAGTGTGACATTACGCCATAGGTTGTGAATCCGATAGGCGTGGCTTCTCAGATAGGGCGTGACTCTTCAGATGGTTTTACAATCAGCTGCGATATCAATATCAATTCCTATGACACTGTGAATACTTTAACAATATTCCACTGTGTGCAGCAACAATGAATAATTGCTATTCTTATCAGGCTCACCTCTTTTGTTTTCTTTTAACTCGTTGCTTGTTAACGTCCCTAAATTTCATTTTAAAGAATTGGGGTATCCATTGCAATGTACTGTATTACATGAGGAATTCGTAAACATGTTCTGCAAACGACACAAACAAGACAGTGCCGCATGTACTCTGCGCTAAAATCTTTTGTTTTGCCCCTGTTTCAGTATCAGTACGCTTTGGTTTGGATTAAGTCGTAGAAAATTTGCTATTCTTCGGGAAATTGAAATGATGCCCAGATATTTTAACACTTATCCTTTTACATGTGAACATTGTGACGAGGGTTGCCTTTATAATTATCTGAAACCGTTTCCAGTGAGAATTAACTTTTCCGTTAATAAAACAAAATAAGAGACACATGAAGTGGGTGTCCTAATTTTCACACTAATTTGAAAAGTTTCTAAGTATCTGGGGATATTTAAGTGGTTATGGTCACGTTTGTGGAATTGGATTACATATTAAATCCGATATTTAAACAGTTTAAAAAGTACCGGAAAGGCCACAACTGCCAAGCGATGACCCGAGTCAATGACTTATCGGTGCTTTGAAAGGGGGTTGGATGGCTTAATGGTTAGCTCGTGCGCTTTGTGTCATAAAGCCTGGTTTCGAATCCTCGGTTGTACGTGGCAAGGAGTAGGGTCGCCTGTCCAACCTTGTGGTTTTTCCACGGGTCTTCCGGTGTCCTTCCACTGTGAAAGACCCTACGCACAACGGATTATTAAACAAAAATTGAACCATGTGTTAGTCTCTCTCTCTCTCTCTTTCTCTCTCTCTCTCTCAGGCCTAAATAAAAACCAGTAATCGGCAGATTTAGCTTTGTATAATGTTTATGTGTTTAAGTTTAAAGTTTAATATAAATAATGCAATTACAAAAGCGTGACGCTAATAACATCCAATACCACATAAGACAATATCACCTGAAAATTGTATTCCAATCGTGACCTGCATATCTCAGTTCAGTGACTTAATGCCACTGAAACAACGATTCGTTGGTATTCAATTGTCCATAACAAAGTCGTACCCATTTTTGGAACAACTAGAACCATTTACACATACGCACCCAATTGACTCTTCTTCGTGTATTCAATTTTGGCCGGTTCGGCAATTACATGAACTCGGGCGGGGCTTCTAATAATAATCCGAGTCGGTTCATCCATTTATTTTGAAGATTTGTTTTCCAATTAAAGCCATATTGTCCATTCAATTTTAACAAGTTATTTCATTAAAAACTGGATTTTGTGGAATTTGTAATTAGAAATTGATCTTTATTCCATTCCGGTTTTAATGAAGACCAAACTTATATGTTTTCTTTATAGTCTATGAGTATTTGCCGAAGCTAAACTGACCGTTTATTGGTCAGATTAAACCAGACCTAAAGCCGCTGTTGCTACTAGGTCTTACCAAAAACAAGAAACGAAATGAATTGTAATAACATGCCGTCAAAAAACTGTTTGGTTTCTTCTTCCGGCTAAAGTTATATTTCTTTTTTGTATTTAAGATCCATGCACGTTAAATCCCATTTTATTTCATTTGGTTTCATTTTAGTTCGATCCAGACTTCAGGACGTTTACCTAGAAGATATTTAAGATAAAGTAGCCAACTTGTGCTGTAATCTAAATGCATATTTTACCATCTCCTGACACCTAGTAAGTTACCTCTGCAACGCTTCCTTTAAATGGGTTTCTAGAAACCGGAAGTAGTATTACGCCGAAGCGAAAGTGGTAATTCTCCTCCTCCGTCTTCGACTGTCCTTACTTCCTAGATGGCAGCTTTGGGGTAACTGCTTACCACGAACAGACAAACAAACAATACGAAATTCACTAACGTATCAATTTTTATGGGATTTAGAAATAGTAAGCTATACGTTGGCTATACAAAAAAAACATTTTCACTGATGAGAATGACGATTCAAGCTGAGGGCACTAATCTCAAAATCTTGAATTTCTCTAGCGTCACGGGTTCTTCCGTTTCTCACTCCAAATAAATTTTTAAAATACAATTATATTACGTTAGTCTCGAAATGACCAAGTTTCTGTCGAGTGGGCGTTAAACTTCATTAAAAAAAATAATAATTTGCGGAACGGTTCAATAAACAAAACACTCGCCCACATAGTTCGCCCCAGCACTCGAAGAGCTTAAACGACTTCTACATGTTGGGTTAAAGAGACCCCTTTTCACTCAATCTGAAATCAGCACAATTATGTAACAAAATCTTGTACCTCTTAAGAAATAATAATTACTTACAGCGTATCTAGATTTATTAAAAGTGTGCACTGTTTGCAGATATATATGTATGTATAATATGTTATTTAACACGCTGTTTTAAGAGCAGTATATTATACGTGGATGATATCCAAGCGCCATATATCATATTACGTCAACACAGCGTCATAGATCATATTACGTCAATACAGCGTCATAACTGCCACAGCAAGTAAAGATCAATACCATAAAAGGCTTTACTTCGTGGGTATACTTTAGAACCCACGTATTAGGGTTGTGAAATGAAATGAAATGATTCTTGGGGTTACGTCATATAAACCGTTCCGTTCCGGTTGTGCTAATAAGGACGGACATGGGGTTTAGCGTCCACTCGACACAAACAAGGTGGTTTCCGAACTAACATGGTTCAATTTTATTTCACTAATTCTCACGCCACTTGATTCAATGCCACTCGTTAACCCTTCGGTCGCTGCCTCCCCCCCCTCATATTTTAAGAATTGTCAAATTAAATAAAATAATCATATCTTTAATTTATTTCGTCTTTATCGGTCTGGTTTTTTTTCTTGAACTTTATACCATCTGTCATATTTTAAAGATACAGTCTGTAGGAGCTAAATCTGATTTTTGCAGCTTTTTATTTTGACTTTAAATGTTATATAAATTTTTATTTAGACATTTATTCATACGAGATGTCCATAATCATCTATCTAAACCATCGGCTGGCGTAAATGTACACGGTTTAAAATACGATTGCCATTTAATGATTTAATTAAATGTGGAGACACGAGGTTGTATCTCGATTAACAATTAACGTTGCCACCATAATAACCGATCTATGCCAAACCTCAATATATAATCTGAATGAAATTGTCAATGGTGAATAATGTTAAATGATGTTAAATGATGATGATGATGATGACAGTAATTGTATTAGTATGTATAATTAGTATGTTTATTAAATAAGGAGCAGAATTAATATACGCCTTTGTCTTGTTTTTGAATCCTTAACTTTTGACAGTGTATGTATAACATAAAATATCGTTAAATCAAATTGTCAATTTTGAATTATCTTTTTCGGAACTTTAAAAGACAGCAAACTCAGAACAAGGAAGGGGGTCCAAAAACTATGAATATGCACCAAACAGTAGAAAGGAGAGAATGGTCCCATCCCAGAGTCCTACACCCTAACTGAGCACCTTTCTCCGACAACCTACATTTTACAAAGTATGTGAAAAAATTTCCCTTGTCATTGAAAATTGCAATTTCTATTACAGAAAATACACATACTCATCTGGCGGAATGTGTCAATATTACTGTCATCTTGTTAATTTAATTAAAACAATAATTGTATTTTAATTAGAAAACATGAATTTTCAGTGGTATTGGTTATCGAATTATTATGTTGTTAGAGAAAATGGTGCTATTTTTAGGTCGCGACAAAAAAAAAACAAACCTGACGACAAATAGCACATTGACAAAATCAGGAATTCGAAATAAGAGTAGGACCGATATATAGCATACTGCATGGCGTAAGGTAGTCTGCATGATCCCGATTAGCAGAGAATAGTAGAATGTTACACATATTCATTCATTCAAGAGGTTTAATCACCTTATCATTTCATTCTCCGATTGTTAAATCGACCTCCCACGCGTTTCAAGTGATATAATAAGTAACAAGATATAAGTACAATATGCGGAAAGGAAATAATGGATGTCCTGTTCAATCTTTGATGTGTTCAGCTAACTCATTATTAACCTAATTAACGCCGAAAGTCGCGTGCCGATACTATTTTTAGAGCGATCATTTAAAAAGAACAAATGTGCCTTCCGGTATCGCGAGTGTTAAATTGTACGATTAACGGGATGACTTTGACTTTCAGATTGCTA
Organism: Patella pellucida; assembly: GCA_917208275.1. Lineage (NCBI taxonomy): Eukaryota > Metazoa > Mollusca > Gastropoda > Patellidae > Patella > Patella pellucida. The sequence goes on from OU795038.1 coordinate 73,605,932, forward strand.
ACTTTCCATTTATCAGTAGTAACATTCCAATATCACCAGCTTATGGAGTGTTTGTGTCTCAGCTAATTCGTTACACGAGAGCTTGTTCCTTTTATTCTGATTTTTTAAGTAGATCGAGGCATTTGTCATCTAAGCTTCTACTACAAGGATACTTGCGCACTAAACTTATTAAGGCCTTTAAAAAGTGTTATGGCCGTCATATTGATTTGATTGGTAAATATAACGTGTCTCTTTCGGCTATTATTCTAGATATTTTTAATTGACACGTATACTGTTACTATCACCCTGTTAATGTCTACAACATCGTTAAGACAGTTCATCACGTGCATTTTGCATACTATAGTTCATTGGCCAATCACGCTATTTGACTGACATTTCGCCTAATAGATTGGATGCAGCTATGGCGGGTGTGGCGCCAGGCAGGGTAAGCTTACTCTTCCGGACACCTGTTACCACTGCTTGTCGTGTATTTTTGTACACGAGGAGCAGTCCATTTGCTGATTACACTATTTTGCTTGAATACACTATTTTGCCTATAACGTTTTTAGGACTTCGAATTCTGTCTTTTGATTTGGATTGTTCGTACTTGGTTTTTATTTTATTTATATCAGTACCCGTCTGAGTTACAACCAAACGTGACCTTAACCTTGACATGTGTGTAAGTAAGATAGCGGGCATATTTAGTGACCACCGGACACTGTATCACCCCTTGGTCCAGCTGTCAGCCAGAGCTACCGTCCTTACCAATATCTTATCATTGATGCCATCCAAACTGCGCACGCTCACCTTTTCAGACTTTAGTGATGGCGTGGCGACCCGTTAAAGCCACCGGCCACATACAACATGATATAATGTTCAGCAGAAAAAGGTGGGGTTTTTTTTAGACGAATTTGCCAAAAAAATTTTTTAATTTTTTTGGCGTTTGACGTCCTATAGTTCTGCTCTGACTGGACTAATGAAGACGACCAAGATACAGTACACGCCAAGAAGTTACGCAATCATGATTGAGATCATGTTTGACCAAAATCGCACTATGCCATGGCTCCTTTACATTATACCTAATAAGAAACATCAAAATGGTGTAAATAACTCACAAATACAACACCAAATCAATGAAGAAAAACCGTCAAGTCGTTTGTATGGGACGGAAATCGAGGGTCCCTTGTACACATTGACTTCTACGTTAAGCTACCATAGACAATTATGATGCGACGAAAATTAGGAAGAAACGCGAGGATGAGATGATAAGGGGCGGATCTAGGAATTTATCCGTCATTTTCTTGCATCTGTAGCCATTCCAAAAGCTATTTGGCTGATATTTTCGGACATATTGTGGTCTGAGAAAAGACACTTAGTATTTCAGCAGTAAAAGAGGGCACTGTTGAAATTTACGGGGGTGGGGGGGGGGGCGTCCCTAGCGCCCCTCTTGGGTCTGACTCTGATGATATGAGATAAGTGTGGGGAACTTTTAATTAAATAATTTAGCAGCTTGGTTGAACAATAGGTGAATGTTTTTGCTATGCCAAAATGAATAGTCTCCCTTTATACATACACCCAAGTTTTATTCTTTTGTTGGAAATATTTACAATGCCCGCCTTCCTTTTCTGTATCACTGGGGTTTAGCGTCCACTCGTCACTTACTAGGCCATGTTGGACTAACATAATATGGTTAAATTTCATTTTAATAATTATCTTGCGCGTAAGAGGCCTTAACAGTGGAGAGTAACCAAGAACCCGACTAGGATGAACGTACGTCCCTACGCCTTGTCTTGTAGCCCTAGCCCCCCCCCCCCTCTGTCTGTCATTGAGCCGAATGGTGTCGTATTAATCCCAGGGGTGATACAGGGCAGGCTCAAAATAAAGTAATTGGAATGAAATTTGTAATATATTCAAGATACGGTCAACACGTTTGCTCCCACTAACCTCGACATATGATACGATCTGACATAACCGTCATATATCCTCTCACACAACAACGTTTGGTCTTCGAAGGAATTATTAGTGAGCAGAAATTCACCAATGTTTCTGTTATCGCTCGTCACTTCAGTCAGTTATATAGAGGGATAACTCACTTCCGTTTGTTGAAACCTTTATTACTCATCTATCGTAGTAATGATTTCGAACGTGTTTAACCAGTTCTATCACATAATAATGACTGACACAAATATGGTACTTTAAAATAGCCAAGTCTTCAACTCAATATCTCAATATCACCCACAGTCTTCGACATTGATGTTGTGATCTTACCTGGAAAAGACTGGCTTTTGGTATCCAGTAAATAAGAGAGAGAGACAGAGAGAGAGAGAGAGAGAGAGAGAGGTTTAACGTCCACACATTTCGGTACTAACATATGGTTTAATTTATTTCAATAATTCGCTTGCGCGTAGGGGGTCTCTACCAGTGGGAGGAAACCGGAGTGCCCGGAGGAAACCCACGAGGTTAAGAAGGCGCCCCTATCTCCATGCCACATACGCTCACACCAGGGCTCGAAACCACAGCCGCAAGCCAGAAGTGGTCGGCCAGTTAGAGTTCAAAGCGCGGCACTCTGGACCACTAGGCCATCCTACCCCACCCCCGGTAAATAAGACGAAATAAATGAAATGAAATGGGGTTTAGCGTCTTACTGCTCCTAAACTGGGCTAATGAAGGCGGGTATACCCTATACATTATTATTAATATGAGGGAAATTTTGTCCGGGCAGCGGCGCCACGGCCTACTCTTATATCGAATTCCAACTGCCACGGGACCTCGGATTTTCGTCCCATCCGAACCACTAGACAGTCGTCCTTGTCAGGCACTTCGTCCTGCATCTCTGACATGGGGAAACCAAGTCGGAAAATCTGGATGAGCTTTCTCGGCTAATGGAGAGATCCAACACCCGATCTTTAGCCTAGCGAGCCACCGTCTTGCCCACTTAGCCACGTGATCCATATAACTCAATAAATGCGATTCTAATCAATTGGGAGTTATGAAACTTGATATATCTTTACATCACCTTGTGTGGTAATATACATTATCTGCTCAGTGTATAAAGCAGGTTAATAATAATAATAATAATGGTTTATTCATATTGCGCAATATACATGCATGAGCATGCTCAAAGCGCAGCCAAAATGACCACAACTGTCATAAAGTGAATGCTTTCTTAAACAAAAAGGTTTTAAGTATGGATCTAAACACATCAATATTTGGAGAGCTCTTTATTTCCAGAGGCAGATCGTTCTACTCTGTTGTTGCCGAATAGGAAAAAGTCCTTTGTCCAAAACGCACCGTTTAAGGCTTAGGCACTACAAGCAATTTCTTATATATAGATCTTAAGGTCCTTGCAGGAGTACTAGTATATAATTGTAAGAAATCACTCAGGTATTTTGGGGCAGTGCCATTTAAACATCGAAATGCAAAACACAGAAATTTAAATTTGATTCGGTAACTAACTAACAGGAAGAAAATGGAGTTCTTTGAGAATTGGAGTTATGTGACTGTAATGAGGAGCCAAATATATTATGCAAGCTGCTGTGTTCTGGATCTTTTGGAGTCGTGAAACAAGAGAAGTAGGAGAACCAGCCAGTCAACTATTGCAGTTATCCATTCTAGAAAGAATCAACAGTATCTTCGTAGAATCAGGTTCAATTAAATTGCTTGGTGCAAGTAATTAACGATTATCATTTATTTAGGGACAGACATTTCATTTTGTTCTTCGAAGGAATTATTAGTGAGCAGAAATTCGCCAAGGTTTCTGTTATCACTCGTCACTTCAGTCAGTTATATAGAGGGATATATAACTCAATGAAGCCTACATTAATGCCTAACATATATTAAGCAAAATTTACATGAACACATTTTTATTAAATAAATATTTGCGCAACATAAAAACTATCTTGCATGGTAATATAGAACTTATTGGAACACGTAGACTGTCAAATCAATGAAGATGAGTATTATTTTACTTTGTTCATGTTCTATGCTCCATCTTCGGTGTCCAAATGGTTCAGAAAAGAAGAATGTTAAACTACAATATTGTATGTGGAGACTATGTCACCTTCTACGAAAAGGTTAATAAATATTGTCGATTAAATAATTAATGTAAGCCGACAGAACACCGTGACAAATTAATTTTGATGTGGGCTTAAATGGCGCAATAAATATATTGTCACATACATTTCACAAAAATATGGTATACATAACTACACGTACACAATAATAAACAATAATAATGATCCACGTTACTTGGATATTTGTTGTTCTAATAACGAGACACAGACATTATCTGAGGAGTATTAATATGATTGTTTAAGCTGCAATAAAATTGCTTTGTTGATTTATTGCGGGGGGGGGGGGCTCATTTCTCTCTCTCTCTCTCTCTCTCTCTCTCTCTTGTTGTTTTATTTAAAGAAGTTATTGATGATGTTTGTGATGAACCACTGATGGGTGAATATTTGATGATCTGAGTCAGAACTTAAGAAATGAAGCCGTCCTGTATCATTTAATTTCTTTAATCCTAACCAGTCCTGAAATAAAAAAAACAGGCTAAGTAACAATCAGACTTACTTTTAAATTATGAATATTTCATTAATCAGGATTATGCCAGCAAAAGCTAGGATGCCAGACAACGAAACGTATGTATGACCACAGCAGCTAAGTTACTAAACAGACAACCAGGGTTCTTTAGTACGTTTTTAGTAAAGCCTGTATCATCAAAGTCCCCTAACTTACGAGTAGCCGCCCAGGCCATACAAGACAATAAAAACTGATCACGAGTAATGAACCCGTTGAGTATTTATCATAAATAATTATAATTTGGTAACCCCTGGTCCTTCTCAGTACATACAATTTATTATAGGAAAAAATGTTAACTTAAGACCCCGCTAGAAGTAAATAACAGTCATATCTCTAGCAACAATATCGAAACTTGTAAAAAAATCAGAAGGACTGTTTTTCTGTCTCATAAACATAAATACTGTGTATAAATTAAAGGCAATCAAGTGATAACTTTAACGTCCACACCGTCCACAAGATTTTTCAAAGTGATCAAGGGAAAAAACTCTGGCCGTATTTATCGGAAATCATTTTAAATCAATAAGCCTATTCGAATTGGTGAGCTATTTAGTTATGTATCCATAAAAAAGCTTGATACTTTTATTGACGAAATGTTTAATAAAACATTTGTTTATGATATTGTATCCTTAAATCCTTGTACCTTACATTTCAATATGAACGTATACAACAGGTTAATGTTATCAAACAATTAACCTACCTGTTGATATAAAGGTGTTTCAAATACAGTTAATAGTTTCTTAGCTTGACCTGGTTCATAGAATCCAAACCACTGAAAATAGGTTGCATGAAAACACGTAGGTTATTCAGAAACTCAGGACAGAGAGGGAGAGAGATGGGGTTTTACGACCACTCGACACAAACTAGGCCATTTCGGGTCTTACATGTTATTTTTTTTGAATAATTCGCTTGCGCGTAGGGGTCTTTAGCAGTGGGAGGAAACCGGATAAAACCGACGAGGTTGGACACGCGTCCCTACTCCTTGTCACGTACAACTGTGGATTCGAAGAGAGAGAGAGAGAGAGAGAGAAAGATGGGGTTTAATGCCCACTCGACACAACTAGGCCATTTCGGGTCTTACATGTTATTTTATTTGAATAATTCGCTGGCGCGTAGGGGTCTTTAACAGTGAGATGAAAACCGGATAAAACCGACGAGGTTGGACACGCGACCCTACTCCTTGTCACGTACAACTGTGGATTCGAAACCATGCCAGTTGACAAAATGACAGGCTCTATGATACAGCGCACACGTGCTAACCATTCGGCCATCCAATCCCCACCATTATGATTAGAAGTCAATGGCATTCTCAGCAATGCTACTGATCAAACATTTACAATATACTTAATTATGATGAGAATTTATATTCAATACCAGATTAAAAATATTTTATTTCTCACCTCGCTCTCTCTAGGCTCAACAGTGGTATCTTGAAGAAATTTTACCAACACGAAATTTTTCAGTTTCAGTAAATTTTCTTTATACACAGGATTCTTGGTCTAAAATGAATACAAACATGAAATATAACACTAGGTACAACCTAAAATTAGAAATCAAATAAAACCAAGTACGAACAATCCAAACCATTTGACAAAATTCGAAGTCCTAAAAATAACGGTATAGGCAAAATAGTGTAATAATGCAAAATAGTGTAATCAACACATGGACTGTTCACCGTGTATAAAATACACGACAAACAGTGGTAACCAAAGCATTGAATTGGTAAATGTTGCTGTGGTAAATAACTAAATTTCATATGCTGGTGATCTTGTGTAAATGACCATTGTCTTTCACCCTCTCTGTATCATGTCCCTAATATCAGGGAGGGTGGTGCTGACGGACTGCGAATAGTGTACACCAACCGATATATATATCCGAACAAGATCTATAAATGAACATTGGAGCCCGTGTTTGAACCCAAGCGCTATTTATTATTTTTTTGCTTTGAAAAAAAGCCGAAGCCCTAATACTGCACCGATTCAAGTACATGAAACCGGAGGCCTTAAGTTCCGCCTATTCAAGCACGATAGACATGAAATTTTGCATGTTTGTTATTTGGACAATAAATTGTGCATCGATAGACCGACTTCATTTCTTCATATGAAATCGATGACGCCATACCCAGTTTCTTGTCCTTAGGATGCGTGTACTTCTTTTTCAATTAAATAGCCTTAACATTGTTTAATTAATATAATAAATTTCCAACTTAAAAAAAAAAAGACAAAAAAGTAGCATACTCTCTCCTGGTTGATGTCCGCCAGAAAAACACTTTTATTTCGATATTCATCTAGATTGAGTGGATCGTGCCAATATTCAGCTGGGACTAAACTAGCAAAATAAGATGTATATACAGCACTTAATATTATAATATAATTGTTTTTTTATTTACATTATTCAGTTTGTTTATATTTCATATTGTTATTGTTTAGAGACGTTTGAAGTCCTAGACCATTTTGTGGCAGCCTGTCAACAGTCAATCACGTCTATTATCAGTACTCTGGCGTGGTTTCCCCATTTCACTGATGCAGACGGAGGGCCTGGCAAGGACAGCTGTCTAGTCGCTCGGATGAGAGGAAAAACCGAGGTCCCGTGTACGATCGTATATATGCCCATGGCTATTCTATCAAAGTTTCTTCAAAGTTGTGTTGGCCTTTTCCTAGTGGGGGGGGGGGGGGTGAATGGCCAAATGGTTAGCACGTGCGCACTGTATCATAAAGCATGTCATTGAGTCAACTGGCGTGATTTCGAATCCCCGGTCACTTGACCAGCCTCGTGGATATTCTCTCTGTCCTCCGGTTTCCTCCCACTGGTAAAAACCCTACGCACAAGCGAATTATTGAAATACAATTATACCATATGTTGGTCCCGAAATGACCTAGTTTGTGTCGAGTGGACATTAAACTTCCCTTTCCCTACCATATTGATAACAAATACAATGCACAGACCTACAAAGCCATTATCTTGCAGTAAATTATTTTAGCCATATTTATACTTTTCAAGACCTACGATAGTTGTATGATCATTCATCAGATGGTCTTTTAAAACATTTCCCGAGAAAATACAGAAATTTCTGGATTATAAAGAAGGTTACTGTATTGTTATAAAGATTTTTTTTAACTTACTGATCTTGTACAAAGCTGGAAATAAAAAAAACAAAACCCATTATAAAACATAAAAATGAAACATAAAAATAAAGAAATTCGTCACTCCCACAACTGTTTTGTTGCCATGATACCTGAATGGATTGGCCTAGCCGTGACAACATTATTGTGCCGGGATATATCAACTGGTATTGAGGGAACTACGGATCAAGACAATTCTTCTATGCAAGGACGCGTTGTACCTACCTTACATAAGCACCATAACTGAGAAGTTTTCTAACAATATCACATAGCGTGTTATTGTCACCCGGACATTTGGGAAAACCATACACACCTGATTATAAAATAAAAAGCATTAAAAATAATATGTGTTGAAGATATGTTTAAACGGACATTGATTAATTTGGTGAACTTTAGAGATATGGGAGCCACGGTGGCTCAGTGGGTAACCTAGAGCTCCCGCATTCGATCCCTGCGTTGGCCAAGAATGTTCATCAGGATTTTCTGGCTTGGTTCCTTGTCAGTGGTGCAGGACCTAGAGGGCCAGGCAAGGGATAACGTATAGTCGTTCGGATTGGACGAAAAACCAAAGCCCGATTCCAATTGCCAAATGATTATTACCGTGCACGCCAATTTGAACACTGGACCTAGGTTTTTCGTGCCATCCGAAAGACTATACGTTGGCACAGTTGTAGTACTTGGCAATGTATTACTTTAGATAAATGCAGTTGATACTAAGTCTAGTTCAATGACTTTAAAATTGTGAAGGGTGATGTGACTTCCCACTAATAGTCCGAGGGGGGTTGGATGGCCGAATGGTTAGCACGTGCTGTATCATAAAGCCTGTCATTGAGTCAACTTGCGTGGTTTCGAATCCCGGTTGTACGTGAAAAGGAGAAGGGTCGCCTGTATAACCTTGTGGGTTTTCTCAGGGTCTTTCGGTCCCCCCCCCCCCACTGCTAATGACCCCTATGAACAAGCGAATTATTGAAATAAAAAAATTACAACATAATAATGTTAGTCGCGAAATGACCTTGTCTGTGTCTAGTGGACGTTAAACCCCATTTCTCTCTCTCTCTACTAGTCCGAATCTATGGGTAGTGGGGGACTGGAGGTATGCATAAAGGACAAAACAAAATTTAGAAATTTATTGTTACCAGATTGTACATTATTACACATATATTTGAAACCATGTCCTACTTGAAGTATCTATGAAGTTCAATTAAAGAGTTCTTACCTTGGTGCTGTCCGCCAACAGAAACGAAGTTAAAGATGCGTGGTGTAGGACATCTCTGGACCACAGCTCGCCTAATTCAAATACATTTAATTATTAATTAAAATGTCATTCTGTAAAATGATCTTCCTCATTCGTTAAAAATACAATTCAAAAATTTAAACATACATTATGCGCAAGATGTTATTTAAATTATTAATTAGACATTTATTAACTTATCCAGACCATAATCAACCCCCGATGCAATCACTAGCGTGCAATATTTACTAGATTTGAATATATTTTGTGATGGATGATTTAATGTCAAAGTGGTTAATCGAGACTTTAGTTTTTATCGTGCTGACTTTAGTAATGATGATCAAGACTAGACCTCAAATTGCTCATATCTCAGTTTAGAGTGGACTGAAATCTTTAGCATATTCTCTTTACATGATATATTGTTTACTATGACAGATATAACTGTCAGTCCTTTATCCATTCCCCTTTAATTCCCCTCTAAATAATTACAATCTCATATAATTGAAGATTCTTAATGTCAACGTTTTCTTTATTTCCATCATCAACCCATAAAGCACCAACAACCTACATGTTGAAAGCAGCGGAAACTGGTGCAGATTTGAATATTTATTTATAACACTGTCACTGGTCAAAACTTACATAAACTGACCTCCCTGCGAGAACCCAAGTGCGTGGTAACCATTTTGTAATTTAGGATCATTACTAATTAATTTACAAGCCACGGTAACTTGATCGTTGACGTTCATTAAATATGTATTGTCCACATCCTAAAAAAGATAGGGGAAAATACAATAATACAATAATAATGCTATTAACACATGCATTCTCATCGAACATGTTTCTTCTTGTGAGAAATTTCAATTTTTTCAGACGAATGGTATTAGCATAGTTTATCACCACATAATACATTCTACAGTAGATATCGCTTGCGTGATGAATTTAATAATCTACTACTTAGGAGATATCGCTTTGTATGAATTTGATTAGTCAGTTGAAAAGGAACTCCTTTTTCTAATTTCAGAGGTGGCCGGCCGCACGCTAGACCACTAGGCCATCCCAACCCCCCGATATCAAAACAGATTCGCAGGAGATTCTGTGTACGGACAAATGATATCATTTTCTCTTTCTCGGTAAATTTACCTACTAAATATTCTATATTTATTGAAAGACATAAACTCAGTTCTAAACTACATATTTCTTTTTCATATTTACAAAGGAATTTATTTATATAGCATACAGAATATATTAATATTATTTGTAACCGAGTGGATTTTGTTAAAGCGCCCCTAACAATTTTTCAAGTTATATTTTTAAAATGTATTAAAATAAAGCCCTAAAATATATGGTATCTATAAATAGTCCTACCTTGTTAAAGAATAATCCTATTAATCCTATACTTCACTATTGCCAGTTGAGAAATTGGCAAAAATATCATTTTCAATTTCGAATCTCAGCGTTGAGAAGAACTTTGTTTTTAAAACGATCACTATCATTAACTGGCTAACCACAGTACTTGACGATCGATAGAGACAACGTACACCTGCTTAGCTGGTTGATGCTATATTGCATCCATTTAAAACACAAAAAGGCTGTCAATCACTCTGGGCTAGTGGTTAATATGACCATAGAAATATATTTCTATGATATGACGCCTGTCACTTTGCTTTGGCTACAAAATAGTGTTAACCTACTTCCTTATGTAGACGTTGTTTTCCAGTGAAATGAAATGATATTATTACCAAGAAATTCAGGCCGAGTAGATAATATTTTTTTTTATATGAATGGTTTTTAAGTGTTAGAATGATGCCTTTGATCGTTAAATAGTGAGTTGACAAGCTATTTAGTAAAAGACATTCAAATAATCATGTTTTAATTTTCTTAGAATAAATGAAATTTTCGCTTTAACAAGGGCAAATGATTTTAAAATTTTAAAAATATTTATTATTACCTCAGTAGTAGTATTACCAATTTCAAGAGATTTAACATATATTCCTTGAACTTGTTCTTCTAATAAACTTTTGATTGCTCCCATACTTCCTCCACAGCAACTGTCTCCTGAAAACAAGCAAATAATGAGATTAGACCGACCTCAGAAACTGTCTCCTGTATAAAATTAATAGCAAATGTTCTAGTTTTTCGGGCAGAGCATAACAAGTTACTAACTCGACCAAATCTACACAGTTACTAATCAGTCTTCATTTGACTTTACACCGCAGTTGTAAGGAATTTTGCATTGGAAGGTAACTCAGCTCAGGAGGAAACAAAAGCTGACACAATTGTAACTAGAAATTACAAATACAATACTATCACCTTTTTTTTTCGTGATATGGGCGCAAGCGATGAGTACTTAAACATGCATTATGCTAGAATTAAGGTTGCCTTTTGTAGGTCTTTTTTTAGGCCTGAAGTGTTTTCTAAATTATAGACATTAATTAACTTATCCAGACAATAATCAACTCTAGATGCCATCGTTCGACTGCGATATAGGTGATATGAATACATTTTGTGATGGATATAAAAATAAAATAAAAACCAAGTCCGAACAATCCAAACCATAAAAAAGAAATCGAAGTCCTAATAAACGTTTGTGATGGATAATTTAACATAGAATTGTTTATTGTTTACGAGAGAAAAATTGGGTTTCATAACCACTCGAACCAAACTATGTCATTTGTGAATTAAAATATGGATATGGTTTAATTTCATTTCAATAATTAACGTGCGTGTATGGGTTGTTAGCAGGGCGAAGGGGGGGGGGGCAAAGACAACCCCAAAAGCCCACGAGGTTGGTAAATGAAATTAAATGAATTTAACGTTCCACTGTTCTGCTCCTAAACTGGGCTAATGGAGACAGGTATAAGCCATACAGTGTACGGCCCTACTGCACTTTCGCACGTCTGCCAGTTCCCGTGCAATTTTTAGGGGGTGTTAAGGATGACTTCCAATGACCACACACCAAATTTCTGCCGAATCGATCAATAACTTTTTATTTTACCGACCTTTTAATTTCTGTCGAGAGAGAACGTCATCCGTCTGTCGCCATTTGCATTGTTTATTATTTAGACTCGCATAAAAAGACACTAAGACGGACCCCGACACACTGCGCTAGATGCCTAAGACCGCAGTTCATAAAATTTAATATTTTTTCGTATATTTTAAATTTGGCGCTAATCCACCAATTTCTATAAAATATTATTTGGTGTTGACCAGATGGATTGGCCGTTACGTGTGAATAGTGACGTGACCTTGACTTTGTCCTTGAGTCCAAACTTTCCATCGTTCTCGGGTCATTTGCGTTTATGCTTGCCGTGGCCTTATTTCTTGCTATGAACTGGTAGAGGTGCGAAAGTGCAGTAGCGCCACAGTGTGCTATGGGGGGGGGGGGGATTTGTCCTAGCGGCGGCGCTTCGGCCTACTCTTATATCGAATTCCAATTTCCAAGGGATATTTTACGTGCCCGTCAATGTGCACACGGGACCTCGTTTTTATTTCGTGCAGTCCGAAAAACTAGACAGCTGTTCTTGTCAGGCCCTCCGCCCTGCACCAAGCCGGAAAATCTGGATGAACTGTCTCGGCCAATGTAGGGATCTAACACCCGACCTCCAGGCTAGCGAGCCAGCGTCTTACCCACTTAGCCACGTGCCCGGCCCCTTAACTCCCCGACAAGGCCGTGAGGTGAATTGTTTTAAAAAGGGGACCTGGTATTTATTATGATTAATATGTTAAAAATATTTTACAAAAAAAAATATTTTAATTCATATTTTTTTCATTCGTTTAAATCTCTCGAACCTATATCACCACGAATCTTTTCAGATCCATGTGTCTTGAAATTGTCCATTTTAATTGTATAGAACATAATAACCTTTTGAATTTATTTGCGCGACACGAACACGGTAAATATTTATATAAATAAGCAACATCATCTCTCAACCCTGCGGGAGATGAATTTATATAAGCCCCGGCTTGTTTTCAGATCCCAGATTGATATATATTATATTTATATTATGTAAATATTTACTGAATAAATATTGTTAGAAAAAAACCCCTGCGTATTTTGAGATAAGAAACAATTTAATATAGATTCCCCTATTAAATCAAAAAGCAAAAAATTAATTTCTTAAAAATAACGATTGAGTATTGTTAATTATTATATTTCTGTCAAGTCAACTACGATTAAGCATATTATAATCCTACACCTATTATTTTCCGTGGTCGTACCACGCCCCGTTATAATCGCAAGAACACATACTGAACAAAATGGCGGAAATATTTATTTTATGACCAGTGTTAGTAAGAAAGTTGCATGGTGTTCAGCAAGTCATATCAGTGTCTTGGTGTTCGAGTCTAAATAGTAAACACGGAAAATGGCGGCCAATATGAAAAAGGTATCTCTCGTTATTGATCGCTTCGGCTGTGATTTGGTCAGAGATCATCGCCCGTCCCCATTGCCACCCCCAGCAAATGCCAAGTCCGTACGCCCAAAGTAGAAGGTGTACGAAAGTGCATTAGGGCCCATTGGGCTGGGTTGGTATGTTTACTTACTTCCTTCTTAATATAGCCTAATGGCAAGATGTGACATGCATTAATAAAAGAAAACATTATTTAGCCAGAGGAAAGTAAAAGCATCCATTAATCGTAAATTGATATATTATCAGTACCGATGCCATGCCAGATGACAACAGGCACTGGATCTTGTGTTGTAATTTCCACTAAACATAATACAACGAAGTAGTAGGTAGTTATTTTCATCGCTTCGACCATCACCATTTTGTTGTCGAGGTGTGCCGAATGTCATAATTGTTAGATCCTACTGCACAAGGCCGATTGTTATAGATTATGCACGGCGAGGTAGATTTAGGTCTCGCCTCTTTCTTGTTTAGGCCCCTCCCACTTTTATTTTAAATTTTGAAGGTTAATAATAATAAATAATAATAAATAATAATAATTATAATAGTTTATTCTTATATAGCGCATTACATAACAGCATAAAAAAGGCATAAAATCTCAATGCGCTTTACAATAATAATAATAAAAATATAATAATTGTTAAAACAAAAAATTCCATTAAAATAAATTACATTGTATAAATAAAATTCAATGAACAAATACATGGATGAAATTTTCATTGTACATTTAAAGATACTTAAAAATTAAATGTCACATAACAAATAAATTAGTATGAATTAAAGAACAGAATGTCGTTTAAAAAGGATTGTTTTAATTGTGGATTTAAAAGCATCAATATTAGTTTCAGAACGTATTTGAGGAGGTAGAGAGTGCCATAGAGTAGGGGCATATTGACCAAATATTCTATCACCATAAAATTTATTTTTAGATTTTTTAGGGGGGTAAGCTAGAGACGGCGCTTGTGTAAACCTAGTTGATACAGGTGGGTATTTCACGGATACAAGTTCGTATAGGTTGAGTTTATAAGGCGCGGTTTATTACTTATAAAAGACATCCAAGGTGTTACAACACTTTCGTACACTAGAATTTAGACTGAATATGACTATAAACAGTGCGGGTTTCTTGTTCCATGTTTTTATCATAGCGGGTGTACATATATTATCAGTACTGTTGTATCATTTGTTATATGAGGGATTTGCTAGGTATAGTAACTAGTGTTTTGGATATTCTAAAATAGGTAGATGCGATTCTGCGACCTTCCATGTGGAGCATTCGAGAAGTTGACAAAGACTGTTTTTTTTATCTCACACAGATTGTCATATATGCCTTCTATGGATTTCGGAAAAACTGGCCTGACAAGGACAGCTGCCTAGTCGTTCGGATGGGACGAAAAACCGAGGTCCCGTGTACACATTGGCGTGCACGTAAGAGTTGGAATTACGTTGCTGCCCGGGCAAACATTTTCCTCATTGTACACTGTATGGTGTCATTCGGCAAACCTCGACAGATTCCGGTAGCCTCCGTAACCTACATCTAGACTCGGATGTATGATAGTAAGTGATATGTACCTACGACCATACATTTGCGTTGTGGCTAGTCAATTGCCGATTTACTTTTAACAGGAAAACGTGCCGCTTTTACAAAAAAAGTCCCAAAATGGCGTCTTTTCTAGATATAATCTCTATGGGGGAAGCCATTTTTTAGTTTGTTGATATAATCTCAATGTGGGCAGCCATTGTTTTATCCGGGTCCTTTAAAATAGTTCCAAAATGGCGGAATTCATCATACAGCCGAGTCTAGATGTGGGGTACCGGAATCTGTCGAGATTTGCCGAGTGTGTATGGTGTATGCCCGTCTTCATTTAGCCCAGATTAGGTGCAGAAGCGTATGACGTTAAACTCCATTTCATTCATTCATTAGTACTGAAAATCGGCCGAATTCGGCCATGGCAAAATGACGTTATCAACGTAATTCAATATGGCGGTCTTCAGGAATTTTCGGAGAGCAATATCTCGTAATCAGTGTGTTTTAGTAGTGGAGGAATAAATAATTTTTTTATTCCCGGTTTCTTACCACTGCCAAAGACCCCTACTCCAAAGCGAATTATCGAAATAAAAT